>CM050508.1:134150771-134850771 GCA_027563665.1 Antrozous pallidus
CCCTTTTTTTCCTCCTTTAAGGCCTACACAATACTTTCCTAACCCATATTAACGTTTGTTGACCCATACCCCTCTAATTCATTCTGAAAAATTATCTCCACATACATTTCTGGATCTCTACTCTGGCTATCATTTGAAAGCTAAAGTGGAGAGGTTCTGGAGGAGAGAAGCATCTCCAGGCATCTGGATGGAGTCAGACTGCTAAAAATCTAAATTCCCCTTTGCTCAAAATTCACATGCTGCCTGCCATTGAAAGAAAGCCCTGCACACAATGATTTTAGCCTGTCTTCCCAGTTCTCCAAATTCTAATATAGCCACGCTGGTCTCTCTCATGAGATTAGAATTCTTAGAGGACAGGAATTAGGTCTTAAATACTCTTATTTCCCCAAATTTGCCTTCCCTGTTGCCTTATATATAATGAATGTTTATTGACTTTGTTGTTTCAAAGGCACCTTAAGAGCTTCCAAAATGCTTTTGTATATTATGCTGCCTGTGTTATCTTAGCTGTGGTATTCTCTTTCCTAGTTGGAAAGTGTCTCTTAAGCCAACTAGCTGTGAAGGATGTTGGTAAAATTTCTGAGCCTCTTTAAGCCTCCATGTTGTAAAATGTTAAATGGAAAGAATGCTTTCTAACATGTAAAGCTGTGTGAGACTCCAGTGAAATTACATATGGAGAACACCCGGCTTACTGCCTGGCCTACTGTATGGGCTCATGAAGGATTCCTTAACTTCGTGGATTGTTGCAAAAGGTAATACACATGTACAAGTCTCACACAGTGGAAGCAACATAGAAGCTACTCAGTTCTGAACAATGAGTCCCTAAAATCTGTGTCTCCCAGTCATGAACTCTTGCATCAGTTACCTAGAGATTCTTGTTAGCAGCAAAAATTATAAAGAGTATTACAGACTTTGGGGGTGGGGCCCTAATAAGCCCCTTCCTCATGAATTTCCAGTGCTCACTGAAGGGGGAGAATCACTGCCCAGTTCAATAACTATCTGAGTGAAAAGGTCGGAAGTGAGAGAAAAGGCACTGGAACCCATTCTGTTAAGCCCTCGTAGGGATTTGCAGAAATAGAGATGCTGATTTAACCAAAGACTTAGGCCGGTAATCCAGGATTGCCAGTCCTCACTTCCCTCATTTCCCTCACTTCCTATCCATTTCCCAAGGATGCCCTTATGTATAAGTGATAAACTTGATTGAAATGTACATATACACCTATATATATCTTCCAGTTTAACAAATGTATTCCAATATAAAAGATGAACTCAGGCACTAGTTTTGGAAGTAAGTGGAAGTTCTGCTTGTTGTTAAGAAGACAGAGATCCCAGCACGTGAGAAAATTGGAAATTATTCAGAGGAGCACATTCAACCTTTATAGGGAGCACATTCAACCTATCCATTACACCCTAATGAGAGTGGCCGTTAGCTACAGTTAACTTGAAGGGTTTTATGGTTTCCTGCATGTGTTGTTTTCCTTCTCAATGTTAAAAAGAAGAAGAAAAAAAGGCTCACATCACCAAACGGCATTTCCCAGGAGGCTGTTTGACCAGGCTGCTGCGTTTTGGTTTGTGTCTTAGTTAGCAATGCACCTCCGTGTGTATATGTCAGTGGATACAGGTGATGCTAAATTTAGCCCATTTTATTTTCTTCTGACAGTTTCAATTCAGGGCACTTGGTTTATGGAGTGCTGCCAAACAGGCCAGGCCTAAGTCAAGTCAGGGCAAGAAGCTGCATGTAGGGCCTTCTTTTACCCTGAAGACTTTTTGTTTAAAGACAAAGTTGCAACTCATTTGTGCACCAGTACACAAACTTGCTTTGCATCACAAAAGACATTCAAATGATATTTCATTTTAGGGTTGTTTTCTTTTCTTTTTTTTTTTTTTTGGTCTGTCTGTTTTTACCTTTAAGAGAAGAAACAAATGAAGTATCATCATTTACTTAGCCTGCTGGTTCCTTAGATTTTTTTCCCACAGATATCTAATTCTTTGCCCTAGTTCTTATACATATAATAAATGTGCAATTTCCTGACACAACAGGCAGTTGAAAGGCAGTAGGCAAACGAAAAACAATTTATCTTTCCTTGGCTCTCTGGGCAGTGAATGCCCAGCGGTGTAGTGTGATGATTGGCTGAAGTGTATGACGGGTGCAACTGCTTTTAGAGGAGCTGAGCTGGCAGGCTCCCTTTAACGACCAATTAGCTCCCCTTGTATGTGTGGTTAATTGTCACTTTCTTACCAGTGCTTGTCCTAACTTCCCCAGCTCCAAACACCTAAAACCTGTGAAAACATCTCTTCTGGAATGCCTGACCTTCGGTCTCAGCCTCTGCTTTTTCCTTCCCCTTTCCCACACTCTCAATGTGGGCCTTTTATCTCTCTTGTTTGCCAATCCCCAGAGACTTTGAATAATTTATCTGAAGTTCCTGGGATCCTGTGGGATTGTAGTCTCCAAACACATTATACTTTGTTCCAACACTTGGCAGAAGTAGGTACAGAAGCCTGTTTTTGAAAGAGGGATGTAAGTACATTTGGGAATTTGCTAACAGTTTGTATTTAATTTTTGGGTGAGCACCCAATGAATTCAAAAGTTGGAGCAAAAACAAGACAAGTCAAAACAAAAAACCCTGGGGGGGCAGGGGTTGAGGAAAAGGTGTTGCTGAGGGTGAAAAGTACTTTGCATTTCTCAAATTGTGTTGCCCAAGGCCTTTTCCCAAATAGTGTCTTTCAAAGTTATTACAAGGTGTTCTGTGAACAAGTATCTTGTTCAAGTAAATTAAAGAAATGCTAGCTAAGAAGATTTTCCATTTTTATTGTAAAAGTCTGTTTAAATATCTGAGCATTTTTCTTGAGTAGTTGCTAGATGTGGAATTGCTGGGTCTTGGTGTTATAGATGAAGGCTTATGGCAGCTTTCCCATCTTGGAGCTAGTTAGGTGTAAAATGTGGGGGGAAATTAGCCACAGGTCTAAGTGAGCTATGATTAAAAATTAAACAAAACTTTGAAATAATAATTTTACACACCCCCACCTAAGCCCACCCCAAGAGTGTAAATAGATTTTAGCATGTAAATGGGGACATCTGCAAATCATTCTGAGATGATTATCTTATCCCAAGTCTCTGCTTACATACATGAGTTAAAAAACAACAATTACAGAAATAGCCTTGACGCCTACATGATGGCAAAGCATGTAGGGATTTTAACACTACTGAAATGAACTTGAGGACACAGATCAATTGTCTCTGGTCTTGTTCTTTTTTTCATCAGGACTCACCAGGATGTTCTCATTACTTGTTATTGGCTTTACTATTGTTAGGCTCTGTGATTGCGAGAAACAGACTCACTGAAGTAAACTGAAATCAAGGGGCTTTATTGCAAAGAAACACATGACTATAAGGGATCTAGAAATTTCATGAGAGTTCTGGGAGAAATATAATTACAAATCCAAGACTCTAGTGGTTGCCTAATTTAGCATCAAGACCATGTAGGTATAAGCCCTAACTGGTTTGGCTCAGTGGATATTTCCTATGTGTCTTGACTTTCTCCCAATACCAAATTCTTAAATTCTTTCTCCAGATTTTATTCTTCAAATTCCCTTTTAAAAAAATATTTTTATTGATTTTTTACAGAGAGGAAGGGAGAGGGATGGGAAGTCAGAAATTTCTATGAGAGAGAACCATCAATCAGCTGCCTCTTGCACACTCCCTGCTGGGGATGCGCTCGCAGCCAAGGTACGTGCCCTTGACCCGAATCAAACCTGGGACCTTTCCATCTACAGGCCAACGCTCTATCCACTGAACCAAACCAATTTAGACTCAAATTCCCTCTTATGATAGAATTTTGCATGCCCCGTTACCTCTCCAGTCTTGAGTCAGGCATTCCATTGGCTGCTTTTGTGTCACGTGCCTACTTCTGGATCAGTCATTGAGTATTTACCCACTGATTAGCTGAGCATATTCTTCACTGTCCATCTCTCTTTTTTACATTTGCTCCTGAGGTCTGAAAGCTCTTGTACTTCCTCTCACATTCTTTGGCCTCAGAGTATAAATTCAAGGACCAAGGGACATCTAATCCATCCCTCCTCCCCCACCATCCACAGTATCCTTACTTAAAACAGTTTGGTTTCTTTCTATTTAATATAACATTTTTTTTCCTTGTAGCCTTAATTTTGGCACTAGGTCTAGAGATATAAACAGCAGTGGTTAAGCATACCACACTCTAAACAGAATGCCTAACATCAGGGACCAGACAAAACCCCTACTCCAATCCAGAGCAAAATTGACCCTAATATAATCAATTCCACCCTCTAATCCCGCCCCACCCAACCCCTCCCTTGCCCAAATCCAAATGAGCAGACAACTGGGAAAGGATGGAAGACAGTCAGGGTCCGGAAATATCCTTGAGGGGAGCAGCACATCCTTACTCCATTCTGAAGTGAAATGGTGGTAAAGTTCTGGGGCTTCTGAGGATTGCTCTTAAGAAGGGAGATTGGCTTTCTATTTGGTCATCTGCTTAGGCAGTTGAGTTGTTCTGCTGAAGAGAGGGAGAGAGAGAAAAGGGAAGAGGAGAAACTCTCCTCCCTTCCTGATTCGGGGATGAGCTGCCTGGAGCTGCTAAACCCATTAATTTGGTCTAGCAATCACAGAGCCTTGAAGGCTAGCAATGACCAGTTCATGGTTACTGGAGAAAAACAATTGGAAGTGGCCAGAAAGTTATGGCATCATACTACAAGGTCATTAGATGATTTATTTATTTATTTTTCCTGCTCCACTATATTTTACTGGTGGAATATCCTTGTACCAAATGGCAAAATATATTTTGGGCTGAACCTAAGGCTGCTTTAGATATAAGAGAGAGAGTCCTTCTTATCTAGTCATCATAAAGTCCAAGATCTACTACTCTTTCCTTTAGACAGAGGTGCTCAAAGAAAATCCACACATAAACAGTAAACTTGAACAGTTCCTCTTTGATCTATTTTACATTAAAATTTTTGCTTAAAAATACAAAACAACAACAACAAAAAAAAAACAACCACTACTGTTTTAAGGTATGATCATAGAGTCACTGAGCTCTCCACCTCCCTCTGTGCGGGTACCTAAAGCACCCTAAAGCAGAAGTGGCTCAGCCCAGAGAGCAGAGGTGAGTTTGGTTTGCTGATGGGATCTTGCCTAATGGAGAAGTTGCCCATGCAGCCAAATGAACAATGAATAGAACTTCCTCTGCAGGAACCTTGGCATTGTCCCATAACCCAGCAAGCCAGTAACTACCAGTCCTCTACCAGCAGAGACAGACATTTCTCTGTTTCTCTGGGAATATAACTTAGGTTGGAAGTCCAGTTGGGAGTGCAATGAACCTTATTAATGATGATCGCCTTCCTCCCATTCTCATCTCCACCGGTATAAAAGGACACTATGCTGTGGAAGAGAAACCATCAGAGATTTCAGTAACAGGGCAGTTGGAGAATGGCGGTGGCCTTGACCCACTTGTATTTGTTTTAAATGCAAATGTGTTGTCAATGTTTAAAATTGTAAATTATCTGAACAGGAAGTGCTGGTGTTTCACAATCAAGGGAATCCGTGCAGTGGGTCAGTCCAAGGTCATCATTCGGTCATTCTTCTACAATGTCTGCTGGATGAAAAGTGTCTACTGAAGAATAGCATAAAATTTTAAACATTTTAGATTATATATATAAAAAAAACTTTAGAAGCTTTTTGACCCTTTCTCTAGATGTTTCTCAACCTTTCTAATGTGGCGACCCACAGGTTGAGAACTGCTCTGTAGAGCCTGAGACCATCGGAAAACACATATATTTACATTATGATTCATTAACAGTAGCAAAATTACAGTTAGGAAGTAGCAACAAAAATAATTTTATGGTTGGGGGTCACCACAACATGAGGAACTATATTGAAAGGTTGAGAACGACTGCTCTAGATGGATCCTACCAAATCCCTCTTCACTTAACCCTGGAAAGCAATCCATTCTCCTGTATTAACTATTTTTTAAAATATATTTTATTGATTTTTTTATAGAGCAGAAGGGAGAGGGATAGAAAGTCAGAAACATCGATGAGAGACATCGATCAGCTGCCTCTTGCACACCCCCAGTTGGGGATATGCCGGCAGTCCAGGTACATGCCCTTGCCAGAATCGAACTCGGGACCCTTCAGTCCACAGTCCGACGCTCTATCCACTGAGCCAAACCAGTCTCAGCCCCCACATTAACTATTATGATAAAAACTGTAAATTAAACTTCTGTCTCCTCAAAACAAAATGAAACGCAGTGTCTTTCCTTTAGGACTACTGTTCGAGAGGCGTTAGAAGAACACCAATAGACTTGACGCTTTTTAATTAAACTATCCTCAGTTTCTTGACTATTAGACATATTTATATTTTTAAAATATATTTTTCTTGATTTCAGAGAGGAAGGGAGAGGGAGAGAGAAATAGAAACATCAACAATGTTTCCCCCCTGCACAAACCCCACTGGGGATCAAGCCTGCAACCTGGGCATGTGCCCTTGACCAGAATTGAACCTGGGATCCTTCAGTCCACAGGCTGATGCTCTATTCACTAATTCAAACCAGCTAGGGCAACATATTTACATTTTAAAAGGAAGATGCTAGTTAAGTTCAACAAACCCGTTCATATATAGAAGTTCTGCTGAAGAGAGGGAGAGGGAGAAAAGGGAAGAGGGGTAATTTGACCTAATGAAGTGAAAACCTTAGGAAATATGGGAGGAGAATTCTTCAGCTGCCTGTTAGCATTTGGTGGCTATTTTGGCAGGCTAAATGGTAGTTGGCCTTGGGAATCTGCAGGAGGAGCGATTCCTCTAAGTTGTCTCAACTTCTCCCAAATAATTCCTCTTCGCCTTCCAAACCCACATGTTCTCTAACAGTGGGAGGGTATTAAGGACAATGTTCAAAAGTTGCAGGTTCCAATGCCTATTACTAACAAAACTGGCTTACAGAACTTCTCCAAAGCCCACAAGCATTTTATGAATGAAACCTAGCCCCACATATTTAGGGGATAGAGAAATCCAAGGTATTCCCCTTTCCTCCATCGCCATTTATAAAAAGACAGACCTTTGCAAGTGGGGACTTGCATCTGAGTCCTCATAATATGCCAATTGCTTTTTCCATTTGGCTATCATGAATGGAGGCCTTACAAACTGTGGGACATTTAAAAATAAGCCTGAGGAAAGATAACTGAAGCTGTTTCTTACCAGTCCCCTCTATCCTAAGTAGATGAGCTCACTGTGGTTCTCTGCCCTGCACACTCTTACCATACAGTCCGGGAGGCCCTCCTCTCGCACACTTCCTGCCCTAGGTTCCTGCATGGCTCAGGCCCAGCGGAGAGAGCTCTTTTCTTTCTATCTCTGTGCCATCTCTGATTCAAGTTGGTCCATCTGGGAGTAATATTACCCCAGCATTTATACCCGAGCCTGGTTCTCCACAAGTGACTGCATGTTTCCTGAAACCATCTATTGGCAGCTGTTACATAGGCATTTTCTGCCGTTTAGATACCTATAATTACACCAATTATGCCAATCATTGATGTTTAGAAAGGATTTAAAATTCTACACTCCCAGAAGAGTCTATCAGAAAGCAGCATCTGAGGCAGAGGGACACCCCACTGAGGGGCCTATTTGGCCATCCAAATTGCTGCTGAGTCCCTTAAATTGAACGTCAGCAGCCAGTAAGGCTTCTTAAGAGCCTATATGTCATAGGCAAATTAATTATGTCACTGGGATAAAATTACGTTTAGTTAAGGACCACAGAACTCCATCTAACTTTTATTTTCAAAGGACAAAAACAATGGGTCCAAGTTAATGAATTTAGGTTTTTGACCTCAACCCTTCTTAACCACAACAGTTGGCACTCCCCTTTGTCCCAGGCTCCATCTTTAGATATAATGAAAGGCAGGATGAAGACCATCTGCCCCAGGGAGTTCAGCCATATCTGAGCCTGAGGAAAAGGAAAAACGGAGTAATACTGATTCTGTCTTTATTAAAATTTTGATACTTTGTTCATCTTGGATTTTTTTTTCATTAGATTTCATGTAAAAATTTTATTTAAGATATTTCTCATCTTGCCCTGGCAAGTGTGGCTCAGTTGGTTGAAGTGCCATCCTGTACATTAAAAGGTGGCGGGTTTGCCCCGACTGGTTTGGCTCAGTGGATAGAGCATTGGCCTAAGGACTGAAGGGTCCCAGGTTTGATTCCAATCAAGGGAATGTACCTTGGTTGCGGGTGCAGGAGGCAGCTGATCGATGTTTCTCTCTCATCCATGTTTCTAACTTTCTCACATCAATGTTTATCTCTCTCTCTCTCTTTCACACACACATGTACACACACATACTCACTCTCAAGTGAGATCTTGAGACATTAAGACAATTGTGCTTAATTGTTAGTGTGTCTAAGGATTGTCTAGGGTGCTTGTTTAAACCATGGATTTATAATCCTCATGCCCAGAAATGTGGATTTGCTATGCCAAGATGGAATTTTGATATCAGCATGTTTGCGTTTTTACATAAAAATGTTTCTGATGGAGGTATTTGACAAGCCACTGTTAGAACATCTATGACAAATATGTTTAAAGGCCTCTGTTTCAGGGCATTTTATTATTTTATAATACATAAGTGGTAATATTTTGTGGGTGTGCCCTGGTCCAAGAGGGACAAAGAGGATTGTTGGAGAATGGCAGCTGGCTACGGAATCACCACAATAAAAGTAAAAATAACAAAGTTAACTTTCAAAGCTAAACCCTATAAGGAACCAAGACCCATAGCCAGAAACTTCTATTACAGTAGACTGGCAGCCATCTCCAGCAGGTAGGACTTACTGATAATCCAGCCGACATTAAATAAAACAACACATGTGAAAGCACTTGATAGCTATGAAGCAGCTCATAAATGCAAGGAGTCATTGTTATTACATTTATTCAGTGTTATCAGAGACACTTGAGACTTTCTTTGCACAGAACATTACAAATCCCCATTTAGTCAAAATTTTAAAAATTTAATAGGATTATCTTCTAATGGAAAGCTTTATCGGCATTTCTCAAATTGAGTTCTGAGGACCACCTATTTATTATGCAATCCACAGATGGTCAGGTGACTTTTCCTGAAAATGCTATCTGGCTCTCCTTAAAAAGGCTTCTTTATAGCCTCAGGCCCTTGTGAAAAGTTGCAGTGTTATCTGAATCAAGGTGGGAGGAACTCAGTAATAGAAGCTGACTCTCACAATTAATATGGGCAGGTTCTGTGCCTGCACATGGGTGCATACACCCAGTTCTCACAGAGCTGACAGGGACTTCATCCAAAATCAACACCAGCAGAATTTGAACTCAGAAAGGAGGACACCAGCAACAGTCCTTACCCGCTCCACTATAACTAACATTAGCAGTGCCAGAGGCCTTAGTCCTGTCAGTTTAAGTGCCTTTCTCTTCTGAGTAATATATTCCCAACCAGTTTATCAACACTTCTTCCCTGGACAGTATTTCAGGTGACCTGTCCATCTTACTTCTCTGTTAGATGTTTCATATGTGTGAAGGGCCTTTGAAGATTGAGGATCCCGTCACTCAGGATAAAACCTGCAGGTTCTGGAAGTCCCGTATCTTCCTAAAGAGGCCCACCTTCTTGGACATTGGTCTCTCTGCTGCTAGTTTAGATCTCCCTGCCCTGCGCAATGTAGGCTTTTTCGGATATGCCTGACAAGCTTCAACATCCTTATCTGATGCAGAGGGACCCACCATTTATCCCACTAGAATTTTATTTTATATTGCTTTTGCCAGGTGTAGAACAATTTTGATTCTAGCTCTTCAGTGGTACACAAGCATTGACTTCCCCAACTCAACTCCATTTTACTGGCCCATACTGGCTGTGAGCAAGGCCCTGCTCTGTGTTTGGGAGTCTCTGTTATCTTTCTGGAACAAGACTGACCCAGGGCAGCTGGTTAGGTGAGTCCTACAATGAGGGAGAAGGAACAAAATGCTTCTATGAAAGGCAGGCAGCAAAAGATGTTTCCACCGTAACCTGCTGCACGGGGTGCTGTAGAGAGGGAGGGGGCTTCTAGTTCTGATCATTTCTCTTTTTCTTCTTCAGCAGATGGAGATCTTTTCAGAATCCTGACTTTTTTCTTTTTTGAGGGATTGGGGAGCAGGGAGTGAATTGTCCAAGGAGTGACAGGTGTCGGGGAGGATGGAAAGAGACCTAAGCCTGGGAATAATTAGAAGGCTGTGGATGGATTTTTTTTATTTTATGTGTGAAGGTTAAGAGGGTGAAGTTTAAAGGCAAATCTAGTTTCTCTGCCCACATTCTGTACATGGCGCGCACATACACTCACTCAATCCCTTAAGTCATTCTGTTCCTGTTGCATTGCTAAGAAGGAAGGTGATATTTTGAAAGATATTTGATCCAGCTAATGGAAGAGGAAGAAATCAGGGAGATGAGATCAGAAGGATTTCTGGGAAAGAAAGTGTGAAACACAAGGGACAAAAGAGTGAGTCATCAGGCCAGAAGCAATCCTCAATGCTGCCCAATTTGGTGGGGGTGGGGGTGGGGGGCATTTATAATTTCTAAATTGGTTAACAATTACCTGTCTTTCTGCATCAGGGAGATGGGAGTGGTGTATTTATTTATGTATTTAGCTCTGACAATAAACATTTGTGTGGAGTGAGGTGGGGTATTATTATATTTGGGCTTAGGCATCTGAATTGAGCCTCTGAAAAAAAATATATCTGCTTGATCATGAAAATGAAAAACAAAGGTAAACTAAGGTGGCCAACACTGGTTGACGTTTTTACTTGTTGCAGATCCCTTTCCCACTCTTGTGGCTGAAAATGACAGGTACTCCACTCACAGCCTCTCTGTGGCCGGGGACGGCTGTGTGCCCCACAAGATGACCTAAGGAAAAGGCTGCAGGACAGGAGGGAGGATGTCTGAGAATGACTTTCCTGCCAGATCATGGGCAAGAGACCTCTGATGAGTGCTTGTTCCTGTTTCCTTCCTGTTTGGAGCAGCTGCATTGGCGAGGGAAGGCTCAAGGGAACCATGGCAATGCTGACCCAAAGCCATAATGTGGTGGACTATGGACCAATTCAAAACCAGCACAGCTGACCTTGTTACATGAAGAAAACAAACTCACATTGACCAAGCCACTTGTAGTCAGGTGGGTTATTGCTTGCAAACAAAATCTTACCCAATACAGATGGAGAAGACCATTTTCATGCAGAAAGTTTTTGATTGGCTTGCAAATGAAATTAATTTAAAAGTATTACCACAATTAATGGTATCAACAATGATATTTATTAAAAATTTTAAATATTTGTGCTTTATATATATTGTTTAAATTAATACTGCCCTTTGAGATAGATATTATTATCTCCCCCCCCCTTTTTTTTTTAAATTCTCACCTAAGAATATTTTTCCATTGATTATTTTTTTTAGGAAGAGTAGAAGGGAGGGAGAAAGAGGGGGATAGAAAGAGAGACAAAAATATTGATGTGATTAGCTGCCCTTGTGTCTCTACTGAGACCAGGTTTGAACTATGCCCTTGATCAGGAATGGAACTCACAACCCTTTGGTGTACAGACAGATGCTCTAATCATTTAGCAGCACTGGCCAGGGCTATTATTTCCATTTTATAGATAAGAAGATAAAGTTCAGGTAGGTTAAGTAATTTGCCCCAGGTACAATAAAAAGTAGAACTAAATTTAGGCAATATATTTCTACAACTGACCCTCTTTTCCATGAGGCATAAAGTGAAAATTTAAAGTATGGCCTTTGCATGATCATACAATGGAGTAAAGACAGTCTCTTCAATAAATGGTATTGGGAAAATTGAGCAGATACCTGCAAAAAAATGAAATTGGAACACCAACTTACACCATACACAGAATAAACTCAAAATGTGTAAAAGGCCTGTAAGTTGTGAAACCATAAAAATTCTAGAAGAAAACGTAGGCAGCAAAGTATCAGACATCTCACATATCAGAATTTGCAAGAGAAACAAAGGAAAAAGTAAACAAATGGGACTACATCAAACTAAAAAGCTCTGCACAGCAAAGGAATCCAGCATCAAAATAAAAAGGGAACCCACAGCATGGGAGAACATACTTGCCAATGATACATGTGATAAGAGGTTACTTTTCAAAATATATCAAGTACTCATACAACTCAACAAAAGTTAGACAATCTAATTAAAAAATGGGCAGAAGACCTGAATAGACACTTCTCCACAAAGGACATACAGAAGGCCAAGAGACATACTCAGTGTCACTAATTTTCAGAGAGATGCAAATTAAAACAACAATGAAGTAGCACTTCATACCTTCCAGAATAGCTGTCATCAATAAACCAACAAACAATAAGTGCTAGTCAAGACATGGAGAAAAGAAACCCTAATATGATGCTGGTGGCAATGTAGACTGAAATAGTCACTATGGAAAACAATGTGCAGTTTCCTCAGAAAATTAAAAATGGAACTTCCATTTGATCCAGTGATTCCAATTCTATGAATATATCCTAAGATGCCTTAAATACCAATCAGAAAGAATATATGCACCCCTATGTTTATAGCAGACTTATTTACAATAGCTAAGATCTGAAAATAACCCAAGTGCTCATCAGTTGATGAGAAGATAAAAAAGCTGCAGTACATTTACACAGTGGAATACTATGCAGCTATAAAAAAGGACATTACTTTTTGTGACCTGGAAAGTATTATGCTAAGTGAAATAAACCAGACAGAGAAAGACATGTATCACATGATCTCACTTATATGTGAAATCTAATGAACAAAATAAACAGATGAACAAAATAGATCCAGAGACATTGAAGCATGCAACAGACTGATGTATTTCAGAGGAAACAGGGTAGGGGAGGAAGAGATTAATCAAAGAATTTATGTGCATATATGTATAACCCATGTACACAGAACAATAGTTCATTGAAGTTCTGGGGAGGGGGCAGGAGCAGGGTGGAGGAGGTCAATGTGTGTGGGGGGGGAAGGGACATTAAATATACATTTTAAAAATAAAGTATGACCTATGTTTTAAGGTAAATTTTAGAAAGTGGTTAGTTATATGTGTTGCTCATATGTAATAGCATTCACTTAATGTAACATTGACATTGATCAAAATGTCCATTTCTACAGTTATTTTGAATAGCAGTTTAATTAGAATTAACTTACAATACTTTTCTGAAACAATAAATTTGCCAAGAATGAAGTGATGAAAGAAAACAAAAGGCACGTTTGAAGCATCATCAAATCGTAAGTTTGAAAGACAGAGAAACCTATGTGATTTTGTGAAATCTTTTGCTGATATCAGAATTCACCTTAAATATTCTTATATATTATAGTAGTGTGATATACTACTCTATTAAAACAAAACAAAACACAAGACAACACCACAATAAAAGAGCCCTGGCCAAGTAGTTTAGTTGGCTAGGGCTTCGTCCCCATACACAAATGTTGTGGGTTTGGTCTCTAGTCAGGGCCCACACAGGAGGCAACCAAGGAATGCACAAATATCATAACTAATGAGGTTTATCGGAGTCATGATTATTGCTAATTGAAAACTTTTCCCAATACCCAGCATGACAACTTGAAATATAGTTGGCTTTGGTAATTTTTAACAGTCTGTAATGGAGACTGAATTAAAAAAAATAAGTGGAACAACAAACCAATGTCTCTCTCTCTCTCTCTCTCTCTCTCTCTCTCTCTCTCTCTCTCTCTCAAAATCAATTATAAAAACACCCAGCATGTAGTGACTTCATTAAATTTAGGTTGTCTTCATGTAATTGCTGGATTATTTTCTCAAAAATCTTAAATTTTCCTGGAGTGTGCTATAAAGCACTTGGCCTGTGGTTAATCTTACTAATTTCCCTTCCCTCTTGAAAAAGAAGGATGTTTTGCCTAAGTCAGAATTTACCTTAAATATAATATTCTTATATACCAGAGTAGTAGCCTCTATTAAAACAAAACAAAACAAAACAAAACAAAACAAAGTAAGAGCCCTTGCTAGATAGCTTAAGCCTTTCTGTAGCCTTTCGCCATGATTACTAAAAAATGCCCAAGGATGGTCCTCCATCATCTGTAAGCCTCTGGGGTCTCTGGGAAGTATTCTCCACCCCGGGATGACAAGCAGAGCGAGCTCTCATTATGTCACCCACATGAGGCCTTGGTTTCTCTCAGCCAGCAGGCTCTCCTCTTTCCAGAGTGAAGTCTCCTGTTGGCAAAGATGGAAACAAAATGGAAACACAATGGTTCTGAGTTTTCTCTACTAGAGCCAGCCATGGTCCTATCCCTTTCTTCCTGTGCTTCACTGCTGAGCCACAGACCTTTTTGCTTTCAGGGATGTGCTTCAGAGGCCTCTGTGCATCGAACTCTCTGAACCTGTTTCAGATTGCTGCTCTTCCCTCATCACCCTTGGCCGTGTCTGGACTTTCATCTCTAGCTACTGCTCTTTTAAATCTGAGCACACCAGAGAGCTTTGCACACAGCTTGCTTTTCTTCCTCATTCAAGTTCTAATACTACAATCACAAATAAGTCCAATATTGAGAGTATTCTGTTCTCTTACACTATTTCTCATTTTTAATTGAACCCATCTTTGACTATTGGAAATCTGCTTTCCTAATCCCTAAAGTGATTTTGTTGGACTCAACTTAGCTTTTTTTAAAAAATATATTTTATTGATATTTTACAGATAGGAAGGGAGAAGGATAGAGAGTTAGAAACATTGATGAGAGAGAAACATTGATCAGTTGCCTCCTTAACACCCCCACCAGAGAGGTGCCCACAACCAAGGCACATGCCTTGACTGGAATCGAACCTGGGACAGTCTGCAGGCTGATGCTCTATCCACTGAGCCAAACCAGTTAGGGCATCAACCTAGCTTTCTTTTGTGAGATCATTTTGATTCCATGGGTTTCCTTTCTACCTCCTCTCCAAGTTTTTCACTGTACTAAAAGATAATTTTAGTAATTTCCACTGTACTAAAAGGTAATTTTCCTCACAAGAATCAAGTCCAAAAAGAGCATTCAAATTTCCCCTTTAAATTATAATTTATTCAAATTTCAGAGTAGAAGGAAATTTCAAAATTAATTGAAACCTCTGAATAAGGAACAAAATGTATTTATTCTTAATGCAATTCCATATTCTCCTCTTTACTGAAATTAATATGATGTATTTTTCTTAGGGTATTATAATTTATAATGGTAGGTCAAAAATCATGCAAAACTGTGTTGATTTAATTGAAAATTTCAATATAACTTTTTTTCCTTATTTTAATATTCCCTGGACACAGAGCTTTAGAACTTGATGTGTCTTTTGCTATTAGTTATAACTGATTCTTTCAAAAATGTCATAACTTAATTGTACTGTGGCCAAAATAATGTTTATTTTTAACAATCTAAAGTTGATTGTTTCCTACTAATTATTACTATTTTTTTAAATGGAGCCTGTTTTCAATCCTAATTTTTATCAGAGTAGCTTTTGCTACTTTCGTGTTTGAACAGGATAGCCTTTTCTAGACTTCTACAACAGATCAGTTTTGACTAAATGATGCATCTAAATGGTGTGGCTGAAACCTCCTTTATTTATTAATAAGTTATAAATGAATAAGTTATAAAGGAAATTCTATCTTAGAGAACCAAATGTAGAGTCTTGCAGTACATAATGCACTGTGAATGTGTGTGTTGTGTATAAAATCAGTCCCTGGATTGAAAGGGAACAAACACCCTATTTAAAAATGAGTTTAACCATTAGGGTCACTACCATATCTAACAAGAAGTCGAGAGAGCAGGTCCTGGTTGGTTGAATAGCTCCGCAGGATCATCACAGACCCAGGTGCTTTCCTTTTACTGCTCTGCCATCACTAGACCACATTAATGGGTTTAGCAGCTCCAGACACAGCAGCTTCATTCTAGCTAAATAACACCCAGAATCCCACAGATAGGAGAGTTTCTCCTCGCCTCTCTCTCTCTCTCTCTCTCTCTCAACTTCCTCTCTCCCTTGCAGGAAAAACTTCATTCAAAATGTTTTGCAACACTTTGCACACACGCTTACACACATATTACATATATTTTTGCCTTATATACTGTCCATGTATTTATAATATTATTGAAATTTATAAACAGGCTACAACGTAAGTACTGTATTTGAGCATTATTAAGGCAAGAAAAATTAACTCCACTTGCCCTCGTTGTTTAATAAATTAGATAACTAAACAGATAAAGAGGAAGATATCTTTTAAAAAATAATGGACCCCTGATCAGTGTTGCTCAGTGGATAGAGCATCGGCCTGAAGATTGAAAGGTCCCAGGTTCGATTCTGGTCAAGGGCATGTATGTACCTTGGTGGCGGACACATCGCTAGTAGGAGGTGTGCAGGAGGCAGCTGATTGATGTTTCTCTCTCATCAATGTTTCTAACTCTCTATCCTCCCTTCCTCTCTGTACACACAAAAAATCAATAAAATATATTAAAAAATAATGAAGATGAGAATCATTATTACTCAGGTTTATGCATGTTTATTGATAAATCACATTCTCTGAAAGAAAACTCTACCAGTAAAAATCTAATGCAATATAAGTAACTATAGATTAGGGGTTAATTCTAACTTCTAGTACCACTATTAAAACAAAACAAAACAGTGAATTCTATTAAAATAATCTTCTAATTTGCATTTACATGAGGAAGACAACAGAATATTTTAGGACTTAACTTTAAATGAATCCCTGTGCTGTATCTGCAAATTACCAGAATTGGAATCATGTTCTAGGTTTCTTCTAACCTTACTCCCTATGCGAATCTGTGTCAACTGGTTTGAGTTCACATTAATTTTTGCATGTAAGCCCAGCTTTAACAGATGAGCCTGTTTGTACATGAAAGTGAATAGATTATGAAAGCGGCAATTAAAGAAAGGGCATGTATACTTTGCTTATTTAATTGCCAATTAAATGAAGGTGCTTGAAGAAAGTTTAAATTTTGCTCTGGCTGGTGTGGTTCAGTCAGTTGGAGTATCGTCTTATACACCAAAAGGTTTCTGGTTCGATTCCCAGTCAGGCATGTGCAGGAGGCAACAGATCAATGTTTCTCTCTTACATTGATGTGTGTGTGTGTGTGTGTGTGTGTGTGTGTGTGTCTTTCCCTCCCTCTAAGATAATTAAAATAAAAAATAAAAATATAATAATGCTATATTTCAAAAACAAAAGAAAAAAGTTAAACTTTATAGTTGGCACAAAACCTTTAGCAAATATAAGTTATGGATTATTTCTTTGTTTCATTCAGGAATTTCTATCAGATGAGTGTTAGTCAGACTTCCATTCCCACAACTCTACCGACCCAGCTTTCATAGTATTCATCAACATCATTTATGTTGCTAAATCCATTGTGTTTGGCTCTAGTTTGATTTGACTGGTGCTCTCTGAAATATTACACACTACTGACCACATTCTCCTTTGGGAAGCTGTCCTCCCATGGTTTCTGTGACACCAGATTCTCCTGGGTGTCCATTGCTCCATGTTTGCTTATCCTGGCTCTTCTGCTGCTGACCACACCTTAAATGTTGGTGTTCTGTGGTTCTCTCTTCTCACTCCACCTCCCACCTTCTCCAGGGAGTAAGAGCACCTAACTAACATGTTCTTATTCACATCCATGGCTTTAAAATGATATACAAAGTGGAATCTGTGTTTAAATGCCCTGACCTCTCTCCTGCACTCGAGCAAGACCTACTAAACAGCTCCACGGGGATGTCTCATATCTATCTCAAACTCACGTGCTTAATTATGAACCCATGAGCTTCCCCTCAAGACTGCTCTTTCTTTAATGGTCACTCTTTTTGATGAATGGCACTACTGTCAACTTACTTGTGCAGGTCATTCTAGGGAACAATTTCACATTCCTTTTTGAGCTTTTTTCCACCCTCACTAAGCTTTTTCCAAGTTCATGTTTTCAATGTCTCTGGAATTTACCTCCATCCCAGCAGCCACAAATGTAGTTAAAGACCTTATTTTCTCATCTTGGATATTGTGGCAGTCTTTGAACTGTTCTCCTATCTAGTCCATTCCTCACACTCTCCCCAGCATGAATTATTTAAAATATAAACTTAGTCATTTCCCCTGGTTGAAAGAAATCCTTTCATGTGCCTGCATCGCCTTCCAGAAGGTTTTCTGTACCTTAGGAACTGGTCCTGACTTAGCTGCCAAGTGTCCTTTACTACAATCCCCCTGTCTCCTTTACTCCACCTATTCTCTATACTCCAGCAGCACTAAGATATTTTCCATCACCAGAATATACCACGCTTTCTAACTTTAGTGCTGCTGGTATGATGTTCGGGCTTCCTGAGATGCCTTCTCTAATTTGTCACTTGGCTAATGCTTTTCCTTCAGGAATCAGCAAAGGCTTCCCTGTTTGAAGAGACCTTGCCCACACCAGCCTGGATTAGGCCACAATATCAAAGTCCTTATTTTATACCATCTGTTTGTCTGTCGTTCCTAGTTACCAAAGCATTTTTGTGGGAGCAACAGTATCTTATTGGTCCTTGTAAGCACCCCAGTTTGAATGGGCCTTTAATATATGTTCACTGAATGTGGAATAAATGAGGCAACTAGTGCAGGTAGAAGGTAAGTTTTGTGACTCTTTTAGAGAAAAACGGGGGCGGGGGGGGGGACACTAAAGATGAACAGACTGTCAAACTACAGCAGGAAGAAAGGGGATGGTTGGGAGCGGGAGAGCAGTGACAGATCAACCAAAGGACTTGTATGCATGCATATAAGCATAACCAATGGACATAGACATGGGGGGAGGGGGAAGGTTTGGCTGGGTGGGGGAAGATGGGGGAAGGTCAATGGGGGAAAAAAGAGACATAATGAACTACTATTTGGATTCCTATAAACAATAAAAAAATAAAACCTTAAAAATATTTATACGGGACCATTTGAGGTCATATTTTGGTAAGGAATATGGACATTTTGATTCTAGTAGAAACATTATTTTGCTTTTTTTTTTTTGTTATTTTAACTGAAGATCTTTGGTTGAAGGAGATGTCTGGACATTGGTGATGAGCATTCATCTTCAGACACCAGTCAAGGCTCCTGTAGTGTTTGCTCTGGGACAGTGGTCGGCAAAGTCATTAGTCAACAGAGCAAATATCAACAATACAATTGAAATTTCTTTTGAGAGCAAACATTTTTTTTTTAAACTTAAACTTCTTCTAACACCACTTCTTCAAAGTAGACTCGCCCAGGTCATGGTATTTTGTGGAAGAGCCACACTCAAGGGGCCAAAGAGCCGCAGTTTGCCAACCATGGCATCTGGGTGTATCAACTTATTCTCTAAAAATACATTTTCCTCATCTATAAAATGAAGAATGTATTCACCTTAGACATTTGTTTTGAAGGTTTAAATAGACTTATATGAAAAGTATCTGGATATGTTACCATATTTCCCCGAAAGCAAGACATTCCCCCAAAATAATACCTACTTCCAGTTTTGCCTCTTGCTGTAATATAAGGCATCCCCCCAAAAATAAGACCTCCCTGATAATATTTTTATTCTTGAAACTGAAAAAGCCTGGGCCACACAAGCAGTTATAAGGAAGTGGGTCGATTTCATGCTGCCGCTTGTTATGCGAGGGAGCCAAAGAGGTGTGCTAGTCTGGGATGCAGCCAGCACTCACCACGCTAAAGACATGAAGAAATTTCTTCACGAAAGAAAAATAGATCAAATAATGATTCCCGCAGGAATGACGGCCTATCTCCAGACTCTTGATATTGCAATAAACAAGCCATTCAAGGACAATTTGCGCATGGAAATTAATTACTACATTGAAAATAGAATGGAGAGAAACCAGCGTGGAAACTTTGCAAAACCTAAACTGCAAGAGGTTGTGACTTGGGTGAGGAATTCATGGGAGAAAATCACTGACAGTTGCATTGCAAATCCACTATGAGCAGGCTACCTTGACAAGAAGTACTCATTTAAGGACAGTGCTATTGCTAAACATGAGAGATTTGGTCGACTGATTCTGAAAGAAATGGAGTCACCAGAAAATTCAGAGTTTAGATTGTTATGAAGATGTTCCAGAAGATGATGACATGACTGTCATTGAATAAATCTTACTTTGTGTTCATACCGGTAAATATCAGTATCAGTAAATGTACCATAGATTGTTGTACATGGAAATGATGATAGTAACAAGAAATTCTTGATATTGCAGGATTCACAATTTGTCTGGTTATGCTGGTTTGTGATGACAACTACTACTGTACCATACACAGGTAATAAATTTCCTTTTTTTGTTGTTCAACAGTGTACCATATTCTTCATGGAAAAATAAGGCATCCCCTGAAAATAAGACCTAGCATATCTTTGGGAGCAAAAATTAATATAAGACACTGTTTTCTTTTTGGGGAAACAGGATAAGTGTTCAGTAGATATTGATTATCTTTCACTTTCTTTGAGTAGCTTATTCACCTAATAGGTTGGTAGATGATGTCATTTTCAGATGAGGGAAATACATCATTTGGCCTTCAGATAATATGGATTATAGAATCTAAGTACTTAAAAATTGGATCTACTTGTTCTTTAATTATGGTAGCTTTGTAAGTTGTGGAATAAACTCATTTTATAGTAGCTAATATTACATAAATTATTTTTTACTGTATAACAATATAGAAGCATCTATAATTTTCCTAATTATCTATTATAATTAGTCTATTATATTGACAAAAGTGGTCTAATTTTAGTCCTTTCTTGAAAGCATTTTAAAGTATACTAAATAATGTATAAATGTGCAAAGTTAAAATAAATACAAATGATAAACCATATATTGAAAATTACTGTGTGCAAAGTCATACAATTAATAATTTATTTCTTTGCTCTTGGAGTGGCATAAGCACTGTTCATAATTCTGGAAAATAAATCACATTAATGTGGGAAATTGGATTAAAAGGGAGACTCTAATTAGGGTAGTTACTAAAATAAGTTTTCAGATAAGTAAACTAAATATAGGCAGCAAATTGGGCAATTTAACATTTTTAAGTATTCCACAAACATTTGAAATCATTATTAAAGGTTTTTCTAAAGTCAACCCTGTACCTTTTCAGGGTAAATAATTACTTGACTTGAAAGCCTTGGCAAAGGGAATAAAGCTGCTATTCCCAACCCCCTCACTTTCTGGGTTCTTTCCCCAACAGGTCTCTAGCAGGTTAAACTGGCTACACATTGGCTTCTTTTCACAAGATATAAGTAATTACTTTAAATTGTTCCAGTTTATTAAGTGAAATCCAGAGTAGCTTCTGTGCCTACCTGTCATGGAGTTAATGAGACACCGGTACCTTCAGGAGATTAATGGAACTTCGATAAAGGGCTGGTTTCACTGGTGAAGTAGCACATCTGGATTTCATTGGGAGAGGGGTGAAATAATCCATATATTTGAATGCCTTTTAATGTACTACATTGTAATTTTAATTGTTGCCAAAAGACAATTTGGCACAAGACAATTTGCCACCCCAAGGAAGAAACTGGAGGATAACTCATATAAATAAATAAAATCTACCAAGAAATATTAGGCTCTGGGTATGTATTATGACAAATACAAAGCAAGATAAGACTTAGTATCTATTGTAAGCAAATTAACTGGGAAACATGTATGTATGCATGACAATGCTCTGGGCACTTCCATATATTTTGAATTTATATTTTAGTAATCAAGTTTTTATTGATCTCTCTGTATAGGACAGTGTGTTGATAATAGTAAGTATTAAACATGATTTATTATTTCACTTAAAGTTTTCTCAGAGAAAAAGGGCATTGAGGTAAAAATAAGTAAAAAGCAGCATGTGATAAGGTCAAATATTAATAACTCTTATATTTGCATAACATTTTAAAAGTGCTCTCATGTATTAAAATTCTTCTTCTTAGTCCTGCTTTTCCCCTTCAGCTACTGATATATCTTCCCTTTTTGCAGTTATTCTCTCAGATTGCCTGAAAGTCTAATATACAAGGAGGAGCAAAAGTAGTTCTACTGTTGTTTGTATGAAACATAATATGATCATTAATAAATAATAATACAAGGATAAACTCTGAGTTTTGCATACCCACAGCTGTAAGCTTACTTTTGCCCCATCCTGTATGCTCATGTATCCATTATTTCTCCTTTCTTTATGCTCTCATTCCACTATCATACAATTCTGTCTGTATACCCTCCCAAAGCTTTCCCCTAATACCCAAATTCAATGATATCTTCCTTTCTCTTACCACTGGAGCTCTCTATCCTGGTTGACACCAGAAACTATTTTTGAAATACTCTACTCCTCTGATTTCCCTAATACCACTTTCTGCTGCTTCTCCTTTGTTTCTTTCCCATCAGGTGGAAGGACTTGCCTAGAGCAATGTTCTCAAAAGTGGTAGGTATGCTCCTAGCTGCCTTTGGGATAATAAGATGGGTTTGCATGGTACATGGGCCTCCACAGAGGTGGGAGTATCTGTCAGGGAACCTCAAAGGATAGGGAAATGAGGAGGGTTTTATGAAATGAACATTTTAAGAAAATAAGACTGGGGACAGGAAAGGGTGGAGGTTTCTCTGATACCAGGCCTTCAGTGGTTGTTCCAATTGCATGTCTTCAAACAACAGCTCAGATATCTTCCTCTTTGGTTGCTCTGAGAATTGGTAACCTCAGACTTGAAGGCGAGAGCTTGAGGACAGCTCAGGCTATACCAGGGTCCAATACTGGGAGCTTGGGATAAAGTGGTTGGGGAAGATGGGAGACTGTAGCCTTGGGTTTCAATTCAGCAGCCACCAAAAGAAAGAATGGGGTGAGGAGTAGCTCTGGAACCAGACTTTGGGTTTAAATAGAGCTCTGTCACTTACTAGCTATGAAACCAGAGGAAATCTCCTATCAAACCAAGGTGTCTTTCCTGTTGCTTCTTACTCACCATGAATCTTCCCACGCTCAGCAGCAAGTCCTGCCAACTCTATCCCCAAATCCATCTACTTCTCTCAACTACCACTGGGGCTCAGGGCACCATCACTTTTTGCTGTACAAGCTTCAAACTTTGTGTCCTTTTGTTTCTTTTGCCATTTAGACATTATTCTTCATAGACCACCTGGCACGGTATCTTTGAAATGAAATCAGGTTAATGTTGCTCTTCTAATTAAAACCGTCCAATTTTTCTTGCCATTGCAGAGTATAACTTCCAAATACTTAAGCATAGCTAAAGGCCTTATTTGACATTGAATATAATTGTTCCTCATTCCAATTTCTCTGTTTTCCCTGAACGTGCCAAGATTGTTCTTGTCTTAAGGACTTTGCAATAGCTGTTTCTTATGCCTTTCAGATCTCAATGCAAATGTCCCTTCACAGACCAAACCCTACTTAAACAACCTCTACTCCTCCTCTCCCCCACCAGCTTCTCATACTTATCTGGTACATAACTCACTTCCTCTAAACACATCTCTGGTACATAACTTACTTCCTTCATAGTTTGTCACTCACTATCAGAAATTATACTGTTTATTCTTGCCCCAGCCATTGCTAGCACATAAGTGACCTGACTATGTTTATTCTGTTTGTCTTTGCTATCTCAATGCCTAGAATGATGGCTGGCCTATAGTAAGTAATCAACAATGTGGGTCAATTATTGAATGAATGAGCTCAGTACTTTTCTTTGAGACCAGAATTTGCAGTGAGAGAGAATAAAATGAGATTTTATATCCATTGCATATATATGGTATGTTGTGTAATATTATTAAATATATAATATATAATCTCATTTCATATATTGATGTATAAAATCTCATTATATATAATATATACATAAATTGAGGTTATATACAGATGTCAGATCTATATCTATATCTACCAAGCAAGAGGCCTGGCCATATTGAGTGTAGTAAATGGTAGGTGTTATATGTATAAGACATGGTAAACTCAGGATCCTAGAGACAAGTTCTGACACTAAATTTATTCAGCTGACAATGCTTATTGCAAAACTTATAGTTTCTCAGAAATTTCACCTGAAGAATTGGTTAAAACATTTTTAAAATTATGAGGAGATCATTTGATAACAGGTTTTCATAACTATTTTCTCAAACCAGATGGCAATGAATCAGGGGAAAGAAACCCTTTGGAGATCTCTGTCTGACTTTTACCAAATTTTCTGATCCACTCAGAAAACTTGGAATTCCATTCAGAAGGCTATTGAGGAAAATAATTTTAAAACACTTGTTTTTTAAAAAATATGTTTTTATCGATTTCAGAGAGAGGAAGTGAGAGGGAGCAATAGAAACATCAATGATGAAGGACAATCATTGATTGGCTGCCTCCTGTACCATGACCTCCTGGTTCATAGGTCAATGCTCAACCATTGAGCCACACAATGGCTGGGCAACACCTATATCATTTTGATTAGGAATTAATTCTCAGTATCCAACTTTTCTTGAGAAGATCATTAAATACTTGTTAGACATTCAGCTCATCTTTGTTTTGAACTACAAAATATTGAGTTGAATAGTGTATTCATTTTCAATAGACTGATTAGAATGAAAATAAGTTTTTTTCTTCTTATTTTCATGAATGCATTTTTGCAAATCAATTAGCTCTCATTGCTCGAAGATCGTTATTCATTTATTAATTGGGTAGCATTTCTTTGTTTTCATAGTATTTGCTTTTATAGTTATTTTCTGTTTACAAAGTCAGACAGTGGAATTTATATGTTTGAGTAAATATATTATCCTTCTCAAAAAAAAAAGATTTAGATAAAGTGCTTATGGTGATAATATAGTATTATTTTAAAATAAACTTATTTTGTAAAAAGAGCTTTTCTATAAAGAAAGCTTTGAATAAGTGACAAGTTAGTATGCAGATATGGGAGGGTCATGAGGATGGTAAATGGCAACTGGAGCTGGAGAACCAGAGGTCTATCTTGAGTGACATTTCTATTTGTGGTGAAGGACTAGTTTTGTTTCCTAAACTTGCAGTTCACTGAGGGTGCTTTTATACAATACAATAACAATTAATTACTAGAAAAATAAAAGTAGTAAAAAAGACATCAAAAAGATAAGTTTAAATTTTAAATTATTAAATTCAACCCTCATAAAATAATTCTGTCAAATTTGTACTCTCAATTTCAGAACTGTTTTTTTTGTATACTGCTAACAGTTTGAGGCTGACATCAATTCATTTACCACAGTCTGAGTAACACTGGCCTAGAGAAAGGGTACAGACTGGGACAAGGTCAGTATTTAAGGATGGATCAGAGGAAGGGCAATTGCAGTGTCTCCTTTTTCAAATCCTATTTCTGAATAGTCACTACTAATTCTTATTATTCTTTCTTCTTCATTCTCAAACAAGTTCAAGCCCTTGTTTATCCTATTAAGGTACTAAAAAATTAAGCCTATAAAAGTTTACTAAGAAATTGTCAATTTCTGTTGATATCGTCCTGTATATAGTTCAAAATCTCTTTGAATATAGATCTGTAAAGCTTTTCTTTGGAATTTAGTACCAGGAAAAGATTTTCTTCTTACCACTAAGAACTGATATGCTTCCTTTGATTCTTTCAATCAAACACATTCTGTTATATACCTCATGGGTTGTTGTGGTTTTTTTTTTTTTTTTTGCTAGGAAAATAAGAGATATATTCTATATACAATCACATTAATCATAATAATTTTCTACATTTCTCTTCATATACATAGGTTTTATTTTTCTGTTGTATGAATCCCCAAACTGAGAAAAGGAATAGGTATTGGAAAAGTCAAGATATTGTTACCTTTCCAGTACTTCTATCCAAATAAAGGTGATCAAGCTTAGAGCTTCAGAAAAAAACTTAAAGTAACCCATTATTCTCTTTTAAAGATTAATTTGAGTTCTTCTAAATATTTTGAGTAGATTAAGGCTACAGAGCTAGAGATTTAAATGTTGTTGCTGTTTTATTGTGTCTATTTCATTGGCATGGAATTTAAATTATCCTCTGGGATTGAAACAGTTAACAGGAGTGCTCATGATTTTCTGGTTATTGTTGATAGACTGTTGGAAGTAGACCTAGATTTGTTCAGGATATGAAGTAGGCATGATTCATCTAGTTATTTTGAAAGGATTGTCTGATCCAGTTCCGGGACAAATGCATTTGTTTGCCTGCTCCAGTAGGAGGAAGGCAGACGAAAAGTGGATTGTATGACACCACGATTACTGGCCTTAGATAAGGAGCTCAAACTGCAGTGTCAACCTAAGGGCATCTAGGCAAAGTGGTGGGGAAGGGGATTTGGAAATACCAGGAAGCAAAGTTTTTGCCTAAAGTCAGTTTAAACCTGTATTCCTCCAGATACATTCTTTTGTTGTTGTTGCTTTGTTTTTCCAAATTAGTTTAATTTGAGCACATTCTTGTGGGAAGTCCAATAACTCTTGAGTTTTTTCAGTATTTTCTGTGTAACTGCTGGTAGGAAGAGATACCATTCAAGGTCTATCTTGTAAAGTCGACACGGAGGGATTAGTTGTCAGGAGGATTAGAACTATGAGATGAACACTGAGACAGGAGCATTTTGCAACATCAAAATTATCATCCTTTATTAGTGATTACAGTCTGGGAAGTCTTTAATGTAGGAGAAATGAGAAAGGGAACAAATTCCTGAAATATTTACACTAGAAGAAAGTGCTGGTTGCTTGCTCTACTAAAAAAATCACAGTAATGCATTTAAGACATTTATATAAAAGTCACTTCACTCATCATCATCAGGTATTTATTTTATGTGCTTCCTTGCTGCATGTAATGTCCATTTTTAGTGGAAAGAACTTTAGTATAGAAACTGTGACTTAGTGGTTTACATGTGATAGGAGGAATGAGATAACTTTTATTAGCTGTGTTAATGGAAGAAATTTTTTTCCAGCTGTATTAGGAATGTTCTGGAATAAAACTGCAACAACATACCAGAAAATCTAGGCTAAAAAAACTTAACATTTTATTTTACATTATAAAAGTACTAGAGACCCGATGCACAGAATTCATGCACAGGGGTGGGGAGTCCCTCAGCTTGGCCTGCGCCCTCTTGCAATCTGGGACCCCTCTCTCCTAACCACCCCACCTGCTCACTCCTTACCGCTTGTGCTTCTTAGCTCTGTCATGGAGGCAGAAGAGGTTCCTATCACCGCCACTGCACCCACCAGCCATAAGCCCAGCTTCTGGCTGAGCGGCACTCCCATTGTGGGAGAAAACTGACCATCAGGGGGCAGCTCCTGCATTGAGCATCTGCCCCCTGGTGGTCAGTGCATGTCATAGAGACCTATCATTCTGGTCATTTTAGTCATTCCGCCTTCGAAGTGGCTGGCTTTTATATATATAGATGATAATAAGCAATGGGCTTATTGATGTAGCAATACTGTTTATTGCACACATAACAACAACAAAAAACACAATTCAACATTGACAGAGAAGTTAAGCAAAGTATAAAGAAAAAAGTTATATTAGTAAATGATTAGATTTCATAAATAATAGGAACACCATATATGGAACCAGCATATCCTCCATATTTGGGCAATAATTTAAAAAGCAGTTCATGTAAACACTCGCTATAACTCTAGAATATTTATATTGCTAAAGTTTATTTATTTATTTATTTATTTATTTTAAATATATTTCTTTATTGATTTCATAGAGGAAGGGAAAAGGAGAGAGAGATAGAAACATCAATGATGAGAGAGAATCATTGATTGGCTGCCTCCTGCACACCCCCCACTGGGGACCGAGCCCACAACCCAGGCATGTATCCCTGGCCAGAATTGAACCTGGGACCCCTCAGTCCGCAGGCTTGATGCTCTATCCACTGAGCCAAACCAGCTAGGGCACTAAAGTTGATTTAAATAGAGTGGATATTTCTGCTGTTATAATCTAACTAAAGGCCCGGTGCACGATATTTATGCAGTGTGTGTGTGTTGGGTGGGAGTCCCTCAGCCCAACCTGCGCCTTCTCATAGTCCAGGGCCTCTTTGGGGATGTCCAACTGCCAGCTTAGGCAGGCGAATATCTCCCAAGGGGGCCTTAGCACTGCTGTGGAGGCAAGAGGGGCTCCCACTTTTGGGGTACACTGACAACCAGGGGCAGCTCCTACATTGAGTTTCTTCCCCCTGATGATCAGTGTATGTCATAGCAATCAATTGTTCCACTATTCAGTCAATTTGCATATTAGCCTTTTATTATACAAGATTTTATAGAATTATGGATTTGAATGCTAAAAATAGCAACATAATAATAGTCTCTTCTGACCATAATGAGAAGTATTTGTAATTCATATTAATATCCTTAAGTTATTCTATATTCAAGCAAAATGATTACTGTGGAATTCATTTTTGAAGATAACTAATTTATACTTTGACATTAGTTGGACTGCACAGGTATATCTTGTATAAAATATTTAGTCCCTGAGAAATTAGAAATCCCAAAAGAAATTGTTTTCCCTTTTCATCTTTCATATTTTCCAGACAGTTTCCCCTCAGATGATATATTTTAAAAGCATAAGAAAAAAGAACTTTATAAATGAATTCTAGTGTTTACAGTGAAATCTTTAAACACATTTCAAAAATTTCCCTTTATTGGGGTGTGCATGTAACCAAATAACAGATTATGTATGTAACCAACCTCACAATTAGTAGGAACTAGATTGTAATTTTTTTTATATTCACTTTGCAGTTTTTTTTCTAGAATCTTTTGCTGCTAGCACCATGGTTTTCTAGATCCTTAATGTTTCCCTAAAATTGCTGGAAACCTTATGTCATGTCCCTTGCTATGTAACATGTCAGATTTTTAAGGAAGTGGGTGTTTTTATTCTTTTTTTTAGAGGGAGAGGAAGTGAGAGGACAGAAAGATAGAAACATCAACTGGCTGCCTCCAGCATGCTCCCCAGTGGGGATGGAGCCCACAGCAATTTGGGCATGTGCCCTGACTGGGAATTGAACAGGTGACTTCTTGGTTCATGGGTTCATGCTCAACCCCTGAGCCATATCAGCTGATCTATAATGTGTCAGATTTTTGTGTCTTCTCAGGGATCTTAGCTTATCATGGTTTGTCTGGTCTGGGCTCCTTTCTCTGATGAATTATTTTATTTTATTTTTTTAAGCCATTAGCAACAAGGTAATTTAATCTTCTTTTTTTTTTCAATGTATATGTGTTTTTTTTTATTCTTTAAAGTATTACAAATAGTAGTACATATGTGCTTCCCCCCTCCCCCCCCCACCACATTAACCTCCCCCCGGCCTTCCCTACCCCCCAGCACATGCCCTCACTTGTCCCCCCCCCCCAGTGTTTTGTATCCATTAGTTATTCTTATATGCCTGCATACAAGTCCTTTGGTTGCTCTCCCACAGCCCCCACCCTTCCCATCCTCCCCTGCCTTCCCACTGTAGTTTGACAGTCTGTTCAATGCTTCTTTGCCTCTGTATCTATCTCCCCCCCCCATTGTTTTTTTCTTTTAAAAAAATCTTGCATTTGCATACTAAATATAAATATATAAGAACAAAAAATGTTTGAATCTCAGTTTCAGTGTCCAACAGTTCTGAGTCCCAGTTTCAATGTCAAATAGTTCCTTATGTGTACGTGTCAACAATGGTATCTGGATGGTGGACAAATGGTGGCAATAATGCAGGTTCCACCCTCTCTGGTTTCGTCCTGGGCTGCCTGCAGCAATATACAGTTGTTGACTGTTAGCATGGCAAGGTGTCATCAGCATCTTCCATTGATGAGTTATTTTATATTTGAAATGTTCTTAATGTTTTCCCTTCTCTGCATTATGTTGAGCCAGGTAGGGAATTTATTCTTTTCCTTTTTAAGTTCTATTTAAAAATATTACTCCCAGAAAGCATTACCATGAGTAGAAGTCCTACTGAATTTACCTATATATATAAAAGCCTAAGTGACCATTACAACTGAATGACAGGAATGACCAGTCGACCAGTCACTATGATGTACAGTGACCACCAGGGGCCAGATGCTCAGCGCAGGAGCTTGTGGTCAGTGTACTCCCACAATGGGAGTGCTGTTCAGCTTACCAACAGGTGCCAGGCATAGGGCGTATAGCTGGTAAGCACTGCTGCAGTGGTGCAAACTTCTCCTGATCAGGACTGACTGGGCATGAGCCTGCGGCTGGTGCAGTGGGGCCAGGATGAGTGGGAGTAGCAGGAAGGAGCAGCAGAAAGCATTGGACTGCCAGTCTTGGCCCAGTTCTCATAGGCCATGCCAAGGGACCCCACTGTTGCATGAGTCCATGCACCGGGCCTCTCGTATTCTATAATGGCAGAGACTTAATCAAGAAAGGTCAAATATCTTAGAATGGAGTGTTAAGAACCCCTGGCCTAAAGATCCTTTGCTTCTTTCTAAATATGGGTGTTAACTCTAGCAATAATGCTCTCCAATCCTCTCCTCTCTCCCAGTCTCATTTTCTGAGACCCAAATATTCAACATTTTAAATGAAGAGGTGCAGAGTTACCAATTTTCATTAGCTTGGCTTCCGTTGGCCCAGGCCTTCATCTCCCCATTAGTAGTTTAGCAAGATACTCTGGAATACAAAGGCACTGATAATGTCTCATGTAGCCATTTATCCTCTTGTATTGATAGTAGTAGATGCCAAGATCAAATTCCATGTTCTCCGATATTCTTTTCATCTTTTGATGTAGAATTTCCTGAAAAAGAAACTGAAATCACCATTTCATCTTTTTTTTCTGACAATTAAAAAAAAAGTTTTTGCTGACATTTTACCATAAATATGATGTTAGCTATAGTTTTGTGTGGTTTTTTTTAAAGATATACTTTATCATTTTAAGAAAGGACCAATTCATTCCTAATTTTCTAAATTGTTTGATATTATCATAAATGAATCTACAATTTTAGTAATTATTTTCCTGAAATTGTTAAGAAAATCTGATAATTATTCCTCTTTTTATTGTTAAATAACTTTAATAGATTTTTCTAATCCTAAATGATTCGTGTATTCTTCAAGTACACAATACCTGTTACCACTGTTTAAAATACAGTGGAAAATTAAAATTAATGAAATCTTCTAAGATTTCATTAAGAATTTTAGACCTATTTTAATAAATGAAATTGAACTATAGTTTTCCTTTCTTACTCTGTCCTTTATCAATTTTGATATTAAAGCAATACTAGTTTTATAAAAGAAAGTGAGAAGCTTGCTCACTTTTTATAATTCAGGAATTGTTTATGAAAGATTCAGCTTTTGCCTGACTGGCATGGCTCAGTGGTTGAGCTTTGACCTATGAACCAGGAGGTCATGGTTCGATTCCAGTTGGGGCACATGCCCAGGTTGAGCTTGAACCTCACTGGGGGGCATGTAGGAAGGAGATGATCAATGGTTCTCTCTAATCATTTATGTTGCTATCTCTCTTTTCCTCGCCTTTCTTCTCTGAAATCAATAATACTAATAAGAAATATTAAATGTCTTTATGCTTCCTCATTCTTGAATAATAGCTAAACTGAGTATTCTATGTTATTTTCCTTGAGCGCTTTGATGTATTATATTTTTTATTTTTTTGGCCTATATTGTTGCTAATAAGAAGTTTGCTACTCCTCTTATTCTCATTACTTTGTGTGTATATATTTCTGCTATTTCCTCTGGTTACTTTTTTAAAATTATTTTTTAATTTTATTGTTTAAAGTATTACAAATAGTAGTACTTATGTCTCCCCCTCCCCACTGACCTCCCCCTGGCTTCCTCTACCCCCCAGCACTTGCCCTCATTCCCCTTCCCCCAGTGTCTTGCTTCTGTTGGTTGTGCTTATATGTATGCTCACAAGTCCTTTGGTTGACCTCTTACCCCTCCCCCCAACCCTCCTCTGGTTACTTAAATACTTCCCCTTCCCCCTCTTTGTTGTGTGTGGACTTATTTTTATTTAATTTTGAGAACTTGGTTCTCCAATCTGTTGACTCATGAAAACTAATTATCAGGTACTTATAACATTTATATAAATATACTAGAGGTCCGGTGCACAAAATTTGTGCATGGGGCTGTGGGGGAGGGTGTCCCTCAGCCCATTCTGTACCCTCTCCAATCTGGAATCCCTCGAGGGAGGTCTGATGGCCCTCTCACAATCCAGGACTACTGGCTCCCAACTGCTCACCTGCCTGCTTTCCTAATTGCCCCTAACCGCTCTGCCTGTCAGTCTGACCACCCCCTAACCACTCCCCTGCCAGCCTGATTGATGTCTAACTGCTCCCCTGCCACCCTGTTTGCCCCAACTTATCTCCTCTGCCAGCCTGGTCAGCCCTAACTGCCCTGCCCTGCAGGCTTGATCGCCCCCAACTGCCCTCCTTTGCAGGCCTGGTCCCTCCCAATTTCCCTCTCCTGATGGCCATCTTAGGATGGCCATCTTGTGTCAACATGAGGGCAGGATCTTTGACCACATGGGGCAACCCTCTTGTGTGTTGGAGTGATGGTCAATCTACATATTACTCTTTTATTAGATAGGATAGAGGCTTGGTGTATGGGTGGGGGCTGGCTGGTTTGCCCTGAAGGGTGTCCTGGATCAGGGTGGGAGTTCCCTTGGGGTGTGGGGCAGCCTGGATGAGGGGCCTATGGTGATTTGCAGGCTGGCCACGCCCCCCTCACCAGCGACCCAAGTGGAGGCCCTAGGATCTGGGATTAATTTATGTTCTACAATTGAAACTTTGTAGCCTGGAGCAGAGCCAAGCCTTCTGCTTGCTCTGTGGCGACAGCTATTTCTGTTTGAAACTTTGTAACCTAGATTGGAGGCCTAGGCTAGGGCTGCAGAAGTTTGGCTTCCTCCATCACCCCGGCAACCCTAGCCTCTTCTCTCTCCAGCTCCGTGGCTGCAGCTAATTCTGTTGGGATTATGTATCTTCTATAATTAAAACTTTGTAATATTGATTGGAGGCCTAGGCCAGCAATGACAGGCAGAAAGCCTGGCTTCCTCCATTGCCAGGAAAACCCAAGCCTCCCTCCTGCTCTCAATGGTGGCAGCCATCTTAGCTGGGATTTATTTGCATAATTTGTTCATGATTGGCTGGAGGGTGTGGCTTGTAGGTGTAGCAGAGGTGCAGTCAACTTGCATATTACTCTTTCATTAGATAGGATAGTTGTATATATATATAAAAGCCTAGGTGACTGAATGACCAAACAACCAGTCATCCAGTAGCTAATACCCGCACTGACCACCAGGGGACTGACACTCAACACACAGGATTGGACTCTTTCTTGTCTGGATTGGGCCTGTGGGATCGGGTCCAAACCAGCTATATGACATCCCTCAAGGGGTCCCTGATTGTGAGAAAGTACAGGCCAGGCCAAGGCACCACTAGTGCACAAATCTGTGCACTGGGCCTCTAGTATATTTATATAAATATACTAGAGGCCCAGTGTATGAAATTCATGCATGGGAGGGGTGTTTCTCATCCCAGGCTGCACTTTCTCTAATCTGTGACCCCTCCAGGGATGTGTGACTGCCTGTTTAGGCCCGATCTCAATAGGATCGGGCCTAAACAGACAGTGGGACATCCCTCTCATAATCCAGGACTGCTGGCTTCCAACTGCTCACCTGCCTGCCTTCCTGAATTGTCCCTATCTGGTTCTGCCTGCCAGCCTGATCACCACTTAACCACTTTCCTGCCAGCCTGATTGATAGCTAACTGCTCTCCTGTCAGCCTATTTGCCCTAACTGCCCTCCCCTGTAGGCCTGATCACCCCTAACTACTCTCCCCTGCAGGCCTGGTTCCCCGCAACTGCTTTCCCCTGCAGGTCTTGGTCCCCCCAACTGCTTTTCCCTGAAGGCCTGGTCAATCCCAGCTGCCCTCCCCTGCAGGCTTGATCACTGTCAACTGCTCTCCCATGCAGGCCTGGTCACCCCTAACTGCCCTCCCCTGCAGGCCTGTTCACCCCCAACTTCCCTCTTCTGCCAGCCTGGTCACTTCTAACTGCCTTCCACTGCAGGATTGTTTGCCCCCAACTGCCCTCCCTTGTAGGCCTGTTCCCTCCTGACTTCCCTCCTCTGCTGGTCATCTTGTGGTGGCCATCTTGTGTCTACATAGGGGCAAGATCTTTGACCACATGAGGGCAGCTATCTTGTGTGTTGGAGTGATAGTCAATCTGCATATTACTCTTTTATTAGATAGGATAGAGGCCTGGTGCATGGGTGGTAGCCAGGTGGTTTGCCCTAAAGGGTGTCCTGGATCAGGGTAGGGTTCCCTTGGTGTGTGGGGTGGTCTGGACAAGGACCTGTGGTGATTTGCATGCCAGCCATGACCCAAGCATAGCCCTGTTGTCTGGGATTTATTTATCTTCTACAACTGAAACTTTGTATCCTGGCGTGGAGCCAAGCCTTCTGCCCTCTCCTTGGTGACAGCCATTTCTTTTGGGATTTATTTATCTTCTATAATTGAAACTTTGTAGCCTGGAATGGAGGCCTAGGCCAGTCAGGGCTACAGAAGCTTGACTTCCTTCATCACCGGGGGCAACCCTAGCTTCTGCTCTCTCCAGCTTTGTGGGTGCCATATTTTTGTTGGGATTTATTTATCTTCTATCATTAAAACTTTATAGCATTGATTGGAGGCCTAGGCCACCAACGACAGGTGGGAAACTTGGCTTCCTCCATTGCCAGGGAAACCCAAGCCTCCCTCCTGCTCTCAGTGGCTGCAGCCATCTTGGTTTGGGTTTATTTGTATATTTGCTCCTGATTTGCTTGTGGGCATGGCTTGTGGGTGTAGTGGAGGCATGGTCAATTTGCATATTACTCTTTTATTAGATAGGACAATTTATATAATATATACGTTGCCTCTCCCATTTTCTCTCTATACTTTCAGACAATTATTTAATTAATAATGTCTTTCTCATTTTTGCCTCTAAATCTTGCAGTTTTTCTTCTACCCATTTTATTTTGGTTTTCCTATTTCATTCTAGGATATTTCCTTTGGTGTGTTTTTCCAAGTTATAATGTCCTTCTTTAGTTGTGTTCCCATCTGCTTCTCAGTGCAGTGTCAGTGGCCCAATGCTCTCCCTAGGACCTTTAAATTTTTTTGGCAGACTTTCAACTGCCAGTATTTCTTGTTTTGGATTAGTAAGCTGGAAATTTTGAAAATAAGTGCCCCTTCCCCCAGACCACTTTACATAACTCCAAAATTGCTGTTTAAATACCCAATCCCTCACCACTCAGGTGGGATAATTCTCAGACTTATGTTTTGTACCACATTTTAGAGGTTCTGCATGTGATTGAGCTGAGCAGCCTGCTTTGGAAGCTGGCTTAGCAGAATGTCCTTTATTGGCTGCCTTCAGTGCTGGTATCACTTTTTTTACTTTCCTGACATTCCATGCACTTCTCGAATAAACTGCCAGGTCTGGCATTTTTGTGTGAGAGTCTGCTTCTGAAAAACTCAAATTAAAGCATCCAACCATTATTTTTCATTTTTATAAATTCTATATGATTACTTTCCAATCTGCCTATTTCTCCCCCCCCCTTGCTGTTCCATTTGTTCTTTATGATTTCAGTTCCTTCCTTTATAGTTTTATTTTAGACTGTCTCAGTTTATAGCCTCTTTTTGTTGGTGAGCTCATGTTTAGCAAGGACTGTGTTGTCTCTGGGCGTTCAGTGTGCATGGTTTGTGAGCCTCTCTAAAGAGTGCTTGTCATAAGCAATGTCGCCACAATAAATTTAATTTAGAATAAAATAGTGTTATTGTTTATGCCATGATCCCAGGGTTTTCACTGAGTAGGCACCCATTTTATGTTAATTTCTCAGCTTGGAATCATATGAGTGTTATTGACTGAATGTTTGTGTCCCCACAAATTCACACATTGATATATTTTTTAAATTATTTGTTTAATTTTTTAAAGTATTACAAATTGTAGTACATATGTTTCCTTTTTCCCCCCCCAGCCTCCCCTGCCCCCCAGCACATGCCCTCACCTGCCCCCTGACCCCACTGTCTTGTATCCATTGGTTATGTTTATATGCATGCATACAAGTCCTTTGGTTGATCTCTTACAGCCCCCACCTCCCACCCTCCCCTGCCTTCCCACTGTAGTTTGACAGTCTGTTCAATGCTTCTTTGCCTCTGTATCTATCTTTTTTCCCCATTTCTTTTCTTTAAAAAAATCTTGCATCTTCATACTGGAAATAAATATATAAGAACAAAAAATGTTTGAGTCTCAGTTTCAATGTCAAATGGTTCCTTATGTGTACATGTCATCAGTGGTATCTGGATGGTGGACAAATGGTGGCAATGCAGGTTCCACCCTCTCTGGTTTGGTTCTGGGCCACAGCTGCTGACTTTTAGCATGGCAAAGTGTCATCAGTATTTTCCATCTCTGGACTATCTTCGCAGTTGGAACAGACCTGTCAGTTCCTCTTTGTTGCAGGAATCCATATGGTCTTGGAGTTGTTTTCTGAAAATATACAAACATATTCTCGACCAAAAGTTAATAAAGGAAACTTTTCTGTAAATTAGAGTTGGGATTCTTTTTATTTTTGCCTAAATGATTTTTCTTTGGCTTATTTTGACACCATGTGTGTTTTTCATGGGTGTCCTGCTGCTAGCATTATAAATGGAAATTAATTTTCTGAAGTAAGAATTTTCTAGATGTAATTTACTTACAAGATATTTTTCCTTACATGATATTAACTCACTATACCCCCTTATTTTGATTAATGGGGGCTTTTGGAAGTTTTATATTCCAGTCTTGGTAACTTTAAATTTTAATTTTTGCACAAAAAATATGACTGCTTTAGGTTCTTTGCATGTTAGGCAATTTTACAATGAGATGAACTACTAATATAAATTTTAATTAATATTTTAGGAACAACTTTTTGTCCAGTACACTTAAATTTTCTTGAGTATTCACTTATTTCAATTGGACAATTTAAATTAATCTGAAAAATTCATGACTATTTTACTTTCAAATTTAATACTCAAGCAATAATCTTAGTTTACCCTGTAAATATTAGTGGAAAGATTATTTGCATTCTTGAGTAGGCCCTGAGCATTCCTAATACTAGATTGAATTTAGATATAGGGCAGCTGTTGCTGGCCAAGTCTTGGTCTATAACCACACTGAAATTCTAACACCACCCCAATGTGATGGTATTTGGAAGTAAGGCCTTTTGGAAATAGTTAGATTATGAGATTGGGGCCCTCATGAATGACATTAGTGCCTTTATGAAAGAGGCAGAGAGCTTGCTTTCTCACTCTTCATAACATGAGGACACAGTGAGATGATGGCTGTCTGTAAACCAAGAAGTGATTCTCATCAGACACCAAACTTGCTGGTACCTTGATCTTGGGCTTCCAGCCTGAAGAATTGGGAGATATAAATATTTGTTATTTGAGTCACCCAGTCTGTGTTGATTTTGTTATAGCATTGTGAAATAAGTGAGACAACAGGTCATAAAAATGTGGACAGTCTTGTTGCAATCATGACATTTTGGTTTCTCGCAAGACTTTATGCACCAAATCTGTAAGCTGGTGATAAACTTCTCTGGTGTGTCCCTTAGTGGGAGAGGGGAGTTCTTTTACCTTCTCTTTCACAGTATGTACGGGCAGGTGTGTTCCCGCATCAGCTGTAGCTACTGTGTTTCATGACAAGAATCACATCTGCTGTCATAGCACAACAAAGCCCTGTGCACTAGGGCCTCTTTTGGTGTGTGCTGTTTTTCTGAGTCCTTGTGTTTTTGGGGTTGTATTTTTACTGCTCCATTTGAAGTTCTTTCTGGCACCTAGGATTTTCCCTTTTTCTTTCAAGTGTGTCTGCATGCAATGATTCTATGTGTTTGGAATGTGATGGGAGAGGGGCATCTAATATCAGGTTGGTAGCCCGGCTGCTATATTGCTGAAATTTTGAGATCCTCTGTTTGAGACACAGGTTGCCACTGCAGCCACTGCGGAGTGATTTTCCATGGATCCTGTGCGTAGTGATTGTGTAGTCCAATGCTAATGCTGCAGTGGCTGTGAGGTCCTGGGCAGTCCCCTCCATGCCAGGCACAGATAGAAGTACGGGTTATAATGAATGGGGCAAAATGTGTTTAAAACATCAGAATTTTTCGTTGTTGTTGTTAGCAAGGATGTTTTCTCCATTGATTTGTAGAAAGAGTGGAAGGGAGGACAGAGGAGGAGGAGGAGGAGGAGGAGGAGGAGGAGGAGGAGGAGGAGGAGGAGGAGGAGGAGGAGGAGGAGGAGGAGGAGAGAAACATCAATGTGAGAAAGAGATACCAGTTGGTTGACTTCCACCAGGGTTAAACCTGCAACCAAAACTGCAACCCAGGTACATGCCCTTGATGAGGAATTGAACACTTGATGCTTTTATGCTCTGGCCATGCTCTAACCACTGAGAACAATGGCCAGGGGTAAAATCCTTAATGGAACAAAGGCATTTCCTCTCTGATAAGGAAGAACTCCAGATTTATAAGTTAAAAGAAACATCTATGAGGAAAAGATTTTGCAAGAGCAAGCAGGGCACAATGATAGATCTTTTCAAAAGGCTGTGACTGATTAGTCTGTCTTTATAGTTCCTGCAGGTGAAAATACAATGAAAGGTAAGTTATATTTGGCACACCCCTAACTGCACATCCACAGATTTTCCTTATAAATACAAAGATCATTTAAAAAAACTACATGAATATTTGTCTTGTATGAAACCATAATCATACTGATTAATTCTTGGTAAAACTTTGTGAGCAAATGTATTCATGTCTTTAAGTCCATGAATTTTTAGGGTTTTATGTTCAACATTATATTTTCTACTGTCAGGTAACTCCAGACATTTTCAATAGGTACTTAATAGAGTCTTCTGTTTCTTCAATTAACATAAATATTTTAAATAATGGCTTTCTAAAACATATGATGTAAAAACTTAAAACTCACCTGTTTCTTAATATACTTTATGCCTATATTTTATATTATATGTGCTATAATTATTTTTAATCACCAGCCTCTTTTTGAAGCCAGTGTATCAAAATTATGACAATGTTATTATTGCAGGTTAGGTCTCAGAAAATCTTGTTAATTAGTCTTCCATTATAAATTCCAGAGCCTCAGGGATTGTTTCTGCCTAAAATATGGAAGATGTTTATTTATCAGCTACATTGAAGTAAATCTTGAAAAACACTAACAAAGGGTACAGAACAATATTAGATATTCATAAATGGTACTACTTCCTAGAATGTGGTAGTGAAATATATCAAGCCTGAAGACAGAGGCTAAGAAGGATGTCTGAGTGGTACTTGATTGGAGTATCTCATAATTTTGGTATTTTATTTTTAAATATTTGTATTGATTTCAGAGAGGAAAAAAGAGGGAGAGAGAGATAGGAGCATCAGTGATGAGAGAGAATCATTGATCAGTTGCCTCCTGCATGCCCCCTACAAGGGGTTGAGCTTGTAACCCAAGCATGGGCTCTGACTGGGAATCAAATCATGACCTCCTAAATTACAGGTTGATGCTCAACCACTAAGCCACCCCAGCTAGGAGATTTCTGAATTTTCTAATTCACCAAACATTTCTCTAACTTTTCTACATATTTCATCACATAGATTTCAGTCTAGGGCTCAATGTTCAACTACCCATTTCAAAGAAGAAAAAGAGATTAAATAGCATACTGTCAGTTTATACTTAGAATGGTTTTAGTGATTTCAATATAAAAAGGAAAAATAGATGAGAACTGGAGTAAATTATGTCTGGGTTTGAATTCTAGGTTTATCCCTTACTAGTCTATGAGCTTGAACAAATTTACTGTGAGCTTGAACAAAGAAGTGGACATGATTATTGCCGACCTTTCTGGGTTAGTGTAAGAATTACATTAAAACATAAATATTGCCAAACCGGTTTGGCCTAGTGGATAGAGCATTGGCCTGCAGACTGAAGGGTCCCAGGTTCGATTCCGGTCAAGGGCATGTGCCCTGGCTGCGGGCACATCCCCAGTTGGAGGTGTGCAAGAAGCGGTTGATCAATGTTTCTCTCCCATCGATGTTTCTGACCTTCGATCTCTCTCCCTTCCTCTCTGTGAAAAATCAATAAAATATATTTTAAAAATGTATAAATATTAAGACATCCCATTATCTGGCATCTAATAACATCATAGTAAAAACCATATGTGCCCTGACCAGGGATCAAACCCACAACCGGGGTGTGTGCCCTGACCTGAAATAAAAACTGCTACCTTTTGGTGTACAGGAAGATGCTCCAACCAACTGAGCCAACTGGCTAGGGCATAGTAAATACTATTCCCCATCATGTTTATCTCATAGTTCCTAGTTTTTGTATACATTCAGACATTACTCTAAAATCTCTCCAAAAGTTTTATTCTGAACTTGTTTCAACAAACATTTAATAGCTAACTTTTATCTGTCAGCTCATGCTGCATAAGAGTAAATAATACTGGAGTAGACTGTTCCTGAAATTGTTTCATCTCTGTTTAATGCATTAGTCTTTTTAAACGAACTCATGTTTCAAGTGGGTTTGTATTGATTTACCCAGTGTTTCGCTTTGTCCTCCATGTGACCAGGTCATATGTACTTCAGACTGGACAGAACCAAAATCAAAGCAGAGTAAGCAAGGCCAGTGCCTCCTGGGGTGCTGGTAGTTCAGGTCATGAGGTTATTTAGTGTACCAGCTGGGCATATTAAAGGGCCAACTTAAGGACTGAATTCTGATGCTGCATTTTCACTCATGTCCAAAACATCAACCCAAGCAAGTAACACATTTAAGTTTAGATATTTAAAAAATTAGTAGCATAGGACAAAAATAATCCATTACTTGGATGAGAAGCTACTGTTCAAGAAAGGGAAAATGAGAAGTCTATACAGAAGGAGGTTTAACCCTCTACATGATGGGTAAAAATACCATGTGTGTGGCCAAAGACCAATAAATGGAACTTTCAAAAGTAGAAATTGAATGTGGAGTTATTGTTTAATGGATAAAGAGTTTGTTTGGGATGATGAACAAGTCCTGGAAATAGATAGCAGTGATGGTTGCACAGCAATATGACTCTACCTGACCATACTGAATTTTAAAAAGGGTTAAAATGGTAAAAGGTATGTTATCTCCATTTTGCCACAACAATACATACATACATATATACATACATACATACATACATACATACAAACAATGGAAATACAGTCACCCTCAAAAAAGTGGAAGTTGTCTGGTTGAATCTCAGGCTTCTGTAGGAAACTATTTCACTTCCTTATTTCTATAGCTAAAATGCTAACACACTGCACTTTTTTTTTTTTTAGCTTGTGAACCTGCTCATGGATGTATATTTATGTTTCCTGTAACCTTCTTTACTTAAGAGGAGTCAGGAGCTTTATATAGAAAGTATTATTATGTAGAGAAGGTAATGATGTATTTTCTGATTCAAAGCCATTCTCTAATAATCATAAAACACTTCATATTTCTCAATGCGCTTTTGTATCTATTATCTCAATTGATCTGCAATACTCAGAAGGCATTACTTTTGTTTTACAGATTTGGCAAAGTGGAAATACATAGATATTAAGGTCTCACTATAGTCATCAGCAGGACTAGAACCTGGACATCCAAGTACTGAGTTAACATTCTTGTACTCATGACAATGGGACTTTCATTTTACAGGTATGTGTGAAGAGTCAAGAAAACCATGTTCAATCACATCAATAGTTGCCTTTTCTGGAAGTGATCAGTAATAATAAGTAGGACCAACACCAAGATAACTGAAATTTTTATTTTCTAGACAAAGATTTTGGGATTATATAGTCATACACTGAATATAAAAAGAATTTATTTTTTAATATATTTTTATTGATTTCAGAGAGGAAAGTAGAGGGAGAGAGAAACATCAATGAAGAGAGAGAAGCATTGATCGGCTGCCTCCCCCCCCCCCCGGGGATCGAGCCTACAACCCAGGCATGTGCCCCTGACCAGAATTGAACCTGGGACCCTTCAGTATGCAGGCTGACGCTCTATCCATTGAGCCAAACCAGCCAGGGCTATAAAAAGAATTTAATACAAATATTGCATCAAAATAATTTCAGTAAGCCAGGCCATACTTATCATTATAGCTAGCAAATGCAAAGAAATAATCTGCAAAGCTACCTATTATGGGGTTAATCAGTCTTAAACACCTTTACTGAAGCGTACCACCTAATCAAGGCATTCAACTTGCATAATTACGCCCTGATTCATGTGCAATGTTATACATAAGTGAGAACTGAATTTTTGAAATAACTTTGTTGGGTAGAAAAACTAAATTAATAAAGCTAGGAATAAGATTACATGCACAATGATGTTTACTTTTTCACTTTGAGGAGATGCTAGAGAAAAGCATCAAGTTGGATTTGACATTTCTAAGGAACAAAGCAAATAGGGAAACTGCTTTAATTTCCATACTTATCACTAAGATTAAAACCTGTGAAACGTTTTTCCTGTGGATTCCCATAAAGAGGACATGGTATGATGCAGTGAAAAATGTCTTTTGAAACATGGATACAGTAGATATAAAAATAGTTTTCATGTCTATGGTTCTTTGATATCCTTCAGTAGAGGCAGATGAATAAGACAAAACATGTTCTAAAAGAAATCACTGAGAATCTGTTCCAAAGTCTCAATTTCATATATAGTAAAAATAAGGGAAAGAGAATATAACTTGAGCACAAATTCAATTTCAAGTTATTAAATAATTTATAGTAAACTTTATCAATGCAAGAGTATGCAGGTTAAATAGTGGCATATATCAGAATCAGTAAGGGAAGGAGACGAGGAAGAAGTAAGGTCCTTACCAATTAAAGCATAACACAATGGGTGAGACATTCTTATTTTCAGGCTTACCTTTCAGCCAATATGGTTAAGGGAAAAGATTATGGTGGATTGGATGGCAGTAGAATTAGGTGGGCAAGGAAGCAGATAAAATGTAAAAGTAATTAGTTAATAAATGACCTCAAAGTAGAGGGAGACATTTAATTTTCTTTCTCAGGATCTCACCAGGATTTATTTATCTCTTTATGAAATCAGTAATGTGGTTGAATATACAGAATTTGGAATTGGTGGATCTAACCTGTTAGATAGGTCCTTTCCCTTCCACCTATATCGTGACAGATTTGAGTGATGAGATAATTCTGGTAAGATAAGTCATCTTTGATAAGGAAAGATGAAACAAGGGCCTATGTTTTTGATGTAGTAGGAAGGAAAATACTGTTCTGATATTTTTCCAGCCTTTTTGCACCATTCTTCCAATTAAACAAACGTTGAGTACCTATTGTGTGCCAGGCACACTAGACACTAGAAATGCATTGATAAATGAGGCACAGGACCTAGCAGGATAGGCATGTATAAATACTGCCAAGCAGTATGAGTTGGTTAGAAATATGAATTATGAACAATGGTTATATGAAGCACGGGGATTGTTCAATTTCTTGCATGTTGAAGAACTGGGAAGAGTCTAATGAGAATGGAACTCAGACTAAAGAATAGATTTTTAACCTGGTTGGTGCAGCTCCATGGTTGAGCATTGACCTAAGAGCCAAGAAGTCACCAGTTCAATTCCTTGTCAGGACACATGTCCAGGTGGCAGACTCAATCCCCAGTAAAGGATATGAAGGGGGCAGCTGATTGATATTGTTTCTCTCTCATCAATGTTTCTATATCTCTATCCATCTCTCTTCCTCTCTCTCTAAAAATCAGTAAAACACACACACACACACACACACACACACACACACACATTGTTTTTTGTTTTGTTTTTTTGTTTTTAAAGAATAGATCTTTAGTAGTCCTAGGACTTGGGAAAGGTCAGAGGGTCAGAGTAATGTAGAAGGATAAAGGATAGGCATATTCAGGGAGCTCAAAGATTTTTAGTACAAATAGAGATGTTGATGTGGGAAGGAAAGTTGGTAAGAAAGGCTATGAGGGAAGTAGATAAGGCTAGAACACTGAGAAAACTGAATTTGGACTCTGGAAATGAAGGCAGCCATTGATATATTTGTTTTTTTCTTAAGGAAAGGAATAATGTGATTAAATGGCATTTTAATAAAGGTCACTCTGGGAACAGTGCTTCAAATTATTTGGACTTGATGCTAGGTAATACTAGACTGGGAGACCATTACTAGAGGCTGGATTAGTCTGCTCAGGCCACCATAACAAAACAACACAGACTGGGTGGCTTAAACAACAGAACATTTTTCTCACAAACAACGGAACATTTATTTTTCTCACAATCTGGAGGCCACAAGTTTTAAACCAAGGAGCTGGCCAATTCTATTCTGTGTAAGGGTTCTCTTACTGGCTTGCATATGGCCACCTTCCCATTGTGTCTTCATATAGCCTTTCCAATGTGTGCATATGGAGAGACAGTGAGAACTCTCTGATAACTCTTATAAGGACACTGATCCTATGAGATCAGGACCCCACCCTTATGACCTCATCCAACCTTAATTACTTCCTTAGTGGTCCCATCTCCAAAAACAAACACTTTAGAGGGTAGGGCTTCAACATATGAATTTTAGGAAGATGCAATCATTTAGTTCTTAAAGACTATTACAGTTGTTCTGGTAAAAGATAATGAGAGCATGAATTGAGTAGTAGCCTGGGGACAGCAGGGGAAGGATGTCAGAAATGCTAAGGAAATAAAAGGAACAGTTCTTTGCGACTGTATATGTATGTGTATCCTGAGGTTCCTTAGCCTCCTTAATCATCTGAGTCAGCTAGGAAGTCCCGGGATCTGCCAACTACACGCTGGAGAACCAAGAATGCCGTGTGTAATTCAGCTGGATCTGAGGTTCTGAGAATCAGGAGAACCAATGTCTGAATGCAGGAGAAGATGGATGGCCTACCTCAGCAGAGAGCAATTCACCCCTCCTCTGCCTTTTCGTTTTCCTCAGTCCCTCAACATGCAAACGATGCCCATCCACAGTGGTGAGGGTGATCTTTACTCAGCCTACCCATTCCAATGCCAGTCAGTCCAAGAAACAAACGAAGACACAACCAGAAATAAGGTTTTACCAGCTCTATCTGGGCATCCCTGGGCTAAGGTGACACAAAATTAATCATCACAACTGATTAGATGGTAGTACTGCTAATAAAAATAAAGATTATGGGGGAGAAATTCTGACTGTGGGAAAAAGCTGGTAAAATTAGTTTAGGATGTTGAGTGTGACATATGTATGGGACTTGTGGACAAAAAATGTCCAGTGAGCTGCTGGCTTTGTAGGTGTTTGAGTCAAGGAAGAATAACCTGGTTGGATGCACAGGGGTGGGGTCATCAGTACTCAGAGCCTTAATGATAGGATCGGGCTGGACAAGCAGGTGTAGAACAAGAAGAGAAGAGGTTCAAGGACTGATTTGTATGAAGAAGCTGGGCATGGCAATAGCAAAACAAGGAAGCCATCAAACAAAACCCCAGAGCAAAAACAACAAAAACCCTTGCTAAATGTCTTACTATTTTATTTAAAATGTAGGAGAAAAAATAGAATACTTTAGATTTAATAAATTTCCAACATTGGACTCTTACCCTTATTTTATTTTATTTTATTTTGGGGGGGGTATTTTTATTGATTTCAGAGAGGAAGAGGGAGAGGGAAGATGGAGAGAGAGATAAAACATCAATGATGAGAGAGAATCTCATCAGCTGCCTCTTGCACGTCCCACTCTGAGGATTGAGCCTACAACCTAGGCATGTGCCCTAACTGGGAATCGAACCATGAGCTCTTGATTCATAGGTGGATGCTCAACCAATGAGCCACACTGACCAGGCAGGCATCACCCTTATTCTTAGTAATTTTGTATGAGCACATCCCCACCTTTATTGCTGACCCAAAGTGATTTTTTGCTACTCAAAGAGAATCTTCTGGAAGGTGGTATAATGAGTAAAGGATTGTATTTTACTATAAACTTAACTTCTGTAACACCAGCTGCGGAATGAAGTCATTTATTACAGGGGAAAATTGCTGGGTCTGAAGGAGAAGACAAATGGTTGCTTCTTTGCCCTAGTTTACACAGGATGATGGCTCGCGAGTAGCTCCTTACAGGCGAGGGTCTGCTCTGCAGAGGCTACTTCCAGGCATTTATGAGGCCTGTGGTGTTCAGGGCTGTTACACGGGCCAAGTGGTTCCTCTTACAGGTGGGAAGGGCTGTTATAAGAGTTCCTGCCTGTGCTCTGGGTCAGGGGTTCTGTCTCTTTTTATGAGAGCTGAGCTTGCCAGCAGACAAAAAGCAAACCAAATCAATAATGAGAGAAGAAAATACTACAAAACTGAAGGAAATCTATTATGAGCGAACATAAACTGAAATGAAAAATGAATAGTAAAACTGAGTGTGTAGAGTCTCATATCCCGAAGCAGGTGATAACCCATGCAAAGTACAAGAAGGCTTACTCCATCCAAATGGTGATGGAGAAAGTGTCACCATGGACATGCAGGGCAATAACATGGAAAGCCTGGGAGAGAAAGCAAGTGACTGTTTTTTGTTTTGTTTTGTTTTGTTTTATCCCTTAGTCTTTTAAATTGTATTTATTAGTGATGGGCTTCCTGGATTAAGTCAAAGCTACAGTAAAATTGTTTCTCTGAGCCCTGGCCTGGTGACTCAGTTGACTGGAGCACTGTCCCCCATGCCAAAGGTTGTGGGTTTGATTCCCGGTTAGGGCACATATCTGGGTTGTGGGTTCCATTCTAAGCCTGTGTGGATATGGGAGGCAACTGATCGATGTTTCTCTCTCACATCAATGTTTTCTTTCTCTGTCTCTCTTCTTCCTCTTTCTCTAAAATCAATAAACATATCCTTGGATAAGTATTAAAAAAATGTCTTTCTGAGAAACTTCTATGACTAGGATGGCCTTGATTTTTTTTCTTTCCTAAAGGAAAAAGTTAATAATACCCAAAGCAAAATATTCATCAGTTCTATTTTTGTTTAAGGCGGTTATCATCTCAAGTATTTCCACAGGAAATAAAGAGCAGTGGTAACTTACATGAATGTGGAGCCTAAAAATATTGAAAAATTTAAAGAAAAACGGGTAAGACCATTTTTATTAAATTGGGTTGCCTTTGGGTTAAAAATGTTATCTAAATTAGATAGAAGGAATAAATGTTATGAAATAGAAAATAAGGAATTAGACCTCAAAATTATTCCATTTAACACAAAACAGAATCAGATTCCTTGAAGTTGAAGATATTGCTATTGCATAATCACGTTAGCCAAAGGACTCCTTGATACTTAGGGTAATCATCCAGGAACTTTTAACTTGTAGTTAAAAGTTGTGAGGTACATTTTACTAAAAAAGTACCATCCAGTTAATTAATAAAGAAGGTTTCACAGAAAACTCTATAATGATAGAGCCCTGATTCTACAAGGAAGGCTACACTGTAATAACACAAATGGAGGCTGGTTAGGTAATAGGTACTGGCTGAGCAAAAACAGAAAGTGCTGGAAGGAATAGAGAGGAAGGAAATAAACCTTAATAGGGGGAAATATTTAAACCTGTTTTGAAATGTCTTAAGTCTTCTAGAATAATGACATGGGAATATCTTTTGTTCAGGTGGGAAAAAAGGATGTAAAGAGTTGCAATGCTTTGAGAAATGCAAGCAGAGGCTGATGTGCTGTGTTGGAGAGAGAGGATAGCATTGCCTCCTTCGCTGATAGAGAGCATGCTGCCGGTGACATGAGACAGTCCCATGACAGGACAGATTTGTACCAGCATGACCCTAAATGTAAGGGGTTTCTCCCAAAATTATCCTCAGCAAATGAGTTTGCCTTACTCAAAAGTTCTTAGGATATAACATCTCAATTTCTTAATTACTTTTTGAACAAAACACTATACTTAAGGAAGCCACTTCGCTTCAATCTTTGAAACTCAAGCTAGTTTCCAATGTTTATAGATGTCGCCTGACAAATTGGAAATAAAAGAGGCTACAAACATTTTACAGACTTTTTGAAAAAAAATTTGTTCCCTAAGAATATCATTTCATAATCACCATGTTTTGCTGTCTTTGTAAATACGTTTTTTAAAGGTGAAGCAAGCGTGGTATTGTCACTAGCACAGCTATACAGCTATAGGATGAATGATTTTAATGTTATGTGAATGATTATTTGTGGGTTGGGATAAAATTTCCAGTGTCAGTATCATTGTGCTCAAGAGGAGCTGTGCTTTAAATAATTTAAATAGAAATAAAGATGATGGGCTCTGATAAAGGGAGATAAGTGAACCATATTGGCTATGATGTTGACAAAGGTGAGTGTGAAGAGAAAACAAAATTGTTTCATGAACTGTGAATGGCAAAAAAAGAGAGAAAAATAAATAAGAAATATTTCTAAATTATTCTTTCTAAATTTATTAATGTGACTAAAATATGTAACCATATTCAATAAACAGACATATGCACTAAAAGTGTGTCTATTCAAGTTGGTGAAAAACTTTTTAAAAAATCTTGTTGACAAAATGAGGGTTACCTTATATTACTCAGTCACATACAGAACATAGGGCAGAGAGAGGTCCTCACACTCCATTGTAGCCTGATTAAACACCATGCATTGGACTGAATACATTAGATTCCTTGCTCTTTCTGAATTTTTGATGGTCTGCTGTGGCCTATATATATTGAACAAAGACTGAAGGGTTGTTTACCATGAAACCTAGTTTCTGGTATAAATTCTATAACGCAGCAGTTTTCTCTTGGGAGTTTGTTTTCAGTGACCATCATCCTTAAGGAAGATCATTTCCTGAAGTTCCAATGTTTTTTTAATTTTTAAAATTGATTTTAGAAAGAGAGAGAGAGAGAGAGAGAGAGAGAGAGAGAGAGAGAGAGCTAAATGGTTGAGCATCGACCCATTAATCAGGAGATTATGGTTCAATTCCCAGTCAGGGCACATGCCCAAGTGGCAGGGCTTGATCCCCATTTGGGGGTGCGTGTACAGGAGGCAGCTGATCAATGATTCTCTCTCATCATTGATGTTTCTGTCTCTCCCTCTGAAATTGGTGGGGAAAAAAAACACATTTGAGAGAGAAAGAGAGAGAGAGAGAGAGAGAGAGAGAGAGAGAGAGAGAGAGAGAGAAACATTTGTTGTTCCACTTGTTTATACATTCATTGGTTGATTCTTGTATATAACCTGACTGGTGATAGAACCCGAAACCTTGGCATATGGGGATGATACTCTAACCGACTGAACTACTCGGTCAGGGCCGGAAGTTTCAATCCTTTATAATTGAGAATCAAAATGAAAGTTATCATCTACTATTTTAACTTTCTTTACACCTACTAGATATAATAAACACTTAATACCAAAGGTGCTCACAGTTTTAATTATTGTCAGGCTCACATGCTAAGCAATTCACATGTTTGATGACATTTTATCCATACAATCTGGTGATGCAGGTAGTGCTGTGTTTTCTGGAGGTCGTAACTGAAGTAAGAAAGGTGAAGTGACTTGATTACAGTTACAGAACTGGTGAGTGGCAGACCCAGGTAATACCAGGTTGAGGATTCCAAAATACACGTTCTTCATTAAAAAATTACACTACCTCCTGAGGATAGAGGTAGGCAGTGGGACTCAGGAGGGACACTAGTCCAATGTGTGGGTTCTGAAGTTGCTTCCTACTGAACACGATGTTGTAGAAAGATCTGCAAAGTGAGTAAGAGTTAGAAACAGGAAAAGGTGGGACAGATATTTTCAGAGAGAACAGCATGAGTAAAAGCCTATGAGTGTGAGAGCATTGCTACAGTTTAGTGTTTTCAGTGTGTATAGTGTGAGTCAGATTGATGAGAAAAAGAGAGTGAGAGGGAGGAGGGGAGACTTTATGTAGTTAGAGGACCCTATATGCTCATTATGGAGATTGAATGTTGCCCTAGAAAATTGAAATAATTAGAAACAGTAACAGGAGCAACAATAAGAGTACAAGGAAAACCAACCATCAGCAGGGCTTAGAAATAAAACAGGATTTAACTTTCCAGATATAAAAAAGATGAGCTGTTTCCTATACTTAACTTTTTAATAATATATTGAGTATTGCTTGGATTAATAAAAACAATTGCAAAACAGGCAAGTCTCCTTAGTAATGTTTTTGGCCAAAGAAATTCTTAGGGAAACTATGAAGTATTTGAAATTGAATGGCAGTCATTATCATGTCTATCCCCTTGATTAAGGACTTCATTTTGTATCTCATTTAATCCCCATAACAATCCTATGAAGTAGGTGATGACTTCTCAGTTATATTAGGTAAACAATACCAATAAAAAAACTTAACCAAAGGCCAAGTGTCTTGTCCACAGAAATCTCGTTTAAAATGTAGTGACACATACATTTAAAATGTATGACACAACAAATAAGTATGGAGAGGATGTGGAGAAAAGGGAGCCTTGTGCACTGCTGGTGGGATGGTAAATTGGTACAGCCACTGTGGAAAACTGTGGACTTTCCCCCAAAATTAAAAATAGAACTACCTTGTGACCCTGCTATTCCACTTCTGGGTATTTATTTGAAGAAATCCAAACATGTAACTTGAAAATATATATGCATCCCTATGTTTATTGCAATGTTATTTACAGTAGCCAATATATGAAAGCAACCTAAGTGTTCATCAAGAGACAATTGGATAAAGAAGATGTGGTACATATATACAATGGAACATTATTCGACCATAAAATAGAATTAAATCTTACCATTTGTGGCAACATGGATGAACCTAGAGGGTATATTGCTAATAAATAAGTCAGATAGAGAAAGACAAACACCATATGATTTCACTTATATGTGGAATCTGAAGAACAAAACCCTCCTCAACCAAACAAAACAGAAACTGACTCATAGATAAGAGAAAAAAACTGATGAGGGGGGAGGGTTGTGGTGAAGGAGATTGTAGGTGAAGGATTAAGGAGTATATATGGTAGATACAAAATAGTCACGAGGATGTAAAGTACAGCATAGGGAATACAGTCAATGATATTCGCCCTGGCCAGGCACCTCACTTGTTAGAGCAACATTCCATACACCAAGGTTTCAGGTTCAGTCTCTGGTCAGGACACATACAAAAAGCAAGCAATGATTGCTTGAGAAAAGTGAAACAACAAATTGATGTTTCTCTCTCTCAGTGTTTCTCTCTCCCTTCCTCTCTCTAAAATCAAGAAATAATTTTTTTTAAGAAATACTGTAATAATTATGTTAACCTTTCAACTATATATGCTGCCAGGCCAGTACTGGAAATATCAGGGGGAACACTTTGTAAAGTATATGATTGTCTAATCACTATGCTATACACCTGAAGCTAATATAAAATAAAATCAGATGTCAATTATAATTTTTTTAAAGAAAAGGTAGTATGATAAAGACTCACTGAACTTACGATGTTGATTGAAGAGGCTCTGAAAGTTGGTAAGCCAACAACAAAGACTAGGAAGAATTAACTCTTTCTATGGCAGATGCAGATGTAAAAATGAAGTATATCAGATTCCACAAAATACTACCCCTTCTTTTTTTTTAAATATATTTTATTGATTTTTTACAGAGTAGAAGGGAGAGAGATAGAAAGTCAGAAACATCCATGAGAGAGAAACATCGATCAGCCGCCTCTTGCACGCCCCCCACTGGGGATGCGCCCACAGCCAAGGTACATGCCCTTGACCGGAATCGAACCCGGGACCCTCCAGTCCGCAGTCCGACGCTCTATCCACTGAGCCAAACCGGTCTCGGCCTACCCCTTCTTAATAATCTGTTGGTAGGCTTCTTCTTCTCCTCCTTTCTCCTCTTCCTCTCCTTCCTTCCCCTCCTCCTCCTTCTCCTCCTCCTCTTCCTTCTTCCTCTTCTAGAATACGAAAACAGACTAATCTTTTGTAAAGAAAACAATTTACCCAGCACAGTACCATTAAACTTGAAGTCCAGCTAGAAAATACAATGGGAACTTCATGTGAGCTACTGCATATACTTTCCAAGATATAAAACCCATAAGGAAACCAGAGCTAAAACCATGGAAAGATAAATGACTGAGCGTATCTGCACAAGTGAGAACCAGCAGATTAGGCTGTGATTATAAACAACCCTAAAATCTCAGTGGCTTATGACAAGAAATGCTTATTTTTTGTTCGCACTAACTGACCACTAAGGTTTGGCTGGGGAACTCACTCTGGTACCCGACTAAACCAGCAACCCTATCCAGCAATGTAGCAGATGGAAAGGGAGCCAATGAGATCACACAGTGGCTCTTAAAGCTGCCACATGGAAGAAACATATAATTTATGCTCACATTTCATTGGCTAGAATGAATCACATGGCCACATCTGATTCAAGGGGAGTAGGGAATTGCATATCTAGAGGGAGAACAACAAAAATTTGATGAACTACATGACTGACTACCACAGCGAGATCTTAAGAAAAACATCAGTGGAAGCAGCCTAAGACAGGGAAAGTTCTAGAGCTAGGGGGTGGCATTAGGGGCTTTTCATCATGTGAACACTTGATGATTTATTCACAATGGTGACTAAGGAGAATAAAATTTAATATGTAATTTCATATCTATACTAATAAAAGGGTAATATGCTAATTAGACTGGAAGACCTTCTGGGGACCTTCAGGACAAAGCCAGGGGGGTAGGGTTGAGGTAGAGGTGGTTAGGAGCAATCAGGTCAAGAGGGGAGGGCAGTTGGGAGTGATCAGGCTGTTGGGGGTACAGTTGGGGGCAAGCAGGACTGTGGGGGGCACTTGGGAGCCATCAGGTTGGCAGGCAGAGTGGTTAGGGGTGATCACAGGGATCGGGCCTAAACAGCAGTTGAACATCCCCCGTAGGGGTACTAGATTGGAGAGCATGCAGGCCAGGCTGAGGGACACCCTCCCTCCGTATACAAATTTTGTGCACCTGGCCACTAGTAGTATATAAAAACCTGTTGCAATACCAGGTGAATTTATACCGTGAGAAGTTTGTGAAGAGCACTAGAGGATGTCTCACTGGAAATAGTATTGACAAGGTCACACCAAGGCTTTGTATGGGACGTGTTGTTTATCATCCTCTTCCATTCTCATTGGAGGTTCAGCCAAAGCCCATTATGTTACTTCTAACTCATTTTAGGTGATTCTAGTCATATTTACAGTTTCACTGCTGTTTGCTGGCATTAGACCTAAGGAACTTTCATTATGAATTTGTGTACAAAAATGTCACACATGAGATACAACTCAACATATTGTTGCTTCTATACTTTATTCAATAAAACATCTAATTGTAAATGATTTCATAGAGAATGAACTAGATAACTCAAATTTTCTTCATTACAGAAATAACATATTTTCTAGGAAAAAATTTGATCTCATCACTGCATTCTCCAAATAGAACAGGTTCCTCTCTTTATGAGAGCACATATATGAGAGGGTTCAGGTTGAGTTTCCCCAGAAGTTGACCAGGAATGCAGGGCAAGTACTGTAGTTTGATTCAGATGTGATCCCAGAAAGCACCGGAAGGAGAGTGAGACAGGTAAGGAAGAGACTAACAGGAAATTCCTTAAAGAGCAGGTTACTGCTGTAGGCAACTGAGACTCTCAGTTGGGGACCTCTGGGATACAGTGTAGAATATACCTTAATACAGGCATACTTGCTTTATTGTAGGTTCAGTACCAGATCAACACAGTAACGTGCACCTTAACCATTTTGCTGGTGAAGGGTCTTGCCTTCACTTTGTAAAAATAAATGCAAGAACTGTGAGGTGCAATATAACGAGCTTTGCCTGTGTAGTCCTACCTATTGGTGGAGGAAATGGGGAGAATTTATTTTATTTCTATTTATTTTATTATTATTATTTTTATTGATTTCAGAGAGGAAGAGAGGAGAGAGAGATAGAAACGACAATGATGAGAGGAAATTATGGGTAAGCTGCGTCCTGCACACCCCACACTGGGGATCAAGCCTGCACCCTGGGCATATGCCTTGACGGGGAATTGAACCGTGACCTCCTGGTTCATAAGTTGACACTCAACACTGAGCCAACTCAGTTGGGCTCGGAAAATTTTAAACCCACTCCCTCTTTGATTCCTCGAAGCCGGAAACTACCTGGCATTTTCAGCCGGCATTCCTGAACTGGTAAAGTGGGGTATGGCAGCCAGAAGAAGCCCTTGAACAGAGAAGCAGAGAGGGGAGAGAGTTGCCATAAGATGCCATTGGTCTGTGGGTAGGAATGACAGAGGGTGGAGCCCCAAGTAAGGCTCCAACATTGTCATTGCCCATACTTGGGTTTCTAAGCCCATTTTCTCTGACACACTCATCTTTGAGCCTAAATGTTAACTTTTTAAGAAATATTTAAAATGTGCTGGCATCTGATAAAAGATGCTATCTTTTTAAAAAGTAGCAGTGGGTAGGTCACACATAGAGTGGCCCAAGAGTGGAAGTGGGGGAGCTCTGACCAGTTAAGGATCACGGTTCCTGGGAGAAGTGACTTTGTTCACAAGCAGGCTGGGAGGGGGATTTGCCTCAGGCCGCTGGCAGGTGTGTTTCAGGAAGCAGGGAGAAAGCCTTCTTCAAGCCACAGGAACTTTCCCCTTCCCAAATGGGCCTGCTCCCCATTCCTCGAGAAAAGAGAGACAAGCAGTAGATATTGTCAAAGGTTTGATAACGTTTTTAAAAATATATTTTATTGTTTTTTTACGGAGAGGTATAGAGAGTTAAAAACATCGATGAGAGAGAAACATTGATCAGCTGCCTCTTGCACACTCCCTCCTGGGGATTTGCCTGCAACCAAGGTACATGCCCTTGACTGGAATTGAACCTGGGACCCTTCATTCCGCAGGCCGACGCTCTATCCACTGGGCCAAACTAGTTAGGGTTGATTATGTTTTAAGGTTCAATTAGTATACTACAACAGGAAGTGGAGTATTGAGTCTTATTTAGAAGTTAGCGACTCGGTTGATTTACCCTAAACTCGAGTATTTTCCAGAGGTAGCAGAATAAAATCGTCTAGAAAGCAGATCCCTGAGGATAGAGGAAAGTAAGGTTTTGTTTGGGGGAGGGTACAGTTCTCCTCCAAAGAGAATTCTGCAAGTCATAATTAAACAAAGAGGAAAATGTGCCAGACAAGAGTGGGTGGGGGCTGTTTTGTCTTTGTGGTTGGTGTGGTGCGTTCAAGATCCCTAACCTAAGATGAGGCTTCTGGGCTTCCAATAGGTGAGTGGCTGCCCAGGAGACCTAGGGCTCCAGGAAGAGGGGCGCAGGTGCCTGGGCCCCGAGCTGAGAAGGCTCCAGTGCACGGAGGCGGGCCGGGCGGGCCCGGAGTCCTGACTCCGAGGCCTGACGGCTGCTCGCGGAGATCGGAGGGCGGGACGCGCGCGCGGAACCCGGCCCGACGGGCGCGGCTCCCACGCGCGCTCGCTGCACGGAGCCTGACACTCTGGTCCGAACCGCTGCCCTGATCCTTCCCCTCGCCCGCTTCTGTTTGCCGCCCGTTTCTTCCGACCTCACTGCCCAGCGCTGCGCGCGGCCAAACTAAAGAAACTCGTTTCGTTCTTTTAGGGGAGCGGGGAGAGCACGTGCCCCCCTACCCCTGCACCGGGGGTCGTCCGGCGGACCGGCTGGAGGACGAGCTAGCGGGCATCTCTGGTCTCGGGATGCGGTAGTCCCCGTTTCTTCTTCTGTACCCCGCGCCCCGAGCCCGGCTCGCTCACTCCGGGAGAAGTTGGTTGCAAAGTTTCTGAGCGAGAGGTGGGCTCTTGCAAGCGGAGCTCAGGGCTGGGGCTATCGCTGGAGGCGAGGACAGAAGCCCTCCTCGCGGCTTCTTTGTTCTGCACTGGGGGACAGACCTGGCCAGGAGTCGCCAGGAGAGAGAGGGGACCGCCAGCCGCGACATTCCGGACCCAGCAGGGGCTCTTTGCTTCCTCCCCACCTCCTCCTTCAGGCATCTCCCCCACCCCCACCCCTACCTCGGCACTGCTCCTAAGGCCCCAAACCTCCTTCCTGTATCCCAACCCATTACCCCCAAACTTCACCATCCCACAAAGATCCCCCGTCTAGGATGAGAAAGAGGGTTTAAGCGAAGGTGCGCTCTGCGGTATATCTCCTGGAGGGTGGGTATTTGCTTTGGGAAGTTGGGTTTTTCTTTTGCCCTACAAACTGTTTCCCCACTCGGGCCCCCATTCTTTCCTACTGTCCCCATCTCCCGGCTTTCTTCCTTTTCAATTCTAGTGAGATGTACATATAAGAACTGTTAGCGCTGCTTTGAGTCACTCAGAGAGCCAGTGCTGTGGGCCGCCCTGGGGACGAGGGTCTAAAGAAGGGGTGGGGGGAGGTGAGGGTGGGGTCCCCAACTCTGGAGTTCGGGGAACGTCTAGACCCTGAGGAAGGGTCTGTAGCTGTCCCTGGTCCAGACGCCTGATTTACTTGGCGCGGAGGGAGGGGACTGAAAGAGGGGATGCTCGGCTGGGCCGCGCCAGGGGTACCGGATGGGAGGCGGCCAGGGACCCAGAGTCAGATCTTTGGGGAGAGGACTAGGCATTGGTGTAGGGAAGGAAGCAGGAGAGGGGCGCTTGGCTCCAGGGCAGAAGGAACGTGGGGCCATCCAGAGCCTTGCCGTCGCGGATCGAGGTTGAGGCAAATCTGAGTCTGAGGGGTGGGCTTGAGGTCCAGGTGGGCATCCGCTCTCCAGTCCCCGGACCGAGCTGCGCAGCGCCAGCAGCAACAGGTACTCTGGAGCTGGGCTTTGTCCTGAGGATTAGTGGGCTCTCCCAAGGGACTCCGTGGTGGGGTGAGCGGGGGAGGAGTGTGTTCCAACACTTGGAACCCCTCCGGGTTGTTTTGGTGTGTTGGGTGGATGGGTGAATGCGGGTGGAAGAACAAGGATGGAGAGCCTGGGGTGCGCCACACCTCTGATTGTGTAAACCGCCTGTATCTTCTGGGGTTGACCCTCTGCCCTTCGCATTTCGTCTATTGGGATGATGAAAAACTGACGGAAACTCGATGCCAAAGTGGATTGCTCACGTTGATTGGCAGGGAAAGTGCGAACAAAGAGGCGCATCTCCCGGAAACAATGATTTTGGAGATTCCCCTTCGCAGACTTGAGCGCGTTCGGGAGGAGGCGGCATGGAGGGAGGGGACCAGGACCGGCATCTCCGGGGAAAGTTGGAGCGAGGTGGTGAAAGGATTGGGTCGGGTCGAATGGCGTGGAGCTGGGGACTGCGCGGCCCCAGCGTCTCGGAGGTTCGAGAGCTGGGCGGGAGATGCGGGAGGGAGGGGGCGGGGAGGGAGGGAGGGAGGGGAGGGGAGAGGAAGAAGGGGTGAGAGGGAGAACCTGCCGCCGCTCGCCGCCTCTTTGTCTGCTCCGGGACCGGGAACAAAGGGGGGAACTCTGATGAACTCTCCTCCCCTAGCCCCGGACGCCCGGGTATCTCCCTCTCACAACTTTGCCGCCACGACTTTCTGCGCTGTCAGGCCACACCAAAGTGTCCGCGCGCCTCTCGGACTGCAACAGGGGAACGTCTCTGAAAATTGTGACCAAGTGGGAGGAAGGTGAGTGGAAGACTGTTGTCTTGTTTACCTCTCTTCTCCTCAATGCGCCCGGCTCCCCGCCCTTGGAGGACAGAGGAGTCGTCCAGTGACGAAGTTTGGCTGGAAAGTTGTGCCTCCTTTCCGCGCACCCTTCTCTTTTGTTCTTTAACGAACTTGCAGAAATGGTTTTATTTGTCCATTTTTAATAGGCAAAAGCCACGCAGGCATTTGCCCCAAGTGCCTCTTTCTATGAGGAGCTGGGAGGTGGGAGGAAGGGCATATTAATCAAGGGGGCATTGCCTCGCCTTCCCCTAGTTGCGCGCACTCGGGAGAAATGGATGGGGTCTGTCCAGTCTCACCCCCACCTCGCCCAGACTTTGTCATGCAAAAGAAAAAGATACGGAGCTGTGGGGAGAGGGAGGGTCCTTTCCTCACCGTTTTCTAACTTAATTGCCTGCGGAGCGCCAGGAGATCTAACGCACAATGCCAAAGCTGCAACAATAGAATGCAGAAAAGATTTGGGTTGGAGGGGTGTGGACTCTTGTGTTTGTGGTCCAGCGGTTAGAGCAAACAGGTAAGAGTTCTGGAAGATTTATTTGGGGCTGGGGTAGGTGGGAGAAGCCACAGGTTCCAGACTGTCAGAGATGCAGGGATGGAGGGATGGGGCCTGGACCACTAGTTAGAGTCGGCCATCCCTTGCGCCCCTGAGTTTCACCACCCACCCAGAATAACCTATGCTGTCCTTAGGACCCATCGCCACCTCTCTCACTTTACCCCCTCCTTCTCCCCCCTTCATTGCAATGTGTTTGAACGGAAAGTAGAACGTGAGCCCTGGAAGATTCTCAGACCCTGCCCTCCGCCCGCCTTTTGTGTTTTAACCTTTTGTTTCTATCTGCCACGCCCGCCCCAAAGAGGGATGGCTGTGGCTGCTCCTGCGGGGGCCGGGGCAGCGCAATCTCCTCCGTGTTTATAGGCAAAGGGAGACTCAGTAACTTTGTTTCCAAGTGGCCTCCCTTTGCAGTGTTTCTAGGTTGGTCCTTGCTCAGATGAAGCAACCACTCTGCAGCTAGAAAACATCTCCACTTTATATGAAATTTCTTTCAGCACTCTCTCACTTTCCCGCAAAAGTTGTTTATTGGTCCTGTCACTTGGTAAATAGAAAAACATTCAGAGACAGCAGTTGGGAGTTTGTTAAAAGTGCGCAAATGTAGTATGGTTTAGCTTTTAGGAATTTGTGGAACAGGCTTCTTGAATCCGACAATGCAAATTTAGGTCATTATCTTCAGGTATGTTTAATGCGATCATTCCAAATACCAAGGTAATTTATCACCAGCTCCACTTTCCTCTCCTGTCCCCACCCTAGAACCAGAGCTTTCCTCACAGCCTTGGACTTACCCACCTTTACACTTTGACATGACAAGTGAAACATCCAAACCGAGTCTATTTTAACTTCTTTTGTAGAGAAGTACCTATTATTTAAAACTAGTAGCCAGAAAGGATTCAGGTGCCAGAACTATGTAGTTTTGAATTTTCATGTCAAAGACTGAAATATAATTGTACAGTTACATTTTTAAAGAAACTGAGTATGTTGAATGACCTGGAAACTAACATTAATTAACTTTAATTGTACAGGTGTAATTATTAATATCAGCATCTAGAAAGCATCATGCAGTGCATTGCTCTTTCGGGATCTTTCTATCAGTGAACGTTATGGAAGTACCAATACAACGTCACGCCACGGTTGGAGGAAAAGTTATCACACTTCTTTGTTTGGAGTTATTTAAAAGTTAAAATGTTGGAATTTCTAGTATGACTTCCCTATGTGGATTACTACAACGTGATTACTGTGACTTCTCCACCTGAAAGGTACTTTTCTTTTTAAATACCCCACAAGTGCTTCATTTTGGGGCTGGTGCTAATGCCATTAGAGCCTTGTCTAGTTATTTTGAGTTTTGCCTGAACACAGTGATTTATGACTTCAGATTTCCTTGTTTTTGAACTGGTTTTGGTAGGTTCTTTTTCATTTGGGATGAGGATTTGAGTACTTTTGATGACATTTTATCAGTTTTACAATGTGCTCTTCACCATTAGTACACAAATGAATGTGGATTATGTTGTCACTAAGGAAAGTTATATAATAATGATGGGTTCAATATGTAAATGTCTTATTTAGTTTATGATTGGTTTTGTCTTTAAATATGGTAGTGATGTTTCTACATTAGCAGAACTTTTGGGGTTTGCATTATTATTTTTTTCACTTTTGACATTTCATTTTAGTAAACAAAATCCAAAACTAACCAGAAATAAATGAATTCCTAATAACTGGGAATCAATATTGAGTACAAGTTCTCACAGAATGAATGCTTCACAGTGTAATAACAAAGAGTCTGTGAATATGTTTCGTCTTAATGGAATACATCAAGTTATTATAACATTCATTGAGAGTCTTCTACTCCCACTTTTAAGTTTTATAATTCATTTTTGTCTGTCTTTATGAGAAAGCAATTAAAAGTTCACATAATACTGTTGGTAATATAAGTTTTTCGATGCAGTATTTACTTTCCTTGTTTAACTTTCCTTATTTGCCATAGAAAGTGAGAGTTCTCTTTTATTTAAAATACATTACTTTGAAATGATGTAAGTTGTAAGATTTGATTCTCAAACAATTTAAAGGAAGTTTTAAATGGTATAGATGACAGCTGTCATTAATATATTACTTTGACAAATGTTCAGGTCTGGTAAAAGAAGACAATTCAGAATTAGAAATACTTTTACCTTGTTACAAGTAAAAAACTATTAGGATTTCTGTTTAGTTGTATAAAGTTGGACATGCTACTTAATCTTCTTGGACTTTAACTTATCAACTATAAAATGGAGATTAAGGAAAATGAACTTTTGCCTTTAAGATTATATGATTTGCTCATTACCCCTGTAATTAAGGTGCATCCTCTCTTGTGAAGTTTCTTTTAAAATTATTGAACAATAGAGTTACTAAGGTGGATAATTTCATGTGTGCTAACAATTATTTTGTATGAATTTATAACTCGGATTATTAGTTGAGGAAATAATTTTTACATTTTCTGTAAAGTATATTTTTGTGCTGGATGAAATGCCAGAGTTCTTCAAAAGTTTTCAACAGAAGTTTATCTGCTGGAATGTTTTTTTAGGGGTAGAGAGTGCAGTATTATATCTCCTCAAGTGTTTTGCCTACAAATGTCTAAAGTGAGTATGTTTGAATTTGTTCTAATGGCCATCCATTGTTGGGCTCAGAAGTTTAGAAATAGACTTTGGGATAAAAAGACCTGAATTTGAATCCCAGTCAAGGCAACTACTTACCCAGATCCATTTGCCAGGTCACTTGGCTTCCTTGGGTCAGTCTCCTGACTTGTAATTGAGGTCATAAAACTTATCTCATTTTCAAAAGCATATATATTAGAAAAAACTTAACAGAGGGCTAAGTATCTCTAATCATATAATGAGAGGTACGATCATTGCCTTTTGGAGTAAATTAGTGACATTTTGGTACTCCCAGCTTTCTTTGTTGACTGCCTTACAGATTTCAAGCCACATTAACCAAAAATATTCATTGAAATATTCAAAGTCAGTTTGGATAGAATTTTTCACATATTTAAATGTTTTTCTCTGAAAATAGGTTCTGTTCAAGTCTGTTATCCGGTTAAGTGTAGATTAATTCACTTTGGCACACATTTATTACGTGTCAGCATGTGGTAGGAGATGTGGTCATAGAGGAAGTGGGGATATGGTGAGCACATCACCTGGATCCTTAAAGGCCATTGTGAGGACTTGGGATTTTTCACTCAGGGATGAGAGATTCCATTGGGGGGTTTAAACAATGACTGCTCTGAGGTAATTAGTGTTGTAACATGGTGGTTCTGGCTGGCTGTATTGAGATCATGTAACATAGCTCAAGTGTAAGCATGTTGTTGAAGGTCATAGCTTCATCTTGGGAGTTTTGGTCCTTCTGTTTCCTTCTAGAAATTTATGTGAATTGAGAAAATAGCAAGTTTCTAGAATGGATTTACTCAATTTCTCTATTTTCAATGTTATCCATGATAAACAGGTTTAGATATAGTTTCAAAATTTTTGTTATTCACTTTTCAGTTATCGTATAAAGTGATGGTTCAGTGGTTTCTTGATGAGGAAATGAAAAACTATTGAGCATTTTTTGATATTAATTTTTTATAGAATGGTTTTTATTTAAATAGAAAACTCATAGTTAGTATAAACAACATTTAGAAGACTAGCATATCATTGTGAAATAAAGATTAAGCCCTGGGTTTTCATTTCCTAAATTTGTAATTTAGCAAGAGTGCCTTCTCTGAGTGATTATTTAGTTTGATGAAAATTATATTCATTTACCCTTAAGAAATTTCTGATGGGAATGTTAAGGTATTGTTTCTCATTTGTAATCTACCAGCAGGTAGTTGCCTAGAAGTGATAAGAAAAAAATATGAAATCAATTAATATTTAAATGAGAAAATATTTTCCCCCCAGATGTCCAAAATTTTGTTTGTGGACCACATCTATTTTAATCAGAAGATTATATTATTAGTATAACACCTAGTAATATAATATAGATTTTAAAGTGATAAATTCCTTCATATTTTTATATATGATGCTAATTCTTAAATTATAACCAAATATGATTAATAACTTTACTGTAAATAATAAAATTTTACAGTCTTGGTTATTTAAAACTTCTCAGTGATGTAGATTAATTTTAATTACTGAAATCAGAACAATCTACCAAAGTACTTGCACTTAATTTACATAGGAAGCAAATCTAAACATTCATATGTGCCACCTAAAAATGATGAATACAATACATACTAACCACTTAATAAGTAAATAAAAAAGCACTGATTTGTGTTTGAACTTTATAGTAAGTCTAGGAGTTGATCACCTGAATATTTTGTTATATTTTGACTACCATTTCTACTTAATTATTTGCTATGAGTTTGTTTAGGTACAATAGGTGTTTCCAAATTCACATTGATTTCTTCTTCATAGCCTCAAATTTGCTGATTTTTAAATTCCTGTCATTTCAAAGTATTTTGATGATAGTTCTGCTTATTGTTGTTTAGACATATATATCATGAAACTATGAAACTAACTTTGTTTAATCACTGTTTTTCTTATTCTTTCTTTTAAATAATATTTATTTAGAGGCTTCTATGTGCTGGGCATTGTTCTAAGCCCTGAGGATACACAAGAACTAAAAATCGCTGCACTCTTGGAGCTTTTATTAGTGACAATAAAATATATGTTTAAAGGCAGCAGCTGCTATTGAATACAATAAAGCAGGAAAGGAAGATAGGGAGTGTGAGGGCAGGGGCTGCAATTTTCAGATGACCAGTGATGACTTCATGGAGAAGGTGACACTTCAGGAGTGCCATGAGAGAAGTGAATGAATGAGCTACGGGCTATTGGGTTGTAGAGCATTCAGGCAGAGGCATGGCACCTGCCTGGTAAATCACTGGAAAGGCAGGGAGGGCAAATTGGCTGGAGTGGAATGAGCAAAAGGGATGGTGGTAGAGATGTGGTCATAGAGGAAGTGGGAATATGGTGAGCAGATCACATGGATCCTTAAAGGCCATTGTGAGGACTTTGGATTTTTCACTCAGGTACAGGGGATTCCATTGGAGGTTAAACAATGATTGTTCTGATGTAAGTCATGGTGTAACATGGTGGCTTTGGCTGGTGGATTGAGATAATCAGAGTGGACAAGGGCAGAAACAGGGAGATCATTTAGGGAGCTATTTCAGGTATCAGGTGAGAGGTGATGGCTACTTGGATGAGGATAAAAGTAGCATGGAGGAAGTGAGAAGGGGTTGAATTCTGGAGATATTTTGGCTGGAGGATTTCCTGGTGAAGTGGATAGGAATTATGAAAGAAAGAAGAAGAGTGAATTATGATTCTGAGACTTCTGGTATGAGCACCTGAACAGACCAAATGCCCATTAACTGAGATGAAATGGGGACTTGGGATGCAAGAGACCAGAGCTCAGTTTGGACACATTAATATTAAGATATATTTTAAGCATCTAGATAGGTTAATACACAAGTCTGGTTTTCAGGGAAGAAATCTAGAGGTACGAATTTGTGAGTTGGAAGAAATTAAATGCTCTTTAGAGCCATGAGCCCGGGTGAGGTCACTAAGGGAATGAGTATGGAAAGACAGGAGGTCTAGATACTAAGCCTTGGGGCCCTCAAGGTTTAGAAGTGGGAAGATGAGAAAGGGCAGGTAAAGAATAGCGGGAAGTCGAGGTCCAGTGAAGAAAGTGTCTTCAGGAGGAAGAAAGATAATCTGTGTAAAGTGCTGCTGATAGAACGAGCTAGATGACGATTAAGAAAGAGCTTTGGTTTTAAGCATATGGGAAATCAATGTCCATTGGTCGTCTTGGCTAGAGTGCTTTTGGTAGATGATGAGAGATTATATCTTTTTCCTAATTTGTGTGATCCGTTACATAACTTCAGAAAAATCTTATCTAGTCTAACTGAAATTAATTATGACTTTCTGATGGATAAAATGCTTTCCCATATGTTATCTTAGAGTCTAAGAGAGATGGGATGATAGTGTCTATGTTTATCTTATAGAAGAAGAAATTAAGACTCAGAAGTAAAGTGATTTGTCCAAAAATCACCCAAATAGGAGGTAGAGCGCTTTTAATTTCAAACCCTTTGTCATTCATGATAGGAGGGATAGCAGTAATAAAACCAACCTATACTAATAAAAGAGTAATATGTTAATTAGACTGGGAGACCTTCGTCCTTCTGGACAAAGCCATGGTGGTGGGGCTGAGCAGAAGTGGTTAGGGGCAATCAGGCCAGTAGGGGAGGGCAGATGGGAGTGAGAAGGTTGGTGGGAGTGGGGAGAAGCAGGTCAGCAGGTAGAGTGGTTAGGGGCTATCAGGCAGGCAGGTATGTGAATGGTTAGGAGCCAATGGTCCTGTATTGCAAGAGGGATGTACTGACTGCCAGTTTAGGCCCGATGAAATCTTTTGGGATCTGGCCTAAACCAGAAGTTAGACATCTTCCATGCGGTCCCAGATTAGAAAGAGTACAGGCCGGGCTGAGGGATACCCCTCTTCCATGCACAAATTTTGTGCACCGGGCCTCTAGTTCCAATATATTGGGATAAAGGTGATATAGTGGTGTGTACAAAGTATAGGAAGGGAGCGATTACATTTGGAGTCAGGGGAGACTCCAAAAGGATTTAAAAGATGCATTTAAACAGGTGGCCAAAGTCGAGGCTTGGAAAATATAATGTGCAAAAACTTGGTTAGCTGAAACATGGGATGAAAACTGGACTGCATTTGGGATACCTAAGCCATATGAATCATTTTGAACTTCAAGGAGAGTGGATGAAAGATAGGCCAGAGAGATGATAGTTCAAGGTTGGATTGAAATATGATTTCAATAAAACTACTAGGTGTCATCTTAAAGGTCTCTCACGTCACATAAGATAGTTACACACAGTGTCCATCATGTCATAAAGGTAGTTATACACAGTGTGTTAGAGATGCCTGAACATATGTACATAATCATAAGCACAGTTCAGGCTGCTGTAAACAAGTAGCATAGGGTGGGTGGCTTAGAAACAACAAAAATTTACTTCTAATGGTGCTGGAGGCCGAGTGCCGGCAGATTTAATGTCTGGTGAGGGCTTGCTTCCTGGTCCATAAACAGCTCTCTTCTTGCAGTGTGCTCACACGATGGAAGGGGCAAGGGAGCTCTCTGTGGTCTCTACAAGGGCACTAATCCCACTCAAGAGGGTGCCACCCTTGTGACCTACCCACTGCCCAAGGGCCCCACCTCCAAGTGCCATCATATTGGAAATTAGTTTTCAACATAACAATTTTGATGACTTTTGGGGGCATATAAACATTCAATCTATAGCAGGTATATTTTCAAAATTCTGTTCTGCCTTTAAAAGTATATGTGCACGTGGATTGTACACTACTGAAGAAACTCTGGTGGCTATTTCCAGTCTATGTCAATCAGGCCCTTTTGGCATTAAGTAAAGGAATTCTTAACCAAGTGGCTTAGTAAGTAAGGACTTTTATTTTATTTTATTCTTTGGCTTCACATTAAAGAGATTTGGACTTAGACTCTTCCAGGACTGGCTAATTTAGTGGCTCTGCAATGTCATGGTTCTTGGTTATCTGATTTTCTCCTTCTGCAGCTTTAAGCATCATGTCATCACTTGGGAACCGAGGATAAGTAGATAGAAAGGGTTGAATCTTTGCCATATATTTATATACATATGTTTGTTTCTTCTTGTAATTTTCTTGAAATCTCTATTCAATGATTTCTTTGGTTAAATGTACAGAGTTATGCAACCTTTGCCACTTTTAGAACTTTCTATCACCCAAAAAATATCTCTGGTGCCCATTTGCAGTTAATTTCTGTTCTTACCCACTGGTCTCAGGCAACCTCTAGTGTATTTTCTCTATCCAGTTGTTTTCCCTGGACTTTCTCATACATAAATGGAATTGTGCAAGGAGTGGGTGTTTTTGTCTGGCTTCTTTCTCAATATAAAGTTTCTGCTCATCCATGTAGTAGCATGAATCAGTAGCTTGTTGCTTTTATTCCCTGAGTAGTGTTCCATTGTATGGATGTGTTACGTTTTGCTTTTCTGTTCACCAGATGACAGACATGTGGGTTGTTTCCATTTTTAAGCTATCATGAATAATGCTGTTGTGAATATTTTTGCATAACTTTGTGCATGGACATGTATTTTCATTTCTCTGAGGTAGATATGTAGGAGACAAATTGCTGTATTGTATGGTAAATTGAAACTTTTTAAGAAACTGCCAAACTGTTTTCCAGGGTTTGAGGGCTCCACTTATAATGTATGAGGGTTCCAGTTTTTCCAAATCCTGTCCTCTTATATCTTTTTAAGAGTAAGTAAAATCTCTAAAAGAAGTCTTCCCAGGGTAACTACAGAAGCCTATGACATAACCTAGACAGTACAGTAACAGGGAAATGAGATTACTCTGAGAGGCTTAGGCTGATCAACCAATACTCTGGCCCATAATGCCCATGGGTGCCCAGTGTCAGAACAAAATTGAAGGAGGTTGGTTCTTGAGTAGGTAACCCATAGAGTCAGCCACATGTCCCTTTGTCAGGCTTAGGACGTATTATTAATTTAAACATACAAAGGAGAGCCAACTGCTGTATTTATATGGCAATTATGGTTTAAAAGATAGCTACATACTTGAAGTAAGCTATTCTATTGAAATTCAGGTTATTCTCTGCTTATCATATTAAGAATTTCTTAAAAATAATCGGTCCACACGAATAGCAAAGCAAGCACAGTCCTGGTGAGTGACTCTGCGGGTAGTTGTTAAGCCCCAGCATTTCTTTTTGGTGAAGTGTCATGTAACTTTTTTGGCTTCCCAGTTATAATTTTTTATAATCTTGGTTAAGTGTAAATGAACAGCCATCAATCCGTAAGATATAGAAAGGTATTTAGACCATGTTAAGTGTTGGACAATTTGGCAGCAACTTGACAAAATTATTTGAGCTTGGATGAAAAAAAAAATCAACAGGACTCTATTCTATAATTCTACCTTATTCTTTTATTGACTCCTTTTAAATATATTTTTTCATTGTGAGGTATAACATACATAAGGATAGATAAACCCATGATATATGTAGGATGTGGATGTTACCCTCTGTTGCAGGATGCAGAACATGTTGATCAACATGTTTATTTCAGCGGAATGATGGAGTTTTAAATGACTCACACTTGAAAGTCTCCGAAAATCTGAAGCAATTTTTTTGGTAATTAGAATGTATCAATAGATAATTCTGACAATTTAAGCAATAGTTACAGAAAATTGGGGTAGTTATATTTAAAATTTTTTTTCTGTGACATTCCTGCTCTTAAAATTATTTTTTTCTTCAAATCTTAGAGTAGGTACCAGTATAGACTATGATACCTAGAAATTTGTAACTGTCATTTTAATACTAATAATTTGAACTAAACAGTAACTTTAAAAACATCCAGATAACCACAGTGGTTGTCTCATAATGGGTAATTTTATTCCAGAGATAGAGAAAACCAAGGAGAGAAGAGAAATTTAAGTTTCTTTTATTAGTCCTAGTGGGAATGAAGTATACATCTTAAGATGGATAGTTCAGTGTTCTATTTCTCAGAGAAGTAATAACTATTACAGAAGCCTCAGACATTTGTGCAGTAATTACTTATACAGCTTCTTACTTGATTCTCACTTGAATCCCAAGCAGTAAGTGTTTGTAACATTCTCAGTGTACAGGTAAGGGAACTGGAATTCAGAGAAGTACCTGGCCCAATAAGTCAGACTAGTAAATGGAACAATGCAAGTCCCTTGAGTAGGGACCAGCAATGTGGATGAGGATGAGGGAATATTCCCTAAAGAGATCCTACCCACAGTGAAAGTTTTTCTCCTTCGAGGTTGATATGACTTATTCTTATTCGGAAAATATATTTGAGACCCAAACTTTTGATTGTACTTCAAAAGAGGATAGCAGCTCTGCTGGTGTTTTAGATTCCTAAGAGATTGTGTTGCTAGGAACAGTTGAGAGGCTGCATGATGGTGAAACAAGTCAGTGTTCACGAGTTTTACTTGTTACATTTCAATGGGATGCTATTCTTTGAACTCCCAGAGGATGATACATAACAATATTGATAGAATCCTCATTCTCTAGCAAAAAAAAAAAAAAGATTTTTGGATTATCTTTTCATCTCATTATTCCTTTAAGTAAGATGTGCTTCTTTGGGCAGACTTACAATTACTGAATTGAAACTCTGAATGGAAGACCTCCCTGTGGCTTCACCTTGCTTTGTCCCTGAGCTTAGTTCTACCTATTTATCTACCTATCCACCTGTCTTTCTACCTGTCGATCTGCCTATCTATCTATCTATCTATCTGTCTGTCTATCTATCATCTATCTATCTATCTATCTATCTATCTATCTATCTATCTATCTATCTATCTGAAGGGACTTGACATGCCTTTTATTCATAACTAGAGGGCTGGTGCATGAAATTTGTGCACGGTGGGGGTGTCTCCAATCTGGGACCCCTCCAAGGATGTCCGACTGCCCATTTAGGCCAGATCCAGGTAGGACAAAGATGCTGTATTTTATGGTAAATTAAAACTTAAAAAAAAACTACCAAACTGTTTTCCAGGTTTGAGGGCTCCACTCATAATGTATGAGGGTGATCCAGGTAGGATTGGGCCTAAACAGGCAGTTGGACAGACTGCTGGCTCCCAACTGCTTGCCTGCTTGCCTTCCTGATTGCCCCTAACCGCTTCTGCCTGCCAGCCTGATCACTCCCTAACCACTCCCCTGACAGCCTGATTGATGCCTAACTGCTCCCTGGCCAGCCTGATTGCTAATAATTGCCCTTTCCTGCAGGCCTGGTCACCCCTAACTGCACTTCTCTGCAGGCCTGGTTCCCCCCAACTGCCCTGCCCTGCAGGCCCAGTCACCCCCAATGTCCCTCCTCTGCAGACCTGGTCCCCTGCTGGCCTGATTGCCCACAACTGCCCTCCCTTGCAGGCCTGGTTCCTCCCAACTGCCCTCCCCTGCTGACCATCTTGTGGCAGCCATCTTGTGTCCACATGGGGGCAAGATCTTTGACCACATGGGGGCAGCCATCTTGTGTGTTGGAATGATGGTCAATCTGCATATTACTCTTTTATTAGATAGGATAGAGGCCTGGTGCATGGGGGCGGGTGGGGGGGGGCCTGGTTTGCCCAGAAGAGTGTCTCGGATCCGTGTGGAGGTTCCCTTGGGGCATGGGATGGCCTGGGTGAGGGCCCTATGGTGGTTTGCAGGCCAGCCATGCCTCCCAGTGACCCAAGCAGAGCCCTGGTATCTGGGATTTATTTATCTTCTATAATTGAAACTTTGTAGCAGAGGCCAAAGAAGGCCAGGGCTGGGGGAGTTTGGCTTTCTCCATCGCCAGGGGCAACTCAAGCCTCCTGCTCTCTCCAGCTCTGTGGCTGCCACTATGTTTGTTGGGATTTATTTATCTTCTATAAATGAAACTTTGCAGCCTTGAGTGTAGGCTTGGGCCAGCAAGGGTGGCAGAGAAGCTTGGCCTCCTCCATTGCCGGGGAAACCCAAGCCTCCTGCTTGCTGTAGCTCTATGGCCACAGCCATCTTGGTGGGGTTACTTTGCATATTTACTCCTGATTGGCTGTTGGGCATGGCTTGTGGGTGTAGCAGAGGTATGGTCAATTTGTATATTACTCTTTTATTAGATAGGATTCTATCCCCTATTCTGGGCTGTCTATTTGGTGAGCAGCTACTCTGGACTTTAGAGACTCTCTTGTCTTTTTCAATTGGCCTTAGGTCAGAGTTAGGCCTGATAGACATGGTCCATGCCTTCTTTCCTCCATCCCATGATTGGGTCTTGCTAGCCTCTGGATATTGCCATTTCAATAGAGAGTATGGGATGTCTTCTCTAAAAACCTATATCAGAACTTGGCCCAGATGCACATGTTTTGTTTCCTTTTCCCTGCGTCTGAGTATACCGCCTTTGAACTTGGCCTTTTGATAGACTAGGTATCTAACTGGGAGATTTCCTGAGTTGCTGATTTTCAATACTGACCTAGAATGAAGAAGAGACTGTTAAGCTCCCTCAATACTCTACACCAGACTTTACATTGCCTCCACTTTTTGTGTCCCTCATTTTTTGTTCCTGAGACTCATTTTGGCCTGGTTCTACGGCTTTACAGCACCTCTTTGGATTGAGGTTGAATCCTCAATATTACAGTGAGTGAGCTAAGCTAATAGAGTACATACTTGAGATCCATTCACATTCTTTCATTGGGATGCAAGTAATGTGTAGAAGAAGGAATTCTAAGAAACTTAAACACCCCAAACTGGGCAGTCTTGGCTTTCTGGCATTGTGTGGTGACTCCATGTTTTGACTCCTTTTTCGCTTTAGGCCTTACCACACACTGACAGTCTGAAAGCTGTCCCTTCATGTCTGCTCCCTTCCTCTGGAAAAATATCACACTGCACTAGCACACCCAGGATGTTAGTTCCTAATGGTAGATCAATGTGGAATGGAGAGCCCATTAGGTGTTGGCACAGTGAATTATGTGGCAACCCTTGTGAAATTCATGACAATCCTGATGAAATTCTTCCTGTTGTATTTGGTTGGCCCTTAGCAATTGGAAAAAAGAATGGTAATGTAACAAAAAAGTTGCCAGCATATGTTTTCAGCTTCTTTTATATTTTGCAGATTAGTATAGTTCAAATAATAAATAAAATTCACTTCTTGTCACTCCGTCATTGGGATAAATAAACCTTGGTTCTATCATAATAAAATTTCAGCATTTGTCTCAGCATGGGAATTTGGGTGAAAGTTCATAGAATGTTTTTCTTTATAATTTCTGTTGAATTCTGGCTGATTCTGCAGCCAAATTTAAAAAAAATATCACTTAACTGTAATGATTAAACTACTGTTCCTAATTATATTGTGTAAGTTTCTAGTCAAGTGGATATGAGCATATTCAGGATGCACACAAACAAATAGGAGCAGGATGCATCACATTATCATTATCCTCATGCCAAGTCCTTGTTTTGTGGTGTGGTCTTCTGCGTTACCAGGGTTTGTGCCTGCTAAAGCTTCCAAAGCCAGAAATTGGTTGGGCTAACTCTGACTTGTTAGTCAGATCACCTTTGGAACATAAGAGTCGAACCAGGTGCCAATAAAAGGGTCTCAGAGTCTGAGCATCAGTGGTGTCCCATTTTATCATCTGATTTTGCATCAATGTAAATCACGATTTACCTACCTATGATTCCACTTAGTTATGTAAATCCCAGAACTTGGTGTTCAGTTTCAAATAATATTCTTTGCATATCCGGGTCTTTTGTGTTCCCCAGTTGTTTTGTTGCCAGATTTATTCTGTCTGGTCCTAATCTGCAGTGCCTTCTTGTATTTGATTCACATCTTCTTTACATTTCTATTCTCAGAGCTCACGAGTTTCAGTGGGTGCTGGCTAACCACAGTGGTCTCAGGTTCATCCTCCTGTACTTGTGGGTAAATACTGGATATTAACCCGTTAGTAAAAAATAATTCATCCAACAAATTTCCAAAAAATGAACTCTTCCTTTGCTATCACTTCTGCCCTCTTCAGGACATTGCATTGATTCAGATACCAACATCCCTGAAGTATGGTGGAATTCAAAGCCTCTAAGTCATCTAAGAGAAATTTAAGCTGTGCTTAGTACCATTTTATGTCTAATACTAGAGTCCCAATGCATGAAAATTCATGCACTGGAGGGGGTGGTCCCTCAGCCCAGCTTTCCCCAATTCACAGTCCGGACACTCTCAGGGATGGGAGGCAACATGATGATCAAGGGAAGGCAACACCCCCATTACATCTCTGCTGCTGCCACTGTTGGCAGTGCAAGCCTTGGCCAGTCCTGGTTACCTGAGCCTCCGACAGCCGTGAGCAGCTAGGCAGCCACCATCCGAGGCTTGCCTGTGCCTTGGGCCCACCATGGGCAGCTGGGCAGCTGATATTTGAAGCTTGCCTGTGCTTTGGGCTGGCTCTGGTTGGCTGGGAGGCTGAGAGGACTAGGGAACTCAGGAAGCAGGTGCGTGGAGTGGCTGAGCCTGCCATCCAGCCATGCCACGTGCCTGCCGCCCTGGTGGGGCTGAGGGGACTGGATGCCACCATCTTGTGGCTGTGGGCACTGCCATCTTTGAGGGCATGTCAGTAAATTAGCATATTCCCTCCTTGTTGGCTGTGGGTGCCACCAACTTATGAGGGCATGATGGTCAATTAGCATATTCCCTCTTTATTAGATAGGATATCTTAGTGTTCTGATTCTTTGAAAACTGGTGATGGATGATTAATATATGTGCTTATTCTTTATTAGCTAGACTGATTAATCTACGTAAGAATTGTAAGAAACTGGCTAAAACAGTTTAGCCTTGCTGGGAGACCTTTTGGAGCAATAAATAAGAGTAGGGCATTTTGTTTTGAGTTGCTTAAACCCACTATGAGCAATATTTAATTCTGAGCCTAATTTATAAGTAGCTGTAAAGGGGAACTGGATGCTTGAGGTCTAGTGGAAAAAAGAATTTTCAAAGGTATTTTCGGTGTATCTTTGGAACTTTGAACTATGTAACTGTATTTTACCTAGTGGAAACAAGAGAATGAATGGAAAGAAGAAAGGGAGGGAGGAAAGAAACACTTATAGGGAACAATACATCAATTAAGTAATATTTCTAAGTCATGTGCTTCTATAAAGCACTTTGCAAATTGCTTGGCAGATAAAAGTATATGTGAAATGAACTCTTAAGGGATTTCTATACACGGCCCTTCAACAACCCCATAAAGTAGGATTGCTATCTACACTTTATAGGTGAAATAATGGAAGCTGTTTTAATGGTAAAGCTGGAAGTTGGCTCAGGTGTGTCTGACTAACACTGTGCCATGCTACCAATCTTGGTTGGCTTGAGCTGCTATAAGAAAATACTGCAGCCTGTGTAGCTTAAACAACAAACATTTCTCATAGTTCTGGAGGCTGATCAGATTCAGTGTCTGGAAAGGGTCCTCTTCATGTTTGTACAGGGCTGCCTTCTTGCTGTATCCTCACTTAGGAAAGGGAGGCAAGGGGAGAGAGAGAGAGAGAGAGAGAGAGAGAGAGAGAGAGAGAGAGAGAGAGAGAGATCTGCTCTCTTTATCCCCTTATAAGAGCACCAATCCCATCATGGGGACTCTACCGTCATGATCTACCTCAACACCAGTTATCTCTCAAAGGCTCTACCTCCAAATATAATTATATTGTAGATTAGAGCTTAAACATATGGATTTTGGGGTTCATTCAGTTCATAGCACTGCTTCTCCATTAAAGATATGGCATAAAGGATCTGTAAATATTCTCTAATATTAACTTACTGATCAGAACTCGCCCTGAGCAAAATTGCCATGTACAGGAAATTTGACTGTGGCAGTCTATAGTTTCCATCTTCTCAATCCCATTGCCATGTTCTCTCCTTCTTTTTGTTCTCTTTCTTTTTCTGGTCTACAAAAATCTTGAAGCTTTCAAAATATTCTATTCATCTATCCATCCATCCACCCACCCCTCCACCAAACAAATCCACCCACTGATCAATCCATTTACCTACCTACTATGCACCCACCACGCACCCACTCATTCAGATATTATTGAGCACCTATTACATGTCAGGACTGGACTGAGTGCTGGGGATACAAAGTTAAACAAAATGAACATGGTTTCTGCCATCATATGGTTTAAGAGGAAAAGAAGTTTCTTCCAGGAATGTAGAAATACATTTGGGGAACTCTACACACTATTCTTAGGTTCCTTTTGTAGGCTCACAAGGCCCTCTAAGTTCCTTGAGATACCTGGTGGTTAGATTTATTTTTTTTTAAATTCTTGAATATGAAATCATTGTCCCTTCTCTGTGTGTGTGTTTATTAAATTTTGTTTGTTTTTGTTTTTTGAAATTCACTAACATTCATTAACAAACCTCACAGAGCGAATCTTTGGACAAAGATTTACTTAGGAAATAATTATTCTAAAGATCTTTCATGAAGATCCAGTAACTTCACAATTAAATGTGTAATCTGCTACAAAATAATATTTGAATTCCAAGTGGTGATCTTTAGTCCAAAAAAGAAATGTGAGGGACTATAGGCATTGTAACGTGTCCTGCAATTGGCCCAGCAGAAACCTTTCTGTGTCTCTCACGTTACATAAGGTAGCAAGCAGCTCACATCAGCCCTGAAAAGACTGGCCCAACATAAACAATGACAATAACAATAAAACCAAAAAATATAGGATCATAATGAGATGGAACAGCAATGTGAAAAAGTGCAGTAAAATAAAGACAATGTAAGCAGGAGGCTATGAAGAGCAGCTAGAAAGATAAATACTGTTGGGTTGAGAGTGGCCCTTCGGAAGTGCACGAAATCATTTGAGAGCGCGTGAGAGAAGTCAGGAGAGCCTCATCCTGTCCCGGCTCAGGGAACAGAGTCCACGTTCCCTGAACTCTGGTAAAAGGCTGTTTTGATGCCACACAGTTTAGCACTTACTTAGGTGGCTTTGCTGGTTTTCAGTCATTCCAATTTCATCCCTAATCACTCGACCTCCCCAAGAAGACTAGGTGTCTAGGGTTGGATGGTGGTATCCCAAAGAGATTAGGCCCTAATATGTGAAAACTAAATGTTATCAATTAAAGAAACTGGTCTTTGCAGGTGTGATTAAATTAAGGATCTTGACATGGAAATTATCCTTTGGGCTCTAAATCCAATCACAAGTGTCCTTATAAGAGAGAGGTATAAGTGGGGGTCATCCCTATAGAGCAGTGCAAAAGATGATGTGAAGATGATGATGGAGATTGGAGTGATGTGGCCACATACTAATGAACCCCAGCAGCCACCACAAGCCAGAAGAAACAGGAACCGATTCTTTTTCCAGAACAAGCATGTCAAACTCAAAGGCTAACACAGGCCAAATAAATGAGGCACGTGGCCCGCAGGCCATGAGTTTGACATGCTTGTCCCAGAGCCTCTGAAGGTCACATGGCCTGTCGACGCTTTGTCTCTGGACATCTGGCCTCCAGATCGTGAGGGAATATGTGTCTGCAGTTTTAAGCCATGGAGTTTGTGATGATTTGTCACAGCAGCCCTAAGACACTAACAAGGTGTGTACTCTGAGGGCCAGTTGAGGTCTCCTCTGTACTCGGCCAGTACTCGGTAAGCAGAGTTCTGCACATAGCAGGCTCTCAACTACTTGAGTGCTCAAACTGATTTCTTCACTAGTTTAGCAATTCAGAGCCTGAAGATTTGTATTTAAAATTTTATTTGAAAAGAAGTGAGACCAATAAGATCTTGGTACTCATTTGTGAAAGAAGAAATTAATGCCCCCGAGGCTTACTCTCTCATGAGGTTATTGCATCTTGAAGCTTAGATTTACACCACCTTTTAATGTAACAATTCCTCTGCTTTGCTGGAATATTAATACCACTAAGAAGACTTTATCTAGCAGAACAAGAAAAGTGAGTCATTCCAGGCAGTGGTTTGACATCTTAATTAGCAGGACCTGGCTGCTTCCTTCTCTTCTTTCCACTGACAGTATCTAAATGACAGTGTACTGGGATTTCTGGATCAAACACAAATGTCTTCTGTTCAAATCTTCCATGAAATGCAATTTTGAAACTATGAGCTTGGTTCTTACTCAAGCAGAACCCTTAGTGCATTAAGTGGGACTAGCTTACTGGGGACTGCAGGATCATGTTCTGTGGGAAACATAAAGTTTGTTTTTACATAGAGAGAAGCTGCATAAAATAATCTGGAATCCTGGCTTAGTACACTGGCCTGGTAGTGAACATTATTCTTTCCAATATTATGGCATTTATTATGAGCATTTTGTTTTTCTCTCATAGGGCAACATGGTCTCCTCTATACCATTCCTCTAAGATCTATTCCATTGTAAAACAAGTAGGAGTTAAAATAAATTGCTAGAACATTTAACCTCCCCTCCCCCCATTGAACTGAACTTGTATTTGCTTGATTACCATAGCTTTTGATTAAGGTTGAACTTAGACAATGTTAACTTTAAGACAACCTACCTTATATGTCCAATTAATAAATTTTTTGGATTGTTGTTGGTACCATCCCCTTTTCTCTCTGTCATATTTTAAATATGCTCTGAAGATACCGTTTACAGATAATTCCTGACTTAACAATGGTTTGACCTAAGATTTCTTGACTTTATGAGATGTGCAAAATTGACACACATTCAGAAATGGTACAACTGATATTCTACTGTGTTGCCAGTATTGTTTGGATATCTGTGTTTTCACATCCCATCATGTCTACAAAATGCCCATTTCTGTCTCCTGCTTCAGGTAGGAGGAAGAAGAGGAGGGCAATTGATGAAACTCAACTGCCCAATTGTAGGCTAATGTAAGTGTTCTGGACATGCTTAAGGTAGATGAGGCTAAGCTACGATGTTTGGTAGGTTAGATGTCATAAATACATTTTTGACGTATGATATTTTAATTTACTGTGGGTTTATTGAGGCATAACCCGATAAATTGAGGAGCATTTGTAGTTCTTACTGCTAATACCTATAGCCTTATCACCAAAGTATTAAGTGGTATGATTGGGATCTTACCTAAAAGGGTCACAATAAAAGAGACAGGCTCATGTACCTGACATGGTATTGACATGGTATTCTTTTACTGGAGACATAGCAGTTGCTCAATAAATAACTATTTGACTAAATGCATTAGTAACTGAATAATGATTGAAATCCACAAGTTTTAATGTCATCAAAGCCTTAACTAGGAGTTTAGGTGTCCTGGGCTCGCATCAGTGTTGTAACTCATCTTGTGGTGAAGAAGAGCACAGAAGAGCGTTTTTAACACTTTTTCAGTGTTCTCCAAGAGAAATAGAATGCGAGCCACAAAAGTAAGCCACGTATGTAATTTTAACTTTCTAGTAGCCACAAGTAAATTATTTATAGTGATATATTTTATTTAACTCATAGTATTAAAATATAATTTCAACTTATGATCAAAATAGAAATTATTAATGAGATATTTTACATTCTTTTGTCTCTAAAATCCTGTGTGTATCTTTGACTGAGACTACATCCAATTTTGCCTAACCTCATTTTAAGAGCTCAAAAGCCACATGTGGCTAGGGGCTACCATATTGGATAGTGCATGTTTGTACTATCTGGGGGCTCCTATTTTAAAACATTATTCTTGATAACAATGTAAAATTTGGGTTTTATAAGCTATTGAGTAGGATACATGTATAGTTCTGTCAATGAATTGTTACAAAAATCGTTATCAGCTATGCAACTGAAACACAATTGACAAAATAAATATTCATTACTTAGAGATATGTAATACCCTGTAACTGTTAGGGTTTCTGACCAAGCTTCCATTAATCCAGGATTTAGATTTTTCTCCTATGCTATTGTGGGGCAAGTTACTTATCTTCTCTTAGGCCTCAGGTTCCTCTTCTGTAAAATGGGATAAATTTGCTTCAATGTATAACAATAACCTTTGCAAAGGGATTAATGCTGAAACACTCAGTTCTCATTGTTAGCTGGAATTACACTGAGTGGCCAGATTATTATGATCTCTGAACGCATAATAATCTGGCCACTCAGTGTATATCCTATATATTAAAAGGCTAATATGCAAATTGTCCCCTCAACCAGGAGTTCAACCAGCAGGCAGGCTGGCCAACTGCCCATGTCCCCTCCCCTTGGCCAGGCTGGCCAGACCCCATCCATGCACAAATTCATGCACTGGGCCTCTGATATATGTATATATATACACACACACACACATACACACACACACACACACACACACACACACACACACACACACACACACACTGAGTGGCCATATTATTATGTGTCAAGAGATCATAATAATCTGGCCACTCAGTGTAGTTCTTAGTATTTTCTTTTGCATTCCAAACTCCAGAAAAAGTGGGTGATTCTCTCCTATATTTGCTAATCTTTTCATAATATTTTTTCCCAAAGTCAACTCTCCTTATGTTAAGAACTTGATGTGATTGTTGATGAAAATAAGATAATTGACATTAAAACAATCAGTTCAACATGGGCTGCTCCAGGTAGCTCCTGTACAAAGGGTGTGGACAGTGTCAAGAAATACAAGACTGGCATTTACATGTAGGCAAACTTGGGAGACCCTAAGTTAACTTTGTTAATTTTTTAAAAAATTTATATCAGAGAGGAAGGGAGAGGGAGATAGAAACATCAATAATGAGAATCACTGATTGGCTGCCTCCTGCATGCCCCCTATTGGGGATTGAACCCACAATCTGGGCATGTGCCCTTGACTGGAATCGAACCTGGGACCCTTTGGTCCACAGGCTGATGCTCTATCCACTGAGCCAAAAACCAGCTAGAGCCTTACTTAACTTTCTGTGAACTGAATTTGCACACTCCATTAGTGCATTTCCATTAAACATATACCAATATTGAGCCAATATCTATGATCTAATTGGGAAAGGTGATTACAATATAAAATTGATTACAGATACAGGTAGGCTGATCATTCTTCCTAAGGACTATTTCACCCTTTGCTGATTTTATAAATTTGGGGAATATGAAATTTATGATAGGGAATTGTTCTTAATCATTGTTAATTTACCTTGCTTTGGGTAAGGATGAAACAAATAATGAGAAATCATTGGAGATATTAGCTAAAATATTTTTTTCAGTATTGTGCCATCTAAGCTTAGTCAAATACTTTTGTTGTTGTTGTTGTTCATAAATAATACTAGAGCCTCAGTGCATGAAAAGTCATGCACTGGAGTGGGGGTCCCTCAGCCTGGCCTGCCCCCTCTCACAGTCCAGGAGCCCTCCGGGGTGGGAGGTGACCCCACGACACTTCTTCTGCTGCCACTGCTGGCAGCCCAAGCCTTGGCTGGTTACCTGAGCCTCGGGAGGTGCTGAATGGATGGGAAGCCGACATCTAAGGCTTGCCTGCACCTTTGGCCAGCCCTGGGCAGCTGAGCAGCCATCATCTGAGGCTTGCCTGCACCTCAGGCTGGCCCTGGGTGGCTGGGGGCTGAGGGGACTAAGAGTCTCCAGATGTAGGTGGGTGGAGTGGCTAGCCCTGCCTGGGGGTGGGCCTGGCCATGCCTTATGCCTGCTGCCCTGGTGGGGCTGAGGGGACTGGGTGTCACCATCTTGTGGCTATGGGCGCTGCCATATTTGAGGGTGTGACAGTTAATTAGCATATTCCCTCCTTATTAGCTGTGGGTGCCTCCATCTTTGAGAGGCTGTGTTGGTCATTAGCATATTCCCTCTTTATTAAATAGGATAAATTGTATGAAGTATAGACTTCCTCTTACACTTGCTAGAATTTTTTGTATAACTTAAGTGTCTTTATGGACTTGTGATCATTGAGTCTAAGTATGATGATCTTTGTGATAAAAGTGGGTGACCACCAGATGTCTGTTCTTGGGAATCAAAAGTCAGTTTGCTGTTGCCTTCACTGTTAATTTAAGCAGTGTTTTATCCTTTAATTGTTGGCAGAAAAATACTTATCAAGGGAAGAATTTATAATTTCAACAATACTTGACAAAACCATGACAGACTTAGTGAGAATGTTATAATTGAGGCTGGCACTGATTAAGATTCTTCTATTTCCCATTAAAAAAACAAACCTTTGTTTGGGTTGTATCAAACTTTGGCTCATAGACAGTTATACTTTGGAAAAGAATTGTTAACTCTGTGGTTGAAAACAGCTCTAAAATGCCTTAGTAAAAGCAAGATACTTTAGCTAAATATTATATTTTCAAATAAGTAAATAAATAGAATTATTTATTTATACACAAAACTGGTCCTTGTATATTTTATGTTGCATAACACAGATAACTATAACTTGAAGCAAACATTCATTTAAATGGAGAAAATGGAGCCACTTGTTGCCTTTCTCAAAATGCCGCTGTGAAACCCTGGCCAGTGTGGCTCAGTTGGTTGAGCACTGTCCCATGTACTGAAAGGTCACCAGTTCAGTTCGTGGTCAGGGCACATACCCAGGTTGGGGGTTTGATCCCTGGTCAGGGTGCATGCAGGAGGCAACCGATCAATATTTCTATCTCACATTGATGTTTCTCTCTCCCTCCCTCTCCCTCCCTCTTGATCTAAAATCGATAAAAACATAAAAAATAAAATGTTGCTGTGAAAATATTTGGGTACTAATGATGGTGAGTCTAGATCATTATGAATACAGTGATTTTCCTTTTCTCTGAATCATTGCTTGTAAAAGCCATCCATATATTTGGCTTATTTTTTAATAGGTGAAAGTTGGCAAGCCTAATGTATTTCCTTTGAGGGAGATCACTCTAAGGAACCATTTACTGTGAGATTAAGGACATTGGACATATTTTCTGACCTTTGCTTTGACCTAGCTGTCCTTAATGGAAATGTTGGAAACTTTTCTGACAGAGGATAAAGTCTGTCTGATTTTGCACTGCATTTTATCTGTGTAGAACTTCTGGAACAAGTTGTATTCCTATAGTGTTGAGGGGTGGATGAGGTGGGTGCATATTTTTCCTCCTGTGGAAATAAGATAATCACTCTGTAGTGTTTCTCTGAGTCAGGAAGCAGTTACAAAGTGATAGATATCATATCTAGTTTAAGAAAAGTGAGTTAATTTATTTAAGGGGGAAAGGAGAAAGGAGAGGTGGTGACCTGAAAGCAGAAATATTTGTTTTTTTTTCTGACTACATAAAAATCTAGTGTTTCATTAACTTTGTTTGTAAAGAAACCTAATGGGCTTGGGGTGTGGACACACAATGCAATATATAGATGATATATTATAGAATTGTATACTTGAAACCTATATAATTTTATTAACCAATGTCTCGCCAATAAATTCAATAAAAATTAAAATAAATAAAACAACAACAAAGTGCAATGGGTGGGTATTCAGCTTTGTTTTTATACTTAGTATTCAGCTACTCATACTAGATAGTGCAAAAAATTAAACGGCATATAAACCAACATTAAAAAAAAAGGAAACCTAAAACATGTGAACTACTGTCCTATCTTGAGATTGTGCTTTTTAAACTGTTGTTTTAACTTTGTTAGGACATTTTCTGGGAATAGAGTAATTTTCCTCTTTTGGTCTAAGCTCTTAGTTATTTGATATGACACCTTTCATCAAGGAAGCAAGAGGCAGGTCTAGCCAATATTTTCAAACCCAGGAAATATTTATTGTATGAAATATTTTAACATGGGTTAGCAGGAAATCCTGGGATAAGATAATTTCTTTTATGCTAATAAGAAACTGTATTTCAGTACCTTTGTAGAGGGCTTTTGTTTTCATTTTGTAATTACTGACTCTGGATAGAAGATTCACTTTTTATACTAAATGATGCTGCTGAATATTTAGGGATACCTGGTATATTTCATAATTTAACAATAGTATCTGTGAGTGTAGAGCCTTGAACATCAGTTTTTATTGAGCCAATAAAGTTTTATTTACTTGCTCTTAAAAGTTTGGTTCAAAAGCCCTAACAGTAGGGTGGATAAAGAGATTTAACACAGATTTCAAGTATTTTTCTTTCAAATGAGGCCAAGGCCAATTTATTTATTACTGGCGATGAGCTATGAAAACATTCCAGTTGATGTTATTAACGTTGCTTGTCACTCTCAGAAATGGGTTCATTCTGGAATAGCTTCTTGTGTTGGAGAGAGGTGACTGGTTTTTGCACCATAGCTGAGTGATTTGCCAAATAGGTTAGTTACAGGGCTTGATCCTACTATGCAGACTGTGTCCCTTCTTGCCTTTATGATTTGCATGATCATTCAAGGGAAAGTGGAATCGTTTTTTTTTAAATACATTTTATTGATTTTTTTTTCATTTTATTGATTTTTTACAGAGAGGAAGGGAGAGAGATAGAGAATTAGAAACATCGATCAGCTGCCTCCCGCACCTCCCCTCTCCCACTGGGAATGTGCCCACAACCAAGGCACATGGCCCTGACAGGAATCGAACCTGGGACCCTTCAGTCTGCAGGCTGACACTCTATCCACTGAGTCAAACCAGTTTTGGCTGGAATCAGCTTTTTATCAAATATATTTTTACTGACTTTAAAGAGAGAGAGGAAGAGAGAGAGGGAGAGAGAGAGAGAAACACTGACATGAGAAAGAAACTTTGATTGGTTGCCTCTAGCACCCTGATCAGAGATTGAACTCAGAACCTGAGTATGTGCCCTGACCAGGAATCAAACTAGTGACCTTTCGGTGCATGGGAAAACACTCAAACAACTGAGCCATACTGGCCAGGGCGTCAGGTTTTTAAAAATTTTGTTTTGTTTTAATTTTTTTTTTATTGATTTCAGAGAGGAAGGAAGAGGGATAGTGACAATCATTGATTGGCTGCCTCCTGCACATCCCCTACTGGGGATGTGCCCACAGCCAACATACATGCCCTTGACCAGAATCGAACCTGGGATCTTTCAGTCCACAGGCCTACGCTCTATCCACTGAGCCAAACCGGTTTCTGCGCAGGGTAATTTTTAAGTTGATAATTTTGTATGGCCCTTAATGATGTTATAAATATCCAAATGCCCTTGGCAGAAAAAAGGCTCTCCACCCCTGCTACAGTTTATCATGGAAGAACTGGTCAGGTACTTAACCTTTTTGAGCACTGGAGACTTGCAATAAAATGGCTTATAGATGTTGAATATCCTATAATAAGTGCATTCCAATCTGCTAACTTTTGTAGTTATCACTGCATGCAGTAAAAAGAAAGCACTCAAACTCCATTAATTATTAGGACTTCTTACAGGCATAGAAGGGCCACCACATGGCATCGTAGTGTCTTCAGGAAGACCCTGGCTTCTAGAAGGCAACACAGCATTTAAGATCTTTGTCGTCTGGCATAGATGGTCTGTGTTCCTGAAATAGAAATTCTATGAGCAGGAGCACTGGATTAATTTTGATTAATATTTGGTTATACAAAATTTAATTATATATTTAATTAAAAAAAACACATTGGCAAAGTAATCTGTGCAAGCATGTATCCAGAATTACAGGGTGGTTTTCCTCCCCCTTCCCCCTCCCCCCTCCCCACATCTCACACACACACTGAAGAATGGACAGTATGGGTGTGGGCTATTGGCCAGTGTTAGAAATGAGTGTACCTTAACTACTTCCAACACTGAAAGCTTTTACCTCCTAAGCGTTTTGGATTCTTCTCTGTATAGTGGATGGTTTCTAGGGATGTCTGGTTGCCTCTAATTCCACAGATAGTGGCTAATGAATATTAAAAACGCATGTCTGCAAATATTTTAGAACGCTGCGATGTAGACTCCTTGGCCATTGCATGCTGGGTGTGTGTAGCTGCAAGTGTCCCTCCTTAATTACAGGCTTGACATTTCTAGGACTAACCAAGGAAGATGTAGTTGTGAAGCACTTCTTCCCACGCCGAAATGCCAAGCTTCTGCTTTCCAGCACTAAAGATGCTGTCCAGTTGAGCAGCTGCTATTCTCAGCACTGCTATTTTTGGCCTCCATCACCTTGCTGATACAGCATTTGTATAATAAAAATGGACCTCTGCACCTCTTTAAAGTGCTTTAAATTTAGACAAATTTATGTTTCATCAAAAGGTGAATCCTGACAAATTGTTGTAAATCATTTCTGGAAGGTTTGCTATAGGTGCAGTTGAATTCATTCTATACCATGCGTGGCCACAAGTACATTTGAGGAAGGATTCTCTCATTTTCTTGGTAAAAGTAGAACCAGGAGACAAGGGATGCTTACAGTGGGACCAGGATCTTTGCCCTCCTGTGCAGATAAATGATGTTTGTGGAAGGTTAGATTATCGCTTCAGTATTCCTCATGGCAGCACTCTGCTTCCTAGTGTAATCCTTTTATTTCTGTCTTTGTGACTTTTTTCCCTCTTCAGTTTCTCTTTTTAGTGGGAAGGTAAAACCCCTACTCATTTATCTTCTGGAAGGAAGTTTTCTTTGTGTTTTCATGACAGGCACTGCTCATACCCATTGTTTCTAGAAACAGGAGGACCTTTTCTCATTTCTCTCTGCTTTCTGGGTCACACAGACACAAAGAGAGAATGAGACAAAAGTGGGCCTTGAGGGAGGAATATAAATTAGTGTTTCAGACAAACAAAAAAATGAAAGTATTGAACATATAACTCCAAGAGGTGGCTTGATAAGTGGAAATGATAAATTATGTAGATGCAGCCCTGGCCTCAGAGAAGCTTACACTCGAGACCCACACAAACAACAGGATGGAACAGCAACTCTTGAATAAGTGTGCTGAGGTTTTGGAAATTGCCACGATATTTCGTGTATTCTTTTGTTAGGGCTGCTATAACGAAGTACTGCAAATTGGTGGCTCAAACAATTGAAATATATTATCTCATAGTTTGGAAGTTGGGAATCCGAGATCAAGGTGTTGGTAAGGTCGGTTTATTCTGAGGTTATAAAGAAAGGGTCTATTCAGTGCCCCTCTCCCTGGCTTCCAGATGCCTGTCTTCTCTTCAACATCTTCTCTGCATGTATCTGTGTCATAATTTCCTCTTTATAAGAACACCAGTCATATTGAATCAGGGCCCACCCTAATGGCCTCATTTTAACTTAATTGCTTCTGAAAGTCCCTCTTTCTAAATACAGTCACATTCTGAGGTACTGGGAGTTAGGACTTCAACATACGAATTTTGGGGGACACACTTCAACCCATAACAAATGGTTACATTGATATTAACACACATACTTCTTTACTCATTTCTTCCAACTGTTCTTTCAAGTATCTAAGAAGTCAGAATTTTCTGTGACTGAGTTTTTCTTCAACTCTTCTGTGCTAATTATCTGAACATTGCTTTCAGGATTTCTCAACAAATTATGAAACTCTATTACAGTGCTTATCATGGGGTGACTTCTTATTTCTTATTTTCTGGTAATTATTGGTCTGGTATTGAATGATACAGTGAATAAAATAGGAGAAAATTTGAAGGAGAAAATATTGGTCAGTCCTTATTTAGGGAACATCATCATCATCAAACACTTATTGAATACCTGTCATCTGAGACTTTGAAGATAGCTCTGAGGTCAATGGATTATTTTTCTCAGCATGCCTACTGAATTAAGAATTCTCAGGAGAAAAAAAAGGCATGAAAATATCTTCTCTTGGATATATTTGTTCATATATTTTGTTAAGTATAATATACATAAAAAAGAACATCAATCTTTTAAAAAAATAAATCTTTATTGTTCAGATTATTACAATTGTTCCTCTTTTTTCCCCCATACCTCCCCTCCACCTGGTTCCAACCCCACCCTCTGCCCTTACCCTCTCCCCCCCACACTGTCCTCATCCATAGGTGTACAATTTTTGTCCAGTCTCTCCCTGCACTGCCCATACCCCTTTTCCTTGAGGATTGTCAGTTCATTCTCTTTCTAAGTCCCTGGTTCTATCATATTCACCAGTTTATTCTGTTCATCAGATTTTCTTATTCACTTGATTTTTAGATTCACTTGTTGTTAGATATGTATTTGTTGTTCATAATTTTTATCTTTACCTTTTTCTTCTTCCTCCTCTTCTTTTTTTAAAAAAATATATATTTTATTGATTTTTTGTAGAGAGGAAGGGAGAGGGATAGAAACATTTGATCAGCTGCCTCCTGCACACCCCCCACTGGGTATGTGCCCACAAACAAGGTACATGCCCTTGACCAGAATCAAACCTGGGGCCTTTCAGTCTGCAGGCTGACACTCTATCCACTGAACCTAACTGGTTTTGACTTCTTCCTCTTCTTAAAAGAAAACCTTTCAGCATTTTGTATAATACTGGTTTGGCAGTGATGAACTCCTTTAGCTTTTTCTTATCTGTGAAGCTCTTTATCTGACCTTCAATGCTGAATGCTAGCTTTGCTGGATAGAGTAACCTTGGTTGTAGGTTCTTGATATTCAACACTTTGAATATTTCTTGTCACTCCCGTCTGGCCTGAATAGTTTCTGTTGAGAAATCAGCTGACAATCGTATAGGTGCTCCCTTGTAAGTAACTAACTACTTTTCTTTTGCTGCTTTTAATATTCTCTCTTTGTCTTTTGCCCTTGGGATTTTAATTATGATGTGTCTTGGTGTGGTCCTCTTTGGATTCCTTTTGTTTGGGGTTCTGTGCACTTCCTGAACTTATAAGTCTGTTTCTTTCACCAGGTGGGGATGTTTTCTGTCATTGTATTTCTTCAAATAGGTTTTCAGTATCTTGCTCTCTCTCTTCTTCTGGCACCCCCATAATTTGGATGTTGGTATGCTTGAAGTTGTCCCAGAGGCTCCTTACACTATCTTCATATTTTTGAATTCTTTTTTCATTTTTCTTTTCCAGTTGGGTGTTTTTTGCTTCTTTGTATTGCAAATCTTTGACTTGATTCTTGAGATCCTCTAGTGCAGCAGTGGTCAACAAACTCATTAGTCAACAGTGGCAAACCGTGGCTCTTGAGCCACATGTGGCTTGCAAGCCACAGTTTGCCAACCACTGCTCTAGTCTGCTGTTGGATCTCTGTATATTATTTTTTATTTCAGTCATTGTATGCTTAATTTCTAGTTGGTCCTTTTTCATATTCTCAAGGGTCTCACTAAATTTATCGACCTTTTCTAGAAAATTCTTGAAAAACCTTATAACCATGGTTTTGAACTTTATATCCAGTTGTTTGCTTTTCTCCATTTCTTTCATTTGTGATCTGTTTCTTTGTCTCCACATTTCAGTTGCTTTCCCGAGTTGATAGAGTGGCTTTGTTTGCTCTGTGTCCTATAAGGCCTTGTGGCTCAGCCTCCCCAGTTACCTGAGGTGGACACTCTTGGTGCACTCCTTTGTGAGCTGTGTGCACAGTCTTGTTGTAGTTAAGCCTTGTTTGTTGTTGGTGTCACTGGGGGGAATTGACCTCCAGGCCAATTGGCTGTGAGGATCAGCTGTGTCTATGATGGGAGAACTTCTGTGTTGTAGCCACCCTTATGAGACAAGACTTGCTTTAGTGGGGCTTTGGTTGTCACTGAATCTGTCCCTTGAGTGTGTCCCTTATGGATCTGAAGAGTTGTAATCTGGATGGTCCCCCTCTAACCCTGGGTTCACTGGCTCTTGGATCTCCAAGGAGGTGCTAATTTAGCCTCTGCCTGAGGCCACCCAGCAGGAGCTATAGAGAGATCTGCAGATTCCTCTTCTTTGTTTGGGTTTTGGAAGTGCCCACATGAGGCCCAGCCTTTGGCCTTCTTTTGGATGTTGTGGGTCTCACTGATCAGCTGCCATTTATTAGATATGTTTAAAATTCAAAGGACCATTCATATGCAAAAGCATCTGTGCTCAGCTTGGATGGGGTTGAGTCTCAGGGTGGAGCAATCAGCAATGTCTTTGTGGGCTGGGATCTCAGGGCTGAGAAAATAGGGATGGCTTCCCATCAGCCCTGCTTTAAGAGGCTCCTGGTTCTCAGTGTCCCATGGTAATTGCTGCAAGCACCTCTGAGAGAAAGCCACCCTCGAGTTTCACCCACTGCCAGACAGTCCAGTTTCTCCTCGTATGAGTCTGGGTCCCCAGAGTCTTGTACAGAACTGGAGTTCAGAGCAGTTGAGAGCTTTTATTTTCCTCCCAATTGAGAAACCAGCTGTGTACTCAGTTGCCAGCCCTCTCTGTGTATGTGCCTCTGTACCTCTGCCTTCCGCAGCTCCTCTAAGTCTCTGTGTGCTTTTTTCTTTCCTTCTAGTTGTAGAATTTCCTCTCAGCCAGCCTTCCTGTGGTTCTGGATGATATCCATTTTGTCTTTTAGTTGTAGTTTTGAAATTGTTGTGTGAGGCAGAAGTTTAGGTCTTTACCTATGCTGCTATCTTGGTTTCTACAAGAATACCAATCTTAAGTGCACGATTTAATGAATTATCACAAAGTAAGCTCCTTGGATTAAGAATGTAGATAGTTCCTCTAGGTGTACTTTAATATATATATATATATATATATATATATATATATATATACACACACACACACACACACATATAATGTATATTATAATATATATATATATATATATATATATATATATATTACTTATATATATAATTATGGGTTCAATTCCTGGTCAGGGCACATGCTGAGGTTACAGGCTTGATCCCCAGTGTGGGTGTGCAAAAGGCAACCGATCAAGATTCTCTCTCATCATTGATGTTTCTATTTCTCTCTCCCTCTCCCCACCTCTCTGAAATTATATATATATATATATATATATATATATATAATATATTATATGTAATACTTATATATGATTATATATGATTTTATATATATATTATATATTATATATTATATGTAATACTTACATATGATTATATATGATTTTATATATATATAATTTCAGAGAGGCGGGGAGAGGGAGAGAGAAATAGAAACATCAGTGATGAGAGAGAATCTTGATCGGTTGCCTTTTGCACACCCACACTGGGGATCAAGCCTGTAACCTCAGCATGTGCCCTGACCAGAAATTGAACCCTGACCTCTGGTTTATAGGTCAACACTCAACCACTGAGCCATGCCAGCCAGGCATCCCTTTCTGTACTTCTAAGTTACTGTTCTTGTCAAGGATAACTAACGTCAATACTTTTATTGCCATAGACAGAAGTTTTCTGCTGTTTTCCATTAATATAAATGGAATCATATACTATTGTATTTGACTTCTTTTGCTCAACATTTTCTTGCGACGGGGTTAGCAATAGTTTCTTTATTTTCATTGTTGTACAGTTTTTAGTTGTTTGAATATGCCACACTGTGTTTATCTATCCTACTATTAGTGGGCATTGGTCATTTCCAGTTTTTGACTGTTACAAATAGCACTGCTCTGAATATTATTAAAAATATCACTTATTGAACATATGTGTATATTTCTTTGATGAGATAGAGTTGCTGAGTTATAACATATATTAACCTTCGATAGATATTTTTGTTATTGATGGGATGCTCTCTGTGTCCCCACCTGTTGCTGGTGGAAGTGGGCTTCTTGGGGTGCTGCTGGAATCAGAATTTCCAAAGGCCCTCATGGGAGAATGAAGTATTGAGGAAAGTTTTATACCTGTGAAATTAAACCATTGATTTCCCATGGCCCCATCTCTTTCCATCAGGCCAAAAAAAATGTCCCATTCTGTCTTCAGCAGAGCTAGGATTCAAGCGACTGCTCTATATTTGCACAGTCCAGTCCAGCATCAGGCTAGCTTAGCTTGTGTTCCCAGCTACAGTCTATTGTGTGTGGCGTCTGCGTGGCCATGAGCCATGTGGCTTCTAGGAACGCATGGCTATAAAGGGAGCAAGCAAGAGGAATGCGAGAGAATGGGAGAGAGAGGGAAGGGGGACGGAGAGAGGGAGAGAGAGAAGGGGGGGGGGAGAAAATTCCTTTGCCTGCATATTTTAACCTTCTCAGATTTCAGGAATTTAAGTGGACCCATTCCCTATAACCAATTGTATTTTTTGTAGGTTAGAGTGACAGGCCAGTGATTTCCATACATCTCCAGACTTTACTTCGCATGTATCCATCTTGCCCTTCGTTGGATCATTTCCCCCAGGCATTTTTTGGGAATGGACCAGTGGTTCCCTGGGGAGCATAAAGTTGCAGCTTCCTGGTGAGGCTTCCCAGATGACCATGGTTATAATGACTGGCCTTCCCTTTTCCCACTTTCTATTATTACTATTAAAAACTGGCTAATTACAGCAGTGACACTGTCAGTTTTCTAAAAATGCTTGTGTCGGTTTATACTTCCATAAGAGAGTTCTGCTTATTACCATAGCTTTGCTAATACTTGCTAGTACCATCATCAGTTTTTAGATTTTAGCCATTCTCCTGGATGAGTAGTGGGATCTCTTTAGGATTTGTGCACAGGTGGGGTCCAGCTGACCTGCCCTGATGGCAGCCCATTGGGCCAGGCCAGTGGGGGAGAGGGGTCATGGGCAGTTGGCAGCCGGCCCTGCCTCCGATCAGAATGTTGGGGGCTGATTGGGGCCTGGTTCAGGCTGGTTAGCTGCCACGGCCACCATTCATTCTGGTCATTTTGCCATTTCGGTTGCTGCGCTTTTATATATATGGACTAGAGGCCTGGTGCATGAATTTGTGCATGGGCGGGGTTCCTCTGGGTAGCCTGCAGGGATCGGCCTGAAACCCACAGTGCAACGCCTCGTGCAGCTCCTACCTGTCGCTCCTACTCATCCCGGCCCCACTGTGCCTGCTGCAGGCTTGCGCCCAATCAGTTCTGATCAGGAGAGGCTCACACTGCAGGAGAATTGCTTGTCAGCCATAAGTCCTGCATCTGGCACCATCCTAAGGGGAGTGGCCTGCGGGATCAGGCTAAAACTGGCTCTCTGACATTCCCTGAGGAGTCCTGGATTATAAAAGGGTGCAGGCCAGGCTGAGGGACCCCACAAGTGCACAATTGGGTCAGGAAGGGACTGTGGGAGGGCTCCAGGGCATGTCCAACCCATCTTGCTCAGTCTCTATCTGCTGGACTCCAGCAACAAGCTAACCTACCAGTTGGAGCATCTGCCCCCTGGTGATCAGTGCACACCATAGTGTCTGCTCGACCGGTCAACTGTCTACCTCCTGATAGTCAGTGCATGTCATAGTGAGTGGTTGAGTAACCTTAGCATATCGTTAGCTTATTACACTTTGATTGGTTGTTCAGTTCTGCTGTTCAGTCTATTTGTATATTACCCTTTTATTATATAGGATTTTCCAGATGATAAATACATTTGAATATCTTGTTATCTGTTTTGATCATTCAAATATCTTGGTTTGTGAAGTTGTTTAAAGTAATCATGGCCATTGAACCATCCCTTACATTCCCAAAACTCTTCTAAGTCTTAAGTAAGTAATGAATTGATTTTTCTGCAAATTTTGCTTCTTTATTGCTAAGGTGAAGGTGTTGATTTGCTAGGGGAGTCTAAGTTCATACTTAATAACAGAATCCTCATTCACTCTTAGGAAGTTTGGATAATAAATTTATGGACCCAATTGGGCAATAAATGTATGGTCACCTTATTTATACCCACCATCTTTTTTGAATTATTTAAAAGTTTTCTATCTGAAATCACTTGTTCATTTAGTGTATGTTTGCTGAGCTCTTACTCTATGCCAAGTAATAGGAATACGTACTGGGGATATAAAGATACATAAGGTGTCCCTACCTTGAAGGTCCTAAGTATTTTGGAAGGAACAGAGTATAGAAGAACAATTTTACATGATTTAATCATAGCTCTGTAATCATAACTCTAAATTCCAGTGGAGCTAGATTTCTACAAGAAGAATATCTATGCTAATGAAATGATTTGTTATACCCAGTAGCTTGTGTTGATGATTTACAATATGTTTTATGCTACTATTAGCGACTTAGCAATTATATTTGGTCTAAATCACTGAGAAAATTCATTATATGTTTTCCTCTAGCCTTGTGAAGGCAATAGTTTAAAAAATACCTCTCTTGGCATTCCATTTGTCTCAAGATCTTAATCTGTGTTGTATATTTATGGCCAGATAATTCTATCTTCAGTTGCTTCAGAGAACTCTTGTTGTGGGCACAAGCTTTAAACCTTTGAGTTATGGAAAGAGAAACTTGCCTTAATGAGCTGAACTAAATGTCTTTTTAAAGTAACCATTCTGGTCCCTATGTCCTCATTCAATTGGATCCAGCTGTGTTAAAAAAGCAATCTAATACTGCCTCTTACCTAGCAGGAATGCTGCTTTAATTTCACTGTGTCCTGTTGTCACATCCGCCCAGGTGCTCAGCTCTCCCGTGTGATTGAATTGTAAACACTATGTTGGAGTTGTCTGCTTACTAGTCCACTTCCTAGATTAGATTGTGATCAAGACAAAATTCCTGGTACCTGACATGATGCCCAATAAAATTAGGTGTTCTGACCAGTAAATGAATGAGTATAAGCAAATAACTTTCGAACCCAAACACACTCATTCATTCCTTCTTTGCCCATCTAATTACTGGAGAACTGTAAAGGGCCTGGCACAGAGCTAGGCATTTGGGCTGGGTAAGTGTGGCCCAAAGCAGAAAAGCAAACTGCTCCAATAGGCTTAGAGTTGGGGGTGAGGAGCAGGCAATAATTAAGGAATCAGATAAAGCAGTGTTTAGTTACCAATTGAGATAAATGCTTCGAAACAAAGGAGCAAGTAGCAAATAAGCCTGGCCTGGATTTGGGGCCTGGGAAAGCTTCCTCAAGAAAGTAGCACTTGATAGTTGAGGCATAAAGAGGGATTCACCAGAGCCAGGAGGTGGGTGGGGCAGAAAGGAAAGCATCTGAGGCTGAGAAAAGGGCCTGGGCAGAGGCTGTATGGTGGGAGGGAACATGGTGTGCTGGACCACAGAGATTCCCAGAAAAGGTAAACCTGGGAAGGCAGGTCATGATTAGACTATTCATTGCCTACCAGGCTTCATTGACGATGCTGTTCTTTAAGAGCAGTGGTTAGCATTTTAATGGTTGTATGGGAGGTTTAGGAGTGCTGTGATCAGATTTGCACTTTATAAGGATCACTCTGTTTTCATTATTTTGCAAAAGTAAGAGGAAGAAAAATCAAATATTTATTTTCACTTTGCTGTATAATCTATCTCAAAGCAACTGAATTATATAGGAAGGGAAGTTTCTTGGTAGGAATGTTCCAGCTAACACATGAGGAGGAGTGATAGGATACCAGCTTTTTGAAGTCCTTAATGAATTATGTGTCCCGGCAATAATTATCAATAGCTGTTAACATCACAAAAAGAGAGATAAGCAAATATTTTGTGATTACTGGAAGAATACAATACCACCATTTGGAACACTTGTCAAAAAATAAACCTGAATCTGAACAAGCTTCTAGGCCTGACTAGCATATTTTTAGGAAATGGGAGGGCCAGAGGAATGCACTACCCACGTCACCATGGAGATGCAATAAGTGAAGTACAGATCTTGGAAAATTCTATAGCACAAACAACTTGGATTATTTCAACAAAGAAATTGCAAGGAGGAGAAAAGAGAGGTGGAGAGGGAACCTATAGATTAAAAAATTTACATAAATGTGTAGGCCCTATTTGGATTCTGATTTGAACACATTTGAAACAAAACATTTTGCAAATTAGTTGGAATAATTTGAACACTGGCTGGTTATTTAAGGGTATTGAGGGATTATTATGAATTATTCTTATTATACAATGTCATTTTGATTATGTTTAAAGAACAACAGAAAGAGTCTTATCGTTTAAAGATACACACTGAGGGGGAACATCAAGATGGCGGCATAGGTGAACACCTATTGTTCTGCCCCGCGCAACAATTTAGGAACTATAACATAACAGCAGAACAGACAGCACCCAGAATCGCAAGAAAGCTGGCTGAATGAAAACTCCACTAACTGGAGTGGAGGTGGGACACTGAGACTCAGGTGCGGCGGGAGCGCAACCTTTCAGACAGAAACAGGTTAGGAGCCTTCCTGGTCGCGCACGCGTGTGGGTTGGGGCTGGAGCAACACCCCCGGTCCCACTGCCCGGATTCCCCAGCGCCAGGCAAGGTCCGTCCCACTGCCCTGATCCCCCAGCGCCAGGCGAGGTCTGTCCCACTGCCCGGATCCCCCAGCGCCAGGCGAGGTCCGCCGAGGTCCGGGGGACGCACCCTGGAAGCCGGGCGCGGCAGAGTCTCCTGAACTGCGAGTTTCCGCGAAAGGGTCGCGCAAACCCGCGACTTGCCCCCTGGAAACTTGTCTTCTGGTACCGGAAACCATTTATTTTACAATCCTGGGCTAGACTTTTGGTGTGCAGGCACATTTGGGGAAAGGCGGAGTGGTCTGGCAAGGGGAAGAGACTAGCGGCTTTCTCTTGGAGGTGTCTGCAGCCATCCCCATCTAACAGAGACCCGCGCGCGCGAGCACCGCATAGGACGCAGCTGACGCTGACGCTGCCTGCACAGCTCAGAGACTCCGCCCATCCAACCTGAACACAGTCTCCCTTCACAGCCAATTGGCCTGGAGGTAAAACCCTCCTAGGGCTAACAACAACAAGCTGGGTTTAAATTCAAAAATACTGAATACAACCCATAAAGGATTGCAGTAAGAGCACCCACCTCAGGTAACTGGGGAGGCTGAGCCACTGTCCCTTTGAGGAAATCCACCACATAAAGCAGCCACCATGCAGAGACATGGAAAGAAAGCAGGTGTGAAAGAAATGGAGGAGAAAAGACGACAAGACATAGAGTTCAAAACCACGGTTATAAGGCTTTTCAAGAGGCTCCTACAAAAGGCCGATCAACTTAATGAGAATTACCAGGAAATAAACAAGACCAACCAGGAAATGAATGAGAATTACAAGGAAATGAATGAGAATTACAAGGAAATGAATGAGACCCTCAAGGAAATGAACAAGGCCTCTGAGGATACGAATCAGACTCTCACGGATAAAAAAAAAAGGACCAACTAGAAATCAAGCTTACACAGACTGAAATAAAAAATATTACACAAAGTCCTAAAAGCAGTCCAGAGGGCCACAAGAACCAAGTCAAAGATTTGAAATACAAAGAAGCAAAATCCACTCAGCTGGAAAAGCAAGAAACAAAAAGAATTCAGATAATTGAAGATAGCGTAAGGGGCCTCTGGGACAACCTCAAGCATGCCAACATCCGAATTATTGGGGTGCCAGAAAAAGAGAGAGAGCAAGTTAATGAAAACCTACTTGAAGAAATAGTGACTGAAAACTTCCCCCACCTGGTGAAAGAAACTTAATTAAAAGCCCAAGAAGTACACAGAACCCCAAAATATAGGAATCTAAAGAGGACCACACCAAGACATATCATAATTAAAATGCCAAGAGCAAAAGATAAAGAGAGAATATTAAAAGCAGCAAGAGAAAAACAGTTGGTTACCTACAGGGGAGCACCCATATGATTGTCAGCGGATTTCTCAACAGAAACGATGCAGGCCAGACACGAGTGGCAAGAAGTATTCAAAATAATGAAGAACAAGAATCTACAACCAAGATTACTCTATCCAGCAAAGCTATCATTCAGAATTGAGGATCAGATAAAGTGCTTCACAGATAAGAAAAAGCTAAAGGAGTTCATCACCACCAAACCAGTATTATATGAAATGCTGAAAGATATTCTTTAAGAAGAGGAAGAAGAAAAAGGTAAAAATATAAATTATGAACAACAAATACACATCTATCAACAAATGAACATAAAAATCAAGTGAATTGATAGGCTGGTGAACATGATAAACTGGTGACTATAACAGAAACATGGACATAGAGAGGGAATGGACTGACAATTCTTGGGGAGAAAAGGGTTGTGGGAAGTACAGCAAGAAATTGGACAAAAATCTTGCAACAATGGGAGAGGACATTGGGGAGGGGAGGTGAGGGTGGAGCGTGGGATAGGTACAGGGTGGAGGGGAGATATAGGGGGATAAAAAAGGGGAAACAATGTAATTAATAAACTGAACAATAAGAAAAAAAATTAAAAAATAAAAAAAATTAATGATACACACTGAAGTATTTGTGAAAATGAATAATCTGGGATTGCTTCCCAGGGGGAGTACAAGTGGTTAAATGTTTAAACTGGGTGATGGGTCCATGTTAATTCATTTTACCTTTCTTTCTACTTTTGTGTGTACTTGACATTTTTCATCATAAAATGTTTTGAAAATATATGGGGGTGGGGTGGGAAGAGGTTGTCCTTAGTTTGACTTTTTCCCTTCCCCTCCAAAGTCAAGTTCTTAGTATGTCCAGGTGGAAATTTTATCAACTGTTCACATTTTAATTATTAACATATTGACATTTTAATTTTAATATCTTGATATATTAGTATTTTAATGCCCATTAGGAGCTTAATATTTTGGAAAATTAATAATGTTAATTGTGAAAAATTTGGACATTTTTCTAATAGATACAGTAAATAGCACTGATAATTCCATCACCCTGGAAGGCCTATAGTTTATAGTTGGTATTTTGGAGTATTCGGTCACATTAAGAAAAAAAATATATACATATAACATTTTCCCAAGGCATTAGAAATTTTTATAAGCAAATTTAGTGCTCATTACTACATCATATAGACATTAATGGCAAACATTTAATTAGTAACTTCCCTCTTATTGGACATTTAGTTTTTTTGTGTGGTTTATTTATTTTTAAATTCTTAACTGTGTAAATGATGCTCTAATGAATAGCCTGATAGATATATCTTTGCGATCACTTCCTTAGAGAAAATTCTTATAATTGAATAGCTGGGTTGATAAGCATGTATTTTTACAGCACTTGATACATAACCCTACCAAATGTTTGACACTTACTTGCCCAACCCCCCACCCCTCCGCCATAAGTTGTGTATGAGAATGCTTGTTTTTTTCGGTACCCTCATCAACTCTGAATATTTCTGTAATTTTTTGGGCCAGTTTGTTGATGAAAAATTGTAATAAATTGCTTTAATTTGCATTTCTCTGATTACCATTGAGCTCAAACATTTATTCATTACTATATTAGTCTTTCAATTATCAGATGTGTCCTTTGTACAATTTTCTATTTCTATATTCTTTTCATTATTGATTACACATAGAAATATTTTGATAGTCATATTGCAACAATTTTCCCTACATATTTTTAAATTCTGGTATAATTTTTTTATATTTTTATATTTTCAGATTTATTACTCTTTGTTCATGAATTCTCTCTTTGGTATTATAAAATTCTTACCATTTCAAAATTGCTATATTTGTCTTTTTCCCCTTATTGTTTTACTTCTACAGTTGAGTCTTTAACTCACATATAACTTATTTTGCTATATTATTTAGAATAGAAATATAACATGATTTTTTTATTGTCCCAGAGATTGCACGATTTTTCTCTCTGATTCAAATTACTGTCTGTCTCATACATTAAGGTATTTTATATGTGGACTTTCCATACCTTTTCAATGCCATTCATCCTAATCTTGAGCCAGTATTTTAAGACTTACAGCTTTATAGATTTTTAAAACTATATGGTATCAGTATTCTTCCTTCTCTCACCCCCTTCCCCCAACACACAGTTTATTCTGTTAGGAAGAATCTTAATCTTCCAAATGGCTTTATCACTCTTGTCCAACAAGAATGTTCTTGTGATTTTGAGTGGGATAATATTAGACCTATTGAGGAGAGATTGGGTATTTTTAAATTACCCATTTTTCTCACCCAGGAATGAATCATGTGTCACCCTTTCACAGTATTCCTTTATGTTTTTTAGATAAAGATTTGTAAGGGCCCTGAATCTTTCTTTTAATTTCTAGGTATTTTATACTTGGTGATGTTATTGTGATAAGCATCACAAAAATATAACAATTTTATTGAGATATATACCATTTTTGGGCTTCTTTTGAAAGCTGCTTTAATTACTAGGCCCAAAGTATGCATATGGCCTCAGTACCTCTTTTAGTTTCCTATTTTAATTTTAAGGATACTACTGACTACCTGCTGTTCCAAATTGATTTTGAAGACAGCAAGCAGGTTTATGTAGTGTAGCGATCTTTGAATATAAGGGATACAGAAACATTAAACTCTGACGGTCTGCTTTGTCATCAACTGGTTGTATGATCTTGGGTAAATCACTTAACCTTTCTGGACTTTGTTTTTCTTCATAGTTCTTTCTAGCTCTATCTTTATAAATGTACTAGAGGCCCAGTGCATGAAATTCGTGCAGGGGGGTAGGGGGTGTCCCTCAGCCCAGCATGCACCCTCTCCAATCTGGGACCCCTTGAGGGATGTCCCACCGGGATTGGGCCTAAACAGATAGACAGACATCCCTCTCAAAATCCAGGACTGCTGGCTCCCAACTGCTCACCTGCCTCTGCCTGATTGCCCCTAATCGCTTCTGCCTGCCAGCCTGATCACTCCTTAACCACTCCACTGCCAGCTTGATCGATGCCTAACTGCTCCCTGACTGGCCCAATTGCCCCTAACTGCCCTCCCCTGCTGGCCTGGTCACCCTTAACTGCCCTTCCCTGCCAGTCTGGTTGCTCTTAACTGTCCTCCCTTGCAGGCCTGGTCACCCTCCCAACTGTCCTCCCTTGCAGGCCTGGTCCCTCCAAACTGTCCTCCCCTGATGTTCTGGTCCCCCTCAACTGCCCTGCCCTGCAAGCTTGATTGTCCACAACTGCCCTCCTCTGCAGGCCTGGTCCCTCCCAACTGCCCTCCTCTGCTGGCCCAGTCACCCCTAACTGCCCTCCCTGCCTGCTTGATCACCCACAACTGCCCTGCCCTACAGGCCTGGTCTCCACCAACTGCCTTCCCCTGCAAGCCTGCATCCCTTTTCCCACTGTTCTCCCCTGTAGGCCTGGTCTCCCCTACCAAATGCCCTCCCCTTAAGGCCTGAATCTCCCCCAATTGTCTTCCCCTCTAGGCCTGGTCCTCCTCTGGTCCTCCCCAACTGCTCTCCCCTGCAGGCCTGTCCTCCCAACTGCCCTCCTCTGCTGGCCCAGTCACCACTAACTGCCCTCCCTGCCTGCCTGATCACCTATAACTGCCCTCCCCTGCAGGCCTGCATCCCTCCCCTCCACTGTCTTCCCCTGCAGGCCTGGTCCCTCCCCCCCCAACTGCCCTTTCCTGAGGCCTGAGTCTCCCCCAAGTGTCCTCCCCTATAGGCCTGGTCCCCCCCAACTGCCCTCCCGTGCTGGCCTGATCACCTCCAACTGCCCACATCTGCTCCTACCATCTTGTGGCGGCCATCTTGTGTCCACAGGGGGGCATCCATCTTTGACCACATGGGGGCGGCCATCTTGTGTCTTGGAGTGATGGTCAGTTTGCATATTACTTTTTCATTAGATAGGATAATGGAACTTTACAATATTTTAGCTTTACAATTTGTGATCTAGAGAGAGGGAAATCAGAATTTAAATGGTAGCATAGCAAATAAAATGTTAAGAAAATTTGGAAATGTATTTTGTCTTTTTTCTCTTTCTATTTACTTAGTATAGGCTCAATTTGGCATTTTCATTCCTCAGAATATTAGCTTGTGTCCTAAGTCTATCAAGTGTGATTAAGAATAAACTATGACTCATTCAGAAGGATATGTCACCCCTCTATTTTAGATGAATGTTTTAACACTTCTGAGTGGGAGAACACATTTTTATCTTAAGGTTTATTTTTATAATAAATGATCCAACTTTAGTGTTTTGAAGTTGGTAGCATTTTCACATAGGTGTTTCCTTTCTACTGATACAAGAAACGAGTTCACTTAGGTTGAAATCTGCAATGCTTATTGATTATGGGAAAGAATGGAAAATTAATGACTTTGGGAATCCATGTCACAGCCAAATTGAGCATAGAATGTGCTCCTTGTTGTGGGGGAGGGGAGTGTGCTAACTAACTTCTATTAGTTTTTCATTTCTACCACTGAGTATATCTAATAATACTCTTTTCAGAAGTAACTGAACTTGCAGAAATAGCTTATGAAGTCATTTTCTATTTAAATGGTCTGCACTTTTTAGAATAAATACTCTTTAACTAGGACGATATTAATATATGTTTTTGACAGCAACTGCATTGAGAAGACAGCCTTTGTAAAACACTTTTGTCACCCATCCAAGCATGTTCTTTTATGACAGATTGTTGTGTATCTGAAGGAGCTATTGTGTCAACAATGAGCATCATAATGAGTCTAAAAATCTGACTCAATGGAACAAATGTATTTTAATGGCATGCATTTTACTTTAAAAGGATGTACCAAAATAGAGCGAGAGTCTGAAAGCTGGACATTATTTTATAATGAAAGACTAATATATGGGTAGTTCTATCTAAAGTCAGAGTGTAACTGGGAATGAAAATTGACTTGGGGTAGATAAAGTAATCCCATCAGCAAACTACAAATGCTATTGGGGAGTTATCTGCACAGGTACAGGAGGGAAATTAAAAGGGGTACAGACACCCAGAAGTGGCCTTTACTGTAGTTCGCCCCATTGAGAAAGATTAAATGGGGTGTAATGCTCCCTTCCTTTCGATCTCAAAACACCTAACAGCTTGTTCTGAACTTGCAAGATCACAATTACTAAACTGCCACATGAGCCATCCTGGAATAACCTGTTTCTTTCAATGTTTAAATTCTACATGTTAAGTGTGCTGTAATATTAAGGGGGAAAGAGCTAACTTTGGAGACTGAGAGAAATCTTCTAAGATTTTTGGGATAGTGTGTATGGGATTTATTTTTAGAACCAGGAGCAAACATGCATATAAAAGGGGATGTTATGTAACAAGAATTATCATTGGTATTGGCATCACTACATTTCCGGAATTGATTTTTAAGTACCGTATATTATTTGTATTTATGGTTAAGAATTTGCATTTTATGGTAATATAGTGTAGCAAGCATGTCAAACTCGTGGCTGGTGGGTGCATACCTTGTTTAAATACACTGCAGGACATCTCTGCATTTATATTTTTCAAGTTCTTTGGATCCCTTGCCCAAAGTACTGAATGTCTTGTTTGTTTGTGTTTATATACCAAAAAAATTAAGCATGTGATGTCAACTTGAGGACTGTACTTTTTTTATTGCTGTCTGTGATGATCCACGACTTTTTTTGTGTTAATTCTGCTGGCTATTGCATCAAAGGGAAGGCATTTTGGCAGACACAACCTTTTTGGCAAGGATAGACTGGGGAAGACCATAAGAAGAATGTGAGTACCAGGTTGTCACTGAAGACATTTTATTTTCTGGGCAGGGTTTCCTGTTGACCCCGAGCCACCATTTATGTCCCTAACCATCTCCTCTTTCTCACTTAGATTGCTACTGTGTTGTTTTGGGTCTCCTTTGAAAATGCTCACCTTATAAATGCATGGTGTGGCTCTTTTCTCCTTTCTCCTTACATCTCCTTTTAGCTACTGGTAGCCTTACATAAAGCAGGGATAACTTTTAAAAAATATTTTTTTTATTGATTTTTTTTTTACAGAGAAGAAGGGAGAGCGCTAGAGAGTCAGAAACATCAATGAGAGAGAAACATCAATCAACTGCCTCCTGTAATCCTCTACTGAGATGTGCTTGCAACCAAGGCACAGACCCCCTCACTGGAATCGAACCTGGGACCCTCCAGTCTGCAGGCGATGCTCTATCCACTGAGCCAAACCAGCCAGGGCGGCAGAGATAACTTAAAAAATTTTTTTTTCCCCCATCACCATTTACCTCCCCTATACTCTTCTTTCACCACTCACCCCTACCCCCACCCCACAATCACCACACAGGGATGCCTTTTTAAAAATGTGATTTGCAATTTCCAGGGGTGAAAGTCTGGGAATTGATAAGTAACTACAAGAATTAGAATAAGCACTGCTCACTGAGTGCAGCCCTGGTGGAGAGTGGACTTAACCTGCGCAGGGGTCTCCTGATGAAGGTGCCTGACCCCGAAGTGCAACCCTGGTGCCGTTTGATAGGAAGCATCTGCATGGTTTACAGATTTAATACCGAATAGGAGCTGAAGGGTGTTCACGAGAAAGTAAATGCATATTTCTCAATATTCTTGGTTAAGGGGGATAGGATTTACCTTTAAGAAAGTAATATGGAGCAGCTGCTGTGGTACAGTGTCTTAGAGCACTGTTGCATGCTATCACTCCAACTATGCTATAAGCTATTTAAGAAAATGCACCATGTCCATTATCTGTGAAACAGTGCCTTCCATTGAAGCACAGATGGCTGCGGTCGAATGAATTAGGCAGACACTCAAATGCTTGTTGAATGAGGGGAGGGGAAATGAAAAGACCATCCCTTCTCCATCCCAAGTTCCTGAATTCTTTCCCCCACTGAAAAGAACCCTGGAATATACAGATAATACAAAGAAGACATTCTTGTCCATTGGGCACAAGAGAAGGAAGGGCAGAGGTCAAAGAGAAAACGGGGAAAGTGAAGCTTTGGGGCCAAAGAGGTGTCGCCAGGCTGGTAAGGTGGATGGGAGGGGGTTGTGCCTTCATCAGTGTGAGGGCTGCCCTAGGAGGTCATGTCTAATTCCATGCAAAACCCCCAGAAGTGAGCTTCTCCTTACAGAATCCCAGACTATGTTTCAGTGAACAGAAGGGGGCCTTTTGTTCTTTGGCAAACTACACATTCCGGAGTCAGATGTGGAGAGGTCAGATTTGTGAATGATGGCAGGGTCCATTTTGGGGAAAGGGCATCTTTTGTGGAAAGCTGAATGGGTCAAGGGTGAAAGGTGAAGCAAGGCAGATGCTGTTTTGTGGAAGGTAGCGTCCCGTTATCTAAAGTATCACTGGTGTGTAGTCAGAGCTTAATGCCCTGCTGTTGAGTGCATGCATGATGTTGGGGGCAGGATTTGCTGTCTGTTTCACTAAAAGAGTGTTACACTTTTCCCTTATTATATTTGGAGTGCCTCACTCCAGAAACAGTGGCAATTCTCTTTCCAGAGTGAACTAACTACCAGAAAAGAGTATGCAATCGAAAAAGTACTGAAGTCAGTTTCCAAAGGTGGCATTTTCTTTTGGCTGCTTTGAGTTTCTGAGTGCCTTTTGAGGCTGCCGTTAAGGAGGATTCTAGCAGGGTGACCGAAAGCCTGGCACTGCCCCTGTCCAGCTCAGACAAAGATAGAAAAGGGCTTCTAGCTGTAATTACTCCCTCTGAGGCTCACACTACTCATTGGCACCAGAAATGCTTTTCTGTGTTTTAAAATACTTTGGCCTATAATTTTGCACACTGACTTCGCCTGTGTTGACGTTGGCCTCAGTTAGTGCAATCTCTTTTTCCAGTGCATTGCACTTCCACGCATGTGTAGCCCAGGATGGTGCCAGAGGAAGCCTTTCCAGCTGGGAGACATCATAAAGAGAGGCAGTGCCCCTTCAGGAAGACACCTGGAAACACCTGCTGCAGCAGCTCCTTAGGAATCTGCAGGCTCACCTTTCCAGTTGTTCAGCCTGAAACAGAGATCTGCTCAACATCAGAGATCTGAGCGCCTGATGGGAAAATTGGAGACAGGGCCTTTGGGAAACATTTATTCACAATGCAGCAAACATCCACTGAATCTCAGTTACGTGTTAGGCACTCTCCTGGGCTTGGGAGCTGTGGGTATGAATAAGGCAGCCACCTGCCCCTTAGGGTGCTCGTAAAATTAGCTTATTCTTCTCCAGGGGAAGTAAGCTTATGATAAGACATTCCATTTATGAGTTACTCCCCCCCCACCTTTTTTTTTTTTTTTTTGCCAGTCTCTGTGCAAGGTACTTCTTTCACTCACTGCTTAGGGTAACCCTGTGAGAAAGATGTGGAAACTCCACATTTGAGGGTTTAGATAACCTGCCCAAGGGCCCACAGCTAGAATCAAGGTTAGCCCAGGTCACTTTGACTCTAACAAATGCTCTTTGGTCCAAAACAAGTTGCCATCTGCTACTGCACATCCTACACTCCTGTAAGGTGCTGATAAAACCGGCCATGCCGCGCTCTAAGTAAGGGCAAGAGCTGAAATAGCAGAATTTTAAAGTTCTCCACAAACAATGCTGTTCCTTCCACTCTTTCATACTTCTTCCTTGAATGATTGGATATACACTTGCTTGGGCCATGATTGTATCTTCGCATAGGGCTTGCTTGGGGGCAAACAAAGTTTGTGTTCTTGAATCCCTGGTCAACCATCAGTCAGTTTTCATAGATGCAAACTTATTAGCCTGTTGTCAAGAAAAGATAATTTACTTTACTCTGGGAAGAAAACCTTGGAACTTAAATATTAAAAAAAAATAACTTAAAAAAGGATGAGATAATTTTCAGTAATCGTGTTTCCTAAAGATACTGTTTTTCTTTTAAGAATTCAGAGTCTGATGCTATTTCAATTTACTGCATTGCTCTAATATAATGTGGAGCTAGCTATCCACTTGAAAAGTTGCATGTTTGGACAAACCAATAAAATGGCCAGAATCGCTAGCAGAAAACACTTACCAATAGAGTATTTCCTATTCCTACTATTCTACAGGCATCTCTCAAGTTTTCATCCCTACTCTTTGGGTGCAAAGTCAAAGAACAGAGAGGTGCTTTGTTTTTAATTTAGTAATACGTGAGTGCCTTCTTTTTGAGGGCATGGCATGCCATGTTCAATATTAGACTCTCTATGGCATGCTACTTCTAATATTACCCCTTTAAAAAGACACTATTTTATTTAAGCACTTACAAATTTGTGTCCCCATTGTACACTTTGATGGTTTCATGGGGAATAAAAGGGAACCTGCCTTGCTCACAATTTCAAGACATAGTTGAGTATGTGTTATTGCTGAACAGAATGGACTCAGCACATATGTTTTTAGTTGTGGTATACTCTAGAATGTGGAATTCCCCTATGATTGAAAGGACGTGGAGTATTCTTTTGAGAGCTGCCTCACATATTGAATGTACAGCTCGTTTTGTCTGGGGACTGCTCCTCAGAACTCTGCCATCTGTAGTGGGTGGCAACCAAATCTCAGTCTTGAAGAATTCATCTGTTAATTTCTTTCTTTCTCTGACTTGATGACACCATTGTGGTTATTTCTCCTCCCTCTCCAATCAATAACATCTCATTTTCCATTATTACATCTTAAGTATATTGCAGCAGTTGCAAGCTGTCACATTTTTATTTTAGAAATGTGATGGCTGGAAAAATCTATGTGGAAAAAGTGTAGTAAGAGTTCCAGTTCTGCACGTAGGGTGGTCTTTTAGATGAATTAGTGTCGATGGAAGAGCTCTCCACCTGCTGACATTGCTCAGTGTTAGCTCACCCGGACCCTGAGCTTGGGGATGAAGTCACCGGCTCACATGGGCAGCTCCAAGTCCTGAATCCTGACTCCACTCTTCACTATTGCTTCTTTTAAGCTTTACATTAGAAAGAATATCAGAGGTTTTTGAACAGAGTCTTATTTTTATTTGGATATCAGGAAAGATGTATTTGACAATCAATAAAAATCACCTGGATTTTTCTATGTCCTTCTTTACTTGTACAATGACTGAACTTGAGCTCACAAGTTGGTCTTCAGCAAATGGAAGAAATCTTTTGGAGGGTGGGTTTCTGTAAGACTCTATGTGTTCTTCATGCATTGATAAATCTCCAATGGATACCACTTTTTTTGGGGGGGGGATGCATATTCTTACCTTTTACCAATGTATTTCAAATTTAGAAATAAAATAATTTAAAAAGTTGTGTGAGAACCCTTCTTGGAAGCAGTGGAAATATGAATGGAATATATTCTAAATTAGAAGAAGGGTGTGGTTTAAGATTGCTCAACCTGGTGGGACTGTGCAAATTTGGTCTGGACAGTGGTTCTGTTTTGTGTGGCAATGCCCATGGGTAAGCCACCACAGAGCCACTTTCTCCATGATGGCTTGGGCTCTAGTGTTGGTGGGAGGCTAGGCATGGGATGTACTGACTTCCCCTTTTCCTCACATTCCAACTGGCCTCTGTGTTGGGGCCAGAGCAAGGGCGTGGTGGCTCTAGGCTGGCGATCACAGTGGGAGGAACGGGGAAAATTCAGCTCTTGGGCCACTTACCTATTCTTTCAGGGAGGTGCCCTCTGCGCAGTCATCATAATGAGCAATATTTTACTTCCTTTCACAGTAAAGAAAAGCTCTTAGGTGGAAGTTTTGCCCCCAAGGAATGGATTGAACTGATTTCAGTAGTAAGAACAGGGCCAATTTTGTAGACATCCATGACTATTTCTCTCTCTCTTCTCTTCTCACCCACATGCCCTTCAAGTCTATTCTATACTCTGTTGATTTTGTCCTCTTAATGTTTGCATGTGTGTTTCCACCCTCAGGATGTGTCCAGGGCTTTCTCACTGTACAACCTAAATCCATTTTCCTCACTGGTCCACTCATCCCGGCTGCTTCTGTTGAAACATTTTAAGATTCTCAGGAGCTGTGTGGCCTGAGGCAGTTACTTCACCTCTCCATGCCTCAGGCACCTCATTATGTTGTGGGTTTTAGGTGAGTTAGTATATGTAAAGTTCTCAAAGCAGGCCAGCACTCAATAGGTGCTTTACCAGTGTTATCTGTTTTTCTCACTCATACCTAAGTCACTCAGATGCCTGGCATCACTTATGGGGAAACATCCAACAAGGCCTGAAGCAGGCCTCCCTTAGTCTGCACCTTTCTTCCTTCTCCCTTGGTACTAATCACCTCCCCTCTTCCCCGCCTGCTGGGCTGTGAGCCCCTGTCCTCTGACTCCTCAGTCCTACTCACCTGGGTGTCTTTCCTCATACTTCTCTTTCCTGGGATTATAGTAGTCCCCCCTTACCCACAAAAGATACATTCCAAGACCCTCAGTGGATGTCTGAAACTGTGGATGTTATCAAACCCTAGTATATTATGTTTTTTCCTCTACAAACATACTTACGATAAAATATATGTTAGGTGCAGTAAGAGATTAACAATAATAACTCAAACAGAGCAGTTATAAAAATAAACTGTATTAAAAGTTATGTGAATGTGGTCTCCCTCTGATAAGATAATCAAAGTGTCTACCAAGTAATAGGAGGGGAGCTTATACCATGAGCTCAACAAAGGGGCAACTCAATGCCTTAGTAGGATGGAGAGGTATTGGTTGAGATTTCATCACACTACTCAGAATGATGTGAAATTTAAAACTTACAAATTGTTTATTTCTGGAATTTTTCATGTAATATTTTCAGGCTGTGGTTGACCATGGGTAACTGAAATCATGAAAAGAGAAACTGTGGATGAGGGGGGTACAATATTCCCCTCACCAATGTTACCATCTTGAGTTTGAACAGCTCATCCCTCTCTACTTTTCTGTGACCTCCTGCTCTTCATCTTCCCTTTTCTCTCTCCTTTTTCTTTCATCTTCTACCCCCACACACCCACTCCTACTTTTTATTATCCAAACAGCTTAAACAGAGGGAGGAAGACCGCACTTTATTCTATTCCTGGAGGTCTAGTACATAACTGGATTGTATGACCAGAAGGACTGACAACTGACCCCTCAGCAGGCTGAGAGGACCCTATAGGCTTCTCACCATGAAGGGGTATAAAGTGGAGAGTAATTAAAATGCACAATTTACTTACCACAATTCAATGGCAGATTAGCAAGAGGATACACAGAGGTATTTAAGGTGAAAAGCTTCACCACTTAGATTTTGCTTAATGATGTCAAAGCAATTTTCTCTTCATTTTATGGAAAGAAACCATAGTTTACATTCTAGAAATGTACATGTGTGTATGTGACTATGTGTGGATGCACACTTGTATTTTAGAATAGAGTAATTTACTATGAATTTGCTGAATTAAAAGTGTTTATTGTTAATCTTAGGGATATATTGTAAGACCACATATTTAAATGTTCCTGTGAAGCACAATGTATCATTTTTAATAAGTTTTTTTCCTTTTGTGGCTTTTAATTCATCTAAATTCCCAGTAAATCTTATTAATAATGAAGGTGAATTAAACAAGGCCCTGGCATTCATATGTATTTGTTCAAGATTTGGTTCACAATTTTATTTTCACCTGGTTTTGTGTGACAAAGCCCTACATGTTTTTTTTTTTTTTAACCTCATCAAATAATTGGTGAGACACTGAGGTTTGCAATTACATAATATCCAGAGTTAAAAATGTAAAAAAATCAGGGTAGCAGCATTCCATTTTAACATGTTGTGTAATGATCCTTTTTTTTTGAAGCAAGTGGAAGCCTCACTAAGAAGGGTGAGTATTTTTCTGTGAGACTAGGAGGCAGTCGCTTGGGTCCAAGAACAGATGCTTAGAAACTGGCTTGCGGGCCTCCCCAGATACTGTGACAGAGTTCACGGTAAATGCACGCCTTCCCCTTTTCTAACTGTCGGCTTCCTTCCTGCCTGCAGGGCCCATTGATGCTGAGCTGGTGAGGGTGGATAAATAATTTATATCATAGTATCAGCTTCATCAGAAACCCATAAAGATTTCTTTAAGAGTGTGGGTCTAAAAATCTTTCTGAATTAAGTCCTAAATTATTCATCATGTGAAACTAGGGACTGTTTGTTGTCTGTGGTGTATGTGTTGCTATATTTTGAAATGGAATGATTTGTGGGTCCCTTTACCAATTGTTCCTCTTTCTTAGTCTAATGCAGACAGCATGGAGGAAATGGAAAGTTCTAGGCATTTTTACAACCACTGCTAAATGTCTTTTATTGTGGTCCTGATAGCTCAATAGACTTAAAAGTTGTCTTTGAGCCTTAGTTTTTCTAATCTGTAAAATCAGGAGGTGCACTGATGATTCTTTCCAGCTTGCAAGTCCATAATTTTTTCTTATAGAATTTGTGTGGAATGTGTAATATTTATGGGAACTAACGTTCAAGCCACTAAAAAGAGACAGAAATCAGGTTATTAGTCACAAGGTTGTTTTTTCAGCCTAGTCTCTGCCAATCCAAACCTTGCAATAACCACAATGTGGAACGATGTGATGTCCCATTATTATTTCTTTCACTTGAGAATGCTTCAGCTACATAGATCTATCAACAGCAGTTGCCTCGTATCCACAGAAGATGAAAATCCATCACACTTTTGACTACTTTTTCTTCTCCAAGCAAATGATCTTTAAGAGAATGACATGTAATATAGACTTTACTATTTTTAAGTCATTGGAGAAACTGCATCTGAAATGAAATCAATACATGATGCAGTAGTTTATTTACATTTAAAATATTGAATGGTAAAGCATTCTATCAAAGACTTTGGAACCAAATACACATCCCAGACTTACCTAAAGTAAAAGGATGGAATGTAGTGGAAATATGAGTATGGCCATTGTGTCTAAGCTAGCTGTCGTTCAGTTACTCAATATGTCTCAGCTACAGTAACAGAGTGAAGTACATTCATGAGAGGTTAAGGAATGTAGATATTTATGGGGATTGGTATGTTCAGAGATTTAATGCTTTAAAAAAATTCCAATTTGTAATCTCAGTTTAGGTTCTCTTGATGGTTCCAAAGCAACTCAGAAGAACAAAAGCACAGGTTTACTCTTCATATTTATATTTTTATTTTACACTCTGTAATATAGGTTTAGGTATAACTTACGTATTGCTGTTACATCTTTTTAGCGGATTCCTTTTTTAAAAAGTTCTGTAGCAGTTTATATGGCATGTTCCTTGAAAACTGAATAAAAGCAAATGGGCATTGAGTGTTTTTGTTGGAGTAAATTACTTTATACTTTTCTTAATTTCTTCTATGTTATTGGTTTACTTTTGAGAATTGAAATTTATACAGAAAACGGTTGCTGAATTAAGATTTTAAATTAACCACGAATTGTTTTGCAATAGGAATGTGTATCAAATCATCACACTGCACACATAAACTTACACAAAGTTGTATGTCAGTCACATCGCAATAAACCTGGGGAAAGAACCAAACTTTTACCATGAAATTTTACATTAGATAATATTAATTTATTTAACACAAATGTAAACACATAGTTTTTAAATTTGTTTTCTATTTTTCTTTCATTAGGTCTATATGCTCTTCCCCCACAATATCCAGCTCCTAGATTCTCTTATTTATTCTAAGGCTTTTTAGGTTTCCATTTATTTTCCCTGGGATCTTTAGCCTCTTGTTCTCCTCCAGCTTTTCTCCTGTTCTCCAAGGGCCTCCATTCTGATGCCAGGTGGGATCTCAACCTAAAGTCCATTGGGGCTGTTGCCCTGTTCTGAGAACAGAAGTCCTTTGCCTCCATGATGGTTCTCTTTCTCCTTCATTCTCCTGTTGAAGGATGGAAGAATTCACAGGTTTTCGTGTCTGTAGGGTGGTTCCCTGCACATCTGTCTGCCTTTTTCTGTCAGTGCCATTGTTGGCTAGGGTCCCACGGTTTACAGCCACTATCACTGTGTTGGCTTTTTCATTTATTACTCTAGTCCGAGCTTGGTCATAGACCCTTCCCATAGTTCCTCAACGATTTCTAACTTGGGGCTATAACATTTAAGATAACATTATTAAAACTTAGGGTAATACAATAAAATTGCAGCACAGAGATAAATTACACCTGAGAGATTTGATTATTTTAGGGACTCATAGGCCCAGGTCACCCAGGCTCTGGCTGCCTTTCATGGGGGTGGAAGTTAGTATTCCCTGTTATTCGTGGGCACTTGTAAGTCATTCTAGATTCCTGAGAGGCCCGGCCAAAATCTCACTAGAATTGGAGAAAAATGGGAGTATTTTTTTCTCACCCTAACTTTATTTCCCCTTTCAAAGATTTACCTTTCCCAGGATGACTGATAAAAACAATACTCATTTCTGTCAAAAGACATGACACAGTGACCTGTAGTTTAACTTAGAGCTCCACCAAACAACCACAGAATGCAGTGGTCCATATGTTTCTAGCTATGTGTACACAGGCTTTGAGTGACCACGTACCCCATGAAACTGTAGGTGTATGCCTTCTTCTGAAGAGCAGCGCCACAACTTTCAACAAAGTAGGAACGTGGTCTTGCCAAAAGATTAAGAACCACTTCAGTAGTTTAATATCTGCTCATTGCTTCAAGTTTGAATTAATTAATTAAACTATGGTAAGATATCCATAGTTTCAGTTTGGTAGAGCTTTACTTACCTATGGCCCTTCCTCCATCAGCACATGAGGATAGATAGAGCTTTCATAGCTTCTCTCCAGATATCTGTGTCCCTGCTTCTGATCTTGTACAGACCACAGCTCAAACAGATCTACTACTCCACAGAGCCTTTTGTGGGAACTGTACTAGTATTGTCCAACTCTATTCTTAGACAAGAAGCATTTCTCCACATTTCACAGAGCCTGCGGAGATGAAATTCTGCCGAGGTTTTATAGCCATAGCCTTGCCACAACCTTCCTGTCATAAGAGGCCTTTCCATAAATAAACTGCCTATTTGGCTGTTCTTCCTGGAACAAAGATAGTTTTTTTGTTTTGTTTTTTTTTTTTACAAACGGGTAGGATTTTGGAGATCTTAAAGCCAAAATTTAACTAGGTTTGAAATCTTAAAACCACACATACCTCCTCCTCCCAGCAGTCTGAGAGATGGAAACTTCTCTGAGGCACCTGCCCTAGGACTTGGAGCTCAGTGGAGTGATGATGGCGGGGAAAATGTTGTCTTTCTCCTGTTACATCTTGCTCCAGATATCTGATTTTGTCTCCTGTTACACTTGGGACTCAGGCATCTATACTGCCTTGATGTTGGATTCCCAACTGCACTCACAGTTCCCTTGGACTCTGGCAAAGTCCCTCTTTCTTTTCTGAAATTTCAGGGCAGCTCGACCTGCATTGTAATGAACCCAGTTTATGATGTCTGGCAATGTATTTACTAAGTGCTGTTTCTTTTTTGTGTGGTGTGGACCTCATTCACTCTTCTAAGGAATGCATGGATGCTCTTTCTAGTCCAAGCCTAGGGTTAGGTGTAGGAGTGAGATAAAGACATTTGCAATGGGATTGCAGCTTTGAAAATTAGATGACTAAGGCAAAAATAGTCTTGAGGCCCTACTAAGGTAAAAGAATGTTCAAGAAACATTTCTCTATCTTCCTACATGTTTTAGTTTGAACCGGTATTGCTTGTTTGTCTCTGTCTACTGTTTCACTATTTGTGTGACTTGCCTTGTAAGAGATAGGTCTCAGGCTTTGAAAAGTTTCTAATAGTGTTATTAGGTGTGGAAAAAGGAAACCTGAGAAGTGCAAATTTGGGTCACCAACCTGTCCATTTTCTCAGGATAATGTAGTTTCTTGCTCAGTTGCTATCAATGAAGACCTTTCACTTCCATTTCCCACGTTGTCACTAAGGATGTGGATTGCAAAATAATGTTTCTGAATCGAGCCACTATCAGTGCAAGGATAGAAAATTTCTCCAAATGTAGTCAACCTTGCTTCCTGTCGTTGTTCCCCAGGAGAAGGTTTCTTCCATCTCTTGGTATGTTTTTTATGAGTATTTTATAGGAAGTTGGGAATGAAAAGTCTCAGATACTTTACTATTATATCATTTTACCTGGAACTTTAAAAAATTTTATAGATGATTTTACAAAATTGTAATTTGTGATCATTTAGACATTAGTAGGCAATTCTAACCAATTTAAAATAATCTCTTTTCTAATGACTTTCAGAGTTTGAAATTTCACATGAAGGAAATAGAGTTTCAGATGAAAGAATCTTTCAGTTTAACATTAACTTTTAAGTGTCTCAGTTAATTGTTATATTGAAAGGCTCTGATAGTCCTCTTTAGTATTATGATATGTCCCATTTTGAACTGGATTAAATAATTATGTTACAGCATTATTAACACCTTAATTTAAAAGAGTATGTAAAGAAAAAGTATTTCATTATAAACCATTGTGTAATATGGACCTTCTCTACACTACACATTCTCCCTTCACCTGATTATTTTGAATTATTACCAGTATAATCTATGCTGCGGAAGAGGAGAGCGCCCAGATTCCTTCAGTTGACCAAATTAAAGATTAAAGGAAGAGGATTTCTTTTCTGCTTCCAAAAGATTATACTCTTTAAAAATTGTGTTGAAATGCACCTACTGTAAAATCCATATACCATTTTAACTATTTTTAAGTGCACAGCTCAGTGGCATAAGAACATTTATATCATTGCTCAACAGTTAGTACCATCCATTTCTGCATCTCTTTACATCTTGCAAAACTGAAACTCTGCGTGGTGAAACTTTTATATATATGAGTAAATCTATAAAGCTGAAATAATAAAATTCTTATGGCAAAAAGTACAGAGTGACATAGCATAATTTGATTGGTATTCTCTATTTCTTTTTCAGTACTTCAACCAACATTTGTATAGTGTCTGATTATAGTTTCATTTAATTTTCAAAACTTTTGGGAAGGGCATATTAATATTCCCATTTTATAAATGAGGAAATTGAAGTGGTCATAAACCAGAGGTAATTAGGGGTCAGAATACCAGCGTAGGGCGATTATACTTAAATTCTTTGTTTCCCTTATACTGCACTTCAGACTGGGACTAATGTTTTCTTTCTTCATCTATCTAGCTCTCTTTATTTGGTGGGGGTTGGGTAGATGTTGAGCTGGAGAAGGGTGATTTCTGGAGATTTGTTTTAAATTGTGGGTCTTGCCCTGACAGCAGATAGTCTTGTTCATAACCTTAGGCTTCACATCAGATCTAAGATTCTTGTGCTTTACCCAAACACTTAGTAGATGCAGCAGATGTCTATTCAAATATTACCTTAAAAAAATGCCTGGAATTGTATTTAAATTGCTTTCATTTTTGACTAATTAAATTTCAGATTGTTTCTCCTGGGGATGTTTCGCTGGGCTGAGTTTCTTCAATTGTTTGTGTTGGACAATGACAAAATAAATCTTGTACATTGTAGCTTAGTGAAAAATCTTGCTGAATGGTCTAAATAATTCCACAATCATCTTACAACAGACTTACTTAAAAAAAAAGAATCTATTTTATTTTATTTTATTTTTGGCAGGATGGAGCATGGACAGATAGTGAGGTATTGTTTGCTTTTATTTGTATAGTTTCATTCTGGTGCTTAAAATACCTGTAGGTCCTTCGATACAATAGAGGCCCATGTGCTCTATTGAATGTGTCAGCTCCCTTGCTCTGCATGGATTTTCACCAAGAACAGCACAATAGAATTCAGATCTTTTCAAACCACATGTGTGTTTCTCACATGGCCGCCACAACTTGAATCTTTAATCAGTCTTTTCAAGGGATTAGGCATAGCAACCATTTTGCCCTAGGACTTCATCTAGGGCCCTTATCAGTTGTAGCCTTGCTAGATAAATAGTGTTTACAGAACCTTCTCCCATGTGCTATTTTAATTTACAGAGAGATGGGGAAGACCAAACAAGACCCGGAGAAGGAATGAGCCGGAAGAGTTCACTGTCCCTCCAGACCAGGGGTTTTTCATTATAAGCTCTTGATATTTTTGAACAGGAAATGCTTGCTTGCTTTTTAAAAAATGTAAGTTGTTTTGATTCCTGTAAAAAATGCACAAAAATTTAATGCTAAAAATGTTCACAGATAATTAAGATTTTGCTGTCAGAATAAACACCTGACACTTGTGAGGACTGGCTTTGGATCAGCCAGTGTCTCTGGCTGAGCCTTTCACATACTTTATCACATATAAATGTATCCCGGTGAGGAAAGCGGTCGGCTCCCCACATTACAGATGAGGAAAGTGAGGTTCTGAGAGGTTAAGAGACTTACTCAGAGGTCTCAGCGATAATAAATGCAGATCTGGGGTTATGTCTATTCTATAACAACACTGCTCAGGATTTTGAAAAAGCAACATCAATTTTTCCAGGATTGTTACTGATTTGAATGTTCTTTAGACTTGAGAATCCATGTGGAAGCAACTTAAGCATATGGATGTTAAAGACAATCTCAGATGAAATGTAAGAACTTGGTTCCGCTTCACAATGTGCTAATTCTGGCAGAGCTGAAGTGGGGAGCTGTCGAGCTACCAAAATATTGGATGAGAAGCCGGGTGCTTTTTCAAATCAAGTGCCTTTGAGTGACCCTAGACAGTTGGTGAGAAAGAGTTTGTCACCAACATAAATAATAGGGAAGAAGTGTTGGATGCATTTGAAGCAACCCAGAGATTTATTTCCATTTGAGCTGTTGAGAAGACACCAAGGAGTGTGAAGAAGGGAAGGTTGCTTGGTGTCCCGGATAAAATAAGGGCTGGCTCTTAACACCACAGATGGAAACTGCAGCAGCAAATAACAGAATCCAGAAGAGAGACATTTACATCTGGATTCATTCAGAAAAGGATGTTGGAGAATTATAATAATGAAAGCAAATAAATCACCCCAGGTTCTGTCAGATCAAAGTGCAGGACAAATTTAAAATGGGTTTTTCTCATGCATATTCCTATTTTGAGGCACCAATGCCATATAAATTATGTTGTAGGTAAAGCCTTACGTATTTATTTTTCAAAACCCAAGTACTTCTTTTCACTATACCCCTTTATTCTTAGGCATACATTTTCCTACGTAATTTGTGGAAAGAAATGTAGGCATTTTGTTCTTAATATTATTTCCCAATGTTAGTTTTAAGAGAGTATATGACAGGCCCTGGCCAGGTAGCTCAGTTGGTTTGTTATGTTGTCCTAATAACCAAGGTTGTGGGTTCAATCCCCGGTCAGGGCACATACAAGAAAGAACCAATGAATGTATCAATAAATGAAACAATAAATCTCGTTCTCTTCCTCTCTCTCAAATTAAATCAATTAATAAAATATTCTTAAAGAGATTATAGGACAGACACAATGATGTTCTCTAGCTATATTGTAGTATTTAGAAATGCTGAGGCAGTTCAGTAACCTTTTATAGAGTAGTGATGAAAATCAGGCCTGGAGGGTGATTTATAGGTCAGTAGGAATAAAATGTTGCTTATTTCTAAATGTCAAGTCACAATGACCTGCTTCTGTTTTGCTTATCTTTGCCATGATTCCAGTTTTTCAGGCATACATTATTGGGGGGACTTGTTCTCTTCTTTTGCTGCCTCTTCTCACAGATCTTTGTGCTCCTGCACTCACCTATGATGTGGAGCTTTTCATCACATTATCGATTAAAAAGCATGGAAATATTGCATTAGACAAATGGAAATTGTGTCATCTTTGTACACAAAAAATGTTTTCTTCATTGAAGCTAGCAGGATTTCATATAATTAGGAGTGTGTGTGCGTGTGCGTGTGCATGTGCGTGTGCGTGTGTGTGTCTGTGTGTGTGTGTGGTCACAGGCCCCTGTGAGAATGGCTTGAAAGCAATGAAAGCTTCCCCCAAGAAAAAGATCCAATATATTCACATGCGCAAAAGATGTTTTCATATATTTTCAAATAATGGATTTATGCCTGAACTCCTGGCTTGAATCCTTTGTTCTGGAATATCAAAAATAATTTTGAATGTTACTTGGCTTTGGGCACTGGCTAGTTGTGTGATCCCCAGAGAAAGGTTATCTTTTGAGGTTGTATAAGACTTGGTAGGAAATTTAGATATTTCTAGATTACAAGCAAATACACAATGGGACACATTATAGGAGGCCAAGAGAGAGCCTTAGTTTGACAGTGTGGATCATGGGGATGTTGGATTGATGAGAAATGGGACTAGACAAATATTAGAGAGCAAAATTCAGAGCTAAGTTTTTATTTTTTAAATTTAGAACATAGACTGACTCTGATAATTTACCATAACAAGTGCAACGAAGACAAATAAAGGTAAATATTTACAGTTACATTAGACCTTGAGAATGAAGGATGAAGATTCTTGAAGGCAGAAACCATATTCCAGTAACTCCTGTGAGTAAATAATTGGCTCTGGGAGTGAGAGAGGCCAGTACTCATTAGAGATTTTCTGGGAGAAGATGAGTTTTGGGTCAGAGCTTTATTCTGAAGCTTATTGGACTTAAACTATTTCCCCAAGGCATCTCCAGGATAAAGCACCTAGCATGGAAGAAAAGCCGGGAAGAGTTGTGAGGCCTTCTTAACCTCCTTTCTCTTCATGGTAGAGGCCTTAACTCTCCAGCCCCTGATTGCCATGGTGAGAACTGCAGCTAACCTTGTGCAAACCATGGCCTAAAAGGAGTCGATGGTCATCTTAGACCACATTTACCAGACTACCAGCATTATATAAAATAGGCCACAAAACATCCTCCTGCAAATGCCAATAACCCCCTGTTTACACCACGCACATGGCATCTATAAGTAATGCCTTATAGTGCCTCAGTTTGTTTACCAGGCTGAAAAGACCTTAAATTAAAGTCAAGGATCTTTTCTAACACAACTCGGTAGTTCTTTCCCTACCAAAGTAAGCCAAGCATATTGGTATTCAGCAGATAGAGCAATATTAAAAAGGCCAGATAGCTAGTGTCAGTTAAAATCTCTAAACGTTCTCTTTTGAATCGTTTCCAACTCGTGATCAAGTTGGAACAGCAATTCAAGGTGATGTTGTCAGGAGCTGAGCCATTTGCTTGTCATTATGATAATTAGTCTGTAACTCACCCTACATCTCTATAGCAAGTAAATTGTAGCCCTTGATTTTTCTGGTTTTTCCGTTGATGTTTATGATGTATAGAATCATAATGGATGGAACTACAATCAGATTCTGATAATTTTAATCTATGGTCTCAGTTATAGGCAGGGATGAAGCAGATCCATTCATTAAATAGCCATTTGTTGACTACCATATGCTAGGTATTATTTCATGCACCGTTGACCTAAATATGAGTAAGATGTGGTATCTTCTTACAAGCAGCTCTCAACTTGGTAGGGAAGATAGATGCATAAATGTTAATTGCAATATCTAATGTGTTAAGTGGCCTGAGAGATGTGAGGCAAGGAAGGACAAAGGAGGCACTAATTGATTCTGCTTGGGGGTAAGGAGTATGTGCCAGGCACAAGGACAGGGTGAGGAATGAGACTGGAATGGAGATATTTCAAGCAGAGAGAAGAGCCTTTGCAAAGCATAAAGGGGGGTTTGGAGACCGCTGAGTGGTGTGCCTGGAGTGCAGGATTCAAGGGCTTGGAAGGCTGGGAATGAGATGACAGGTAGTGTGCAGAGATTTAGAAGGGTCCCCCCTACTCGGCCCTCCCTCCACCCCTGGCAGAGTAGTTTGAATTTTTGCTTGTAGCACTGGGTGCTTTTGAATAGGTAAAAGCAGGTTCTAACTACCAGTTTTATTTATTTATTATTTTTATAATGAATATCTACACCCAGATCTCAGTTCTTGCCTGGGGGTAAAGAGTAAATAGGGACTGTAATTGGCCAGAGTAGCTATTTCATCACACGCCAACAAATTATTAGGGAAGCTTAAACAAAATTCAGTAGGGCAGAGTGACTAAATTAGCACAAAATCATTACAGAAAGTGGGCACATCCTCTTGAATATAAGTTTATTTGCTTGCTTAGAATTAAGCGGAATAAGTATGAACTTGAAGTGTTTCTCATTTCAGCATTTGACTTGGGGACCTCAGTAATAAGACTAATGTTCCACTAGTTCTGTTCTTTCTAAGCTGAGGCTGATGCCAAAGCGTAGTGGCCAGTAGCATGGATGAAATCGGAGCAACAGCAAACAATTGAAAAATATCCAGTCCAGGCCATCTTGCACTTGGTGGAGTAAGAAAATTACTTATACCCAGTCCCTGTGTAGCCTGTATGACTGGATTTCCATGTTCTTGCTCCTATCCAGTATCTGACAAGTAGTTTTAGTAAAAAACAAGCAAACAAACAAAAACCCCTCTTTGTTATACACTCAGTAGCCTTGTTCATTTGTTGCCCTGTTCATTCCTTTATGCAATCCCAATAACAAATATTCATTGAACAACTAGGAAATGCTGCTTTTCCAGGTTAAATTTTAGGAAACATTTTTTTTAAGACCCCCTTTGGAGCCCATTTTCAGAAAAATCCTGGCCATGGGGATTTCAGGAACTCTTTGAGTGAAAACTGTCATTCATTAATTTGTTTACTTAGTCAACAGATACTTATTTTGAATGCTAACAAAGTGCCAGGCACTATGCTAGGCACTGGCGCTGGGAATTTGATGATGAACTTTACTCTTCCCTTGTCTTCATGGGGTTTTCATTCTAGGGGGTGTGAACAAGTAATAATGGCATCGGAGTGTAACCCGAGAAATGCTCTTTCAGTGTAAAAATGGGGTCACACAGGACAGGACAGGCGGTTACATAGCCCAGATTTAGATGAACTTCTTGGAGAAAGTGATATCTAAACAGAGACTTAGTGAAGAGCAAGAGTGAGTCAATGGAAGGGAGAGAAAGAGGGAGAGGATGGTGGCCCAGGGAGGGTACTGTAGGCCTTTTATAAGAGAGTACACCAAATAGAGTATGAGGTGGAAGCAGCGACATTGAATTGGGCCGGAACATTGCATGGAACCTGATCAGGCGTTGAGCTGTTATTTTCAGGTATTTGGAATTCATTCTAACACCAATAGGAGATTTACTTCCTAGAAAGATCAGTCTAGCAGTGTGTGGGATCAAGACAGACAGCTGGGTGGTTTCTGCCTTAATTTAGTTGGAAAATAGCAGTAGCTCTAACTAAGAGTCTGGCTTTAGGAATGCTGAAAAGTGGATGGAGTCCAAAGATATTTAGGAGTTAGATTTTTTTAAATGGACTTGGTGACTGTCTGGAGGTGGTAGTCTTGGGCAGCTGGTAAAAAGAGGATATTCTTCCTTCAGCTGGGAAACATAATTCTTATGTATGGGGGTGCTGAAGGGGGGGTGGTGGGCATTAAATTTCAATATAATTTAAAAAGTATTAAACTGTTTGATCTAAGACACCTCTACATTCTTGCTAGCTCAGCTAATATAGATGCACTGGAGACACAAAAGAAATAAATTCAGAAGGGTGAATACTTCTGAATTTTGATTGGTCTCTGTCTGCTTTTGAATTTCAAGGCTAATCGAATATGGCTCATTAGCTGGAGGGAGACTGATCTGAAAATCTTCTTCAGAGAACTAGGGAGATGCCAGCTTTCCTGGAGAAGGTGATTCTTGCAGCCTTTGAATAAAAGCACTGCAGTTACGCCTTCAGTTGATAAATGGAGGAATCTGGTATTTATCAGAAGCCATCCAACACTGCTATGTCTAGGCCACCAGTTCTCATTCTTATGCCCATCGCATTGAGACAGATAAGCTTGGCCCCCACGGTTAGAATCTCAAGCTCCCCATTCCTCAGATCTTCAAAAATTTTTTTAATTAAAATAAAATAATCTCTTCTAAAGAACTATATTTGATTTGTAGCTGAATTAAGTTTATCTCTGTCTGAACATATCATCCGGGCCATTAATGGGAAAATGTAGTCTATGGAGCTTGTCTTTTTTATTTTAAAACCTTTCAAATATAAAATATCCAAGTTGTCTGCACTCCCTGAAAAGAATGTATAGTTGGAATTTTAATTTGATTACCTTCCCGGGTCTTCCCAGGCTTTTCCTAGGCAAGTACTTTGTTTGAACAGCTGTACTCCTGTGAAGCTCAGTAACAAATGATTCAGGAATGATTTTATGTAGCAAGTCAAGATGAAAGGAACTTCCTAAACCAGGGCATTAAAAGAATGAAGGAAGAAAATCTAGCCAACATTTGAGAAATTTAGCAACTATTAAAAAATAAAATAAAACAACTTGCTCTATTAAGTCTTTTTTAATAATCTTAAAATGGGCTGTCATTAATTAATAAAGCTCCTTATTTCCTTTTGGATTTTAATTTGGGTGGAAAGAAAATTTAAAACTAAAGCCAACAGGAAAGGAGAAATACTAAAAATTGAGACGCATAAAAAATAGGAACTTAGCAGTGTAGTCAGTTTTGCTATTACCTATAATTTTGTGTCATCTACATGCGTGGATTCATGTGTTGGTGTTGGGGGGATGGGAGAGGAGAGAGTAGGACTGTGAAAGATGTTTGCCTCTAATCACAAAAAGATCAAATTAACATGTGAAAAGATATTTGAAAGAGCTGTGGGATAGAATAGCTTTTGGCTTTCCACATCTCACCTACTGGACTGATTTGAAAGCATAAAATAAAGCTAAACTGAACTCAGGGAAACATTGATTCACCAGACTGAATAAACAACTTACTGAATTTGCTAATCTAATTAATCAAACTCTGCCTCTCCTTTCCAAAGTAGATTCACAGGCACTGAAATAAGTTAAATCAACATTTTCTTTCCCTACTTACTAAAAATAAGCTTTCTTTCCCTGGTTAAATCGGTCATTGAAATTCCCAAGGCTGTACTCCAGAATCCACTGGCAGGAAGCAGTTCTATGGATATAAAATTGTTTCTCTGTAGATTGCAGAGTTTGGCTTCTGAGTATTATATCTTAGCTCCACCACTTGAACTAATGAATAAAATAAATATTAACTGAGGTTTTTCTTAGAAATAAATGGCCTGTGGTTGATGTTGATTAGAAGAGCTTGTGATTTACAGATGGATCTTATGAGAGCTCAAAACTATAATGATGGTAGAAAATAATGAATTTGGGAAAAATCTTGAAAAATAAGGATATTTAAAGTTTGAAAATAATTGTAGTTGTGATAATTCAGTCACTGAACTAGTAAAAATATTTCAGTTTAGTAGTCTGCAGACCTGGTACTTAATGTTGCGTTTACCTAACTTTAAAACACTAGCATAAGATTCCATCTTAGATTGCATGAATATACATATAGTAGTTTTATACACATAGATAGTCACACAAATACAGTAATCAAGGAAAAGTGAAGGGTAGTGCAGACAGGAAGAAAAGGACTCAATAGATTGCAAAGTGGTGAATGACAAGCTCTATGCAAATTACGCAAATTAGAATCTAGGGATATCCTAGGTAACCAGTGTGAGTCACGACTGCATCTTTTTTTCTTTTTTCTTTTTTCTTTTTTTAAAGGCATGACAACAGAATGCAGAAGTAGGACTGCTGGTTAGAGTTGAGAAAGAGAACACTATTAAAGTCCTGCTCACACTTGCTGCATTCCCTTGCCATCATCATGAATGGGCACACTTCCAAGGAAGAATCTAAAATGGAAAGTGTTTCCAGCTGACTCCTTGACGCCACTAGCCTTAGTCACCTTTCTGGTGCTTTCCCCTAAAGGATCAGAGTCCTCAAAGATTGACTTTCCTGTTTCCTTCTCTGGAGGACCTATTCCCATTCTTCCCAGTCTTGTTTACATTAGGATGTTATGCTCAAAACTCATTTACATGCTTAACTAATCTTAATTAAGATGTAAACTGAGGTCAGGGTGTGATCAAATTAAGTTCTGAGTATAGTTGAGTAGTTGGGTATCAGATTAATGGATTAAGCAATTCTTGGAATTGCTTCTCTTTCTGACTGTAAGTCTTGGTATTGCTGTCATTTCTTAATATTGTCTTCTACTTTCAAGTGTTGGCTCAATGTTCCCTTTTAACTTACAGATTATTTTGCTTTCTGGAAACTCATGCCCGCCTCTTTGTGTTCAGACTGGCTTGCCTTGCAGTCTGGGAAAGCTGTTAAGCATTGGCATGTCCCTCAGAGGTGGGCTGTGGAGTTACCTTTTTACTGAGTGAGATGGATTTGCATGGCTTAGGCAAATCTCTCAAGTTTGCTTCTAAACCCTGGTGAGTCCCAGGGTTGTTGTTGTTGGATATTGCAGAATGACCCACCTCCATTCTGAAGGAAGGAAAGACAACTTTATTAAATGTAATTTTAAATCCACCATCTCTATGTTGCTCTGTGGTGAAATATAGTCAAGATAAGATGAACCATTTTAAACTCAGTTATCATGTATTTGTTTGCACAGATGCCAACCTAGATTGGTTTTTTAGAACTCACTTTGTAGTTGATGAAGTTATCCTTAAAATTCCATTTGGGGGAATGATTTGGCTAGCTGAAGATGAAGAAGGTAAACATTACCTTTTTAAAAAACTCTGAATGACAAGTTATCCACAAAAAGTCATCACTTTTCCTGTGACATCTTATCCAATACCCCACTCCACTGTCCGGACATTAGTTACTATTTGAGCTGATCTGCAAAAAACATTGAGCATAGTGTCTAGGACCATGTAAGTTTACTCATTAATATTAGTTATCACTATTATATGAACATCTTTAATATAATATTTATTTTTTATATTTATACTTTTTATTTTATAATAGAAAGATGTTTTGCATTTTCTGTGCTTTTATATGACAACTCACACATCAGGTGTGCATTCAAGCAACGATACATTTACTTCTTGCCTACTATATTTCAGATGTTGGCACTAGATTTAAATGATACAGAGATAATTAAGACAATATTTCTGTCCTTCTGAAATGATCCTTTACCTTTTATAATAATGCATTATGCTGCAGTATATTTATGTCTTCTAGATAGTGAGTTCATTTGAGGTCAAAACCATGAGTCAAGAAATTCATGTCATCTTAACCTGAAATAGTTTATAATCAGAAAGGTACATAAAAAAGTGCTTTGTAACGCTAAAAACTTTTATTCTTAAATATGTGTTGACACTTAGTTTCTGACACAGAAAACCAAAAAAAACACCCCCACCTGTTATTATCAGGACATTTACTTTCAATGTTGCTCTGTTAATGACTTTTCATTGAAAACTATTTAATGGGGAGGTCCAGAGAAGGATAGAGCATCATGCTAAAAGATTGATCATTGCTGAGTATTTTTCAAGTTTTATTGAAATATTATTGACATATAATATTGTCTAAGTTTAAGGTATACAACATAATCATTTGCAGATGTACAAATTGTAAAATGATTAACACAATAAATTAATGTCTATCACCTGACATAGGTTGTAATCTCCCCCTCCCCCTGTTACAACCTACTTTTCAAATACTGCATTCAGTTCTGGACACTCCAGGGATGTGGACAACTGGCTACGTATTGACATTCCTATTTGTCTGTTAGGAGGCCATAGTATAATAGTAATAACTATTGTTATCATCATCACCAATACTTCCTACTAACAATACCTGGTTTTGCTTAGATTTCTTACATTTATTAGCTCATTTGAACCTCAGTAATTATCTGAGATACGGAGTGCAGCAGATTTTTCTGTATTTGATGGATTTGGACAACCTTTCTAGATAATATAAGTGATATCCCTAAAATACAGAATCCAGCAAGTCTAGTATCAGGTCTCAAATTTATTTGATCCAAATCCACTATGTTCACCACTGGACTATTATGGTTGGGTTACCAGTGGGCGTTTGAAGAATCTGGAATTGCTTTATCATGGAGAAGAAAAGATATATGAGAAAGATGATCACCGTCTTTACAGGCATGAAAGTCTATCCTGTAGGGGATTATTAATTACTTTTACTCTGAAACTTCTCAAGGTGAAGCTTCGAATGTGCTTTGCTTATGTATACTTTTATTTGGTGTAATAAAGACCCCCCTTTTTTTTGTTTTGAAATGCAAGGCTGGGGTGGAATATGGCCTACCTCATCCTTGTGCTTTGGCCTGGGCCCGCCTACATGCCTCATTTCATTTTCTTCTCCACCCCATTCAGACTCATTGGTCTTTTCTACCACACGTCCTCTGCACTGCTAGGCCCTATGCCATTCCTAGAATGCCATTCCCCTTCCCCCACAGTTTTGCTTGGTTGAATCTTATGCATCCTTTATAAATCAGCCTAAAGGTTTCTTGTCCTGATAAGCATTTTCCAAAAGAATGAATTTTGTATTCTTTTACCATGATTTCTAGTTTTGATTGAGGTGTGTAAAATCAAGTGCTTAATAAATGGACTAATCTCCAGTTTACTTGAGAGGTTTTTAAAATAGGAAGGCTATTCTACTTCCCCAAGAGGCATTTTAAACGTTCAGGAGAAATGGAGAAAATGAAGTAATTCTTATATCAAAGAGCTGTCCCCATACATTTGTACTATCTCCACATTTTAAATTTTGTAATAAAAAAATAAAATGCCAAGCATGGAAATTGTAGTTTAAGAAATTTGGGTGGGTTTTCAGCTATTTTTGACTCGTCTGAATTTTAAATCTTTGTTTTAATCTAGTTTGTACTCTGGTTTCCTCGTGAATACAGCCCTCTTGTTCGAAAGCAGACAATGGGCTTATTCAACCCTCAGTGCCCTCTGCACTTGGTGGTTCTGCCATCATCCTTCCACTACTCAACTAGAGGGATTATTATTTTAGAAAAAATGTAGACGTGACAGCTGGGATTTTAGCACAAGTAATAGCAGTTGTGTAAAAGAGGGTGTTAGTGTAAATGGTTGTAGCAGTTGCCAGATTTGCATTAACGCCCACACAGTGGGAAGTATTCACATATTCAGTAAACTCCATTCCAGCCTGCAGGGGTCAAGTTCTTCTATAGAAGAGGAGAGGTTAGCATGAATGTAATTTCAAAGGAGAAAGAGCCATGCAGGGCTATTTTCCTACTTGACAGGACTCCTCTCTATAACATTTCAGAATGTTGAGTTGTGCTATTTAATTCACTTTCCTTTTTTGTAAATATTGAATTAAAATAATACATTGCTAGAAGAAGTAAAGTGTGATCCAGCTTTGCAGTGCTGAAAATGGGGTTATAATTCTCAGATGGTTCAATTTCTGCCATCTTTAAGTTATATTTTATTCAAGAATATGGGGAATTCCAAGATACTAGTGTTTCAGACACGTTCTGACTCAAGTGGTACTTCAGACTAGGTTGGACTGCCTTCCAAATTTCCAAATTTCTCATGTTGAATTCAGAGGAATTTTCTTTCAGTGTACCCTGATTCTTCCTGCACATCCCCTCAACCCTTTCTCTCCATCGACACACATCACACACACTCACTCCTTTGCACTTAAGCTAAATAGGTTACTTTTTGCTTCAGGACTTTGGAAGTCAGGAATCCTCCCATTGTGGTTTATGAAAGGTCTTAGCCTGGAAGAAAATGGTGCCTTATAAATAGCATGTGTAGAATAGAATTCAGTGGGCTACAGTGAATTTTGAATTTTGCGATTCAAACTTTATTTCGATTATCTGATATGGATCAGTATTTATGTGATCTGTGACTATTTTCCACTTAGAAAAATTCTAATTTTATTTTTCGAAATGCATACTATGCATAAGGGAGCTGCCTGTTGTCTGTTGGTTGGAGAATAGATTTGAGGTTGACCGAGGAGCAAATATTCAGGGCTGAAGATTTTGCTTTTATTCGTAATGATGAAAGTAACTGGAAACCCCCTTTCAGTCTGCAAAGGAGTTCTCAGGTGACTGTGTAGGCGTATTGTGATCGCCTTTTATTTTATTGACTCACTCCATTCTTAGATTACGCTCCAGCATTTGATATTGACAAACCATAAAATTATTATGGAGCCTGCTCAAGAGTGACTTATAAAGAATTATCTTGTTAATAAACTCAGCATCATTTGGAATTCAAGTTTAATTAAAATGGAAAAGTAAATGATTATGTAACGATTTTTTTCATTTATGTTTCTATCCTTTTATTGTCTCTTTGCCTTTTCTCTAAATGCAGAGATACATTTTATTTCAAACCCATTTTTTGCAAAGTGAATTTTTCTTGTATCTATTGTAATACTTGTTTTGTTGTTAGCTTTTGGTTTAGAGATTTCTTTTTTTAATTATTAGAAAGGTTGAGAAGGAGGTCTGAAGTAGAGTCTGAGGGAGATAAAAATGAAAAACAAATCTATGTTATTCCGGATGTGTTTAGTTTTTAAGGATGCTGTTTAAAGATAATGATTATTTATGGACTCTTTAAAAATGTTTTCTCATAAGAGTGGCCAGATAGCAGATTAGTTATCTGAGAGTGGTTTGTAAAGGCCTTTTGAAATTGTCTGGGTGACAATACTACCTTATGGTATTTATAAAACTCTTTTGAAGTTGGCTTTTTATATTGGAAAACCAGAAAAACAGTTTTCCTGTCTTATTTTATTAACCAGAAAGTAATACATGGTCCAGAGTTTTAGTAAAATGCTTAGAAAAAAAATCTACTGGTTGTTTCTGTGACTGACTCTGATATTTAATCTTTTAGCCCTTGTGGGTTTCAGGATTTTTCTGATTTCAGATTCTTAGCATTATGTGGATGCTACTTTTGTAAATGATACTCAGTTACCATACACACGGTCATGCCTCAGAATCTGCGGGGCCTCTAACCCTTTTTCCACCTTCTCTTCTCCATCATATATTCCCTGGTGCAAAGCCTGTCCTGCTACTCAAAAGTTTGTCTCATGGGTACTAGGCTTATGGGGTGGTCACTTTGTAAGTTACATAATTGTCTAATCCCCATGTTGTATACCTAACACAATATTGTATCTCAACTGTAATTGAAAAATATAATTAAAAAAAAGAGAATTTTGGATTGAGATCAACGGTGTTGGGCAGGGGACGTTCCCATACAACCTTTGTTATCCACAGTTCTGCTAACAGAACAGGGTCAATGGAGTGGGCTGCCAGGGGTCAAGACTGGAAACCCATAAAGTCAGACAGTGCAGCTTGGGTTCGTGGGAGTAATGGGAGCCCCCTTCAGTCCAGGCTTATCTGAGCTCACAAAGGAGATTCACGGTCTGTTGCTCTGCAAAAGCTATTTGAGCAGCACTTTTCTTCCCATCTAGCTTTTAAGTGCTCCTGGGGCCCTCCAGCCTATTCACGTCGGCCTCTCAGATTATGAATACATAAACCTTAATGATTGTGGAATCCTAAAGGAAGACATAGTAACCAGAGCATTATCAAAACATGATTCTGCTAATCGAATGAACAAATACATCTTAGGGTATCACAAATGTACTGGATTCAGTGGAGAATATAGCAGTCAATTTTTCTAACACGCAAAAAGTATTTATTTTGTGTTAGCATTGATAGGTTGGTTGGTATTGATTGTAAATTTGCATTAAAATAGTGGAACCAGTATTATGTGATAGATGTAACTTCTGAGGGCAGCAGCAATGATTTTAGTTTTTTTATGGTTTGACAAAGTATACAAGGCACTTGGTGAATACCCAAGTAGGTGATTTCCAACATTTAGGAGCTTTGATCTTCCCATATTCAGAAGTTATGGAGATTACCCTCTTTTTTAGTTTTGTCTTTCAGAATAAAAATTATTATGAGTATAATAAATAGATTCTCTGAATATATTTTAAATATCTCAACTGTTTTGAGCAATGTTTGATATAACCTGAATACAATTCAAAATCCCTTCATGAGAGGAGCAAACAATCATATGAAATTTATGATAGGATTTAACTTGTAGTGTTCTGATTCTTTCCCTTCAATTTTTATCAAGTTTTTAATTGCTCACCAGATGATTTCTTTTAGAATTGGCCTACTTCCCCCCTCCCCCCCACTTCAGTGCCTGTGGGCAAATGTAAATTTGTAGTGGAATGAACAAACCGGGATCTCTGTATAAATTAATAACTACAATAGGGAATCAAATAGCTGATCTCTGTCCTTTTCTAGATTGGCGATGTATGTAAGGTGGGAAATCGGAGGTTAGGGGGGACATGATTGAGTTCAGTGTTTCATTAATGTAAAAGGAACATATTTATTGTAGGAAATATGAAAAAGTAAAAGGACGAAAAGAAAATCCATATTCTTCCACTCAGATATAGTGAAGTCAATGTTTTAATATCTTATATCTTAATCATATTTTTGAAACATTTATGGAAAAAGCATACACATATTTCTGTGAGAAAATAGTGTACTGCCTACCTGTGTGTCCACCGTCCAGCTCAGTGCAACAATAGCTGTTTTGTCCCCCATCCCCCTCGCTTGAGCCCAGATACAGTTTTTCCTTTTCACTTAAAATTTTGTTTTTCAAACTAAAAATGTTATTGTGACTATTATAAACACACTAAGTCCCAATATATTTTAAATAATTTAGTATCATGGCCTTTATCAGTTTCTGGTGTTCCTTCATAGTTTCACCTCACACGTGTATCCCTAGACCAGGGGTGGGGAACCTTTTTTCTGCCAAGGGCCATTTGAATATTTATAGCATCATTCGCTTATAATAGTTCACTTAATATAAACGTATGTTGCTATGAAAAAACTCCTAGATTTATTGATTTTTTGAGTTCCGCTCACAGTTGCCTTGGCAGAGCTATACCAAATGATTTCTAAGCCTTATACGGCCCTCGGGCCAGACATTCCCTCCCCTGCCCTACCTAATAGTAGCCTTATTTTGTATGTTTAAAATCTTCAAATAAATGAAATTGAATTGCATCTACTCTATTACAACTTACTATTCTCTTGATCAACATTATCTTTTTTTGTGATGTGTGTGCCCATAGAACTTTGATTCTTACTACTGTCAACTACTGTTTTGTATGAATGTGTCACAGCTCATCCACTTTCTATCACCAGATATTTGGGTTTTAGTTACAGAGCAGATTCTGTCAGCGACCATCGGATTTTTCTTGGTGCTCTCAGATGCTGTTATCTGCGCCTGTGCCTGAGGACTCCTCCGTCTTCTTCCTGCAGCCCAAGCTCTGAGCCTGTGCTCAGGGCAGTGACTCTTGAGAGTTGGGGTCTAAATACCTCACCTTCCTCTGGTCATTCCAGCTTTCCTGTTTATTTTTTATTCTAAATGCCCTTATCTTTGTTTCTAAAGTAAAACAGGTTGCTTGCAGCTTTGGTCATTGCAAATAATACTACGGTGGACATTCTTAAATATGTCCTGGTATACAGAACATGTTTCTCTGGGATATTCCCAAGTGTTTTCTAAGAAGCAACCAACACTCATGAGTATTATTTAACATTGACACTAGCTTACCTTTGATATTGTGATGAACATAGTTTTTCATGATTTCAATTTCCATTCTAGAATAATTAGTGAGATTATGCATCTTTACATATCATATTGACCATTTGTATTTCTCTTCTGCAAAATGCATATTTATCTCTTTTTCTATTGGTCTGAAGGTTTTCTTTGTAGGAGCTCTTTCTATATTCTAGGTACTAGTGTTTATGTGCTTTAAAAATGTCCTCTCTAATTTGTTGCTTGTCAGCTCACTTTCTTATGAACACTTTTCATGAACAAACTTATTAATTTAAGTAGATGAATTAAAAAAAGAATTAAGTATTTCATAAATATGATATTATTTGTACATTTTTCTTGCTCTTTTACCTGGAATGTTTAAATCATTTGAATTTAATGTAATTATCGATAATGATTGGATATAAATCTGCCATTTTATTTATTTTCTATTTTTTCTTATTTCATTTCTTCTTCCTCCACTTTGTCCTTCTTCTTCTCTTCCTTCTCTTTTTATTTCTTGTATTTAATGCTTCATACATAGAATCAGAAATCCAGGACATTAAGATTAAAAAAAAATAATATATTTTATTGATTTTAAAGAAGAAGGGAGAAGGAGAGGGAGAGAGAGATAGAAACATTAATGATGAGAGAGAATCATTGACTGGCTGCCTCCTGCACATCCCCTACTGGGGATCGAGCCTGCAACCCAGGCATGTGCCTGACCTGGAATCGAACCAGGGACCCTTCAGTCTGCAGGCTGACATTCCATCCACTGAGCCAAACCAGCCAGGGCCAATACATTAAGATTTTAATGGCATTTCTGTTATGTCTACAAGTGGAGGATTCCTTTTTATGCTGGAGTGCCAGCTATGTGGTGGATATCTGAAATAAAGTGTCTCTGAAGGAATGGGTTTGGACATCGAGCACATAGTAAAAGTATGGAGTGTGAGTTTGTGGGCCACATTTAGTGCTGACATTGCTAATAAGGTGGTTCTTGAAATGCCACAGAAGCAGACAAATATGTGAGCAACATCAAACAATTGAACACCATACTTATTTTCAAAGATCATGTGAGAGAAATGGTGGGCAACATAGAAAGGAATTTAGAGGAATATCTGTGTGGAACTCATTCGGTCCATGGCCAAATTATTCACACAACAAAAGTTCCATGCAAGACACAAAGCCATGGCCTTCCTCGTTCATCAAACGAAGGGAAGCTCCTTGCTCAGTTTTCCTACATTAATCTGCCAGGTCTTTTTGTTTTAAAAAAATCTAATTGAAATTACACAAACAAGCTTTCTCAGTCAGCCTAAGTCCTATTGCTTTAAACAGCTTAGCGAAGACCAGTGTTCATCATATTTATAAAATGAGGTTGTGTGAGGTCATGGAAATGGTGTTTTTTTTTTTTTTGTTTTTTTTTTACAGCTATTTCAGTGGCAGTTATTTGCTGTATGATATGCTTTGCTTGGGAATGTGTGAGACCATAAGCGTGTAATTTTTTGGTCTGTACTGTTGAAGCCACTTTCTGTGTAGAGAGTGCAGTATATAGTAGTCTCTATGATACCGTGTATGAGATCTGAAATAGGTCTTAGAAGTCATTCAGCTCTTTCATTTTAAAGAAAAAGAAATAGGCCCAGAGAAATTGGCATAATTTCATGCCAATTATGAAATCTAGGTACATCATGTAAAAATAGAGATTCCAAAATCAAAACATTGCATCCTTGATTCTACCCCCTTTCCATCCATGTTAAACACCCTCTTTTTCTTTTTTAAATGAATACCACAGAGTTCCTTAATCTGATCAGTGTTCCAACATGCAGTAGCCAAAACCACATTGTCATGACAATCTTCTGTGCTCCTTTATATCTCCATCTTAATTTCTTATTCCTACCGATCCTCCGGCCACCTTTCCCTCCCTCTGACAGTCACTATTGTGATGACCTGTGCCTGACCCAGCCAGTTTCTTCTCGTTAGTTCCAATAAGACCAGTCCACATCCCTGTTCATGCAGCTGCATGGACAGCTTCGATGTTTTATTTCTGACCCTGTCAGAAGGAAGCAGGGGGAGGGCTTGTGGGACAGTGTTTATAAAGTCTACATAGTGCACAGTAATGTCCTGTGCCTTCATTTTCACTCACTGACTCACCCAGAGCAACTTCTAGTCCTATAAAAGCTCCATTCATGGTAAGTGCCCTGTACAGGTGTGCCACTGTTTAAATCTTTTGTAATCTATTTTTACTATACTTTTTCTATGTTTAGATACACAAATACTTATCATTGTGCTACTATAGTTCCCTACACCATTCAGTACAGTAACATGCTGTGCCGGCTTGTAGCCTAGGAGCAATAGGCTGTACCATCTGACCTAGGTGTGTAGTGGACTATACTATCTAGGTTTGTGTCAGTGCACTCTGTGATGTGCATACAATGACAAAATAGCCTCACAATGCCTTTTTCAGGATGTAGCCCTGTTATTAAACAATGCTTGCTGAGTACAAGAAAAACGAGGCTCTGAGAGTTAAACTATCCAAGCTCATGCAGGTTGGAATTTAGAGTTAGAGTTTAACTTCAAGTCACTGCCATTGACGTTGTTGATCTTTTCACTATGGCATAATTTCTTCAAAAATTTTAAGTGGGTGCAAGAATTTAATACCTTAGACATGCTATCTATCTTTGCAATGGAAATAAGTATAAGAAATAGGATTTTGTTTGAATATTTAATTCACTAGCTTTTTAATGAGCTCACTTATAAGATATAAGGGTTTGTTTGGTGCAAAGTATTTTTTATTCGTTAAACTTTTAATGAGAGCTCACTTTGTGCTGGGCGTGGTGATCCTGCCCTGGACAAGACATACATGGTTCCAAGACATACATAGTGAAATAAATTTGCCATAGCTGTGTAAACCCACTTCATCTGTGTGCACAAATTTATTTGAAATGAAATTGAGGACAAAAGTGAAGCTTTCAGTCATTTTTCTACTTTTGTTGCTTCCAGTCATCGTCTGGTTTAGCAGAAGCAAAATAGTTGAATTTAGCAAGGTGTCTTTGAGAACTCCAAAAATGCATACAGTACGTACATTAAAAAGAAATGCATTTAATTCTTCTTATTTGTGGTAAATTTGCTCCTTAAAATGACTGTGAACCCTGAATTAATGACTATAGAACCATTGCTCCTAAGGGAAGTACAGAGTTAGGTTCCTGTGAGTCTCTGGTCACATTTTTGTCAACTGAACAACACACACCTTTTTTTACGTGTGTGTTTCTGTTAATTTAGTTAATATATATTGTTGATTTCTTTACATTGAACTCATGGCCAGCAGCACTGTAACTCACACCTCAATGAGCTTATCTGATGTGTATTTTTTCTGTAAGGCACCATAAGCTTCCTGCCCTTTCCAGCACCACTCTTGGGGACATTCTAAACAGCAAAATCACAGACAAAAAGCACAAAAATGTGGAAAATGGGCAGTGACTAGACCACAGAAAGAACACCGTTGACAGGCTGAGCTGACACAGGGAAGCAGAGCATCACCTTGTGGGACCTAAGCTGGGAACGCGTGTGTTGGGCAGCTCAAAAGTTTCCGCTGAACATGAGAGCGTCAGGAGTTTTGATTTGAGGATTACAAATAAATTTTAGCAAGTTAGCAGAAAATCTATGACTAATGGAGATGGACTGAACTCATTTCAATAGTAAAATATTGAGATACCAGATGGGGGCGTGCAGAGAATTAATGTAGAACTCGCTCTCAGGAGGCTCCAGGGTGGTGCTGCTGCCAAGAGGTCAGGTGAGGCACCTGTAAAAAGGCCTAGGATGTAAACTGTGGTTGAAAGCAAGAAGATGCTGTCCTGTGAAGATCAGAGGAAAGGGCATTTGAGGTGGGGGAATAGGCAGACAGGAAAAGCCCAAGACAGGAAAGAGTTTGGAGAGAGGGATCCCATGAAGGCCAAGTTTGATTGCCGAGGAGTGGGAGAGACTGGCTGGGAGGTCTATAGGGCCTGTAGGGTGAGGGGTTAGGATTTGATGCTTAGTGCACTGGAATCCACAGGATGATTACAATTTTTGTATTACTGAAGGTCAGTTTAGAGCTGCCTGTGGAGCTTTGAGGAAATGTGTCCTGATCTCATTAGCTATTCACAATATGTCCTGGAAAATTCAATTTTCCCAGTTCTCCCCTTGCACAAATCTTTCCTCAGTGTGTGAATGACTTTCCTTGCTTTTCCAACAAATCCCTGTCCTGGGAATCCTTCCCTGGTTAGAAGCACTGACCCTGACCCCTGGTTTGCTCTGCATTTCCTGAGCACACTTACTCCACTTGCTCTCCATCAGTGCCTCTTGGTATATTTCTCTGTCAGTGTTAAAGCATTTTTAAAATGTTCACAATCACACTTTCTCAGGGTAAAAGTCAGTTTTTGCTTCTTTATTCTCTCTTGGTGTCCAAGACACTGTATCCCCGCTATGTGTTGAATGACACTGAGCTTTTGTATTCTGGGGCTGTGACCTTTTCTTCATCCTGGGCCCATTGTGCATGAGAGTGAAGTATGAATGGGTGATGGCAGAAGAGTTGACTGGGTGATGGGGGCTGGGGTTGGGGAGGAGGAGGTGGGTAGTGCTGTTAGGAGTAAAAGTTACCTAAATGCTCCAGGTCTGAATTTTCTCTTAGCAAGGGACTCTATTTATTTGCCAGGAAACAAAAGGCTGGACCAGAACTATTAAGATCTTGATATATCTTAAATGCCCATGGTTTTATGACGGTCCTAGAGCAGTTTAGCTAGCTCAAACCCTTCGGGAATGTGGCCAGGTAAACAGAAAGATGCCTATACTTCACTACCTGGAGGCATGTCGGTAACCCAGAACATCAGCTTTGAGCCTTTGATGCCACATTAATAATATTTTCCCTGGTTATCTTTATTTCCTTTAATTCCTGTCTAGATAAGCTTTTAGTAAATGATTGTATTTAGCTCTTCAATTCTGTGAAGAAGCAGAGACGGGGGATGACAGAATTTGTGAGTTTTTAAATTTCATAGCACACAATATGTATGTTGTATTTGTCAAACATACTTCAGCATATTTAGTGAAGGTGGGAGAGTTAAATTTGCCTTTTCCAATATCCTCTGAATTTTTAATGAGCTGCTATATGTCTTGTCATTTTTTTCTGCCTATAGCTATTGTTTTCCACATAGCTGTGTTCTATAATTCTCTTTTTTCTACAGAAGTAATTTATTTCTTGTACTTTTCAAGATGGTTTCCATTTGTTTGCATGCAAATTCCAGATTTAGTACAATATAGGGTGTATAAGACACTTAAAAAACATATCTGAAAAGCCATGAAATCTAATATATCCAGTGATATGACTGACATATTTATCTAAAAAGGAACATGTTATCACAAATAGGTTTCTTTCCTTGAGAAAAGTTTTTAAATGTGCCCATGCTCTGAAAATTATCATTGTGTTTTCCAAATGTGAGGATGAGTGACTTTTCAGGAAGAAAATATGTGTTCTAAATAGATCTCAGTTGATTTCTTTAACTATAACTTCATATGATGGGCCTTTAAAAAAATAAATAACAACAATCTGAATGTTTCTGCTAACCACTATGAAAATACAATTAAAAACTACTGTGTCAATTAGGAAGTAAGTTTTCTTAGAGTTGTGGATTATTCCATAGCTCTCTGAACACTCTAAGTCTGCATTCTAAAATTCATTTTATACATAATTAAAGATGGAGGTAGAGCTTTTAACTACTTCACTGCTATATTTCCACACCATCAGCTGTGGTTGAGTTTAGCAGGATCAGACAATAGACTAATTTAGCAAAAGATCTTTTCCTTGGAGAACTCTAAAAATACAGGTACTAAGAAATATTTTACTCCAGTCAAAATTTTCTGCACTTAATTTTTTTCTGGAAAACATATTGCTTTTTTTTTTTTAAACCCTGGTTTTAAACCCCAGAAGATAAAGCCCATCCTCCATTAAAGTCGGATGAACACGCTGATGAGGTGAATGTCGGTAAACAACCCCGCACTTCTAAGAAGATTAGAACACAGCCTTTTCAGTTGTGTGATGATAGGCAAAGCTCGGGATCATGAACTAGCCAGGAAACTGCGGCTCTGTCTATGCTCAGCTCTCTGCCACACGCCAATCATTGAGCACATTGTTTTATGTTGAGAAAATGGGAATAATTCAGTGCCAGGTTGGAAAAGCAACTTAGAATATATAGGTCACTCATAGTAATTTCTTAGTTACTTCAGTAGATCAAATCCGTATGCTAATCTAATGTTCATGAAGGTAGAGGCATTTTCCATTATTAATAATGGGATAATTTTATGAAATATTACACTTTTGACAAACAGAAGTGTATATCTGTTTGTCATTATGTTGGTAGACACGCAAACTCAGTAGTATGTGCTTTTTATAGTGCTCTGAGGGTCAGCATCTGGGTAATTGGTGACCTTGCAGGCCTTACAACAAACACAGACAAAAAAGTCACATCTGGACTTGAGACAATTTTAAATTTGAGGATCTAAGGGAGCCTATTTAAAAGGAAGTTGCCTGGAGCTAAATTTAGCCTCATTTTTATAATATGCACACTCACATGCATGATAGCAGCATCATATATCACCAACCACATCTCTTCCTGCACATTCATTTACAGCATATCTTTATCTATTACTTTGTAGCTCCCAGAATAGCTGTTGACTTGCTTCTTAAGATTTAGTTAAGATTTCCTCATATCCTCATTCCATAGATTTTGAAAAGTTTGAACCCACTTTCCATATCACCCCCTGTCATGATGTCTTTGATTTTCTATGGACCTTCTGACCATTTCTTGTTTAGAGTTCCTTATCCTACTTAGCTCTGAATCTCATTGATCTCACCCCCTACAGAGCTTTCCTCTTCTCTCTGCACAAACTCAGACATGAGCTTCAGGCTCCCTTCCATGATTTTCACAGAAAAAGAAAATTACACAATGCATTATGAGGTTGGACATTTTAATGAAAATTTGGTAATACTGAGGGAGTTTCAAATCACAGTAATTTAAAATTCATAGTAAACATCCCTTTTCTTTAACAACTTACTAGCTATTCTTTATCCACAGACTCCAGGCTTTGCAAGTTGACTATCATTCTCTTATCTCCCCTTGCCCTAAGTGGCTCATAAACATATTTTCTAACCAAAGGCAATTCCCTTCCCAAGAGAGATCTGGAATTAGCTATTATAGTACTTATTTTCCTCACAACAAAGACACTTGTGCAGGATATTCTCAAATCCTAAGCCCTGGAGCTAGCTTTCTGTCTATTTGTGTCTGTCTTGCAGCAGTCTGTGGTGTTTTGTTTTATATTCCAGGAGGCTTAGATGCCTTTGACCATTTATGCCAAGAAGAAAGGCGCTGATCACAGGTGCTGATCAACCAGTGGCAAAATGGGAGCTTCTCATGTTTTCCACATGATGGCACCCATAAAATATTTGTAAGGCACACGTGCAGGAGTAAATGTCTTAGGTTGTATGTGGGCAAAGATGACTGGCTCAGCAGCTTCAGCTGCTCACAGGGCTTTGGCCACTTAGGCCTCTGGCAGCCAGGACTGCGGAAATGATTATGGAAGCACACGTATAAACATCACATAGCTACCTGTTGGGAAGCTCTGGAAGACTCAAGCCAAGGAAAGTCAAAGCGGCAACTCATCTGTTTGTGCCAAAAGTTCCTGTTTGGGACATGTGGCACTTTAAGGAGATGTGTAGTTTTTTGTTTGTTTGTTTTTATATACATATTTAAATATACATTAAGTGGCCAGATTATTATGATCTCTGAATGCATAATAATCTGGCCACTCAGTGTATATCCTATGTAATAAAAGGTTAATATGCAAATTGTCCCCTTGTTCAGGAGTTTGACCAGCAGGCAGGCCAGGCTGGCTGGACTCCACCCATGCACGAATTCATGTACCAGGCCTCTATATATATTATGATCTCTGAACACATAATAATCTGGGCACTCAGTATATATGTGTGTGTGTGTGTGTGTGTGTGTGTGTGTGTGTGTGTGTGTGTGTGTGTATAAAATTATTATGTGTTCAGAGATCATAATAATCTGGCCACTCAGTGTATATTGCATGACGTTGTATCACCTCCAACTATGGAACTCTAAATAAATGCAAAACCAAAAGCCTACCCTACAACGCTAGTATTACTGCATCAAATTTGATTATTATATTTCTAAATGTGCTTTATTAACATATAACAATTTTTTTGCATTTATTATCATCTTTTAAACATACTAATCATTGCTCCCTTTAATTAGCTGGTTAATTTAAAGGGCCTTTGGAACATCTGTGGGAAAATCACCTTAACACATGGATGGTTAATTCCAAAGCTCGTTTTCAAAAGGCATGGTATGTGATCATTTATTTTTTTCATTCACTCGTTCATTGAAGAAGTGTTGGCTTAATGCCTGGTATGTGGTAAGGAAAGAAAAGAAAAAAAAGATAGTTGCTCCTTCCAGAAACGGTGGAACCTAGAGTCAAATAGAAAGACAATCCTTGGATACTTAAAGCATTGAAGTTATGGATAAAAGAGTTTATAGTTAAGTGCCAAAATAACAGATAACACCAATAAAACAGGAATTCCTCTAAAAGGGTGCTCAGGGTCAGGGAACCTTATTAGGGAGTGAGGTATAATTTAAGCTGGTCCCTGAGAGACAGGCAGGATTCAGAACAGTTACAAGTGAGAGAGCCCTGAAATCGGGGATTCTGGCAGAGTGCTACAAGTTTAGTGTAAGAAAAGGCTTGTTTTAAAAGAAAATACGTACCTTCCAGAAGATAAGTAAACATTAGAACTAAGAGTTTGTCTAACTAAAATTTTGTTTATTTTAATGAAAGGGAGGATGAGATAAAGAAGAAATGATCAATGACGTTGGCATAATTCTAGTGTAAAATGATCCAGCATAATTTATTCACTAAATATTGGCGAAGGATTGTGTGTTAGCTGTTCAGATGGGTGGTTATTGTTCCGATAATGAAGACTAAGTGTCTCAAAATTGTGGCCTACCAAGAGAGCAAAAATGGAAATAATTCGCATTTTAAGACCTTATAAATATTTTATTTGTTTATAGCCAACACCTTTTTGGAAGGGAAATACTTTGGGTACTTTTATGACTATTTATCTTGTTAGACAAACTGCAAGTTCTGATTGATGAGAAGAGAAATAAGGTTTGTCCACTTCCCTTCTCACCCTAACTCAGAGCACCCGCTTGGAGGTTATTTATTTTCTTTTTCTCCTCAGGATTGCTTTAGGGCCTACAATGGAAACAACATACAACTGTGATTTTTGAGTTCTTGTGGGCTAAAGAGCCTGGACTTTTTAATTTTAAATCCTTAGAAAGAAGCAGGGCTAAATTCTTGTTTTTTTCTGGAATGTGCTGGTCTGAATAAATTCTTCTGATGAATTTTGAAATTTAGTTTGTATGGGAAAGTTGCCTAAGAATTATAGTGACGGGGGGTCAGAAAGGGGAGGAAAACCCCCAGCTCTTCTACTTGTGTCATAGAATAAGTAAAAAATAAAGAAGAATCTTTTTGTCAATTGCAAAGAAATGATACTCTAAGCAGGTTAAACTTGTTTGTGAAGGAGTGTTTGCAATGCAGTGTTCAGTCATACTATTTTTCTTCCACTACTGACCAAATTTGACACTTCAAATTGTTCACAGGAGAACCAGTTATTCAACTTATAAATCAGTTGCTTAAAACATCATCCATCCACCTACCCTCTCTCCCTACCTCCCTACCTCCCCCTTCCCTTTTTCTAAATGTTTACACCTATTTGCTATGTAAGGTGCTGGGTGTATGTGGATGGCTCATCCATCCTCTTTTGTGGCACTTGCCTTTTCTCCACATGTCCATGTATTATACTATGATTGTCTTTCCAAGCCAAAACATCTAGATCTTCCTCATTCTTCCAAATGGCAGGGCAGTATTTGATGAAACGGGATGGATGCATCATAACTTATTCAAGGAGTTTCTTTTTAAAAAATGCAGCAAAACTTACCAGTTCGCCTAATTAGAGTCAGAGAAGGCGTTTGCTGGTAATATTTTATTTATTTAAAGAATTCCACAAGCCCTAGGGAATCTTGTGTGTGGATAAGACATGGCATGTAACACTTTTCAAATAGAAAATCTGAAGGGAACAGCACCCCAAAAGGACAAAACTCTTTCTGTCTTCACAGGCCCACAAACAGTGACAAGACAAAGCATTCTACGGGGCTGCCCTACAGACCTCTGCGGCTTGGGCAGGCTGAAAGGAGGAATCTGCTTTAGCTGGTTCCATTGCCCTTCATCTCTGCATCTTCACTCCCCAGGGGGGTGCGGGTGGTTCTTGCTCTCTAACTGCTCTCCCCAGTCATGATGGGAGCTCATCTCCCCACCTCCGTCCCCAGAGCCAGCAGGCTTCCTGGTTATGTTTAGTATCCTGAAGGTCCAAGGAACCTGCCCACCAGGGCATCTTCCATTAAGACAGAAAGGACTGGAGCCATTCTTCTAGAAGGTTTGGTAAAAGACATGATCCTATTTTCAGAGACTATTCAATCCTTGCTTTCTTGACCACACTGAACACCTTGGTGACTTGGTCTGCCTGAACCTGATGATTCTGATTTATTTTGCCTAAGTGATCCAGAAATTTCAAATTCATTTATTTGAATCTATATAAACATCATTGTGTAAAAATGATTTGAAGATTGTTTTTCATGAAATAAAGAACAATATATCTTATTTTTATTTTCAGTCCCAAAGTTGAAATGAATGAGAAGTGTCTTAACAAAATGGATTTATTGAGAAATCCAATGCAGGCCTTGCCGAGAGGGAAATGTGGTGTATGTCATCTATTTAGGAATTTACCAGAGTCACTTTTATGATTTGAGAAATACAGCCTTTTGGAGATATACAGAACTGATCTTACCTTTTGGGTTATTTTGGTGGGAGAGGGTTTTTTGTCGTTTTGTTCTGTTTTGTTTAAAGCCCAGGTGAAGTCTGATACTTTTGTCTGAAGTGTACTTGGCCGTATTTTGTTTGACATCATTAGACAGCACAGTGCAACCCTATACAGCACCACCCCCGTGCCTTAAAAAAATTAAAGTGGGTCAGTGAGAAGATAAAAATTTAATTTCTTTTAAATAGTGGAACTTGAGAAAACTATGAAGTGCTTACCTCAGCGGAGATATTTCCATGGATGTGTAGCTAAGTAATTTAGAAAAGATTGCTTTATTTCTAAATGTAACATGATATCCTCACCAAGATATACACATGAAGGCAGGTGTCTATAGAAAACAATAAAAAATTATAAACCAGGCCCCGTAGACAATAATCAGTAAAAACAGATTGTGGAAAGGCAAGAAGATGGAGCTAATCTTAGTCCTGGTAGAGAGTGGAGACATTTTGAGAATTATGCGCACTCAGAAAAACCCTGTAGGAACAGCAGTTCATACTAAGGTGGCCTGCTTGAAGACATTTCTCCCAGGGTTATCTTATAGCATTTATGCCACCTTCCACTGTCTCCAAAAAACTTTGACTCACAATTTTGGTTCAGCTCACACAATGTCCATTTATCATCCTGAGCCATTTGCATTTCACAGTGGTGACGTAACCAGTGATAAAACCAGTTAATTTCAAAGAGATGCGGCGTAAGTACTGTGAGTCTTGAAATGTTTTTATTACTTTTTTAGATTCCCATTTCCCTTGGTCATGCTCTTGTGAGAGATCTAAGTGGTAATAGAATTTAGATTTCTTCTTTTTCCTCTATTCCTTCCTCACGAGCAGGAATTAATTGACTTTAGTAAATTCGGATGTTTTTAAGAAATCAATGGTTCGCTCACTGTTAACCTGACATTATTTTCATTTCTTTCAAATTATGTTATTTGCTGATTTTTAAAAAAACAGATATTAATGTAGACAGAATGGAGATTTTTGTTTATCAGTTGCTTAATGCTTATATTAATTTGGACTAAACAAGTTTCGTTGTCCCCACATCATCTAAAATTCTGACATTTAAAAAAACACGTGTTTTTATCTATTTCAGAAAGAGGAAGGGAGAAGGGAGAGAGAGATAGAAACATTAATGATGAGAGAAAGTCATTGACTAGCTGCCTCCTGGAGGCCCACCCTTCCCTCTCTTTCCATCCAGCCTGCAACCTGGGCATGTGCCCTCAGGGAATTGAACTCTGACCTCCTGGTTCATAGGTCCAAGCTCAACCACTGAGCCATACCAGTTGGGTATATACTCTTCTGACTTTTAAAGGCACTACTATAGAATTAAAATTAGTAGACCCCTCAGTACTGGCCAAACTCATGGTTTAGTGGCACTTCCGGATAATTTTGGCTTCTAGGGAACAGAAGAGGTGTGTGTAGAAATTCTGTTTTTAGAGATAGAACCAGAGTTGGGATTTAATTTTCCCCTGAAGATCTGCTTTAAAGATTTGCCTCAGGCCTGTTCTGCCCTTACCCCCAGTCATCCCAAAATTATCACCTTTTTCCTGCTTGGGATTCAAAAGGGCAAGAAGGGCAAACTTGGTCTGTTTCACAGTCTAACTATTTTTAACCTCATCTTTTACCTTCCATGTAAAATTCCTTTTTTCTCTTATCCTAACACCTGTGCATAGATAGGACAAGGAGAGTGAATGTGAAGATGAATTCAAGGGCAGCACTAAAGTCCTTCGTCTGCCTTTAACCATTAGATTTATTTTTCCTCCGCATGAAATTTTAAGTTTATATTAACTACTCAGCTTTCCAGCTTTAATGGAGAAGCCAGTCTTTATTCTTCAGTGCCACGATCAGTCAATTCAGTTTGTATTGTGCATCCTGTTTCAATATTTCTCTTCTCTTAGCTGCTCCCCAGCCCCAGAGATCAGTCTCTCTGCATGTGTCAAACTTCCCCTTTTCTCCTCATATTTCACTCTCTCAGGATCTGTAAACTGTCCAAGTTCTCATAGCTCACTTAAAAATGGATCACGTCCAGAGGGACCAGTGCCGACTTCTCATTAATCTATCAGAGTTTCACATCCACAGGCTTGCACCGCGAGGTGGGAGAGGGGAGGAAAAGAGTGAGGTCTCACGTGCAGAAATGGGAGGCCCTGCCTCTGTTTCTTCGGCAGGATTGTTACCTTAAGGTTCGCTCTCTCTAAGGTGAATTCTGGGCTGGGTGGTACGGGGATGCGTGGGCTTGAGTCCAGAGGAGTGAGTGGGGAGTTTGGCTAGGATCCTGGGATTCAGCTTTGTGGGTAAGGGAGAATATGTAAATTATCTGAATTCCCAGGCATTTCAGCCCTAGAGGAAGAGGATTAGGGGAATCCAAGAATTTTGACCTTACTGTGTGGCTGAATTATAACTAGAGCCTGTTTTAACTAGCACAGCTTGAGTTTCATACTTGAAGTAAAGCTTAAATCAAAATGCTCTCCACTCTTCCCCTACTCTGGTGGGAAATTTATTAAATGTTAAAGTCTAATCTGAAAGCAAACATAGCTTTAAATAAAACTATGCCGTGTCATTTAATAGTGTTTACAGCTTGAGTGACGAGTGTCTGGGCCTAATAACACAGATAGGATAAGGAATCTGCGGCCTTCCTTCCCAATCTGGACCTGTCTGGAAGCGTTTATTTGTACTAAGTTTTCCAGTCTGCAAGTCTGTGTCATTGTTTAGATTCTGCCTGAATAAACAGGCAGAATGATAAACTTCCTCTTCAGGTGAGGTTTGTATCTTTTGAACCAGACCGTAGCCTCTAAGCAATGGCTTTCCGGTCCAGAGGCTGCATAATCAGTTTTGCAAATATCTAAAGGAGGCCCTACTGTGTTCCCAGGCCAGTCTTGTGTACTTGCAGGCATAATGATGATGGTGATTGTATGCAGCCCCTTATGTGGTCATTTTGAGAAAGTGAATCTGACACACATGAAATAAGATGCTCATTTAGGAAAACCCTAAAGTAAATATTGTCAAATGTCATGATGTCAAATCTCAAGTTCAGTTCAAGCAGATATTACTCACTTAGTAATTAGCTAGAGGAAAAATGAGTATTGGCTTTAGTTATCGGGGAAGAGTTTGACTATATAAATAGGACGTTAGGTGGTCTGTGGAGAATATGCTCAATTTTTGGGTGCCAGATTTTAAGAGTAACTTAAAAAATTAGCAAAGTGCTTTCCACCAATCCCCGCAACCTTGGGCAAGGACTTGACCTGCTGTCCAAAACCCGTGTCTTATTTTCCCCTGATGCTGTGTAGATACGATCATTTTCTCCTTGCACATGATATGAATACTAATTAGGCAACACCAAATTAGAGGGTTTTATTAGATGGTGAAGGGTCTTAAAACCAGGTCCTGTGAGGAATAGCTGACAGGCACCAGCAACTGTTTTTAGAGCTGAGAAGATTAAGGACATTTTGTTACAGAAGGAGTTGATGTATTATAGATCATACTAGGGTGCAGTACTGGACCTGTTGGGTGGATGGACCAGACTAGTAGGCATACAAGACTAAGAATTCAAATAAAAGTTGTCTCATAATTGAAATGTCTGACAGAGAGCTCTTTTTCAGAGTGGTGAATTCCTCATCCTGGCAAGTGTGAAGGAGAAGTGGGGTGTCTATAATGCCGGCCGACAGTGTGGAGAGAGTGGCAGGGTTGGACTAAGTGGCTCCAAGGTTCTTTTCAATCTTGTCTCTCCAACACCCAGGCAAGAAAAAATGCAGTGGCTTCCTAGGCAGATTAACTATAGCAGGGACAGCACATTTGGGGACTGATGTCTTTGTGTCAAAACATGAGATGGAAGATGAGAACTTTACGTATTCTGATAGGTGATGGGAACAATCTTGCTTCCTGTCTAGGGGCAGGATATGATAAAAATCAGTGTTTGTGGAAGTTTGCTTTATTTTCTGTGCTAGACAGGTACAGGAGATAGAAATAGAGGATAGATATATAGATAATAGGTAGGTAGATGGTAGATAAATGATAGATAGGTAGGTAGATAGATAGATAGATAGATAGATAAATGAGATAGTATAGGTTCCAGGCAGTGACATTAACTTTCTCCAATGTTCTGAAACCATACCTGAGGTCTGATGGGGGGAATGGAAACAGAAAAAGAGGAAAAATCAGAATTGAATGGAAGGACTAATATGTAAATAGTTCTGAAATAGGATTCTTTAAATTCTGAATTAAAGTTTTGTGATCACTCTTTTAGGTCAGTAGATCACAATAAAGTATTTGCATTTTGGTCTAACACTCCAGCTGACCAGTGACCCCAGACAAGTCATTAACATTCGTCATATTTGAATTTCCTAGTTGTGTCATCTCAGCAAGAGAGAATGTTTATAAAACACTAGGGGCCCTGGTGCACGAAATTCGTGCACTGGGGGTGGGTGGTCCCTCAACCCAACCTGCCCCCTCTCACATACTGGGAGCCCTTAGGGGATGTCCAACTGATGGCTCACCCCCAGCCTGCCTAAAGCCTGAAGCTCAGCTCCAGCTGCCTGTGACCACCCGGCCCCGGGGGCTGGGCGCTCACCGCCACTTCCGCTCACAGTGCCAGGGGCCAGGAGCTGCCTGCTGCTGCCACCATCACTGCTGCTGCCACCACTTCCCCTCACTGCCACTGCTGTTTCATCTCCACCCCTGGGCCTGGCGCTTGTGACACTTGGCCCTGCCCCCACTCCTGATTGGCTGGTAGCATAGCCAATTAGGAGCCAAGATATGGTCAAATTTGCATGTTTCTCTTTTATTATATAGGAGAGGATTTTGAGCTCTGGATGAAAGGTACCTTGATATATTAGTATCATACTGTAATTATTTTTATTGTGGTTATTGTTCTCAGTTAATAAGGATGACCTACTGTTATATTTCCTACTTTAGGGCTATTTTTGTCTTCCAGCAGGCTTCTGGAAGTGCCTGGCCTGTGAGATGCCCCTTGAAACACTGGCAGATCTTTCAAATATTTGTTTTAACATTGATCCATCCAGGGAAAGTGAAAAATATATAATATTCAAGATTATCACTTCCATTCCCCCTTCAATCTAATATCTAGACTATATTGAAAATACTTTGTCCTCATTTATTTACAAGAAGCTGTAATGATTCACACTGCTGCTGTCCTGGGGTACTGATGTGTTTTTTTCCTGTGGAACTCTCTGAACGGGGCTTTCCTGAAAAGAATACATTAAGACTGTCAGAATGATTCTTTTCAGCAGACTTAGCTTTGCAGATGGCCTTTGTAGAGGGGAAAAAAATGCATTATTCCGAAAGTCCTTCTGATCTTCAGGAAAACCAAACATATCAAATGTGCTGCTATCATTTGAGCTTCCCCACAAGAAAACCCAGAAAATTTTATTTTTTAGACTAAGATAATTCCCAGCTCACAGCATTTTAAAACCCAGGAATAGAAATGTCTTGAGGAAAAATGAACTTTGAACATATGCATTTCCTGAAAGGAAAGTCTCCTCTGCCCTTAAAAAGCAGAAACCATAGGGCCCCTTTCTATTCTCCATTTAGTATTTTTTGCACCTGAACATTTCCTGCATGAAGTAATGTGTCTGGTATAATTATCCTGGGACATAATTACTTAATGTGAGTCAGACATGGTTCAGATATTTATTGAGCTCTGGTTGGCCATGTCCTGAGCAAGACTGTGCCTTTTCAGGACTGCACAAGCAACTCCGATGCCTTGGAGTCTTGGACCAAGAAGAAAGCAGGGCATTCCTCAAGAAAACTTGGTTTCATGATGTAGAAATCTATTTCATGCTTGCAGTGACAGACAGTGCCTGAGTGAGAGAGAGTTCACTTGGATTTACAGAGAGCTCACTGTGTACCCAACGCCACAGACCTGCTGTTAATAGGACATGTACCCGAGTGTTTCTGATGGTAAAATTCATAAAACCAATTGGTAATCTCTTTGGGAAGGCCTTCCATGAGACTAACTCAGTTAACTTATGTTTGTATAGCGGGGAGCATGGAACCCCAGGTGGGCAAGTCTCATAGTCTTTGATGTTGATGGTTGAAACTCAGTAGCATGAGGAACAAAGGAGTTTGTTTACTCTGCTAGCTGGAGGGAGAGTTCATATAGGGGAAGAAAAAGATAGATGGGCAGGTTAAGGACATATTTTGGCAAATACTACTGCTGTTCTGTAAGAAAGAGGGGGGGAAAATGGCTCAAATGATCTTCCAGGAGTGTCCTGGCCCCCTGCTGGGCAACTGGTTCCTAGCTGGAAGGTGTCTGATGTCCACTGTGACTAACGTGCAAAAGGTGTTTTGTGACTGAATTCTATCTTGGCTTTGCTGTCTGCCTACCATGCTTGGCTTTTGTTTCAGTCTCTTCCTCTCTCTCTCTCTCTCTCTCTCTCTCTCTCTCTCTCTCTCTCTCTCTCTCTCTCTCTCTCTCTCTCTCTCTTTCCAATCTCTCCCTTTCCTTTTCTGTCAAATACTTCTTTAGTACGTGTTTCTCTAGGCTGTAAAGATCTCACTCTTATCCTTCCCGTAGCTGGAGACCATTTCAGCCTAGGTGGGACTACTTCAAATCAGCCTTCTCAGGAGTGGGGAAGGTGAGGCTTGCTATGAACAGAGAATCCAGCACTTTCTAATGTGCATATTGCCTTTTCCCACGAGCACGTAAACAGACCACCCTGTCTATAGGATGAATAGACACCCTAGAAGAATTGCAGTTTATTATTGTTAAAAGAGTATTCATTCAGAGCATTTTTGCTGAGAAAAATTTTCAATTTGGAAAAAGTTAAGATAATAGAATCTAGTACGCAAGTGTTATATTGTTTAATCATTGTTGAATTAGCAAGAAAAATAAAGAACTTCTCTCAGAAAGTATATTGCAACTAAACTGAACTTCTACTCCGCACAAATGTGCTTGTGAAAGGTTAAATTAATTTAGAATTGAAAAGCCTGTGAATTACTGGTTCTGGTTTTTTGAGAAAAGAGGATTTAATAATAGAAGTAAAGATACACAAAGTATTTCACACGCAAAAATGACTGTGATTTTAGACATTCTTATTTTTAAAATGTTCTTTTTTTTCATGTGCTTCATAGAGCTGTGTTCAGTGAGGACTTTTTATTTTGTATGTTAATCAATGAGCACACGTTTGACTAAAGTGAAGGTCTCCAACCTGATTTCTGCCTCTGTCCCCAGTGTAGTCTTTCTTAGGATAATTTTGGCTTTGTCCTACACTGTGCATGGCTGTGGGGCCCTTGTGGCCACAGATAGAAAATGCCACCCCTGGCAGATTGCTTGCTGCTGTAGGGGGGAGGGCATCCTTCAGTTCCAGCCCATTGGGTCCCAGCAACAGGCTGTGCCCTTTGCATCTGCAGTGGCCCAGTGACTCTAGTCAATGGTGTCCCTCCTCAAATTTGGTTGTGCTTCAGGATTAAAGTGACTCTATACTCCAGCTTGCTCAGGACACCCGCATTGCACACCTGCTGTCCCAGTGTAAGTATTAGAAGCAACTCTTTCATTCTCCGGGTTTCCTCCGGAGTGACCTCTGGTATTAGGAGAGAGAGGCCAGGTTCACACTAGGTGTTGCTTTATACCAATACTGTTGTATCGGAGAAGAGGAGCCATTGTTAGTTGCACCGTGTCTCCATCGGTTTCTGTCTGGGAGGTGGATATCAGTTTCTCATCGATCGATATTCATGATCACCTATTTTGTGTCAGGTACAGTTCTAGGTATTGAGAATAGAGAGGTGAAGAAAACAGTCACCACTTCAGGGAGCTTCTGTTTTGGCAGGAGAGACTGGCAAGGATGAAAAAAGGGATATAATTTAATGTTTGATCATAGTAATTGCTATAGAGAAATACGGCAGAGTGTGGTGATAGAGATGCTGCCAGAAGTACTGTTTTAGGCGGGATGTAGAGGCCACTTCTGAGGAAGTGACATTTGAACCGTCCTCATAGTCATCCCCAGACAGATCTGTACCACAGGGCAGCCCTCCCTGAATTACCCCAGATGCCCCGGGCGTGCCCTGGAAGCTGGCCAGGACGAGGACAATGCCTGGCACAATGCTCAGCAGTTTGTTTTGTGTGTTGTCTTCAACGACTGCAAACTTGTTTTCACATTTTATCTCCAGCCGCGACAATCCCACATTGTCATTTTCTATGTGGTGTGTTATGCACATCGTATTTCCAGTCAGTTTCGAAGTTCTAAGAGGTCTGGAGAGAGGGGGCATTTTTGAAGATGTAGCAATACTAGAGGCCATTTCCTGTCAGTCGTGCGGCTCTGTAGGGAGGCATCCTGGGAAGTTCTTCCCATGTCCCAAGTCTTTGGAGCTACCTGCCATCTGAGAGGATTGCAACACGCCCTGAACCTTAGAGTGAAGGGAAATGGGCTCCTGTATCCAAAACCTTCAGACCGAAGTGTTTGCCCAGTGCTTTGCAATCTGCCTTCCCATAGTTCCCTCATTATGTTTGTGATAGGGTTTATCATGTTGGTACAGCACCTTATTAAATAAACGTTGGGACAGATGGAAAGGACAGAATGGAGAAGAAGAGTAAGAAGTGAGTGACATTGAGTTGTGAGTTCTTCACAGGGACCGTCTGTCTGTGAGCTTCCTGTGGGGACAAGCATGTGACTGGCACATGGTACTGACTTTCAATAAAAGTTGGGGCATAAATGAGCTATACAAGGCGAAGGTGAGCTGCTGTTTATTTGAAAGTTTTGAATATTTTATTTAAAATTCTATTTCAAATTAAGAGTTCCTATTGTGAAAGAGGTATATTATTATAAATCCCTTTGCATGGTGAATTTTCTTGATCTGGATTTCATCATGGATTTTAAAGAAATGTTATTAAGAAAAATTATAGTTGGTGAAGAGAGCATGAGTGGTGAGGTGGCCAATATATGGTGGGTCAAGGTTTGAATTGCTGACAGTATCTTGGATTCTGTAGCTCATTGCTGGCTGGTCTGTCCATATGTCCATTTGTCCATCATCCATCCACCAATTGGTGTTTGTCAGACAGGAAGAGTTTCTATTACTTACTAGCAGTGTGGTTGTTAGTCTCTCAGGGACACAGTTTTCTTATCTATAGAATAATGGGTTTCGCCCAGGTTATATAAAGGGACATACTAATGCTAGATTTCTGAGATTCTTACAGTTTGATTATGTGTAAGACTTTGGGAAGAATACTGGCATGAATTAAACCCAAGTCCTGCCTCCAGAAGGCACACAGTCTGGTAGGTGTGCTGATATATGGCGGGCTAGCAATAATGCAGTTAGAGAATGACCAGGAACTAGACACATTGCAGTGGAACGAGGGGAATTTGGAGAAGAGGCAGACTCTTTTTAGCTGCAGTGTTAAGGAAAAGGCTTCGGGCTTGGGGGAAAGGTGGCATTTCCTTTGAGTGGAGGGAAGTAACACAGGGTGATGAGAATCAGTTGATTATCCTTCTTTTCTCATTTAAAGTTCACAATAGTAAGATAAGCTTAATTATCGCCATTTAGCAGATGAATAAACTGAGGCAGAGAATGTCCAAAGTCCCCAACTGTTTCTCAGCAGAGCTGTGATTCAGAATGTCTGTTTACCTTCATTTCATCCTTGCCTCTTAAAGGTTGAGTCAGTAAAGAGATGAGGACGTTGGGCATCTCAGGTGAATAAAAGCCCTTCCTCACTGGCAGGGCCAGTGGAAGTGCCTGCCCCTCTGAAAAACAGTAGGGGTGTCAGGGGGCCTGGAACACTGTGCCCCATGGTAATAGCAGGAACCGAGCCTGGGAAGGTAGCCTGGGGTTTGAAGGAGAGGCTCCCTGAGTCTGGCTCTACAGGATCTGGTCTTTATTAGGTCCAAGTGGAGATTTCGTGCAGGGATGGGGCATGATTACAGGAGTACATTTCAGGATGTTTATGACTGGAAGAATAATTTCTTGGAACTCAGCAATTTACTGTGATGCTGAGCAAACTCCTTCCCAATGTCTCCTGTGGTCTAAGCCTTGGAGAGTTTCATCCAGGCGTTTGCACAAAAGAGCACTGAACCCTGGCTCCACCATCCTGAACATCAGCGCTTTAGAAACCCCTGCTCAGGCCTTGGGACTTTGAGAAGAAAGTTCCTACTCTTCCCCCTCTCCACTGTTCCCTTGATTTTAACCGGTTTTCTGCTATTTCAAAAGTTCTGCTCAATAAACAAATAATTAGTTCTCCTTTGGCCTTGCTAGTGAAAAATATACCATAATATTTAGATTAAATCAGGGTAGTAGCGACACTAGAAAAATACATCCCAGTTACATGATGAATTCCTCATTTTCCCTTTTATTCTCGGTATCCTGGGGTGGCCTACTGGAGAAAAAAAATACTATTTGATTCTCGCTGGGTGGTCAGACAGGATTGTAAAGACTCTTGTTTGTTTTGTGTTGAGGCTTCAAAGTCACGCAGGCGTCTCTACAAAAAGATGTACTAAAAAAATGGGGATTTTTTTGAAGTTGCCATGTATAAAGGGAAATTCAGAGCAACCATCTTCCTTTAGAACCGAGAGCTAATGTGATTCTTTCACCAGGCACCTTTGTCATTTCTGTGTCTGGTCATTACCACCGGTCTTAAGGGGAAATGCATTATAAAAGTGATCTCCTCCTGAGTTGTTTTTTAAACCATTGCAGGAACATGCACTTTAACTTCTAAAACCACATTTCTGATTGTACACTAGATTGTTTTAAGAGCTAAGAAATCTGAGTGGTGTGTGTGTGTGTGTGTGTGTGTGTGTGTGTGTGTGTGTGAGAGAGAGAGAGAGAGAGAGAGAGAGAGAGAGAGAGAGAGAGAGAGATATCCAGGATGCTCTGAGGTATGTGCTGCCCAGAAACGTGTTCTAGGCCTATGTTCAGCACATTCCAATTAGGCAGGCCCTCCTGCTGTGTTGTGGGATGTGGGAGAAAAGTTTGGGTTGGGTTAGGGCTGGCTGAATGGAGGCTACCTTTTAATGCAGGCTTCCCAGAGCACCCTCATTAGCACCTGGGAGTCAGCTGGTGCTGTGTGCACCATTGGTGTTTTTTGCTGTGCGAAATGTGCCAGCCATTTTATTTACCCACGCTCATTCTCTCCATTTCATACAATTAATCGTACTTAATGGGGGAGGTTGATGGTGCTGACTTATGTGGAGCCTGGAGGGAGCAGAGCAGCTGTGTCCCGGATCAGAGGACTGATCTGTCTAATAGGCTGTCTTGTCACCTGATTCATGGGATGGATGGGCGCAGCCAATTATGTGAGTTCCTATATGACAGAAAGATGACCTTGAGCCCCTACGAGCCAGACAGTGGCTCGATGCAATGTGCTCATCCACGGAGGGGTGTCACTGGGTTGGCCTAACAGCAATGTAACCCAGTGCTGGGCTTTGGCATAAATTTCTCCTCAAAGAAAAAATGGTCTCTGTGTGAAGTAGGTGAATCTTTCATGACTTGCCAAGAACTTTGGAGCCAGGTGCTTAGAAAATGGCCATTTGGGGGATTAGCCTCTACAGAGTTTAAGACAGAGCAAAACCTCTAAGCTTTGTCCTTGTATGCAGACATAACCTGTTATCAACTTTTTTTTTTCAAAATGAGAAATTCTACAGAGAGCAAATATAAATATTTTGAATAAAAAGGTTGAACTGTTATAAGCTAACTTTGCTGGCTATTCTATTGGGCAGTTATTTCATAATCAAATACTGGGTGTCCAAAAAAATGTTTACACCCTTTGAATGATTATTAATTCCAGTGGGTTAAATGTGAAAAGAAACATCAGTTAAGCTATCAGCTGCTAAATGTCATACTTTTTCTTTTTTTTTTTTTGGATACCCTATACATGCTCACAAAATATCAGAATTTAAAAAAAGTTAAGTTGGGACAGAGAAAACAAACTTAATCCTTGATAAGATCTTGGAGTCAGAGTTCACCACAGCTTTAATGTGACTCTACCAGCTGTAGGGCAGCACTGTACACATCGCCCTGGTGTAGTGGGAGGAGCATACTTCTTCATTAGGGCCAGCCAGCTTCTTGCTTTGATCTGTGGCTCTGCTGCAGCTAGTTCTATGACCTTGGGCACGTTACTACACAATGTCAGCCAGAGTCTCTTTGTCTAAAGTCTTCTGTTGCTATTCAGATGAACTTTTTAGAAGATAAGTAAAAGAAACTACAGGAATAACTAGGCTCTAGTATATATGTTTATTAGTCCCCATTCTTTTCTTCTGATCACATCCTACAGCCAGTATTTTTCCAAATGTTGTACTGTACTCTCAGCTTTGGGAACCACTATGGAGAATATCTAAAACACTTCACATTCCAGAGAATGAAGCCTAGACCCAGAGAGAGAACAATGAGCTTGCAGTGCCTTAGAATAGCAGTGGCAGCACTGGCGCTGAAACCATGCTTCTCTAGGTGTTTCCAGTTTTCTCCAGGTCAAGAGTCGGCTTCCCATTCTGTAGTGAGCTCCTCATCTGTCTCCAGAGCGATGAAGTTCCAGGCCGGTCTTTAATAAGCAAATACTTTTCCAGAACTGCCTGTAGGCAGACGGAGATGTGTACTGAAACTGTACTCTACTGTATCTTTCTTACATTCTTACAACTTTTGACTCACTTTCCTTTTCTCTTCTAGTACTCTCAGGAGACTACAGGAGCATTGAAACCCAGCATGTTCAGGTAAGAAACTTTCTGGATGGAGGTATGCACTGATTCCGTTTGTGGGTACAGCCCGGTGATTTTTCTTTCCTGGGCTTCTCCAAAGATCCTACTGCTTACTGTTCCTCTGATTCTCTCTGGAGGGAAGGCTGGGTTTATGAAAAGTGTCAATTCTATCTGTCCTCAAATTTTTTTTCAATATTTATCTCTTAAAGGTAAGAGCTCTTTGTTTTTTTAAGATAATACTATGTTCACATCTAAAACAATAGTTAACTATAATGCTTTCAAATCAAATATCCAGTTTGTATCCAGTACTCCCATTTGTCTCGGTAGATATAGATCTCTTAGGGATGCAAGGACAACACGATGACTCTAGTTAGCCCTGCTGTATCGGATACCTGAATGTTGTGAAGAGAGTAGATCCCAAGAGTCCTCATCACAAGAAGGAAAAACCACATTGTTTTCCTCTTTTTCTTCCTTTTTGTACCTATATGAGATGATGGATATTAACTTACTGAGGTAATTAATTGTTTTACAATGTATGTAAGTCAAATTATTATGTAGTACACTTCCAGCTTATACAGTGCTGTGTGCTAATTACATCTCAATAAAATTTGGGAAAAAGAAAAACAAATCTCCGTTTGGTATTTCCAATGTTTGAAGGTGCCAGCAGTTCAGTCTAGAGCACTGATGGCCAAGGTGTGGACCTCAGATCAAAAGCATCTGCATTATTGGGGAAACTTGTTAGAAATGCAAATAGTTGTACCCTTCCCCACATGGACTGAATCAGAGACTCTGGGGGAGGGGGGGTGGTTTAACAAGCCCTCCAGGTGATTCTAATGCACAGTAAAGGAGCCACGGGCCTAAAGAAAACCAAATGTTATGCTCATTACACATCGTATTTTACACTTGTCTTTGTGTTAAACACAACCACATAATCCCGAGACACTCAAAATACTTAATACCTAACATAGTGATATACTATGAAATATCTATTTTTGTCTTTGTCCCTGGCTCCTGGCTAGAGTTCCTAAAACCTTTGTGATTTCTTAAGAGCAATAGGAGTACCTTTTGTTGTAATATTTGGTTATTGTCCCTAGCTCCTGACATAGCTCTGTAGTGATAAAGGTGAGAAGACCATCTTTTGTTAATTACAATAAACCCCTTCCAACCACACCTGAGTTTATGTGAATACACTGACTTTTGGAATCCCCTAAATATGAGGTTTAGTTGCTATGGTAACCAACCCTGTGATTAGAGAATTGAAACTTTTAGCCCTGACTTCCAGGGAGTGTGAACAGCTGGAATCTTAGTTAATCCTCAGTGGCCAATGCTTTAATCAATTTTGCCCACTTAATGAGCCACCATAAGAACTCTATAAGAAGCAGATTGGAGAGCTTCCGGGTTGAACAGGAGGTTGGTGTGCCTAGAGAGAGCGTGGAGGCTCCACACACCTTGCCCTAAGCATCTCCATTTGGCTGTTCCTGAGCTCTATCCTTTATAATAAACCAGTAGTCTGGTAAGTATGTTGTTTTCCTGAATTCCAAGAGCTGTTCTAGTGGATTACAGAACTGGAGGGAAGGACTGTGGAAATCCCTGATTTACAGCTGGCTGGTCAGAGGTTCAGGAAGACCATTTGGACTTCCACTTGGCATTTGTATGAATATATGTTTTGATCCTCACCCGAGGACATGCTGAGAGAGAGAGAGAGACAGAGAGAGGAGAGAGAGAGAGAGAGAGAGAGAGAGAGAGAGAGAGAGAGGAGAGAGAGGGAGAGAGAGAGAGAGAGGAAAGAGGGAGGGAGGGAGGGAGAGATGTGAGAGAGAAACATCGATTTGCTGCCTCCTGCACACTTCCAGTCCAGCATGTGCCCAACCTGGAATCCAACTGGCAACCGTTCAGTGTATGGGATGATGCTCAACCAGCTGAGCCATGCCAGCCGGGCTGCAGTTGGCATTTGAAGTGGTGAGCAATCCTGCAGGACTGAGTCCTTCTCTAGTGGGGTCTGTATTGGCTTTGGACAGTGAGTGTCAGAATGGAATTGAAAATTGCTTGGTGTCAAAAAACCCACATATCTGATATCAGAAGTGTTGAGTAGAGGAAAAGAGGAGTTTTTGCTTTTTCATTACCAAAATGGAGTCAAGCTTTCTGTGCCCTGTGGGGCCTGTCCCAAGTGTGCCTCTACCTCTAACTGCAGAGGTCCTCCAACGCAGCCTGCTGCTGCATTTGGAAGCTTGCATGGGCTGGTGGTGGTCAGGACCAGGACTTTCTGGGACAAGCTGGACTGAGTGAAATGAGAGATTTAATTTACTTGATAGAGAAATTGGTTTTTTAAAAGAACATTCAGACATACCTAAGCTATATTGTGGGTTTGAATCCAGACCACTGCAATAAAGCAAGTATCACAATGAAACGAGCCAGAATTTTTTTCCTGGGTAGGTTCTTGCCTTCCATTTGTGAAAAAAGAAACATCTGTAAAGTGCAATAAAGCAAAGCGTAATCAAGTGAGGTATGCCATACTTCTAATGGGGTGGTTCTCAACTCCCGGCTGCACCGTGAAATTGCCTGGGTGGCTTTTTAAAAAACACTGGTCACTTGGTCTGACTCCCAGAGATTCCAGTTTCAATTGAGTTGGGTGTGTGTTGGGGGTGGGACGGGTAGTAGCAAGGGTGGTGGAAGGGGTGGGTCCCAGCACTAGCATGGCTTACAGACTCTCCAGGTGATTCTAACGATAGCCCTGGTTCAAAACCACTAGTTAAGACTTGTGTTTGGTTTGGGATTCAGATGAGAAATAAGATGGACATATATTGCAAGAGTATATACCCCCTTGGTCTTACCCTGCGCATGAGTAAATGTTTTTAGAGCTGTGCTTCCCAGGCTACTAGTGACTGGATATGAGGGAGTGTTTCTCTGCCATTCCTAGCTTTATCTGTTGGTTGCTTGGTTTTCTGCTGGTTTAGGCATGTTGCGCAATATTGCTGACCAGCTCTAGGTAAGGAGATTTGACTACCATACCTCTACTCATCTGTAGGTGTCTTGGAGTATATTTGTGTCTATAGCTTGCAGGTAACCTCCCTCCTCACCTCTGCAGTTCCCTTTATGTAAGTGGCTACAGCTCCAGTAAGGGAGCTTCCAGAGGCTGAGGGTACATTTTACAGTGAGAGGCATTTTAATTTTTCTGAGACTATCAATGGGAACAGAGCCTTCCTTCCCAGTCCTGACGTTATGGAAAGGAAATATTGAGCTGTATTTTTTGGTTGAATGTTGAAAAATTCCATGGAAAAAGGAAAGGGAAACAAGTTCTACCACTTGTTTTTCTTGGCAGGTTCTATCACCTCCTCCTGCCACCTCCACCCCCCCTCAAGTTTCTGGCAATGTGATTAGAAATTGACTTGTAGGATTTGCTCATGCTGGCTTCCCAAGACATTTTTTGCTTGCTTGCTGCTGACTAGCAGTAGTTAATTTGCTATCTCTCACTCATGTTATCCAAAAATCACAGAACTCATTAGAAATAAACAGCATGAACTTGGTCCTCACATTTGGAGGATTAGCCAGATGTAAATCTAAGTTGCACTTGGGAGGTATCTCGGGCCTCATTTAAAAATAAATAGAACTCTAGCCTTGAGTGGAAACAGATTTTTCAAAAAATGAAATATCTCACTGGAAAACAAATTTTATTTTTCCAATAAAAAATATGGGGAGGAAGTAAGCTTTTCTGGAAGCCAGTGCTTATTTTATTTCATGCCCTTTCCTTCTCCTTGCTGATGGCAGATGTGGCAGAAATAAAGACCAATTTCATTTTCCAAAATGGGAAAAATTTAATCAATTCAGGAATTTATTCTTAATTGGCAGCAGACGTTTAAAACCTGATTGGTCACGGTTGACTATTTAATGTGCCTTTTAGGAAAATAAATATACATTTATGTATTTCCCAAATCTCTTGTGAACTCATCATTGCATAGCAAGTTTTTGAGGTGTTGGGCTTGAGGTTTTCTGATTCTTAAAGCTTTTAAAAAACATTTCTCACTAAGACAAATTGAAAGAGCTATTTTTCATGTGATTACAAAATATGATTTATGTGATTAGAAAATTTGTTTTCTATTGATATGCAGACTCGTTGCCAGCAATACCAAATATTCAACTGTCACCTGTTTTTAATTCCTGCAAAACTTATAATTAGAATGAAATTAAAAATACCTTACCTTTGACGAATCAGAAAAGTAATTCAAACTTATTGAAACGTTTCATGCCTATCCTTCCAGATCATATTATATCAGATGAGGACACAAATGCCAAGGGGTTGACTCTACCAAGTAGATTTGTTTCATGCAGATGAATGAGTGGAATTAAAGACCTGCTAGACTTTCCATCAGCTGATACTGGTCATCCTGCTTTCTAGCACTCCCCAACTTTAACAATTGTATATCATACGACCTTCAATTTTCTATTGGTTTATTGTGACAATGACTATTTGTATGTGACCTGTGATAATAAAGCATCTGCTTTATCAAAACCAGTAGAGGACTTTCAGCTGTCCTAGACATCTTTCTGCCCATGAAATTATTCATTCATTTTGTATTCCTGTTCAACCCTGAGATCAAATTTACAATGTATATTCCTACTAGTGTCCAGGGATGAATATAGTTGACCCAGTTAGCTTTTATTTAGTATTTCAAGATAAATAAATGGTCAGATCTGAAGCAGACTGGCTTTTTGGGGCTTACTACAGTACTGCTCTTTCTTTTCAACCTGTGTTACTGAAGGTGTGTCATGAGGGATGCGGTAGTAACAGGAAATAATTCAGTGGTCTTATTTCTGAAGAGCTACTCTCCCCTTGAAGCACTTTGGTAGCAAGGTACTGTAAAATTTCAATAAGTAGGGCTGCAGGGAGGGGGAAAGAGAAAGAAAGAAAAATGAAATACCAGAAGCAAATAATCCTATCCATATTCATGTCATGTCCATAGGGTCTGAGAAACGGATATTGAAGTGGCAGAACCAGACTGCTTCTTCGTTCCTATGAACTAATTAAATATGTTTTCACTTAAAAAGGATAATAATGTTAAATCTTAATGGGATTAACTTAACTGAAATTTATTAGGAATTGCTTTGACAGTAAAGATTATGGATGGCTCAAATTCCATTTTGAGATGATTCCTGTGCTTTTTGCTGTTGCTGTGCTAAAGATATCCCAGCTATCAAACAAAGCTTGAATGTTGGGATCGAGAACTGCGCTATGAGTAGAGTTTCAATATTTTCCTCTTTAACTATTTTTGAGGATTTGTTTTTACGTTTTTCATTCCAAAGTGAGGTCTCTTTAAAGTAGGGGTGGGAAACCTTTTTTTCTACCAAGGGCCATTTGGATATATGTAATATAATTTGTGGGCTATACAAAATTATCAGCTTAAAAAATTTAGTTATATTTGGTCATTTAATTACTTCACCCCTAATGCCTTGGCAAGGCCAGACCAAATGACTTCAAGGGCCTCATAGGGCCTGTGGGCTGAATGTCACCCATCTCTGCTTTAAAACCAAGAGGAGTCCCCCACCCCCATTTTAAAAGGGGAATTAAAGGAGTGATAGTTTCTAAGGGTCTTTCTTGCTCAATTTTCTAGATGAACTGTTTCTTCACTCCCTTGATAACTACTACCTGTTCTTTTTCTATGTTATGTATTGCAGGAGCCAATATTTATTGTATTAAAATATACATAACAAAATTCACCATTTTTTAATCATGTTGAGTATACAGTTTGGGTGAATTTGACTATAATAGGTATATCATAAGTAAAATTATACAATATTTGTCTTTTTGTGACTGGCTTGTTTCACAATGTTCTCAAAGTTCACCCATGGAGCATGTATCAGAATTTCCTTTTAAAGACAGAATAATACTCCATTATATCTAAGATATTTTGCTTATGTCAATTAGATGAATGGGTTTCTTCCTCCTTTTTTGGCTATTGTGAATAATACCAGTAAGAATATGGGAATACAAATATCTGTTCAAGTTCTTCAATATTTGTTGGGGTTTTCCTCTTCTCCATGACCAGCGTGGAGAGAGAAGTAGGGTCCAGTTACTAAGTAGAGGGGTTGGGGATTGAGAAAATAATAGGGAAGAATAGACAACACAAAAGTAGAAAATAAAGCTGGGACTGGGTGAAATTTCTGCTCTCTGATGGAGAGACAGAGAATTCTAACCCCAAAGCAGTGCGTTTATTTATACTAAAACACGGGGGCCTCACATGAAAAGACTTAAAATCAAAGGAGCTTAAGTGGGCCCAGGCCCCACTCATTCCTTCATTCTTGGGGCTCCACTAAAATTACATTTCAAGGGCCCTCCCCCGGACACCTGAAGCAAATTAAAGTCAATTCTGAGTAACGCATCCAACCTTTTGGTGGATGCGCTTCCAAGATCTGCCTTTGCCTAGCGCCTCAGATTCAGCTGACACTGATTTAAAATAATGCAGGTGCCTTCCCTGGGGCCGGCCCTCTACAAATATTTTTGAATTGCTTGAAAAAAAAATAAGGTATTTTCTGATTATTTAATACACACAGTTGCTGGTTTTGATGCTGATTTTAAAGATTCAAATATTGTGGGTAACAAGGAAAGCCTTTTTTGTAGCATAATTGTAATTAGTATGTTGGGTCTGGGTTATGAAGGATTCCCTCAAAACAAATGGTAATGAAAATCCTTTTAAACATGCCCAACTAGATATCATGACCCACTTTCTGTGGTGAAGACCCATTGGAATAGACTTTCTTTTTAAAATATCTGTTTTATTTTAAAGATCTGTATTTTGGAATATTCGTTAAAGAAATGTTGCTACAAAACATCTGGGAAAATTAGGCTTTCTGGTCAATCGTCCCTAGGAGCAGAAGACAATTTGGGGTTTGGGATGTGAACCTTCTTTTAGAGAGTCGGGCTTCTCTCTCAGAAAGTGGATTAACGGCTCATATTGCTAGCATGTATGGCTGAAGACATACATTCTATCCTTACATTTTTAGTGTTTTTGAAGTTTTCTCTATCTTCTAAAATGACCTTGAGATAATTCTTTTAGATACCTTAAGCTTAATTAATTAGACAAGTTCCTTCTTGAATTAATGCTTTTTATTTGGTATGCACCATATGCCAGAGTTCTATATTATTAGTAGTTATATGTAATCAGTCCTTGGCACATATTAGGCATTGTTTTGAGCTCTTGATGTGTGTCAGAAGTTATTCAATTGTCCAGCATCTCAATGTGTTTGCTACCAATATAACCTCATTTTACAAAAGTGGGACATGAAATGGAGGCGTTAACTGGATCAAGGACACAGGAACTGTGAGAGCCAACTCTTGAACTTGGGGATCTTTACCTGGCACCTGGCTGCTGATTTAATTTATGAACCATGCAGACAATGTCTTCTTCAGGACAAATACTTTGTGAGAATAACAGCATTGAAAGTCAGTCTGTGTGTCTATCTGGAAATGCAGGCCATAGAGAATGGTCACAAAGTTGTGCAGAAGTTCAGCACTCAAGGACCAAGTTTTCTTCTGAACACAGTGCCCTTTGTTTCACCTTTAAAGGCAAATGCATTTCCTAGAAAAGGAAATTAAAAAGGCCATGCTTAGAGAAATTTAATACATTCAATACATTTTAAAATAGAAGGTGTTATTAATTTTTTAATGAATTCATATTTCATAAAGAATTTATGAATGTATTAAGAATTAACCTCACTCAGAAATTTGGTATTAGCGTTTGTAAGGACTATATACGTATGTCCACTTACTGAGATATTTCTCTTAATGTAAGATAATTGGTATTTTCAAAATTACTTGTAGCCACTTTTGTTTAAAAATAATGACTACCATTTTAGTAGTTAGCAAGTGAAGTGAATATGAGTCTTTGTAATGACAGGTCTTATTTCTTCTGAAGGCCTCTTAATTCTTCTCATGGTAAGTTTTAAAATGTTCTATAGCTAAACAGTTCTATAACTGTTGAGCAACAGTTATAGTTGCCAGGCATTTTGCAAGATACTAGGGGTTTAAAGATAGTTAAGAAATAATTATTTTAAGATATTCTTAACTAAGTATAAAATATAGAAGTAAGACCAAGAAAAGAAATATTCATTCTGTGAGGAAAACAATTTGAAGAAAACTTTACTGGACAAGAACTTAGTTTTAAAGATTGAATTAGTTTTCTGGCAGACAAAGTAGGGTGAGAGTAGTGAGTGGTTTTGGGCAAAGGAAAATCCATGCATGAGGGCACTGAGATGAGCACCATGGGTGAAATCATATGATTCTTAGCCTTGTCCATCTGACTTATTTCACTTTGCACGATTCACTCAAGGTTCATCCATGTTGTTGCACATGGTGATATTTCATCATTCTTTATGGCTGAGTAGTATTGCATAGTATATGTACTACATCTTTATCAGGTTATCCATTAAAAGACACTTAGTTTGTCAGTATGTCTTGGCTACTGTGAGTAATGATGCGATGAACATAGGGGGACATATATCTTTACAAATAAGTGTTTTCAAATGTTTCTGTAGATGCCCAGAAGAGGAATTCCTGGGTCATATGGTAGCTCTATTCTTAATTTTTGGAGGAGCCTCCATACTGTTTTTCATAGGGGCTAAACCAATTTACATTTGTACCAGCAGTATGTGAGTGTTCCCTTTTCTTCCATCCTCTCCAACACTTATTTCTTAGATTAATAGTAGGTAGTTATTTTAACCGGTGTGAGGTGGTATCTCATTGTGGTTTTGATTTGCATTTCCCTTATAGCTAGGCAGAAAAGGACAGGAATCATATGATTTCACTCATATATGGGATGTAAAGCAGAAAGCAACAAATGAACAGACAAATTAGGGTGGTTACCAGAGGAGAAGGGGAGTGAAAGGATGGAGAGGGAAAGGTAGTCAAATATACCGTGACAGAAGGAGACTAGATTCTGGATTGTGAGCACACAATACAATATACCGATGATCTACCATAGAATTGTACAACTTAAAACGTGTAGTATTACTAAGTAATAGTATCCCAATAAATTTAATTTAAAAAAGAAGCAGCATGATAGTTCAGCAAACCTTAAATAGGAAGGGAGTTGATTATAGTGGAAAGATCATAGGCTTAGCCAAAAGAGTTTAAAAACTTCCCTTAAGTCTTGGTTTTAGTCTCTGTAAAAAGAGATCATTCACTTTGGTATGTTTTTGACGATTAAACATTGTGTATGTAAATTGTTCAGTAAAGAACTTGACATAGGTTTCTACAGTGGTATCCTTTATTAAGTGATGATGGTTTTCATTTTTGTCTTTATATATTTTTGGTTTAAATAATATCACAATTACATGGTTCAAAACCCGAAGTATATAAGCCTCCCTTCCACCCTTATGCTCATCTCCAAGTCCCTCCTGTGCAGCCTTCACAGGAAACCACCATCCTTAGTGTCTTATGGATCCTTTCCTAGGCTCTTTATGCTGCACAAGGAAATGTGATAGCAATTCTGTACTTCCTGCTTTTACCCCAAAGGTAGCATATTACACACAGTGTGCACTTCCCCTCTCTCTTTTAGCTTAACAATGCATCTTAGAGATCTTCCCATTTAATTTTCTATGAATCTTTCTCATGCTTTTGTTTTTAAGTGCTAGTTTATTTTAAAATAGCTTGACTGGCAACAAATTGCAACAACAGAATTTCTATGTGCCCTTGTTTTCCTGAAAGATAATCTTGCAAAACCATAGCACAGGGGTTGGGAACCTTTTTTCTGCCAAGGGCCATTTGGGTATTTATAGCATCATTTGCTTAATATGATTCACCTAATATAAATGTATGTTGCTATGAAAAAAACTCCCAGATTTATTGAATTTTGATAAGTCTAGCCCTGAGACTGTCTTGGCAGGGCCAGACCAAATGATTTCGAGGGCTGTAAACAGCCCACGGGTCAGACGTTTCCCACCCCTGCCATAGCAGATCATGGAGACCAGGAAACTGACTTTGATATAGTGTAGACCTTTTTTGGGTTTTTACCAGTTATTATAGGCACTCTTTTTTGGGGTGTGTGTGTGTGTGTGTGTGTGTGTGTGTGTGTTTATTTTGAAATTTTATCATCCTGGTACAGTCAAGTAATCATCACAATCAGAGCTGTTCCCTTACCTGAAAGGAACTTCTTTCTGCTACTTTTTAAAATGGTCACACCCTCCTCCTAGTCCTGGCCACTGGCAGGTTCTGATTAATCAATTCACCCACAGATTTTATATGTGTTACTTTCAAGAAAATTCAACTGTAATAGTATACCTTTCTCAAGGGTAGGAATCAGATTTTGAGAATTAAAAAGAATTCCCTACAGGCCTGAGCACTTCATGGGTGTGTAATAATGACTTCTTGAAGTACAAAAGTCAAAACCAAAATAAAGCCAAGCCAAATAGCAATTTCGGAATTGTAAAACAGATGAGTCAGGATAACGTCTGTTCCAAATAACATAAAGGTTCACTTTCCTAATCGAAAGGCCTCTATGTGACTTCAGTGATAACATTTCTTTCAGGACTCAGTAAACATAAAGCGTTAACGATCAGAAATATAGCTTTTCTAGAGCACACCTTTTCACTTTTCAAATCATGTTTTAAGTATTGTTTTCTGTAAGGACCTCTGTCATAGTGGAATGATAAGGGTTATTTTCCCTAGTTGAGTGAATGGGAGGTGGAAGAAGGAAGAAGGCTAGCAGCCACTGAGCCTAATAGGCTGTTTCCTTTAGTCCCTCCAGCAATTCCGAGGTCAGTGTTCTTGTGTGGATGAGAACATGGTGCTCAGAGATACAGAAGTTTGTTACTTTATATCAGAAACAAGATTCCAAGCTCTACACTCATCACTACTCCACAACAAATACTCTCCTTAGGGCAAAAGCCAAGTAAGAATTCAGATCCTCTCTCTCCTTATTTGAAAATGCTGGTGGAAGTGGTATTTCAGCACATTGCTCATGTATAAAAGATACATACTGCTGGGAAAGTTATAGACATGGTTATGGGCTTTGGAGTCAGCTTGACATCTGTCCAGATCCCAGCTCAGTCTCCCCTGGTTTTGCTGACTACAGATATGTTTTATTTATTGGAGAGTCACATACTCATCTGTAAGGGGAGACACTGGTATTTCCTCCATCAGGTTGAGGGAATTAAATGCAATAAAACACTGAGCATAGCGCCTGGTACCTACTATTCATTCAATAAATACCAGCTCTTAGTATGCCTGAGTCTTCACTTTTAGGACTTTCCACTTCTAAAATCAAATTATAAGCAAATATTGTGTTATGTGCAGAAAACATGCTATTAATAGAATTAATGTTGCTACACAGTGACTTAAAATTTTACACATAAAAAACTTATAGAAATTGAGAATGTCATTTTGCCTAGATAGTTAAATTTATCATTAAAGTTGCTGTATATTTAAATGTAAGGCTGCTATACCCGCCTCCTTCCCTTCCCCCAAGTTATTGGTTTTAATCTGTGAATGGGTAAATTTTCCAGAAATAAAGTTGTATTTATCATGTAGGACAACTGTGGGAGAACTCTGTGGTTTGGCTCTGATGGAGGTTCTGGTCATCTAGCCCCTGTAGAGTCGTGGACATATTCATTATCTGAGAAGTGGAGAGGAGGTAGTGATTCGGGAGGGCGTGTTTGATGGGCAGTAAGGGGTGCTCATTGTAGGCAGCTTCTGTAATAAAAGATAACCAAGTGCAATCTACGGGCACTGCTGTACTGTCCCATTCTTGGAGTTGTTCAGGGAATGTGCTGAACTCTGCTTAGTGGGATGTTTGTTTGTCTAGGGCGAGAGATCTGTGAGAAGCGTTTCTATCACAGCCACAGACTGCAGAGTTCTTCCCTGTGTTACAGATTGCTAGGAAATTGGATAGAACCTCCTGAGAAACGGTCTCCCACCCCGTCCCTCAGGACAAGTCTGTGACATACATTAGGAAGGCAGTGGAGCCCAGGGCTCTATGGGAGTGAGCTGCAATTCCCATACTATGTATAATGTCTCTATACTTAATGGCTCCCTGCACATCATGGAAAATGTACCAGTGTTCCCTTGAGAGCTTCTTGGACTTCTCAAAAAAAAAAAAAGATAATAAAAGAGCTTGCTTGGCAGATCTCATCAAAAGTCTAAGTGGTAACAGTGTAATGCTGAGTTAGTGAGGTTGAAATCTGACAAGGTTGCAACAGTGATTCTTAAATCCAGATGCATATCAGAAGGGCTGAGTATCTTTTTTAACCTTCCAGATAATTCTACAGTATAACGGGTTGAGAGCCACTGGGATAAGGAGAAAGTACAGTGACAAAATGACAAAAGGGCAAAAGAAGAAAACCTCCACACCCAACATTGGGTGGATGGGTCCCCGTATTTTTCGGTGAGGCCACTGGCCTTTTCAGTTGGCTGATTCTGAAAGTGGGTGCATTGGGCAGGTATCCTGTTGAGTGCTGTGCCCATTCAACTGTCTTTCTTGGTGTGTGGGGCACAGTTGCTCTGCTTGTCTCTGGAGTGAGGAGGCAATGTTCCCCCTGTTACCCCTAGAGTTGTTTTTACTGAAAGCCCAGCCTTCAGGCTTGAAGCACAAATGTGTGGTACATGCTAAGGAGCATTGTGTTTAAATCGTAATAATTTGTCTTTTTCATGTAAGAGAAATAACTGAGCAGGGTGGACAGCAACCCTCTGAGAAAACCATGTGTTTCACATTTACTACAAATAAGTCATTCCCTCTCTTGAGCTCTCAAAAATCATAATTTGGAAATCACTCTTCCTGTGAAGACTGGAAAGCGGCCCTCTCTCCTCCCTTTGATACAAGCTGTAACAAAGGTTCCCAGAGGCCAACGCCTCCGATTTGCTGTGATACAGTGGCTGTCTTTCCAGGGAAGTCCTGGAAATACATTGCTGTTTTTCTTTCTCCTCCATCGTATGTGTTTTTTATTCCCTGAAGCTTCATGTCCAAGCATGATGTCACTCACATTTCTTTGGTACATCCCAGGTTCTTTTGCACATGGGAACTGCCGAGGGAATAAAAAATTGGTTGAGTGCCGAAAGTGCATTTCAGGAATGTCCGAAAGGGTCTGTTTTAGAGGCACTACATTTCAAAGTATTCACTGACATTTATCGTCCTGCTTCAAATCATTAAATGTCTTTCTGATCACATGACGCCATGTTTTGCATAGTGTGACATATCTGTCCTCTTTTAAATGCATAGGAATCGGCAACAATCTCATTTCACTGGTGGGTTTGTTGAAGCATTATCATGAGACAGCCAGAATGATTGATGAGTGCTTTGCAGGCAAGGAAATGCTGCCGGCTTGCTTTGTATTTTGTCTTACCTAGAGTTTTGCTCCTTTTTTCTTCACTGGAGTAGAAAATAATCCCTTTTTATGCAGATAGCCATAATCACATTATAAAAGATTTAAAATTTGTCATTTCCCAGTAATATTTCTCACAGTGTAAGCATTTTTATTTAATGTAAGATTATTCTTATTTTTTTAACATTGTGTGTGAGAGAGAGATCAGTATTTAAATTTCCTGGTTTTAATTGTAAGAACTCAGGGCGCATTCTTGTCAAGTGGAGAAGTTAATGAGTGGCCAAGGGGAGTCCCAGAGTCCATCTAAAACAGCAAAATGCACTTTGATGTACCTTGACAGTTTTTAAAAAAGTAACAATAAAATTTTATCTGAGAATTGGATGACTTTGGCAAATATGGGATCCAGTGAGGCAATATTTGCTTCTGCCTCTTCCGCTATATTCCTTTGATCTTGTGTGTTTTCATGTCTTCTGAAATTTACTCTAGAGACAGCCATTCCTTTTTTTAAAAAAAATTATCTTTATTATTGAAAATATTACAGATGTTTTGTCCCACCCCTGACCCCTGTTTTCCCCCATTGACCTCTCCACCCGCTCCTTCCAGACCTTTACCACATAATTGTCCGTGTCCATGGGCTATCTATGTAATATATGCATATATATTCCCCAATTAACTTCTCTCCACTCACCCGGCAACTCCCTTCCCCGCTGAGCTTCCAGTGTCTGTTCCAAGTTTCTATGTCTCTGGATCTATTTTATCAGTTTATTTTGTTTGTTTGATTCCATATGTGAGTGAGATCATGTGATACTTGCCTGTCCCTGACAGGCTTATTTCACTTAGTATAATACTCTCCAGGTCCCTCCTTGCTAGAGACAGCCATTCTTGAAAAACCACATGTTTCTCCCTGACTGGACAGGTCCAGAGATGAAGAAAGAAACAGGCTTTTCATAGATCCCTATTTTCTAGTTCCTTCTTGCATGAAGGCCAAGAAGGTGGATTGAAGAAAGCTCTTTATCTGGAAAGTGCAAATGTGTGGCTCCACTTTGTTTTGCAAACATGAAGCTACATTTTAAGGGAGTGAATCCTTGGGTAACTCTGAGCCATGGAGTATGTGCCCTGTGGTTCTTTAACAATCTTATTTAACTTTGTATGTTTAGGATTGGTTTCATCTTACCATTCTCTTCTAAGTATTTTGAGTGCTTCATTCTTCACGGAAGAATGATCTCTTCTGGCTTAGGATAAAAATTCTTTCATTAGGTCCTTCCCCATTCAGTACTAGGTATTTAAGAAGTTCTCTGCATGTTGGGAGAATGTGATATTGCTCCACTGATGGGTTATTTGGTTGTTGCATTTAGGATTAACAGATACTGTAAATTGTTTGTGGTCAGATAGGCAGAGAATGAATGACTATTTTAAATTAGCAAGAATATTGACTTTAAATGGAGGTTACTGATTGGCTGCCTAAGGCTGTTATAGCTGTGTTAATAATTTTAGAAAATCAGAAGTATTAGTCATCTTTGTGAACCTAATCCTATGGGTAAATAGTTGGATATTCTAAGCATAATCCTGTGGTGCTTAGCACATAAAGGCCATGTGTCTCTAATAGGAAGACATGAAACACATCCTATCTAAGAGTAATATGCAAATTGACTTTACCTCCGATCAAGCCACGCCCACCAGCCAATCAGGAGCAAAGCATGCAAATAAAACCCAACCAAGATGGCTGCCGCCACTGAGAGCAGGAGGGAGGCTTGGGTTTCCCTGGCAATGGAGGCAGCCAAGCTTTCTGCCTGCCATTGCCAGCTTAGGCTTCCAATCAATGCTACAAAGTTTCAATTATAGGAGATACATAATCCCAACAGAAATGGTGGCAGCCACGGGGCTGGTGAGAGAAGAGGCTAGGGCGATGGAGGAAGCCAAACTTCTGCAGCCCTAGCTGAGGCCTCCACTCTAGGCTACAAAGTTTCAAACAGAAATGGCTGTCACCATGGAGTGAGCAGAAGGCTTGGCTCTGCTCCAGGCTACAAAGTTTCAATTATAAAACATAAATTAATCTCAGAAACCAGGGCCTTCACTTGGGTAGCTGGGGGGCATGGCCAGCCTACAAACCACCATAGGCCCCTTGCCAGGCCACCCCACACCCCAAGGGAATCCCCACACTGATCCAGGACACTCTTCAAGGCAAACCAGCTGACCCCCACCCATGCACCAGGCATTTATCCTACCTAATAAAAGAGTAATACGCAGATTAACCATCACTTCAACACACACGAGGGCTGCCCCCATGTGGTCAAAGATCCTGCCCCCATGTGGATACAAGATGGCCACCACAAGATGGCCAGTAGGGGAGGACAGTGGGAGGTTCCAGGCTTGCAAGGGAGGGCAGTTGTGGACCTTCAGGCCAACAGGATGGGCAGTTGGGAGGGACCAGGCCTGCAGGGAAGGGCAGTTAGGGGTGGCCAGATCGGCAGATGAGGGAAGTTGGGGGCAAACAGACTGGCAGGGGAGCAGTTAGACATCAATTAGGCTGGCAGGGTAGTGGTTAGGGGGTGATCAGGCTGGCAGGCAGAAGCAGTTAGGGGCAATCAGGGAGGCAGGCAGGTGAGCAGTTTAGAGCCAGCAGTCCTGGATTGTGAAAAGGAGGTCCGACTGCCTGTTTAGGCCCGATCCTACCGGTATCGAGCCTAAACAGGCAAACATACCTCGAGGGGTCCCAGATTGGAGAGGGTGTAGGCTGGGTTGAGGGACACCCTGTTTTCCCCCTTCTTTCCTTCCCTCCCCTGTGCATGAATTTTGTGCACTGGGCCTCTAATCCTATCTAATAAAAGAGAAACATACAAATTGGCCATACTTCCACTATACCCACGAGCCAATCAGAGCAAGTATACAAATTAACTCACCCAAGATGGCAGTGGCCATGGAGTTGGAGCAAGCAGGAGGCTTGGATTGCCCCACTGATGGAGGAAGCCAACCTTCCCGCTGGCCCTGGTGGGCCCTGACCTCCGTGCAAGGCTACAAACTTTCAATTAATAGAAGGTAAATAAATCCCAGAATCCTGCTTCCATCTGGCCCTGGCCTCTGCTCAAGGAGGTGCTGAAAAACAAAGAAAAAAAAATAACAAAAGGAGGGGCTGGGAGCTTGGGTCACTGGGGGCTGTGGCCAGCAACCATCATCAGCCCCTCACCCAGGCTGGTCACAACCCCATGGGGTGAGGATCCCCACTGGGGGGCTTGGCCAGCCTGCAAACAGCCGGCAGAACCCCCACCCTGAAGGGGGTGTGGCCAGCCTGAAAACGGCCCTCAGCCTCTTACTCAGGTTGCCCAGGCACCCCAGCAGGACTCCCACCCTCATCTGGGACACCCTTCAGGGCAAACCAGCTGGCCCCCACCCGTGCACCAGGCCTCTATCTCTACTAATAAAAGGTAATATGCTAATTAGACTGGGAGACCTTCCATTAGATCTTCTGGATGTTCTAGACAAAGCCCTGGTAGAGGTGGTTAGAGGCCAAGAGGAGAGGGTAGTTGTGGGTGATCAGGCTGGTGGGGGGGGGGGGGCGGTCATTGGGAGTAAGCAGACCAGCAGATGGGACCAGTTGAGGGTGAGTAGGCAATCAGTGGGGGTCAGTTGGAGGTGATCAGGACAGTTGTGAGGGCAGTTTGGAGTGAGCAGGCCAGCAGTGGGGCAGTTGGGGGTGATTAGGCTGGCAGGGGGGATTTGGGGGTGAGCAGGCTGGCGGGGGGGGGGGCAGTTGGGGGCAAGCAGGTAGGCAGGCAGAGTGGTTAGGGGCAATCAGGCAGGCAGGTGAGCAGTTAGGAGCCAGCAGTCCCGGATTGTGAGACGGATGTCCAACTGCTGGTTTAGGCCCAATCCCTGTAAACTGGCAGTAGTACATTTTTTGAGGGGTCCCAGATTGGAGAGGGTGAAGGCTGGGCTGAGGGCCCCCCCCCACCCCCACCCCCACCCACGTGCACAAATTTCATACACCGAGCCACTAATGTTTATTTATATGTATATATATAAATTTGGGAATCTGTTCCCTTTTTTCTTCTTTTTTGAGTTCATGTCTCATGATGTAGGGGCTCATTGAGATAAGAGATTTGTATTCTGGTTTCTTAGCAGCAAGACAGCAAGTAGAGTTTTAATCAAATTAATAACTATTCTTGATTGGTTACAAATAATTCTTACAGGTGGTGAAGGAGGCCAGGCCAAGGGCAAGGAGAATGGGAGAGGGAGCTCTAAAACCATGTAGATACATTTTCTATTTCCCACAACTTGGCTCAGTTCTACCATCAAGGCTACATAAATTGATTTGTTTTCTTCCTGAGATGATTTATTTGACTGACAGCCATCTTGGCTACTAAATCCCACAGCCTAGCCCTTAGATTGGGAATTTAAAGTTCACAACAGATGGGCATTTCCAACTCTTACTTGATTCTGTTATGCCCCACCCCCGTTTTATGCTTAGATAGTCATGGAAATAGAGAAGAAGAGCCAGAAGAAAGAACCAGATTTCTAGTTTAGATTTCATTGGTTAAGAATTAGGAACTGGCTTGATTAAATTTTACCATAGTTTCCCTTAACTTGAGGGAAAACAGAGGGAGTGTGGGGAATTGTAAACGATTAGTGTGACCTAAATTATAGCAAGGATGTGTGACATCTGTATTTTAGAAATACAATTTTTATACCAACACTTGTTATGCTAATTGCATATTTTTACTAGGCTACAACTGTAAAAAATTTATTGTGCCTTTCAAAGCAGCCCATTTAAAAAAAAGTTGTAGGATTGAAAGGGGCCTTCAAGGCAGTTAATGTGAATTAGGTTATGTTGAACCTGCACTGAGAGATGTAAGATGACTTCAGTTAGTGCCCAGGATGTGCCCACTCATTGCTCATGTTAAAATAGGTGATGTGCAACATGTTATGGCATTGGTCTTAGATGAATGCTACCTAAACCTCGATTTTATTTTTATTTTTTGAAATGGTTAACTGAACTGGAACATCAACTCACCTTCTTTGGTTCTAGTACAGTCATTTGGGAAAGGTTTTAGGGACTCTGAAAAGCTCATAGGCATGTGCTGACTTCTTTAAGACTGAGCCATTTCATACCGAGGATGTAAGTCTTGAAGTCAAAAAACCATTCCCACAGTAATTACAATCGCCATGGCATTAAAAAAAAAGAATCAGTTTACCAAAAAGAATGAAAAAAAACTTGAAGAATTAAAAAAAAAAAAAAAAACGGGGGAGCAGCTGGGGACTGAGGAGCAATTTGGGGTTGTATTGATACTCTGGGGCTGGCAGTGTCTGGGCAGCAGAGTTCTCACAGCTGGATGAAGCCTGCACCCTGTAGTTCCCCTTTCCACTTGGACAGAAATGGAGGTGTTGGGTTGTAATCTGGGCCTTGCCCATAGCCAAGTTAGGGTTGTGCAGTATTTCTGTTTTGAACACATTTGTCCTCATTTTCCCTTTGCTCTGCTTGCCCACTAGGAGAGGAAAAAAAGAATCTGAGGTAGTGCTTGGGTGGAGCCACTCTTAGATCTCAAAGCCCCAGGGTTTTCTAGGTTAACAAATTAGAGCTTTCCAGCCTGCTGAGGGGCGGACCGCAGCCGCTCTGCCTGTGTCTCAGGTTCCCTTCCTCTCCCCACTCCAGAAGAGCAAGGAGCCCAACTGCTGAGCATGAAGGAAGCTAGTTTCAGAGCAGGGGGCTGGTTGACAGCAGCTGTGTCTTTGTGGGAAGGAATTCCAGCATATTTCAGGAAGGGACTAAAAATTCCCACCTTTCAGTTTGCTGCTTTTGTCACAGTGCCACGCGTGCCTTGGGCATGCCAGGGTGTGGCTGGAGATTTGGGTGGGGATGGATGGGAGGGAGGCTGAAGCCTCTTGGGCTCTGTCAGCTCTGGAGTCAACAAGGGAGGAAGCAGAGACAAAACTTTAGCCTTGTGACCTGATGCTCCCAGGTGAATGACAAAGGACCTCCGGCAAGGGTGGGGGGCGTTTAGGAAGCTAGGGAGCCAGCTTGATCCTCCTTGGAGAAATGGGATTTCTCCTGCTGCCTCTTGCTGCCTCTTTGCTGGGGGTGTGGAAGAAGCAGTGGGGGAAGTGGGAGGTTTTCGGCAGGAGTTTATTGAAAAAACAGCTGTCCGGCTCCATTTCCCCTTCCCCCCACCCATCCTTCTTTCTGAGGCAGGATATAACTGCTGTAAACTTTGGCAGAAGTGAAGCATGTAAATGATTCTTGAAACGGGAATTTTTTATTTTTATTTTTGGCACAGAACTGTTAGGTTAAAGCTGGGAAAAAAAGCATACATGAAATTGGATACAGTCATTCTAGAAATGATTTGTATGCACATTCTAGAAATGATCTTTATGCACCAGAAAAGGGTCAGAGTTCAGTGCTTCGACTCAGAAAGAGCCAAAGTAAGATATGGTAGCAGGCAGTATTCCTAGCCGCCTGTGCATGCCAGGACTCGAAGCCCATTTGCTGCTCTTCCTTTATTACCATAACCTCTTGAAATGGTGGTAAATGCTTCTCGGTGGATAAGTCTATGACCTAGTTTTTTACCAAGAGCATTTATGGGATTGAACGATGCAGGGAAGAGCAAAGGAGCTTGGACTCCATTGGCCAGAAGTTCTGTGCAAATCAGGAGCTTGGGGCAAATTAGAACCTGAGACAGCTGTTTTATGGTGTGAACTTTTGCACAGAGGATTTCAAGAGGCTAATTCTCCTTGGAAGTCTGTTTGCAAAGTGGTTCTTTCCTGGCTGTTGCTTCATTCTTCTTCGGAGGCCTATGTTTATTGAGGGTGAGCGTTTTGTGCCAAACCTGGCAATGACCTTATGATGCCTGGAGCTGCCACACAGTCTGACCCAGGGGGCTCTGGCCGGGTGCCCGGCAGGCTGAAGGAGTTCTGCTGGCTCTGGGCAGGTCCCACGCCTCAGAACTGGAGTTGAAGAACTGAAAAGGAGGGGAATGTCATAGAAAAATAATGTTTCTTCTGCCTTTCTCTCTCATTAACTGCACTTGGCCCACTCCTGGCTCTGAACTCTTGGACCCGCGCTCACCCTTCACCTTTGCACTCTGTGAAATGTGGACTCACGTTATTTCATTTAACATGCCAGCATAGATTTTTCGTGGATAAATTCTGAAATGAATTATAATGTGCGTAAAATTCACTAATGGTATAGGCCTTGGGGTGTGGTTAAGAAATTGTTCTGCCCCTTCTCCCTTTCCCCCGCCCTCCTCTACTCCCCTCTCCCCCAGTTTTCTGTCTATCCTCCCACTTGCATTTGCTTTTGCAGTGGAACTGCTAAACAAAACATACTTAGACATGTTGTAGAAAGTAAAATCCCTCTCTAAAAGAGCGCAGTGGAGTGTGTGATCCATGAGAAACTGCGGATTAAAAGGGCCAAAGCTAACCTCAATGATTAATTATCATTAATGAAAGTTACTTAAATGATTAAGATGACAGAATAAAATAAATATTCAGATTACACATTTCTTTTCTAGGAATGCATACCTCAAGATGTGCATGCATGTTTCTCTTTTATTATTCAGAGACATACTAAATCTATGCAAAAAGCTTTTTAAAAGGGAAAAACATGATAACATTCCTATTATATACCAATCCTATTTAATAAAAGAGAAACATGCAAATTGACTATACCTCTGCTACATCCACAAGTCACACCCACCAGCCAATCAGGAATGAAGATGCAAATTAACTCAACAAAAATGGCAGCAGCCATGGAGCTGTAGAGAGCAGGAGGCTTCGGTTGTCCCGGCAATAAAGAAAGCCAAGCTTCCCACCCTGCCATGGCTGGCCCTGGCCTCCACTCAAGGCTACAAAGTTTCAATTGTAGAACATAAATAAATTTCAGATACCAGGGCCTCTGCTTGGGTTGCTGGGGGGGGGGGGGGCGCGCGGGATGGCCAGCCTGCAGGGGAGGGTGGTTGGGAGGGACCAGACCTGCAAGGGAGGGCAGTTGGAGGTGATCAAACCTGTAAGGGAGGGCAGTTAGGGGTGACCAGGCCAGAAGAGGAGGGAAATTGGGAGCAATCGGGCCTGCAGGGAAGGGCAGTTTTGAGGACCCTGCAGGGGAGAGCAATTGGGGGGACTCAGGCCTGCAGGAGAGGGCAGTTAGGGGTGACCAGGCCTGCAGGAGAGGGCAGTTAGGGGCAAACAGGCTGGCAGGGGAGCAGTTAGGCATCAATCAGGCTAGTAGGAGAGTGATTAGGGAGTGATCAGGCTTGCAGGCAGAAGCAGTTAGGGGCAATCAGGAAGGCAGGCAGGCGAGCAGTTGGGAGCCAGCAGTCCTGGATTATGAAAGGGGTCCCAGTTTGGAGAGGGTGCAGTCTGGGCTGAGGGTCACACATACCCTCCCACCCCTGTGCACGAATTTTGTGTACTGGGTCTTTAGTAGAGAAATAATTACATAAGTGAAAGTACAGGAAAAATATATGAAAATTAATACTAGGCATTTTTTATAAATTACATTAGAAAATATGAAAGGAAAGTATAAGATTGCATATACAATATTATCTATGTAAAAATGTACTTTCAAATGCTTAGAAAGAACTACAGCAAAATATTAACAGTATAGTTGTATAGGGATTATGAACATTTAAAATTATCGTCCACATTCTCTCTACTCAATTTTTTTATGATGAGTAAGCAAGCAAGTCTTATAAGTAGAACATCCAACATTGACTAGCATACTTTAAAAAAATGTATTTTTATTGATTTCAGAGAGGAAAGTAGAGGGAGAGAGAAAAATCAATGATGAGAAAAAAATCACTCATTAGCTGCCTCCTGTATGCCCAGTACTGGGGATCAAGCCCACAACCTGGCATGTGCTTTTGACCAGAATCGAACTTGGGATTCTTCAGTCCACAGGCTGATGCTCTTATCCACTGAGACAAACTGGCTAGGGCTTGTTAGCATACTTTAATGAATAACCATGAGAATGGCTTTCTCTGTATTTACTTTATTTTTCATCTATGGTTTAGATGAGTCTACGAATGGTAAAACTTTAAAAAAGTTACTACTTTAAGCCTATTCATATTTGCAAGGCTTTCAGTCCTTTTTAATCTTCACCTGAGGATATTTTCCCATTGCTTTCAGATAAAGTGGAAGGGAAATGGGGGTGAAGAGCAGAGGGTCAGACAGGCAGAGAGACAGAGAGGGAAAGAGATAGACAGAGAGGGATAGAAACAGAGAGGGAGAGATTTGAGGGAGACACATTGATTGGTTGCCTCCTGCTCATGTCCCTACTGGGTCGGGGATTTGGCCTGCATCCCAGGTACATGCCCTTGATAGAAAATCAAACCGACCACCCTTTGGTGCATGGGCTGATGTTCTAACCACCGAGTCAAACTGACCAGGGCCTGGCTTTCAATCTTATGTGCCACTCACCACTTCAGGGCAATCCTGGGGTGGGCAATTTATCTCCAGGTCTTCAGGAAGAGACTAGGACACATCTTCCCTGGTAGGCTGCCATCTTGCTGCTCAATGTGTGTATGATTCTTTTTCTTTGATGTCAAGGACACATTCTTCTTCCCAGTTCATATTATATTTCTGCTTTTTCTTCTGGGATCTTGCTCCCGCTCTTTTTTGTTGTTGGTGGAGTACATTCCCTTCTCATCCCTGTGGGGATGATCCTTGTATCTCTTTATTGGGGGTGACTCATAATTGGGGAGCAACAAGTCGCCATTAAAGTTAATAGTGCTTCTTAGGGACCCCGTTTGTGGTAATAAAATTTGCAGCTAGGCATGAGCAATTTCAATTTGCAACACAGTGTCTTAATTGTTCAGAGATGTCTATAAAAATATAGTGTGGCAAATTAAAATTGCTTATGAGCTGCTGAGATTTTCTTCTTAACCAAAAAGGTACTCCCTAGAAAATGCTTTTCTGTTCAACAGTGACACATGATGTTGGCTTGAGCATCTGCGGTCTGAAGTGATCAAGCTGTACTTGACAGGCGGTGCAGAGGTACATGTTTCTCAGAATGCCAGCTTTCCATAGCTGGTCTGAGAGAACATGTGAAGTAGAAGTAGCACCACCTCAGCTGGTGAATTGAATAAAGCCTTTTGCTATTGATGTATTTTAGCCTTGGACTTGACCTACCTAAGAAAATCATATCACCTTTACATACTACCTAAAGAAAATGAAATGCAAACTATTTAAATGAATTCTTTCTAGTTTCCCCCTGCACCCCACTCTTTATCTTGAAAGGGCACTTAATGGAAATTAGAATCTTATGATGAAAATCTCTTCTCTTTTTTTGTTTTCCTAATTTCCAAAGTTTAAAGGGGAAAAAGTCTCCAGTTGTCATTTTTCCACTAATGGGCCCATATGGTACATTTTGGGTGTGTGTTTTTTATTGCCAATACCAGAGGCCTGCGGGATCCTGCTGAAACCACTTCTCCAACATCACCTTGAGGGGTCTTGGATTTTGAGAGGGTCCAGGCAAGACTGAGGGAGCCCACCGGTGCACGATCGAGGCAGGGGAAGAATGCAGGAGGTTGGCAGAGGGAGAGAGACCTCAAGAGGGCTCCAGGGTGTTTCTGGCCCATCTTGCTCAGTCTTGATCAGTTGGACCCCAGCAACAAGTTAGCTTACTGGTTGGAGTGCCTACTCCTTGGTGGTCAGTGCATGTCATAGTGTCTGGTCATGGTTGACCAGTTGACTGTCTGCCCCCTGGTGGTCAGTGCATGTTATAGTGAGCGGTTGAGCGGCCTAGCATATCATTAGCATATTATGCTTTGATTGGTTGAACGAACAACCAGACGACTGGACACTTAGCATAATAGGCTTTTATTATTTAGGACTTTTAGCTTCTTCCTCATATTTCTAGGTGTCCCCTACAACCTTCCCTATCCCCACATCTCATGGGTGAATATCAGTAAATATCTGAGATTATTGTTTAAGGCTAAATATTTGTAATAGAGGCCATCTGTAGCTAGCCTTGGACATATCAAAGTAGTCTTTCTTAGTGCATGCATAATTGGTGGTGTTTCAGGCCAAATAAAGATATCCTGGGTAGGACCTCCAGTACTCTGAACCTGAAGAGAACTTAAGAAGCACTGCATTGTTCATCCAATTAATTCCATAGGTAAGCAACTCTGAAACTAACAAATCCAGCTGATTTGGGGAGTGGGTTTTGGAGTCCCTTTGCCTTATTCTGTAGATTGATTGTGGCATGTAAACACAATATGAAGTGTTGGGCAAACCAGGTTTACAGTTGTTTGTATGGAAAACAATACAATAACTAATAATAATACAAGAATAAACTCTGTATTTTGCATACTCACAACTGTAAACCTACTTTTGACCCACCCTGTAGTGTACAGTCATGCACCTCTTAACACCAAGGATGCGTTCTGAGAATGTAGACGAGTTTGCCTTTGTGTGAACATTGTAGAATGCCCTTACAGAAGCCTAGATGTTGCAGCCTACGACACACATAGGCCGTGTGGCATAGCATTGTCCGTGTGCAGTTCATCGTTGACCATCTGCCTGTGTGGCGCATGAATGCATTTTTTTTCCTGAAATGAAAATGTAAATGAGCATGAAACTTTCAAGGCCAACAGGGAAACTCAGAGAATCTATGGTGAGAACATTGTGACCTCCCATTAACAACAGAATATTGATTCCTAGAGGAGGCAGAAAAGTACACACACTGAAATCACACTTGCTGAGTCACCTTTCTGTGCTTTAGTTGCCTTATCCTGCCAGGTTGCTGTGAATTCTTTCCTCCTAAGGTGAGTCAGGCAACCTGTGCCTGCTCACACTCATGGCTCCCCCAGCTGGTCTGCAGACACCAGCCCTTAGTCTGGCCACCATCTGTCTTGAGCCAGTCACTTTAGCCTCTCTGACTTCAGTGACTTCCGGGTGGAATGAGATGATGGTGGTGCTGTGTGATCCTTTCCCTTAATCCTCTTTTACCCAAACCATGGGTGTAACAGTCTGATTCTGGGGAGGGTAAAGGGTTCCTTGTAATGAAGGCCATATCTGGAGATTGGGCAGTGCTATTTCTCCAAGTCCAAGTCCCTCTTTCTATACTATCAGCCCTATTGAAGGGGTGAGAGGGTGACAGGGACACATGGCATCTTCCCTGTGAGGGCTGTATGGCGTTAACTGCCACCCTTAACAGCCTAAGCAGAAGAGGACAATAAACTGACTTCCTGGGTTCTAAATCACGTTCTTCCTTCTTACTCCCTACCTATGTGATTTTATTATTTGTGAGAAGAGGGGGTAGTTGCTCTTCCTCAGCACACAGAAAAGAGACTTATTTTGAGCCAAGTTTGTCTTGCTCTTCCAGTTCACACCAATCACATGTAGTATCTTAACTTTTCAGTGTCAAGATAAAGGAATAAGAGGGGTGAGGATTTGTTCAATCCACCTAAACTCTATCCATGTCTTTCAGGTCATACCTTCTAACTTAAAGAATGGAAAAACTCTATGCATTGTTTGGGGAAGGACTTAACAGTGACATAGTTGATGTTTAAAATCTCATTTGAATCTATTCTGTATCTGAGTATGATTTCCCTCTAAAAAGAAAGGTGATATATTTTGTGCTCCAATACCTTAAAACAGTGTACACTTAATGCACAGTAAACTGTGTCAAGTGAGTTAATACATAAAGGAATGCCTTCTCTAAATCTTGTCTCATCCTCCGCTTTGCACCCTTGGCCATCACCATAGTTCTTGAAAACCTGCTGAAGCCATGTGAATCTCTGATATTTTTTGCACACGTTTTCGTTGTCTCTGTGCATGCATTCTTCCCTCTGCCTAGACTGCTCTCTCCTTTCCAGTTTATAGTTGCGATTACTGACAAAAGTCTAGCTCAAAACCTAAACTTTCGCATACACTTTCAGTGAGTGGTCCAGCTACCTGGATCGTCTTTTCTACTTCTTACCGCCATCACTGATGGACCCTGGGCTGACTTGCTCTGTTTGAAACCCCCGAAGACCAGGTTTATGCTTAGATAATGAGTGTGCTTTTATATGATGGAAGACGGGGAGTGGAGGGGTCGACCATGAGAGTATGTTAGAAGGGACAGCTCCTCATCTCTGCACAGAACACTTTGGATGGACAGATTAAGTAAATTGACACCATGTTTGGTGGCGTTTATGGGCTCACATGTACCTGAGATGAGGCTTATTTCAAGATGACACTTACAGAGTCCTTCTCTCTTCTCTGACAACAGTCATTAAGAGATTAGATTTCTTGAAATAGCAGGATTTATTGCCCCTCTGGCTGCATAAAGCTCTGTGGCCTAACGAAGAAGGGATTTCTGAATAGATTTCCAGCAGCTAAGAAATGCTGAGTTTTAAAATAAGCATTCATAGTGCAACGCACTTCTTTACCCACTGTGAGTGGACATATGCCTTCCAAATATTTAATTGCTGTCAAGGGCATTTAGAGGTGTTTGTAGAGAGAAAGGAGGTGGGGGAGTCTTATTCTAACTGGTAACCATCACATAGTATTTGAACATGCCAATTCTTAGCATATTTACACCTCTTATTTGGAAGGAATTGCTCGATTGGTTTCAAGATATTAGTATATACAGTTCTTGGATCAACATTTTTAGGATGAGATTGCAGGATTCTTCATGAATAAAGCTATTCTCTGGCCCTGTTCTGTTATTCAGCAGCACAAAGTGCTAGATCTTACTGAACAGGGTTTGTGGTACTGAAGAGCCTTCTTAATACCAGGACAAGGAATGGAATGAAACTGGGGATTCAAGTAGTAGTAACATTCTGAAACAAATTGTATGAAAATAACTGTACTTTAAAAAGGGAAGAACGTGACCATTTAATTTTGCCCAGGTGAATTCTAGGGTTGTTAGAACCTAAAAATGGCAGATTCAGTTTTGTATGGTAAGTAGAATAACATCCCGCCTTTCTGGTATTTTATGCCCTTTTGATTTAATAAATCTTAGTATGGAAGCCTCTTTGATGGACAGGAATAAAGAGGGCAAAATTGTGTATCTGATGGTCCTCGTCAAATCCATCTGCCAGATTAGAAGTTTGGGTACTCTTTCATGCACCTGGGAGGTTCTGCATTAAGTCCGACAATTTGGCTAGTTCTGATAACTATCAATAGAGGAAGACTTTCTGTTTGACCCTTTTGCAATCTACTGGATCTTGCACCTTGAAACTAGCTGTGGAAACGCAGGAAAATTGGTGGTCAGGTATAATGAAAGATGAAAGAGCAGTTCCTCACAGTTTGAGCAGGGTGGTAGGGAAGTACCATTTGGCTTTGAATGGAAGTTGTACATACCAGGACCCCACGTGCAGAAGCCTTCTGCTCATCTTCTGCATCTTGCTAATTCACATGTGTTCACAACAGATCATTATCTCCTTCTTCCTCCTGCCTCTTCCTTGACCCTCACATGGGAACCTGCTCTTCTAGGTGCAACTTATTGTCTTCCTTTACCTTTACTTTTTCCAACTTTGCTGCTTATCTCCACTTATTTTCCTAGAGATGAAACAAAAATCTTACATATTATCATATATTTTGTTATTTTAATTTTTTTTTTAGCAAATAGTGTGAAACAAGCCAAAATTTATGGCTGAACTAGTTTGAGAATTGTGTATGTTTTTGAAATTTTTTGCTTTATATCATGGAATCATTAAAAATATACCTTCGTGTTTTTGGTGATAGGCTCATGGCTACAAATTGGCAATTATGTATATGCCACCAATCTGAGAGAAATTTGACCTAAAATGGAGTAGTGACGCTATTTCAAGCCTGGATCATAAGCAAAGTTTAAGACTGAAATGAATAGCAGGCACTAGATGTTCCTCACATTATCTTCTTGTAGGGTCAAGGAATAATTTTCATCAGTGTCTTGACTTGTCTGGCCGATTAAGTAAGCATGTCTTTGCCGTGTAAACCTATTAAGTGAAAAGGGTTGGGTCCTATTGCATATAATTGTAAGGAAGGATAGCCCATCATCCCTCTTGTAATTTTACCTAACTAAATAAGAAAATCATGGTGAAGCAAAGCAAAACACGTAACTGTTTCTACTCTATTGTAGGCCAAATGATGTTACATCTATATCAATGTGTCAATTTCATAGAGTTTCACCGTCTCCCCCGACCCCCGCCACCGCCCTGTGGGATCTGAGACTCATTTAAAATAGCCTTGGCAGAAGAATATTAGTCACTTAGACCTGTAAAGGATATTTTTATGTATAATATATAAAACACATATAATAATTAATATAAAAGCAGCTGAAAGTGCCTGAGGTTAGTAGTTGCTGCATCAATAGTGCATGTAAACAAAGTATTAGCCAAAATTGCTTTCAGAGGGCCCTAATCACATCTGTTTTTATTTAATTTAGTCTGACTTAATGATATTTTTTATATGAATTTGCTTCATGGTTCTGTTAATTGCAATTTCCTTTGCCTGAGAAGAATGTATTCAAGATGGGATAGTTATAAACTTCTTTTTCACCATTTAGTTCGGTGACCCTGTATCTATTTAAAGGCATGGTATCCTATTGAAAAAATAATCGATGTAAAGCCCGTAATTTAAACCTCATTCGATCTGTTTACAGGTTTTAATGTAAAAGTCACCTACAATGAAGTATACAAAACTTGCTGGTATGTTTGAGTTTTGAGAAGTGTGTAACTTGGACTCCTTAAGATATAGAACATTGTTAAAACTAATTCTTGCTTGCTCCTTCCCCTACTACTCCCTGCCTGTGTCAGCAGGCAGACTCTGTTCTATTTTTTTCTTTTTTCATAAATTAGATTTGCCTATCTTACAGCTTTATGCAAATGAATCTCACAATATATACTCAAGGTTTCTTTCACTCATGAACTTAATTAAAAAAATGATATTTTTATTGCTTTCAGAGAGGGAGAGAGAGAAACAGCAATGATGAGAGAGAATCATGGGTTGGCTGCCTCCCACATGACCCACCCAGGTATGTGCCCCGACAGGGAATGCAACCCTGACCTTCTGGTTCATAGATCAATGCTCAACAACTGAGCCATGCCTGTTAGGAGGTAATTGTATGTTTAGTTTTAAAAGAAACTGCCAAACCATTCTCCAGAGTAGCCAGCCGTACCATTTCATACTACTAGCAATGTATGTATGGCCTAATTTCTGTGTCCTCACCAGCATTTGGTGTGTCATTATTTTTTTGTTTTTGCCATTCTTAATAGGTATGAAGTGATAATCTCATTATACATTTAATTTGCATTTCTATGATAGCTAATGATGAACACTTTTTCATGTGCTTATCTGCCATCCACGTATTCTGTTTTTTAAAATTATTTTTCTTTATTGATTAAGGTATTACATATGTGTTCTTATCCCCCTAATGCCTTCTCACCCCCATATTCTTTTGATGAAATGTCTCCTCATACCTTTTCCCATTTTTTAATTGATTTTTAAAAAGTATATGCTAAAATAGATGAAACAAAAGACAACCCAACTAGCTTTCAAGAAATTTAAGAAAAATACCCCAAGAAATATCTCATTTGGCTTGAGAGATGCTGTTAGTAGCTTAATAAGTAGATGTAGTGAATCACCTGATGCATATAAATGGATGTTTTGCTACAGATGTGTAAAAAGAATTGTCAACTTTCTGTGCTTCTCATGACTTTCATGTGAGTAGCTTGGGCTTCCAATCCTTCCCATATTTTTAGGTCCTGGGCTTTTCTGCTGCTCTGCCCCAGGCCTTATATTCTCTTTTCCTTTTCTCTGTGACAAGCTTGGGTGACAGATTCACACCTTTGAATACAATTCTGAAGCATATTGATGGATTCCTGAAACAGGGCTTGTGGGCCAAATTATTCTGTTTTGTTTTTTTCCGGATAGGACTTGGTCATTTGAGATGGTCTGTCTGCACATTTCTGTAGTATCTGCCTCTGTTGGACGGAGGCAGATGTAACAGTTATCTTATGGGAGGATAAAAAGAAGCAGGCTAGACACAGAGCAGGAAAGCTTTCTAGTGTGTGTGGTAATGAATTTACTGTAGAGAGACGTATACAGGTCATCAGAACATTTTCTTAGATGATGCATTTCTGACCAAGTAATAAAGTAGAAAAGAGCTGAAGGCTTGCAGGTAAAGGACCTGGTTTGTGACCTTTCTCTGATCTGATTTAGTGACATTGATCAGATTACTTAACCTCTCTGAGCCTCCACTTAATTATTTGTATAAATGGGTAATAATTCCCATACTACTTTCACAGTGATTTACAAGTATCAAATAGGATAATATAATGCCTTTGTATGTGATAAAGTGCTATATAAATATAAGTTGCTATTATGTTTCTAATAATTATATTCCTTATCCCCACCAGTAATGCAAACAGAAACACAACCTGGGAGAGAAACAGTCATTTTCAATGTAATGTGGTCAAATGATCACTGTAGGTTTCCTAATTTTTTTTGGGGGGGGGGATGGGAGGGAGAAGCTCCAAGGTTTATTGTTTTCTTAAATGTGATCTTAATTTTGTTTGGTAGACAAGAAAATGCTGAAAGAATCAATCAGCAATAATTGCACTTCAAGTAGGCCACTGAGCCAAGCTGCTATGGGAATGAAAATGGAGTTACTTTAGGGGTATTCTGATTTTACCCATTTAAGTTCTAGTTTTAAAGATGAGTTATTCATCAACTTGCCAGTCAAAGCCTTGCCTGGAGTCCTGTTTCCCTCCAATCTTATCCTGAATCATCACCCTGTGGCGAAGAAGCCAGGCAGATCAGGTTTGTTCAAGGAGTCTTATTAACTGTGTATGACCTTGGATGAAAGATTAGATTCCTCTCTTCATCCATAATATGGATTCAGAAGAAATTGTTAACTGATGGGGTAGGTGGCAAATTATCTGGACATCTGCCTTTAAATAATAATTTTAGGTAAAATAGACGAAGTGTAGTTGGTAACCCTGTCTGTAAATTGAAATTCAGAGAAAAGGTCACGGAAAGTTACAAAATGATTTCATTCTGAAAAAGGTGACCGGTGACAACCAGTTTAGGAATGGAGGAAACAAGCCAGTTTGCACGCATGCGATTTACCCTAGATCTCATTTGGGCAATTTACTTTTGTGATTTAGGATAATTCAAAGGTCTCCAGGTGATGGATCACTGTATGTGAAAGCACTTTGGGGAATGTCATGTGCTAGGCACTTTGTTGTCACTTGTGGAGGCCACAGAGGAAGGGGTGGTACTAATAGGGGTGTGAGCAGCAAATAGGTTCATCAAGCTTGAAAACTTGTCTAAGGATATTTCCAGTTATTGGGTGGTATTGGAAAAAACAACCTTAAACTTCATTCTAGACTCCGTGGGTAACTACCCTTCTCTTGGAATACATAGCCATATACTGAATCGCTGTCTGCATTGTAACAACTCATTTGTAGGTGATGACATGTAAAAAATCGTCCCTTAAATCTGGAGAACCAGTGCAATGAGTTCAGAGAGCACAACAGGGAGAATTTTAATTTAATGGAAACCCAGCCAGTGATTAGATTAGGTGACAGGAAGGAGGTCAAATGGATTATGGAATGATGAGGAAGGAAGTGAATGGAGTCATTATGCTTTTAGTTACAGTATATTTTTACAGTTGATTCTGGGGGTGGTATATTGTTTAGTTCATTACAGCATTTAAGGACCAATTTCAGCTTGAAAGCATGAATGATTGAAGCTCTAACCAAACTAATCCCAGCTACTCATGAGTCATGACTTTTAATGTCCTTTAATCTGAAATAAATTATGGTTTTTCTGTACTATCACACTTCAAATACTTATTTTCTTTCAAATATAAGGATATATCTCACTCTCTTTACAAATTTCCGAGGCAGTTGCTTCCTGTCTTTTAATATAGGTTTTTGTATCTTTGAACATGTGCATGGCTTGCAATAGCTGGTTTGGCTCGGTGGATAGTGTTGCCCTGCAGACTGAAGGGTCCCAAGTTTGATTCTGGTCAAGGGTACACGCCTGGGTTGTGGGCTCAATCTTCAATAAGGAGCATGCAGGAGGCAGCAGTCTCTCTCTCCCTTTTCCTTCTTCTCTGAAATCAATAAAAAATATTTTTAAAAGTGCATATCTTAACTGAGTATTGCATCAGGAATTCATTTGCACATGTCTCTCCTTTGTTAAGAATAAAAAAAATTGTGTCTGGTTATAAATGCAATGATCTAACCTTTGCAAAACCTTATTACTGATATTTATGTTACTTACTAGAGGCCTGGTATATGAAAATTCATGCACTGGAAGGAGGGTCCCTCAGCCCAGCCTGTCCCCTCTCATAGTCTGGGAGCCCTCAGGGGCAGAAGGCAATCTGGTAATCAGGGGAAGGCAACACCCTCATCACACCTCTGCTGCTGCCAGCACCTGCAGCACAAGCCTCGGTCTGCCCTGGTTACCTGAGCCTTGAGTGGCCCTGGGTGGCTGGGCAGCGGACATCTGAGGGTTGCCTGCACCTCTGGCATTGGGTGAGCAGTTGCCATCAGAGGCTTGCCTGTGCCTTTGGCTGACCCTGGGTGGCTGGGGGGCAGAGGGGACTGGGGAACTTGGGAGGCAGGCACAGAGCGGCCCACCCCGCCTGGGGGCTGAGGGGCCTGGGTATCACCATCTTGTGGCGGTGGGTGCCGACATCTTTGAAAGCATGTCAGTCAATTAGCATATTCCCCTCTTTATTAGATAGGATATCTTATGCTATGAGCAATATTATATTCAGTTGTTGCTCCCAAATAGAGAACTCTAAAGGAATTTTTTTCAACAATGGCTTTGCATGGATTTCTCACTTCCATTTGTGGCTGATTGCATGCTACTCTTTCTGGAACGTCAGACTTGTGAAGGATCTCCTTCAACTCAGATGAGTAGGGCCAGATGAAGGGTGGGCCTGTTTTTTTCTTTTATTTGCTTGGTTGCTGCTGGAGCAATTTAGCCTCACAAGTATTGTCCTTTCCTTCTCTAAAATTCCCAGATGTTTGTTAATTCATATGCCTACAAGCATCCTTCAGCTTTTCATACTGACCAATGATGATTGGTGACTCTTGGGAGTAGAGTTAATGTTGTTCTTGGTGCTGGATGTAGCCAGTATTTGACTTACGGGCTTCAGGCAAGCTTTCTCTGTCCACTCTATTTAAAATACTAATATTCTCCCCCTGTCATTCCCCCTTCCTACCCAGCAATACTTTGTAACTTCCTGCCCTGCTTCCTACTAGCTGACATTATAGTAAATGGATATTTGCTGACTGATTGATTGCCCATCTTTCTACTAGAACTAAGCACTATATGGCAAGCACTTTGACTCTGTCCATTCAGACGAGGACTGTGCAGGGCACATATACACACAAGTATTTGTTAAATCAATTAGTCTAATAATCCCATGAGCCACAACAAACTCATGAGATAGATTCTCCTAATGTTTACATTAATTATTTCAGGTTCAAAACTTGCTATCTTTAGAACTGTGTTTCTCCCCTTGGCTTCTAACACTTTTTTTTTTTTTTTTTTTTTTTTTGCGCTGGAGAACTTCTTAATAAACATTATTTTGGGAGAAAGGAAGCCAAATGAGTATGGGTGTCAGATTATCAAGTAAATATTGGAACAATTTTAGCCTCTGATTGGGAATGTTTATTTTGTTCAGATGTGTATTTGGTCTGACCTTGGAGTTAAAGTCACTTATGAAATTGCATACATGTTAATGAATGTTTATAATGTGAACTATAAGCTGAAAGCAGTTAAAATATAAATATTTAAGCCATATGTTAGAAAATAACCAGAGCATTGCAGCTATTTCGGATTTGGTGGGAAATTGCCTGATTTATTGACGAGAGCTGGACATTTGGAGTCCTGGGTTCTGTTTCCATTGCTGCTCTTGCCAGCGCTTCACAAAATGTTTCTGTTGAATAAGATGTTCAATGGATGGTATTAACTCCTTTAAGAATAATACTTTTATAGTACTTAGACATTTTGTGCTTCACTGGCTCTGCCTTTATTGAAGTTCTGCTAGTCTGTTCTTCAGGTTTTTTGTAAAACGTGCAAAGGCCCCCACCCTTGCTTGCATGTGTGTGTATTTGTGGTGGGGGAGCTTGATTTCATCTTATCAGTTCCTCATTAGTATATATTTTTTACCTCACTTTTGTTTAAGGCTCACCTGAAGAAAAACACACACAAGCTGTGCTATTTATAAATACAAAATGTATTACTATGCCCAATGTAGCAAATAGTAATTTACCAATTAAGATGAACTGGACAGAGTTTGAACTGGGGATGGGGGAGGGCGGGAGGGGGATGTTGTTGCAAATGAAAATAACCAAAGATGAGAGCCTCCTTCCTTCTCCAAAGCAAAGAAAGCAAAGAGGCTGGATCTTGATCCATCTTGAAGGAAGGCAGCTAACTAGGCACAAAGCAGGTACCCTTATTTAAATAAGGAACATCATTTAACACCATTAGTGTTATCAGAGCTTTTATGGCAGGCTTCTGTCTGGTGTGTTTGGTGAATTTTTAACTGAGCAGGCTATACAATGGGAGCAATGGGCTAAGCCATAAACAAAAGCTACAACTACTTCAGAATTCCAGAGACCTGACTCAGCTCCCTCTCCCACTGACTCTCCCCTGCACTCACCCTTCTTGCTGGGGATTCTGGAGGGGAGGGGCCCCTGTTGGTCCATCCTTGTGGCACTTGATAAAAATACTAATTCCTGGCTTCAACTGGAGATGTGCTGAATCAGAAACCACTGGGGAAAAATTCATTTTGAAGTCCTTTTAACAAGCACCTTTCAGATGATTCTCGGGCACGTTCTAGTTTGAGCTCTACCGATCTGCTCTTAGTCCTGCCCCTTTAATTTATTTAAGGAAGCAGGTGGTTTTCTATCTTCTCCTGGACCATGTTATGCTGTGGATGGAGGAGAGAAAACTGAGATACAAAGAAAGACCAATTTTTCCTCTGGATTCATGTCTTAATTTGTAGGAGGAACTGAGAATCCATATTCTCATTTCTTTAAGAGCCCTGCTCTTTAGTCGGATATCCTATAATCTACTAGATTTTCGTAGATAGATGTATATTCACAAGGAAAACATCTGTAGGCATAAATGAGAAACTATTAGCTCAGCAAGATCATACTACCCATTGGTCCATATGACTACTTGAATCAGGATACCATCACCAGGACCAGGCCAGGTGCATTCAATGTTTAGAGTGAGTTGGGGCTGAAATTTCAATTCTGGATGACTTTGAGGGCTTATCACATGTGATTGGTATAGCAGCACAGAGTAGGTCTTGAGAGAGGGATCTGAGTAGAAATCATGCTAGAGATTCTACATTGGGATATGTGTGGTCACACACTTTGTGATGTTTGTTTTATGTTGAATATAAGAGATTTTCGTTTTCCTAACGTGAAATACAGCCCATCTAGTGTAAGAAAACAGTTTCCCTGAGACTTTTGGCAGAGGATCACACTTTTCAAACATATCAGGAAGGAATTCAAGAGTTTTCAACTAGTCATGAGAAAACGAAGCTTCCTTGTCTTATATTGGGATTCTTTGCAGAAAAGAGAAAAAGAAGTTTCCTGGGTTTATTTCAGACAGAAATGTGCTCACCCTCCATGACATCATTCATACAGAGAGTTGGTGTGGGAACTCTGCAACTCGGGTTTCCTGTGTGCTGTGACGCAGGGAGTGGTTAAGATACTGAGCATTCTCACTGTTCCTCCGAACCAACAGCAATTTGGGGGAGATTGAGAAGTCAGAGCACAGTATGGAGAGTACACTTGATACAGGCAGATGGCTAGGTCATGAAAATGTGTTGAAATGCTTTAATGAACTACATTAGATTAAGTGTTGTGGGTATGTGTTTAAATAAATTTAAGGCCCTGAAGAGACCTGGGAAGAGACGAGATATGCTTTTTCTATTGATGTGACAAGATGTATAAAATTAAAACTGAAGGGCAAATGAAGAGCATGGCTGGGTTGTTTGAAGAGTTGTGAAGTGGATTCAAACAGGGCTTGCACATTGGGCAGATGGATGCTGGTGGTCACATCATTTCTCATTTCAGAACTCATCCAAGATGTGGGGATTTGGGAAAGTCACGCTTTTAGGCAAGATTCAGACTTTCATGAGATCCCATGCTGACTTAAATTCCTGCAGCTGCATTTGGAATGCACTTTACTGAGTTCCAGCTTAACTTAGAATCTTCCCTCTTCTGCAAGATTGTGGGAAGGATTACATTGGACAATATTTAGTTAGAAAGTATCCATCCCATTTCTGGTGTACAATAAATACTTGGCAAATGGAGGTTCCCTCAGGCACCACCCGCCCCTTCCCTCCATGAAAAAATATATTAATGGAGGAAAAAGAATTATTTCATAAGTGATAAAGCATTGTTGCTGCCAGTGGCCTTCTAACATTTTTTTTCATTTTACCAGTTTTTACTGTAAACAATACTGAAATGAACTTGTCCCTTTTAACAATAACTTCAATTGTGAAGAAAAGCTAGATTTTCCTTCTTTGTAGGAGTTTTTTAAACTGTAGGTGGTACCATTGAGCATATTGATCCAGGAATATTCTGGCCCTCAGAGTTTGGAAGTGGGGACAATGAGATAGAGACCATAGTCACTAAGTGACAGAACTTAATGTCCTTTCTACCCAGGACATTGTAAGAATAAGCACAGTCAGGGTGTGATGAGAGTCTGTTTAGGCCCAGTAAACCAAGAATCAAAAAGCCACCTATAATCTCAGGCATTTCAACAGAGCAGGCTCATTGTTTGGTTTAGTTTTTCACCCTCTTACTCTCTATTGGCTTTAAATAAGTTACAGAATGGATGAAGAAGCAGTTATGCAGATGTTATAGAACACCTGCTTCTTGAGGATTTGCCTGGGTGCTAGGTGTGGAGAGCTGGATCTGGAGGTGAAGGAGGAATAGACAGTTGCATATTGGTAGGAACTGTGCAGGCTCTAGGAAATGCAGAGGGCTCATTAGGAAACACAGTGATTCAGCGGTCGTTGTTTTGACTTCTGCTTTTATTGCTTGGACTTTTTAGAGGCACAGCTTGACTTAAGATTAGCCAAAGCAGCGTCTTAATTGAACGAGTAACAGCTATTGGGACAACCAAATATAATTAACTTTGATGTTTTCGAATTCCTTCTTCCATTCTTTGGTTTGCCTGTACTTTGATCCTTAATGATGTGTGCACAATGAATTACACTCGAAGAGAAATGTCTGTGTTCATATTAAATATTACCAGACCATCCTTTTCATTGAGTGCTGGGCATTTTCAACTCCGGGCAAGATGGATTGGTAAGGAACACTCAGTACTCTGGTAAGTATGTTTTTAGTTGAAATAACAGCCAATAACATCACAAAATCAGGGTCAGAATAAACTCTCTACCATAGCCTAGACAAATATTTGTGATGTTAGGAAATGGAGTAGGGACTGGAGATAGATTCAAAAGAAAATTAAGTGAAAATAAATTTACATCAATCTTTAAGCAAGCTTGGCATCTACTTATCTGGATACATTTTTGCCTGGCATAGTCCCGATTTGGGGAATAGTTGGAAATCCACTATAGATGTTAATTTTCCTTTTATTCCCCTTATTATTATCAGTTTGAAGTTAATAATAAAAAATATGGTCTATTACTAAGGAATCAGAAGATATATATTGTGGCTCTTTGGTCACTTGTTATTTGAATCACTTTGGGAAAGTCCCTTAACTTGCCTGAACCACACCTTTCTCATCTATAAAATGGGCATGTTTACTTGATGGATTGCTATGGGATCAAATGAGATATATGTATGTGGAAATGCTTTGGAGACTTTAAAATTCTTTTAAAAATAAGATTTTTCTTATGCATAGAGAAAGGCAGCACAGACTGTGCAGACTAGCATGCATGCTGATTTTCTCCAAGATTAAATCATTTATTTCATAACTATATACTTACTAAGAAAAGTTCCCTCTCTTAGATCTCTGCCTCATATATTAGGGGCTCCATTTACCTGTCTTATCACTGTACCTCTTATTTTGGAACTTGTAGCCATTACATGAAAGACTCACTGTTTTATGGAGTACACTGACAAATTGTTTCAAAATTATTGCTGGTTCAGATAAGCCGTGGTCAGTTGAGAAAGCAAATCCAAATTCTTAAGTTTTTCACTTTTACTTTTTCCTTCTTTCCTCTCCCTTGCAACTTTTTGGAACATATGTATTAAAATTTTGACATAATTACCCAGATTTTTAGATCAAATTGTGATTACAGAAATTTGGACCAATCTTATCTAGAATATGATATTTTACATTTTATTTTCAAGATAGATGAGCTGAATTATAAAAATGTGTCATTTTTTTTTTTTGCATTTGAGATTTAAGAACTTGAATAAATATCACTGTTTATTTTGACCTTGTACCCATTAAGGTAAAGGTTCTCCTGCAATTTTGTTTGCATTTGTATTTTTTTTTTTATCATCACCTCACTGGATGTTAGTTTAGGAAGGTCATTTGAAGCAATTGCTTTCGTCAAATTTGCTTGATCGCTTCATTATATACATGTCCACTTATTTCTCAGGTAAAAATGATTAACCCATCACAAATGTGACACAATCTTTGCAGTAGGCGTGTGGTTAAGTATTCGATTATCATGCTGGCATTTAGAAATGCTCATCCCCTTCTTGTTACCTTAGATGTATTTTGTTGTTTTGTTCTGTGTGGCATCAAATTTACACTTGTCCTTTTCTCTTAGAGACAAGTTGTGGGAAGGAAAAGACAAGATCATAACATTAAGATTGAATGCATTTCTCAATCTTCACATCCTTAACTGGTTTCTTTGATGCATTTGAGTTTGTTATAAAATGTTGGGGGAGGAAGGAAGGCAACTAGTGATAATCAAAGGGGAAGAAAGATCAGGGTAGGACTTCGTGACATTTGAAGTTAAGTTTTGGAGCTGTTGCAAGAGTTATTGCTGCCTGCAACTGTTTGGCCTGGCTACATGTCAGAGACATTAACTTCAGAATAACAGAGCCTTTAAGAGAATGTACTCTTAGAAAACTCCTCATTAATTTAATTTATGGAAGGAGAGAGGAGTTAGGGAGCAAAGAGGAATCATGAGATTTCAAGAGTGCCTGGAGTTTAGGTTAGGGGGAACATACACATACACACACACACACACACACACACACACACACACACACACACACACACACACAAATGCTGGATTACATGAAAAAGTTAAAAAATCCCCAGTGCTGTCTTTGGTGGTCTCAGAGGCCTCTACTACTTGAGATGGAATTGCCTCCTTGGTGATGGCTTTTGGAACTCAGTCCCTAACATGGATCCCAGCTGGGAAATCTTCAGCTCTAATTAAGCTTTGGCTTGTTTTGATCATCTTCCAGCCTTGTGGTCGAAGAGCTTTGTGTACACAGTCTTTTGCTAACAACTTTTCCCACAGTCAGGAACACGCACCTCTACAATGGTGATCCTTACCTGAAAGGCTCTGGCCACCAACTCAGAGGAAATGGCAGACTTCTGTATATACACGCCTCCTTCTCCGGCCCCCAACATGGCCTTCACCACATTTGGAGAATAAAAGGAACAGATACTGTTATTCCTAATAGAAGATTGAGAAAAGACAGTGGTGTCTGGGTCCATGTAGCCATGAGAACATGCCAGGGTTGTTAACTGTGTTTTGCCCTGCCCTCCCTTGCCAGAACCGAAGAGGGTAGGGTAAGCCAGATGGAGACAGTTTGAAATGTTAATTAAATCTTTCTATATATTTGCTGAGCCTACCTACTATTTGTCATGTGTTAATATACAAAGGAAGGAAGAATGTCCTCATGCCAAGTCATTGAAAGGCAGTGATGTTGTTGCCATGGTGCTGTATATACAGAGCCATAACAGCAAAGGGAAAACATACTCATAGCCTAGTGTGTGTCCTGGGGAGTCCAAGGGAAACTGTTGAGGAAGTGGCATTTTGGCTGAGAATTACAGAGTGAATATATGTTTGCAAGATTTTGGAGTGAAGTAAGATCTTTATGTAGAAGGAATATCATGGAAAATGGTATGGGGGGGGGATGAAGGGATATGTCTACAAGTAGCTCACTATTTCTGTGATCATTCACTTGTTCATACTATCTAATAAAGACAGAATATGCTAATTGACCCTCATACAGTCACAAAGATGACAGCGCCCACAGCCAATAAGGGGGGAATATGCTAATTGACCATCCCACCCTCAAATATGGCAGAACCCACAGCCAATAAGGAGGGAATATGATAATTGACTGCCACACTCTAAAAGATGGCAGCACCCACAACCACAGAATGTTGGCACCCAGTCCCCTCAGCCCTGCTGGGGTGCCTGCCTCCAGAATCCCCCAGTCCCCTCAGCCCCACAGTCGCCCAGGGCCAGCCTGAGGCTTAGGTAACCAGAGCCAGCTAAGGCTTGTGATGGGGTGTCACCTTCCCTGGATTGCTGGATTGCCTCCCACCCCTGAGGGCTCCTGGACTGTGAAAGGGGGCAGGCCAGGCTGAGTGCATGAATTTTTATGCACTTGGTTTCTAGTTTAATACATATTTGTCTTATCTTTGTAACAAATGCTGTGCTAGATACAGTTTTATGATGGATTGGATGTGGGAGAGGTCTTAAGGTGCCTGACATGAACAACTAGATTAATAGTGGTCCATTTACTGAGCAAAGAGAAGGACTAAGCTTTGAGGATGAACAAGGGTGAGTGGCACATGATGAAGCAATTTGGCTAAGGTCCTTTGAAATATCTAAGGGAGATGTTAAGTGGGCAGTTGGGTTTATAGCTGTGGATTTCAGAGAAGAAGTCTAGGTGGGAAATAGAAACTTGTGGCGATAAAAGGATGTAGATGATAAGTGATACTTTGAGATTGACTAGTGAAAGAGCAGAGAATAAGAAAAGTAGTTCTATGGGCCAGGGTCACTGAACCATAACATTTCATGGCCATGTGGAGGGATAAGTACATAAAGGCTACTAAGAATAAGGAATGGAAGACATAAAAAAAAATCAGGAGGCTGTGTTACTACAAGACAAAGGAAGATAGTATTAAGAAGAGACCAACTGCACCTAGAAGATGAGGAAAGCCAAGGTCTATTGGATTGATAGACATGAAGGTCACTGTTGCTTTAATTTGGGTTGTTTCTGTGTAGTGACTGGGGTGGAGGCAAGGCTGAGAGATAAGGCTTTTGTGCTGGGGTTTTTTGGGAAATTCATGTGGTAATTTTTTTGTCATACATGATTGGAGGGCACTGCTGACATGTAGTGAGTGAGCCTAAGATGCTGGTGTCTAGCAATGCACACAATAGTCCTGCACAGGAAGAACTGTTCAGTGTGTAACATGGTCCTCATATGTCTCAACAGACCTTTATGTGACATTAAAAACAAAACTTTCAAGTATTTGACTAGAACCTAACTTTGCTTTTCATATAGGCATAAAGTATTTGTGGTGAGGTTTATATTCATACTAGATTTTCCAGGAATAACACTAATTTGTTAAAGGGGGTAAAGAGTATACAGCAGTGATGGGCAATCTTTTGAGCTTGGTGTGTCAAAATTCACCAAAAAACCAAGCATAACTCGGGTGGTTTGTCACTTCCAGAAAAACAAACAAATAAACAAACAAAAAACCCCACCATAATTTCACGATATTTATAGTTTAAATAACAAAAATGTATAATTGTAATATATGACTGTATTTAATAAACCAAAAACTAATTATTTAACATACCTGATTAGTGAATTCTTTGTTCATCTGTCAGTCGGTTTCTTTTGTTGGTCTTGATATTATTTAACTTGTGTGGGCTGCTGTGAACTAAGATAAGTGAGGGGGAGGGGGGATTCTTTAACTAACCTGCCTATTAGTGACTTTTTGTTGCTGAATTTCACTGGCTAAACCTTCAATTGAAGGTTGGTATTTTGTACACTTCAAGCCCAAGCAACCACTACTAATTTCATCTGTCAATCTGTTTCTTTCGTTGGTTTTGATATTATTTAATGCTGAGAATGAGGTCTCACAAAAGCACGTAGAGGGGAAAATTGTGAGTAAAGCCATTGCTATGTTTTTCAGGATGCTACAAGTGTCTGGTAATCAGTTCCAGGCACTCCAAATTTCATGTTCCTAATGGCACTCCTCTTGCTTCTCCAAGCTGCACCTTTCCAAATTCTCAAGCTTTGACCTCAAGTCGACAAACACCTGAACCCAGCTGCTATCTTGAAATTCTGCAAGTTGCATCTCCAAATCATCAATTTGCATCCATTGGAAACCATTTAATTCCAAACTACTGTAGACTACTACACCAGGATACTTAATTATTTTTATGGTCTATTCTAAGCTTTTAAATTGATTAAATCTATCATTGAACTGGTCAAGTAATGAGTCTAAAACATGCTGGTAATTTATATGCAAGGGTTCCATTTCATTTTGTACAGCCGCACTGGCCTCAAAATACTTTGTTACTCAAGGAAAATACTTACAAGTTTTGGTTTCTACATCTTGCTTGAACATTTTAAGTTTACTTTCAAAAGTTTTATGTATCCAAACATAACATCAATACTTTTGCCAGAACTTTGTATGAACAGAGATCTGTAAGAAATATCAGGGTGTTGACCCACTTATCATCATTGAGCTGAGAAAAGTTTCCCAGATCCTTATCCTCAAGAAATACCTTAATTTCTTCAAAGCACTCCACAAAGCACTCAAGAACGTTGCCTTGGCTCAGCCATCTTACATTATTGTACATCAGCAGTCCCCTGTAGGTGGAATCAACCTCCAGTAAAAGTGCAGAAAATTCTCGCTTGTGAAGGGGGCAAGCAGCTATTAAATTAACTATTTTTGTAACAATGACATTAAGTCATTTAAGTTGGTGAATCCTGCCTTGGCACATAAAACCTCCTGATGGATAATACAATGAAAGGCACAATCAGATGTCCAGTAGCTTCCATAAACAATTTGACAAATCCGACTTTTTTCCCTACCATGTTTGGTGCCTCATCTGTTGTCACTGACACAACTTTAGAGATACCAATGTTTAGGTCATGGAATGTTTGTATAACAACCTTCCATATTTCACTTCCTGATGTACTTGTTGGCACTGATGCTAACTTTATCAATTCTTCTCTCATTGTGAGACCATTAGAATATTGACCAATAATGGCCATCTGAGCATGTGATGTGACCTCAGTAGTTTCATCAAGAGAGATAAAAAAAAATCTTTACAAGTACTTATGTCTCTCTTTAATTGATGTTGTATGTTTGTGTTCAGCCTCATTATTCAGTCTTTTATTATATTTATACTGAGTGGTAACTCAGATATTCTCTTAATAATTGCATCTTTACTCTGCATATCGTGAAATAGAACTGGTGCACATCTTAGGAGATTTTCTTTAATAAATTCCCCCTCACTGAGTGCTTTTCCACGCTGAGCTATGGAGTGAGCAATGCTCAAACTTGGCAGATGTTAAATTTGTAGAGCCTTTTATAATTTTAAGGATGGAATTAGATTAGCTCTTATAAAGGTGTCACTGCCTGGAAATGTATTCCCTCCTTTCATCCTCACTTTTTTTCAAGAACTGGGAATGATAAGTTTCAAAATGTCTATTTATATTCCATGTTCTGCTTACTACCATTTCAGTATATAGGACGCAAAATGATCTGCCATTTTTTTTTTCTATAATGCCATACATCTCTGTCCGTGTCTCTTGAAAGGGTCGGCTACTGCTACTGCCACTTCCTTTACTTACCCTTGGTTTTTTATTTTTTGGGGTTCTCCATCAGGGGGGCAGTGACAAAAGATAGAATTATAGATAGCCTGTTAGCCCTGCAGGCAATTAGGGGTTAACTAGCCTAACTGACCACAAGATGGCACATGTAACTGTCTTTTAGGAAAGGGTAGGGTTAATAAGCAGAAATAGGGGTTAATAAGGATGCACAACAGAAATAGTGGTGAAATGGAGTCCACGCTGTGCTGCAAAATGAAGTTCCTTATATAAATTAAGATGGTTGCCGCTATTTCTAATGGTGGGGACGGCACCCATAGCACAGGCTCTTGCCTTTCCCAGCCTCCCTCTCACTTATCTCAGTAATGATCGTCAATTAGAAATCCACGACACCCCAGAATAGTAGATTGGATGATGGTTGCTGTGGTTATGTGCTTGCTGGTAATGGCAATCACAGGATGTCCAGAGATGGGTCCCCCATGGCATTCCGCTGCTCCCTGCTCTGCCAGCCGGAAGTGAGGTCCCCTAACGGCCTAATCGGAAGTCCCCGAAGTAGACGCTCTGTGTTGGAGTTCTGTTTTTTGGCCTACAGACCTCTGGCACAGAGTGTCTACACTACCCTACAGCAAATGTTTCATCCGCAGCTATTGCACCTGGCCATGCAGTAGCTGAGGATGAAACGTCCTTCTCAGCATGTAGCCCCATACTTCTCTGTATGTGAACACATGCGGCTGCAAGTCATCGAAAATGGCTTTGTGTGTCAGTGCTAACACACATGTCATAGGTTCGCCATCACGGGTATACAGTTTTCTGTGTGGATCTTTACTAAGTTTTGTTCACGATTTAGGAAAATTTTGTCATCAGAGTACATACTCACTTGTGGAATCAGAATTATAAATAAAAACACGGCCTGTGTATATCTCTGTCTGTAGCTGTTGTGTTCATGGTGATTTTGAGTACAGATGCAAGCACTTTTGTATACTTCATTATATGCTCTAGTATAGTTCTACACAAATATTTAAATTAAATAAGCAAAATTAACTTAAAGTATCTACCTTCCTTCCCCTTCTATCATTTTATACTTAGGAAATTATCATGGTTTATTTTTGAAAATTCTTATGCAGGTAGGTTATACTACTTAGATTTGTATTTCAGAATAGAAAAGTGTGATGTAGAAGGGACTTAAGATTTTCCAGCCTATCAAACCCTGGCTAGATCTTGAAGCACCTTGTATACCATTGAAAGAGGCTGTGTATCTTGTAGTCTGTTGTTCCTTAAAGCATGATCCGCACACCATCCAATCAGAATCACCTGGAGGGCATATACAACGTAAGTACCTGGGCCCACTCTAGATCTATTGAATTTCCATGGAAGACTCTGGAATCTGTGTTTTAATTCTCCCCTATTGACATGGATATGATTCTTATTCCACAACCGTTTGAGAACTCATTTAAACGATAGGCAGGGGCAATCATTTAAGAATTGAAAGATACAAAGGCAAAGAAGCAGGTTTTGGGGTTAAAATAATACTCCCAAGGGACTGTAGTAGTTGGTTGAAGGAGCTTGGGAATATCGACCATTAACAAATGAGGTATACAATATTTTAATGACTAGATGAAAAATGTTGATGGAGAAAAGTGGTAGACATGGAAGAGAGGAGTTATTGAAAAGTAAAATGATCCTGTAACTACATATGGGGAATAGTAATGACTGCATATGGGAAATAAAATAATAAAAAGGGGTAAAGAATGATTAGAAATGCTTTCCCTCTGGGTAGATGGTAGGATCATTTATCAAGCCGAGGAATTCAGGAAGGTGGGTTGCTAGGCTGTGAGTTCTGGGTCAGGCATGCTGACCCAGTTTCCTGTCTTACCTGTGAGTGCAGTATGAGAATATATAGATGTGATTCAGTCTAGGAGTACAGTCAGAGATGGGAATGAGGGAATCATTCATACACAGGTGGTAGCTGAAGCTGGTCATTGGTAGAGATAGTTTCCATGTATATATACTTTAATGCAACTTTCATTAAAGTATGTATACCTGGGCTTGTTTTTTTTTTTCCATTTCTAAATAAATCTTACTCCTCGAGTATTCAAGACTCTTCTTAGACGTGGTGATTTTTATTATTGAAAACAGAATGACTTGACAAATCAAATTAAGGGGATATAGTTACATCGTTGCTGAATAAGCTTAAGTGGGGTGTAGCAAGGGAAACCCATACACCTCTGATAAGCAACTAGCCTCTTGTTCAGTTGTGCAGTCCAGCCTCGACATCAAGGATTTTCCTGAGAGAGACTAATGCCATGGTTTATGACATGGTAAGGAAGGTGGTACTGAAAACAGTTACCAGTCTACAAAATCAGTGCAGTTTATGGAACTTATATCTGTGAAATCTATTGGTCATTAAGACCATCCCCCACCTCCATACTAGTTATTTTTTTAAACTTGCTTTTGCATTTTTTTTCCCTTTGAAAATATATGCACTCTAGCCTTGGAAATGATCATAATTTGGGTTGTGGTGCCTTCTGTAAGGAGAGTCTTGCTTTGTTATCTACTAGGCATTTCCCAGGGAAGGAATTCACTTTTGAGCTTACAGATGAGATGTAAAATTAACAAAATAGACTGATGTCTTTGTTAACCCTTGACCTCTGCATGTCTGAAATCACAGCTCCTTTCTCTCTCCCACGATGAAACATGGTGGGTATAAAGCCATTTCTTATGTGAAATCTTCACCTTTCTCTCCTTTCACTGATAGTTTAGTTACACATGGGGCAAGTAGTTTTAAAAGCGTTTCTTAGTCAACACCAAGTTCCTTCAGTTAGAAGTCTGAGAACTCGAGCCCTTACTAGGGCTTTCCCTGCTGGTAAGCTCCACTTCACAGTCTAAAGTCACAGAGTTGTGGGCTCTGGGGACTGACTTCATAGGGGAGAGGTGAATCAACATCAGAGCATTTTGCGGTGCCAGCTGTGGCTAATGTTGTGTCAGCATTTCCATCATCATAATTCCCAACATTCGAGGGTTTATAAGGAGACTGTGAAGTTTCACCACAAACTGAAGTTTGATATGCGCGAGTTGAGCCTGAAGCAAACTTTTCATTTAAAAAAAATACAGCTTCTCTATAAAGCCACTTATAATAAAGGAAAGCTAGTTATTATTGGTATTACAGTACCGAAATTGAGTGGTTTATTTAATACTGCAGCTACACTAGACCGTAGTATAAACCAATCGCTACACGAGTTTGGGGAAAAGACCATGAATGTGGGTCATATTTAATTTTGAAGGCTGTCTCTTTGAACAATTGAAACAAATTTTTCTCTCAATTTTAGCATAATTTTCAAGGCTTGTTTATCTAATTATCTTCTGGGGAAATAATTTGCTTGGGGTTCATAATGATAAATTCGATAGTAATACACAGATGCTTGGGACCTCAGGCCAAACCCCTTACCCCCAACTTAGGAGGAAAGCAATGACACACTGATGAAGGCGTGGTGCTATTTGGGTCTGCCATAGAGTTGGGGCTGTCTTGATTCAATAATGTGCTTTCATTTCCAGGTAAGCTTGACTCTGAAGAACCTTGCAGGGAGAGCAGATGCCTTGATGTGTTTTTTTTTTTTTTTTCCTTTTCAGTAATGATGATGGATTTGTGTGAATATACCCCTGTGCTCTGACCTCCCCTGTGACTAGTTGGAAGCATATGCAAGATGCTAATTTGAGTTAAGCACAAAAATCTATGGCCCTGGAACACAAACAGTATAATTCACTTATGGATGAACTCATGACTCTGGCCCCTCTAACTCCTCATGCTTTAAATCACCTAAATTACTTAGCCCATGGGTTAATGGAACGAAAGCTAAAGATTACCTTGTGGTGGGGGTCAAGTCCTGCCAGTCTTGTCCTCTCTCCAAGTTGTTGATAGCCGTTCATTCTGCTTTTCTTCTTTTTACCTTGTATTGACTCATCTCCTCATTTTCTTCATCTCCTCTTGGTGGATCTTATCTTCCCTCTTCCTTACTGCAAATAATACAGATTTTGGGAACTATTTGTAGAGATACTAGGTGATGAGCCCAATGTTTTCACTTGTATCCATTACAAAATTCATTTGACTGATGGACTCAAATTTACTGATATTAAAATGATACACATAATGTGTGTATATAAGTGTGGTTATAAGATAAACTGAGGCATGTTAAAGTTTTAAATGAGTTTATTTGAACAAAAATTGATTTGCATTATGCAGCATCCCATCTAGCAGATGGAAATGAACTCCGAGGATCTGTACAAAATGACAGACTTTTATAGGCAGAAAGGAGCAGGAACAAGGAAGTTTAACTGGGCAAAAAAAAAAATGGGTTGGTTTTTGTTAGGTGGCTCTCTTTTAGGGCCTGGAAGGGGCTTGTCAGGCAGATTACCTAACTAGTGCTATCAGGTTACTCCTGATTGACTGGCTTAAGATTCCAAATGGGAAGAGCTGGAGCTAATTTAAGTCTCATTTAGGTAATGTGGGGATTAGCATAAGTGACTCCAGTTTGGGCCTGCTGTCTTTTATTTGGTTTATTAAATAGTGTAAGTATTTGTAATCTGACTCCAGATATCTCTGTAATTAATTAACATATGAAATTATGCTATTTAGATTACAGGGTTGAAAAAAAAAACAAAACAAACAAACAACCTTTAATGGATTAGAAAAAGATGTCCCTTCTAACTCTAGAGCACGTGGTTGGCCAGCAGTTGAGGGCTTGGCTGCATGTTCCCACCCACCCTCTTCGTAGGGTACAATCAGGTAGGGCAGGCTTGCACACCCCCATGGGGAAGTCCAGAGAATGTCATTAATTGGTATTAATCCTCTTTCCAATGTGAGTTCTTTCTGTTATTCAAAGTATGACCCCAACATTAAGAAAAATTCAAAAAAGTACTCAAGGGATAATGAAGTATTGTTAATATAATATAAAATTCTTTCATTACATAGAGGAGAATGTATCCGAATTTTTGGATTGTTCATATAGGCAAATGGTCTAACAAATAATTTGTGTAGATCTGGCTATTCATACTTTGTATAGTGTGATGCCTTGCAGGCAAGACGTAGTCAGTCTACTTGATATAACCTGTAGTTATTACCCCCGTTCCCCACCCCCAGTAATTTAGAAGATACATTTCAAGCATAGGCATTTTGTTTTGTTCTGAACAGTTAAGTACTATGAAGGCTAGGGTTAGGCCCCTTATATCCTTAAAGTGTCATGGTTGTCAATGGGAATTATATGCCTGGATAAATAAGTATCTTGGTAATTGTTTTGTTTTTTATGAAATTCATATCCTGGTCTTCTCTTCAAATCCAGTGGCTTAACTATAATTAGATAAAAGGTAAGAACGAAAGGACCCAGTAAATAGAGAAACCAGGAGGACTGCTTTAGGATCACTGAGTGCATCTTTAAAAATGAGCTTATTAACCCCACCTTCACCATGCCTGGTCCTTTTCATACTCACTCATTTTCTACCTTTCTCCTATTTGTGAAAACATGACCTATGATGCTGATATAACCATGTCCTCCTTTAATCTCAACTCTTTTGATGTTGCACTCTATGCTGACATAACCTGTTACCTGGGCATGTGACTGAATCTGCTGCTACCACTATCAGACCTTATTTTTATACAGAAACCAAATCATATGAAGAGAGATGCAAACCATCGGGATGAAATATTTATAAGAACCGACTTAGGGCATTATAAAACAGAATAAACAATTTGACTGTCTTGGTCAAATTGCTTCAAAATAAAACATTAATTCAGGAGTTCTGTCTTTTTCCTTTGATAATGAGAGGATAGTTCCACAACTCTGTGGTTCTCTTCCTGTTTTGGGTGACAGGATGTTGGATAAATGGTAAGGCCCATGTATGTCCCTCTACTAGCTTTGCAAATGGACATTGTGTGTCTTGTGAAATTGGAAGAATCTTCTTAGAAACAGAAGGTGATGCTTTAGTGGTATTTTTATCCATTTATTCTGTGACCTTGGCTTTTACTCCTTATAAAATTGCCTTTTGGTTTGTCTTGTCTACTAGTATATGTGAAAATGATTAACCACTGCCTCTGTATTGTGTATAAGAAGAGGAGTATGATTCATGGCACCTGAAATGTATATTCCTTACTCACAACCACCCAATTTCCTAAGGCACTTCAAAATGCCTTTAAATGAGGTTAACTTTTTTTTTTTATTAAGCTCTTAAACCCTTATTTATTTTTGTTGTCCACTTGAAACGTATAACAAAAATAATGCCCATATTTGATTTGATCATTAATTTATCCCAAGGAGTATTTTCCCATTGGTGGGACTATAGGAAATGTTACTTGGAGTGGAGGAGGGGCGGGAAAAGAAAGATGGTTGTTTTTATTATATTTTTCTCATCTTTTGGGAATACCCCTCCCACATGCCTACATTCCTTTCCTAAACTTTCTCTCATGAATTTCAGAAGCAGACACAATACTTCTGCATTCCACAAAGGGATTACACAAAAAGAAAACAAAATTTGATTGATTTTGAATGAAAAAGCAAAAGTCTAAAATGAGATGAAAAAGGTAACTCATGAGATAGCTTACATTCCAACTGCTTAGCAATAGTGAAGAAAGTGAATTCATAAAAAAGATGGCAGAGGAATCAAATACTGTGACACATAAAAAGACATGAAGCTTTTTGTACTTTAATTTTATTATTATTTTACAATATTATTTAAAAAATAAATGATTGGAATCTTGGCCTGAGTTTACCTGTGTCTACTGGATCAGATCATTGGGCAGTTATTCTCCAAATATTCTTATGCCAGTTGATGTAGTCAAAACATGTAACTTCTGGAGTCAGAATCAGGGTCCAATTCATTAATGTCATTTCTGACTTTATTTATTTATTTTTTTAAAACTCTTTATTTATTTATTTATTTATTTTAATCTTTATTGTTCAGTATATTAATTACATTGTTCCCTTTTTTCCCCCTATAGTACCCCTCCACCTGGTACCCATCCCACCCTCCGCCCTCACCCCCCTCCCCTGTCCTCCCCCATAGTTGCATGATTTTTGTCCACTCTCTTGCTGCACTTCCCACACCCCCTTTCTCTCCAAGAGTTGTCAGTCCATTCCCTCTCTATTTTCGTGATTCTGTTACATTCACCAGTTTATCCTGTTCATCAGCTTATTAATTCACTTGGTTTTTAGATTTATTTGTTGATGTGTATTTGTTGTTCCTAATTTACACTTTTATCTTCTTCCTCTTCTTAAAGAATATCTTTCAGCATTTCATATAATATTGGTTTGGTGGTGATGAACTCCTTCAGCTTTTTCTCATCTGCGAAGCACTTTATCTGACCTTCAATTCTGCATGATAGCTTTGCTGGATAGAGTAATCTTGGTTGTAGATTCTTGCTGTTCATCACTTTGAATATTTCTTGCCACTCCCTTCTGGCCTGCATCGTTTCTGTTGAGAAATCCGCTGACAATCGTATGGGTGCTCCCTTATAGGTAACCAACTGTTTCTCTCTTGCTGCTTTTAATATTCTCTCTTTGTCTTTTGCTCTTGGCATTTTAATTATGATGTGCCTTGGTGTGGTCCTCTTAGGGTTCCTATATATTGGGGTTCGGTGCGCTTCTTGGACTCCTAAGTCAATTTCTTTCACCAGGTGTGGGAAGTTTTCGGTCACTATTTCTTCAAATAGGTTTTCATTGTCTTGCTCTCTCTCTTTTTCTGGCACCCCTATAATTCAGATATTGGTATGTTTGAGGTTGTCCCAGAGGCCCCTTACACTATCTTCAATTTTTTGAATTTTTTTGGTTTCTTGCTTTTTCAGCTGAGTGGATTTTACCTCTTTGTATTTCAAATTTTTAACTTGGTTCTTGGGGTGCTCCAGAGCACTTTTAGGTCTTTGTATAATATTTTTTATTTCAGTCAGTGTATGCTTAATTTCTGGTTGGTCCTTTTTCATATCCTTGAGAGTCTCCTTTAGAACCTTGAGAGTCTCCTTCATTTCCATGTTGGTCTCGTTCATATCCTTGAGGGTCTCGTTCATTTCCTTGTAGGACTCATTCATTTCCTTTGTGGTCTGGCTTATTTCCTTATAGGCCTTGACCTTTTGTTGGAGCCTTTTGAAAAACCCTATAACTGTGGTTTTGAATTCCATGTCCAGTCGTTTTTTTTCCTCCATTTCTTTCACATCTGATTTCTTTCCATGTCTCTGCATGGTGGCTGCTTCCCTGAGTTGGTCAATTAGCTTTGTGTGGTAGACTTCCTACTAGGAACAGTGGCTCAGCCTCCCCAGTTACCTGAGGTGGATATGGGTTGCACAGTCTTGCTGAAGTTATGCTTAGCTAATTGTTGTTAGCACTTGGAGGGGTTGACCTCCAGGCCAATTGTCTGTGGAGCTCAGCTGTGCTCAGGTTGGATGGGCAGAGTCTCCAGGCCAAGCAGACAGCATCAGCTCTGCCCTATGCAGTCCCAGGGACTCTGTGCCGGGGGCAATGGCTGCCAGCACCTTTGAGAGAGAGCCGCTGTGGAGCTCCACCAGGTGCCGGGGGATTTAGACTCTCTTCAAATGACTCTGCACGCCCAATGTCTCACCCAGGGTCATTAAATAAAGCAGTCTGACGGTTTTCCGAATGAGAAAGCAAGTCGCAGATCGCTCTCTGCACGGTCACACAGCCGAGCTGTTTGCGCAAGCTGCCTTCTCCACAAGCCGGCAGACCCCTGCTGTGCCCGAGCTTCGGCGTGCCCTCCCACTGTCCAGTTTTCACCCCGTATGATAGTGGGTTCCCTAGACTTCACCCAGAGCTGGAGAATCAGTCCAGTGGGACGTCTTTGTCTCCCCGTTCGTGAAAACTGGTCGGTTTTCAGCCGCCCGCTCTCAGCAGCGTGCGCTCCAAACCTCTCTCCGAGCAAATCTTTCAACGCTGTCCGCCGCCGCTCCTCCGAGTCACAGTGTCTTATCTTCACTTTTATTTGTGGAATTTTCACTCGGCGAGCTTTTTGGTGATTCTGGAAGGTGTTTGTTCTTTCGTTAAGTTGTAGTATTAAAATTGTTGAGTATGACAGCAAGATAGGTGTTTTACCTATGCCGCCATCTTGGTTCTCCTCATTTCTGACTTTAATATGTGTTATGAATATGTATGTTGGATTGTAACTAGGGATCCTAAGAAAGATGAGCAGCAGCCTTACCTGTGAATAACTGGGGGGCAGGGTCAGAGTTATGGGAACCTTGAGTACCAGGGAGTGATTATAATCATTAAAATACATATTTTTGGTGGGTCTTACCAAGTGCTTATCATACTGGCCATATCTGGTCATACCTTTGCTTGTATATACATGATGACAGTGGCAAATCTAGGTCTCTGGATGCCTTTCCAGCATGTGCACCCTGAGCCAAGGCTAATTCTGTAACCATGATCAGTTACATGTGGATTACTTACCTATTTGAATTGAAAACACTCACACACACACACACACACACACACACACACACACACACAAAAAAAAAAAAAAAACCAAACCAACCATAATTGGCCTTTTCCTTTTGCCAGGCAACTGTCTGCAGTTGTTAGTTGGCTTGTGCTGAGGGAGTATAAAATCTAAAATTGTTCTAAACTAAACTTAATTAGGAAGGGACATTTGTTGCCAACTTGCTACCCCCATATAATACAACTAAAACCAAATGTAAATGCTTTTCGGATGATACAAATTAGTTTTCCCTTCTGCCAACCAGCATGAAGCATCAAGATTAGAGGGTAATAGCAGGGCCTTCTAATAGGTGGGTTTGGGAAAGGATTCCATGGGTCTTAGGAAAGGGCAATGGAAGAAATGCCCTTCAGAAATATTTATTTTTGGATTTGTGATTCCAGTGTGCTGCTGCCTTTTCATTCCTTTTTCATCGAGTGCTCAGATTTTTGTGCCTTGCTTTTGACTTTTCTTTGTGAGTTTTTATAACTTGGAAAATGCCAACACCCATTGTTTAGCACGGAACTCCCCCTCCCCCTTGCGTTTTATTTTTAATAAGTCATCTAAACATTTATGTTTACATTTGTCCCCCTTCCCCTAGCCCCAGATGACCTAACAATTTAGCAGTTTTAGATCAGATCTTTTCTTCCTTGCTTCACACACGACTCTTTTCCTTTTATCGAGGCCCTTGTGATTTCTGTGGGGATTCTGCAATGAGAAGAGTGTATGTGAGTTGAGTATAAATATATAAGCTTTCCGATACAGCATGATGGACCTTATATAAAAAATATATTATTTTTACTGATTTTAGAAAGGAAGGGATAGGGAGCGAGAGATAGAGACATCAACAATGAGAGAGAATCATTGATCAGCTGCTCCCTACACGCCCCAGATTTGGGGATCAATTCTGAAATCCCGGCATGTGCTCTGACTAGGAGTCAAACTGTGACGTCTTGGCTCATGGGGAGACGCTCAACCACTGAGCTACATTGGCTGGGCAGGCAGGATGAATATTTAGGATTTGTTTCAGATGGGTGTGTGTCAGAGAAATGAGTGATTCTGACTAGATAACGCCTGTAGTGAAGACCCAATTCTTCTTCTTTTCCCTTTGAATCTACCTAGTAGTTTGCCTTTGAACTGAGTTAAATATGAAAAGGGACAGGCTACTGTGACTTTATTTGCATGCTTTTGGCATCCAGGGAGGTACAGGCATGTGTGGTGAAAGGGGGGCTTGTCAGAATTAAAGCTAAAGAAGCTTGTAGACATTGCATTTGCTTCGAGCAGATGATTAAATTAGTTTCTCCTTGTACATTGTTATATCTGTAGAAAAGGAACATCAGTTCAAGATCTGTCACTCTGGCTGCAGGCCAGCATGCCAAATTCTGTCATCTTCGCTGCATGGCCAAGCTTTTTTATTACATGTTATAATTCTGGTTTTGGAATTGATCCAGCAATTCTGAGCTAACATCAGATGGTTAGGGGTGTGGAAGAGGAAAAGGGCGTGTCCATCTCTAGACAAGGTTTGGGCAGACGTATGAGAGCAGGATGCGTGTTGCAGTTGTCTAGGGCAAGGATTTTTTCAGGGATGCTGTGAACATCTCTGTGCTGCTCAACATTTCAATTACAATGTCTATTTCTATTCACACATACTGTTGATTTTAGACTGAAGACAAATGCTCTGGCCACATCATCTCCCAGGAGTGCAGCAATTAGCATCAGCCCTGAGAACAGGGTCACCATCATAGATGTGCAGGGTTTGTCCCATTGCCCTGTTCCTGGGGTCCACTGGCGACGCTTGGCCTCCATCAGCTTGGGCGACTGGGAAGCTGAACTCCTGGACTGTTCTGTCTGCACTGCTTTGGGATGAACTGTTTCTGGGTTAACTTGTCCCACTCCTTTCTTCACAATTACCTCAGAGTGGCAGGTAGTGGTGGGAATAGATAATAGCTAAAAAAAAAAAATAGGAGGGGAAAAGTGAATGCATTCATTTATTGAGTAGAGAGCCTTGACCCTATCTTTTGCAATAGTGTCTCCTCCCTGCTCGAAGGGGTTTTGCAGATGGAGCCTTGGCTTTGGATTGTCAGTGAAGGACTGTTCAAAGCTGCAGAGTGCTTTGCAGGAAGCAGTGACACAGGTTCCAGCCACTCTCCCCCGCCTTCCCCTTATTGTTTAAGGATTGTCACAAAACAGGCTGGGATGAGGAGGGAGAGAGACAGGGAGGGTTTTTTCTCCCTGAGTGTGGCTGCTGAATGAAAGCAGGCACTTTATTTAGAAGTGAGTAGGGAGGGAAATGCAGCTTAGGGTTGACACCCTTCTGGTGCTTATCCATAAATATGAAATGGTGTTAGAACACCAGACACCAGAGAGCTTTCTGATTGGCTGTTGGTGATGTCATCTTGTCATTAATACTGTGCTCAGAAAATAAACTGATCTGCCAGTTTTCTTTTTCTTTAAATAAAGCTGAAATGTATAAAATCCATTTTGTAATCTAAAACAAGGCACTGCAGTCAGGACATTTTGAAAGAATTACTCTATTTCTCAGGTGTTCAGAGTCATTTAGGCCTCCACTTGGGCGCTGCAATAATCAACCACAAGTATTCAGCCTGTCTGGTCCTATTGCTGAAAAGCAAGGCGGACACTTTTCAACACCTGGACATCCAACAGTTGACATTTACCCACATTAAGCACTAACACAGTCGATGGGAACTTCCTGTCAGCCTTCAACTGTCCTGGTATGCTTGGAGCCCAGGTTGGCTCCAGGAGGGAAGTGAATGGGTAATGAAAAGGGCTTTCTTTCTCTTTTCAAATCCTACCTTTATTTCTTTACTTCTGATAAGCCTGTAGGCAAATCTAAACTGACCTGCTTTTCCACTTAATTTGCACTCATCTAAGCTCATGATTGTGTTTGAGCAGGAAGATCACACTTGTGGCATGTCCAGGCTGTGTGTGTGTGTGTGTGTGTGTGTGAATGTAAGATCCAATAGCATGCTTTGCTACACAGGACTTGAAATTCTTAGGAGAAAGCCACTGCCCAGCAACTCTGACCCCTGCCTTGATTCTCGAGCCCTGGGGATCTCCAAAGGCTTGACAGTCCCCCCTTCCTACTGGTCCACTCTGATTGAAGGTGGGGAACTGAGTTTCCATTAACCATTGGAAGTTTTTTATGTAAACATAGCTCTGTGCCTTTTTAAAAAATGAAATACAGACCTACCCTTTTAGGGAAAGCCATGATTCTTTAGCATGAGAAATACTGGATAGAATAATCTTATCCTTTTTTTAATTATACTTAATGTTCCTTGTGAATAATTATTAATAGTGTACTCTTCGTTTGCGTACTCTACAGTGGAATCTTCTAATAATCATTTAGGGATGTTAGGTAAACTCACCCCTCCTTTCCTGAAGCTGTTACTTATATAGTGAATGTGCTTCTGAGCGTTTATCCCACGACTGATGGAATGGCTGTCTGAGGATATTTTGCGCATGCTGTGGACATATTATTTGGATTAGCAAAATGCCTAACAAGCAGGTGTAACTGATTTCTGCCATGCAACTGTCTCTCCTTCCAGGGAGACACTGCGTTACTTTTCAAAGTTTCCCTTGTTTTCAGCAAGGTTAGAAACCTTAGATTTAGCAGCCTTTAGGGTCAGAGAGAAAAGAGAAAGACAATGAGGCTCATTCATTCTTCAGAGCTCTAATGAGTCATAGATGGAGATAGTCTATTTTCCAGGTTAGAGCTTTGTCTCTGACAGGCTTTAATTATCTGTGAGCTGAAACAAGAAGTGATATAAACATGCAAAAGTCTTTCAGAAATAGGTTTTTAAAGGTGATGAATCACCCAAGTTGGTGTCCTGTTCTGTCCTTTAGCATGGGGCCAGCTCCTTCTCCTCCCTCTGCTCAGTTGCCACTTGATCACGTGGCAGCTGTTTGCAGACTAAAGGAAAGAAACAATCATTCACTAGCAGGAAACTTAATCCTGGGCAGGTGCAGTTTGAGTAACGACTCTGGGCCTGAAGGTCAGCATGGTTGCTAAGGCCTAAGCTTTTGCAGATGGTCTGAGTGGGAGGAGTAAGATCCAGTAACTCTTCTCCCATCTGCAGCCCCCAGACCGTGCTCTCTTCCCGGTTGCGCTGCCATTTCTCCAGATACTGCTGAACTTTTGAACTCAAGTACAGTGCAGTATTAGGATGTTTGTTTATAGGTTTCAGATAAAGCAGCAGCGGATTTTAAGGAAACAGTAGACAGATCCATTTTCCTTTTCCTCTATAATGTTAGCGATCTAATTAGAAGTCAGTGTTTTAGCAGCTTCCTCTGTATGTGCTTTGGGTTCTTTTTTTTCTAAAGGCGCTTGTGGACATGAACAAAAGCCGGATGTTTCACTGGAGCTTCTGAACAAGTGCTCAGCGTTAGCTACGTCTGGAGTTTACAGACCACACTTTCCTCTGCACAGAACAAATGAGAGAGATTACGTCCGGTGTTAGGATTCCTTATTTTCACCATCGGCATTGTTATTTTCACTCTATAGAAACTGCCCCTCTGCCATTTCATTTCACATCCATTACCAATGGCCACTTTATTCTATTTATATTGCTTGCAACAAAATCGAAATTCCAGGTGCGCAAGCTTGTCACACCCAAGGGCTTGGAATACTATAACAATAGTTCAGTAAAAGATAATCCCCTTCTGGGGACAGGAAGGAAACAAAACAACAACAACAACAACAACAACAAAAAACAACAAGCAATAGTTAAGTATGGACTGCAGAAAGTATCAAATGTATAAATCTGTAGAGGTAAGAGTAACATTTTGAAAACTGTGACTTGGGGGCAGTATGGGATATTTGCTAAAGTAATCCGCTTCTCTGAAAAGCTCCCCAATTTCTTGTGGCTTGATGACTGAAACATAGAAATCCACAATTATACTGTATAGATGAGCCTTGTTCTATATTTAGTATATAATCTCCACTCAGGGGCTACATATGGCCATGGGCACCCACTTAAGAGCTAAAAATGTAAGTTGCCTCCTACTTTGTCCTGAATTGGAATCAGACACAACTGCTCTTTGCCTTAATCTTCCTTTAAGGAAAGAATTCAAGATCAAATTGTTAGGGAACCATCCTTTAAATGAATCAGTAGTCACTTAGCCCTTGGAAGAGGCTATGTAAGTTTAGTCATGTCAATTAATGACAGAGATATTCTGCAAAATGTGTTGTTAGGCAATTTCATCATTGTGTGAATACTTAGAGGGTATGATAGCAAATACTTAGAGGGTATGATAGAAAAACGAGACCAAATCAAACACAAGAGAAATGATGTAATCAAGAGTTGGGATACACGAGACTGCTGCTGACGTAACACAGCATACTGTTACAGAATTTTTTTTTATAAACAGAAAGAGTGCACTGTAAAGTAATGATAAAGTATAGTACATTAAGTACATAAGCCAGTAACATAGTTGCTTATTATCATTATCAAGTATTAGGTGGTATACTTGATTGCATGTGCTATACTTTTATATGACTGGCAGCACAGCAGGTTTACACCAGCATCACCACAAACACATGAGAAATGTGTTAGCATGGCTGTGATACCACTAGGCAATAAGAATTTTTCAGCTCCATTATAATAATGGAGCCATCATATATGTGGTCTGTAATTTGCCAAAAAAATTGTTTTGCAGCATGTGGCTGCACTTATTGAACAAATAAAATAAAGGAATGACATTCCTAGAAGAATCCACACCTCTCATTGCCTAATGAGAAAGTAACAGGATCCTGGAAGTAAAACACTTATCACGAAGTGAGCACAGAATTATCTAGAAGCAGTAACGGATGGGCAAGGTTACTGAAACTGGTAAACATGCAAAGTATGGAAAGTTCTAGTGGTTTCCAAATCTGGCTGCTCATCAGAGTCATATCTTAAAAAAACCAACCAATTTCTGCACCCTTCAGAATCTCTCATGCCAAGCGAGGGATCCACCACCTTTGCCCGCAGAGCGGAAATGGCAGGGATGACAAATGGACCTGCAGATGGAGGTCTTCTTGGGTGAGCGTGAACCAGCAATGGTGAGGCTCTGTCACCACACAGCAAAGGAATTACACCATTTTTTTGAGTTAGGTTATAAATTGATTCAGCAAACATTTATTGAGCATAACACATTGTATCACATATTGTCTTAGAAATACACAAACAAAACTGATTTCTGCTTCACAGACTTATCTTGCACAGAATCTCAATGTCACTTGTCTCCTGTATCATGGCCCTCTGAGCACAGTTACTGCAGGAACCCAGAGGAGGTATAAATAACAGCTGGATTTGAAGAAGGCTTCAGTGGAGGTGATATTTAAACTGCCAGTCTGAAAGATGATAGGGTTTTGCTAGGGGTAGGAAAGCCAAAGAAGAGATAAGGAAGATGACAGACGAAAGAGCAAGTGCAAAGTCCAGGGAGTAAGAATGAGCATAACGCGTTCTAGAATGGTGGGAAAAGGCAAAGGGTGACTGCAGGCGGAAACTATGCCTGTTGTCCCTGTTGGGGTCCCCCCTTACCCATGGAGGTACATTACAAGACATCGAATAAATGCCTGAAACTGCGGTAGTACAAAACCCTGTATATAGTATTTTTTCCCTATGCATACATGTTTTTTCCCTATGCATGCATATAGTTTAACTTATAAATTAGACTCAGTAGGACATGAACGATGATAGAATAATTATAACTATATACCTATAATAAAAGCTATGTGAATGTAGTCTCTACCTCTTTTAAAATGTCTTAGTATGTTGTATTCACCTATTCCCCTTTTCACTTAAAGGAAGTTCTTTATGGCTTCTCTTTGGCATGTACAAATTCCCTGCATCACTACTCTTCCACTTTGGGGCCATTAAGTAAAGAAAAAAAATTTTTTTGAGAACAAGCACTAGGATACAGCTACTCAGTGAATAACCAGCAGGCAGTGTCTACAGTGTGGAGATGGTAGACAAAGGGATGATTAGAGTACCAGCTGGAGGGATTAAGGACCATGAGATTTCATCATGATACTCAGAAAGGTGCACAATTGAAAACTTATGAATTATTTCTGGAATTTTCCGTTTAATATTTCAGACCATGGGTAGGTGAAACCATGGCAAGAGAAACCACAGATCAGAGTGGGGAGGCTACTATGCCAATGTTTGCTAGACTAAGACGTTTGGGATTTTACACTGTAAACGACACGTTTCTTCCCATACGAAGAGGGAGAGGTATGTGGGTTTTGTCTTTAACAGACTGTAAGCCCTCTGAGGGAGAGAAACTTACCATCCAAAGGCTACAAGCACATGTAGTAGGCAGGAATGACTTTTTGGTTAATTAAAAGGTGTTTAATATTTGCCTTATTAAGCAGAATAATGAGTTTCTCTGATACTTGTGTGCTTTATTTTTCTCCTTTTAATAAGAATAAATAAAATAATTAAGGGCAATCTGCTAGCTCTCCCTTTTCCCCCTTGCTAATTATTTAATTCTTTTCATATCTCACTGTTGGATGGATGACTTTCTCCCTGGACCCCAGCATCCTCTGATAACCTTAAAGTGAGCATAACCCTTAGAACCAAGAAAGTTTAGAACTAACCTGTTTTTCTTCACACAGCTCCCAACTTTGAGCCACACGGATATGGGAATGGGAGGATTTTAAACACTTGTTATCTCTGCCCCCTCCATCTGTATCACTGAGAGGCTTTCACGCACTACATAAGATGTTAAATGGTCCATACCCACAGGCTAGAGGTGCTGTTTCTAAGAGCTTTCTTTGTGCTTATTTTTTTTACTACTGGTTTGTTTGCATCTCTGCAGAATATTCATGAGATAGAAGAGGAATGTGTTTTGTTCTTAAAGGATGCCAAATTCAGGTGGGAAGTAATGATCTTGATGGATTCTAGCACTTGTCAATTTGAAGATGTTCAGGGAAAACAAATGTAAGAGAGGATAGATATGTTTATATGCTATTATTCAATGGTGTGGAGCTGTAGACATTTCTTTGCCACTTTTGAAGGCAGGGGTTGGAAATGAATAATAGAGAACTCTTCCACATGAAACATTTTCAAGCTTGAGGGATTTTATTGTGTGTCTGCGCGTTTATTTTATTTTATTGTTTTTCTAGATAGTTTGCCTTTGTCTTTGATCACTTATTCCTCTAACAAAAACTTGGTCGTGTTATTCCTTTCCTTTTCCCCTTGTCTGATGAGAATTATTTTTTCCTTTTTTTCTGTTATTGATTTCATTAATCTCGAATAAAGTATTTATTTAGATCCAGATAGTTTAAATATATGAGTCAGTTATAGATCTGCTTTTGTTTTTTCCCCCTTCAAATGTTTTCAGTTTTATGTTTAATTTTTGTTTGTCTATCCATTTGCTTGTTTATTTGAGGTATTTCTCTCTTTTTTTCTTTTTTGCTTAATCTGCCTACCATCTACCAGAACTGTAGGCCTGTTCTCTGAGTCTGTCTCTATTTTGCTTTGTTCATTGGATTACACATATGACTGAATCAATCATATGTACTTGTCTTTTTTCTGACTGGCTTATTTCATTTAGCATAATGTTCTCCAGGTCCACCCAGTTTTCTTTTAAAATTTGTTCATAGTAAAGAATTTTCATCGCAATAAAACCTGTTAATCTCAAATGTTGGGGTAAGGTTTATCTTTGCCTGCTAAACCTTCATCAGTGCTTTAAATTAATAGCTAAGTGATATTGTTTTAGATGTGATTATGGTGGTGTTTTAAAAATCCTAGAGCAAAAATTGTTTTCAAGTGTCTTCAAGTACTCTGGAAGCCCCTGTTTCCACTGAAGCACTTGATATGGTAATTATATATGGTTCTCCTGTGTTCATTAAAATATGAGCCTAAGGCTCTACTGACAATTTGTTAGTTTCTCATAGGTTGAAAGTAATAAAATTGCTTTGCTTTAAAAAATCCAATTCAGCACTTTCATTAATTCAGATGAGCTCTCTCTCTATTCTTCTCCTAGGTAGGTAATGAGAAGAAACATATATTTTTAAATACCTCTGAGAAAATGAGGGTAGTCCAGCCATGTTAGGGGAAGAAAATATGGGCTATCTTAGTAGGTGAATGTGATTGGTCTCCTCAAAGACCTTCAGTTTCAAAGGCATGGCAATCCTTTCCCTCTTAGTTCCTGCAGTCAAGCTCTAGTCCAATGTTTCTGCGAAGGATAAGTATGCTTTTCCCTAAAATTTAAAGTTTCCATAATCTCAAAAAGACAGCGTTGTGTGTGTTTTTTTAAATAGATGGGAAAGATTTTAAAAATATGTTCACACAATAGACCCAAAGTGGAAGCAAACCAAATGCCCTTTGACAAAATGTGCTACATACATATAGTGGCATGTTATTCAGCTTTAAAATGAGGTAATTCTGACACATGCTACAACATGGAGCGATTCTGAGGACGTTATACCCAGCGAAATAAACCATTCACAAAAGAACACATGTATGATTCCATTTACATGTAGTACCTGGAATAGTCAAACTCACAGAGACTTTAGAGTTGTTGATTGCCAGGGCTTGGGGTAGGGGATGGGGAAGTTAATGTTAAATGGGTGCAGTTTTAGTTTTGTAAAATGAAAGAATTTTGTGATTGGATAGTGGTGGTGGTAACATAACAGTGTGAATAAATGTAATACTACTGAACTATACACGTAAAAATGGCCCTAACTGGTTTGGCTCAGTGGATAGAGCATTAGCCTATGGACTGAAGAGACACAGGTTTGATTTCCATCAAGGGCATGTACCTTGGTTGTGGGCACATCCCCAAGTAGGGAGTGTATAGGAAGCAGCCAATTGATGTTTCTCTCTCATCAGTGTTTCTAACTCTCCATCCTTTTCCCTTCCTTTCTGTAAAAAAAGAGAAAAATCAATAAAATATATTAAAAAATGGTTAAAGTAGTAAGTTTTATGTTATATATTTTACAACAATTAAAACATTTTAATGACAACATAAGTGAAAAACTATTGCTTTAAAAATTTCTGAGTTATAACAATGTAAAACAAGTGTCATTTCTGATAATATTCAATGTTTACACATGCCATATAAATTACAAATTTGTTTAACATTACAATGCCATTTTCAAAAATAAAGATGTACAAAGTCCTTATAAATAAAATTATTACATTTTATGTAAATTTTTGGGGGTGCCAGAAAAAGAGAGAGCAAGATACTGAAAACCTATTTGAAGAAATAGTGACCGAAAACTTCCCCCACCTGGTGAAAGAAATAGACTTAAAAGTCCAAGAAGCACACAGAACCCCAAACAATAGGAATCCAAAGAGGACTACACCAAAACACATCATAATTAAAATGCCAAGAGCAAAAGATAAAGAGAGAATTTTAAAAGCAGCAAGAGAAAAATAGTTAGTTACCTACAAGGGAGCACCCATACAATTGTCAGCTGATTTTTCAACAGAAACTATGCAGGTCAGACGGGAGTGGCAAGAAATATTCAAAGTGATGAAGAACAAGAACCTACGACCAAGATTACCCAGCAAAGCTATCATTCAGAATTGAAGAGCAGATAAAGTGCTTTGCAGATAAGAAAAAGCTAAAGGAGTTCATTACCACCAAACCAGTTTTATATGAAATGCTGAAAGATATTCTTTAACAAGAGAAAGAAGAAAAAGGTAAAAATAAAAATCATGAACAATAAATACTGAACAACAAATACATATCAATAAGTGAATCTAAAAATCAAGTGAATTAAAAATCTGAAGAACAGAATAAGCTGGTGAATATAATAGAATTGGGCATAGAAAGGGAATGGACTGACAATTCTTGGGGATAAAGAGGGTGGGAGGTGCAGGAAGAGACTGGACAAAAATCATACACCTATGGATGAGCACAGTGGTGGGGAGGTAAGGGCAGAAGATGGGATGGGTACCAGGTGGTGGGGAGCTATGGGGGGAGGGGGAAGAGGAACGTTGTAATTAATAATCTGAACAATAGAGATTTATTAAATTAAAAAAAACCAAACAAGAAAACAACAAACTCAAGTCCAATTAGACTCTCTAATTTGTGGTATTTGGGTGTTTCCTGCATAGACATTTTTCTCATTTGGATTCCTGACGTAAGATAAATAAATTTGCTACTATTCTCTTCTGATTTTTGCATTGGAATTCCTGGAACACTTGAAATTACATACATATTGAAAAACACAGGATTGAACTAAATGAATTCTACTTAAAATTAATATGCATTTGAGGCACCTGAGGATTGTTACAGGCATATTTTGAGTTATAGATCTGGGTTGGGACCTGAGATTCTACTTTTCTAAAGAACTCCACCTCCAAAGGTCCTTGGAAGCCTTTAGATGGTCTGCTGTTCCCAAGGCTAATTGAGGGTTCTGCCTTTTTTTTTTTCTCCCCAAGACCAAGTATCAAGCACTTTATTCCATTTCTTGCTGGGCAGGATTATCTGAAAAGAGGAAAACACCCCACATTCCTGACCTAGGCATTAATCTTCTGAAGAGGGGGTAGAGATAGAAAATTTAACTAAAATGATGGTTTTTAATGGGATCAGATATATGGTTACAATTACACAGTCTGACAAAAAAAAAACCCATGAGTGGGTCACGAGTTGGAAAGTTACAAAACAACGGGGGTCACACTGGGTATAGAAGAAAAGCTGTTCCAGAACTTCAGAGGCAGGCTAATATGGCCTCTCCCTGCAGTCTTGTCTGTGGTCACCCCTGGAGTCCATCTTGCCAGGGCCAAAGCCACCTCTGTCCTCCCCCCACCCCGGCCCCCTCGGAAGCCCCCATGGTCCCCGCCTCGGCCTCGGTAGCCGCCCCGATCATAGCCTCCTCTGCCTCCACGACGATCATCTCCATAGCTCCCCGCCATATGAGAGCCTCCTGGTCCCCCTCCTGGGCCATCTGGTTTAGGGGCCTTACACTGGTTGCATTCATTCCTCCAAGAGAATTTCATGTTCTCGCATGTAGGATTAGGACACTTCCAGTCCCCAGCTCGCTGCTGTCCTCCACCACCACCACCACCTCCACTTGGGAATCCTCCTCGGCCACCGCCACCACTGCCACCACCTCCATAGCCTCCATGGCCCATGAGTCCTCCTCGCCCTCGGCCTCCACGACCATTGCCTCCACCTCGATTGAAATCTGCACGCCAAGTAGCAAATGAAACCTTGATAGGATTCCTGGAGAATTCTTTACCATCAAACCAGTCAATAGCTGCTTTAGCAGAAGGTGGATCATCAAATGATACCGTTGCCTCTCCCTTCAGCTTGCCTGTTTCCCTGTCTGTGTACAGATTAATCATGGGTTGTCCTGTTTTCTTATTTCTCTTAATACCAATCTGCTTGGGATAATCAGTCACAGACTCAATTGTAACATTCTCGCCCAGGCCTTGAATGAAGATAGTGTTGTTGTCTGAATTATCCTGTTCAGAGTCATGACGAGATACTTGGTCCCGAGGGCCACCAAATTTATTGAAGCCACCACGATCACTTCCGCCCATGCCGCCTCTGCCTCCACGGCCACCTCCACGACCTCTGGGTTCATAGCTAACACTGCTGCGGTTGTAACCACCACCACTTCCCCGGCCTCATCCCCCATGGTCCTGCTGGCCTCCCCCGTAGCCACCGCCACCACCACCACTTTGGTCCTGATTACCATAACCACTGCTACCACTCATCGAGGACTGATCTTGGCCATAGTTACCTCCTCCACCCCCTCCGCCACCTCCACTGCTACTGTTGTACTGGTTCTGCTGTCCATAGCCCTGAGGAGGATTATAGGAGCTTTGCTGCTGTCCATAGATAGGTTGCTGTCCACCATCGCCAGACTGCTGACCATAGCCCCCACTCGGGGGCTGCCCATAGTTGCTGCTCTGAGAACTGCTACCATAACTTCCCGAGGTGCTGCCAGGAGCTGGCGGCTGCTGGCCATAGCCAGAGTAGAATTGATGCCCATAAGATGACTGAGAACTCTGGCCACCGCCATAGCCACCAGTTGAGCTGACTGGGTGCCATAGCCTGTGTTCTGGGTCTGTCTGTAAGCACCATAGGTGCTCTGGCCAGAGCCTGAAGTGTCCCCAGACTGGCTGTAGCCACCATAACTCTGCTGTCCATAGGGCTGGTTGCTCTGCTGGGAATAACCCTGCCCAGGTTGGGTGGGGTAGGCCCCATAGCTTTGGGTTACTTGCTGGGTATAGTCGTTTGAGGCCATGTCGGCGCACGTGCACACAGGCCGACGAGCCACAAATGTCCCACAGCACGCAGTGCCGACGCCTTGAGAACTCGAGGGTTCTGCCTTCTTAGGTGTGCTGATCATTCCCTTACCGCACCTCAATTTGCTTTCTAGTTTACACAAAATCCTTACTGTTGTCATCCCACTGTTAATCCTATGAATTTCTGCATTCTGAACCCATTTACTTTTATTTTAGTGGGTCCTTAAGTGAAAGGAAGTTCTTTAACAGGAAGTTTCCAATTCCCTTTCCATTGTTTGTGGCTCTGTGATTAGTATTGGGAGACAGTTGTTTAATTTAGTAGGATCTGCAGAATATATCAACATTCTCCTCTTACCTAAAGTTGATTTGCATAAATAGTTATTAAGTGCCAATTATGTAATGAGTGTTGTGCATAACCTCAGAGTTAATAGACATGGCTCCTCCCAGAAGGAAACTAGTTGGACATGTATTAACTCAAAGCTGGAGGGAGGGGAGTTCAGGTGACAATTCTGGATTAGGCATGTTCTTACTGTCTATCTTAGATCATAAGTGATGAAGATTCTCTTTTTAAATACATATTATTTTTTAATTGATTTCAGAGAGGAAGGGAGAGAGAAATAGAAACATCAGTGATGAGAGAGAAGCACTGATTGGGCTGACTCCTGAAGGCTACTGGGGACTAAGCCTGCAACCCTGGCATATACCCTTGACTGAAATCGAACCCAGGATCCTTCATTCTGCAGGCTGATGTAATATCCACTGAGCCAAACCAGTTAGTGCAGGAGTTTCTTCTTTAGAGTTAACTTCATCACTGCCTCTCTGCTTTAATCTCATTCTCACGTTACCTTCCTTTTCACATTTTTAAAGTAGACAAAAATATGCTTGTTTTTGTGAAAGGTCTTTCTAATTTCAGATAATTATTTTTGTAATTAGTGTTGAGGGAAAATGGCCTTAGGCGTTAGGTGTAAGGCAGAATTTGAATATGGTCCCTGAGATCCCCTCCCTGACCCCTACTGCACATGTGCCCTGAATCATCCCCGGGACTGTGAATTTCGTGGATTTGAAGTTATGCTACATGGTATGGATGACTTTAAGATAGGGACAGTTTAGGTGAGCCTGACTTAATCAAGTCAGCTCTTTAAAAGCAGAGCTTTGTCTTGCTGATTGAAGAGAGCATGGCTTGGAGATGGAAGAGCTGTGTGGCAAGGACTGCAGTGTTTGAAAAGTGCCTACTATGAAGAAAATAGTACCTCAGTCCAAGAACAAGGAACTGGATTTTACAATGAAGAGAATCAGCTTGGAAGTAGATCCCTCCGCCCCCCACTTTGAACCTCTAGATGAGAATTTAGTCCAACTGACACCTAGATTTCAGCCTTGCAGTATACTGAACACAGAACCCTGGCCATAATGTCCTGTTTTTTTACCTGAAGAACTGTGAAGTAATTTATGCTTGTTATTTAAGGTACTAAGTTTGTGATAGTTTGTTATGCAGGATCAGAAAATATACATCACATATGAATGCAAATGCATTAGAAGAAGAGTGTACAAGCTGCAGCAGTGAAAGAAGCTAATAGAAATTAAAAATTTCACTGATAGCATAGGAAATACTTTCTAGGGGAAAGAACATATATTTGGAGAGAGAAAACCTGAGCAAGTTTTGGCTCTTTTACTGTTAGCTGAGGCAAATCTCGGCTTTATCTATAAAATGAAGATGGCATATCATTACAATGTAAACACTAGTTTTATCAAGCATTTCCACCACTTCCCTTAATCCAGCCTGGCCCTGACCCACTAGGTATAGAAGGAGGGTGTCTTCTACATGTCTTTTTTGGTAGTATTTTCTTTAAAGCTGAAGATTTTGGGGGCTTTTTGTTTTTTGTTTTTTTAGGGCCAGTCAAAAATGTTCCCATGTCAAAATAACAATAATGTGATGTTTCTGCCAAAAAGCTTCAGCAGGGAAAAAAGTAATTCCTCAGGTCTGATCTAGTTCTAAATAAACTAATGCCCATGAACAGTTTTCATATTCTTAACATTCTGAGGTTCCCTTTTTGTATGTTTAAAATGTACAACCAGAAATTGATTTTTAAAATCTATTTTTGAAACTCAGGATGATTCTGATTACAAGTTTCTCTGCCTGGAACACCTGCTAATCAGAATTCATTCTTGGTGTGTTTCCACAGCCTTTGGGTTGGGCTCATAGTCCTTTTTTGTGCATCACTGGACATGGTCCCTTGAACTTAGTCATGTATGTACCTGTCTGAGTGTTTAAATGCTGGGCTCTTAAAGGAAGTGGCAGCCTGAAGCTCTCTGCGTTGCCCAAATTTCTTCTATGAGATGATTCTTCCATGAGCTTAAGAATTTTGTTCACATGGAGAAATACAAATCTGCAGAAAATTAAGGATGCTTGGGTTATAATATTATTGGAATTTGATGATATTTCAAATGGAAAATGCTAATTGGAGAGTTTTCTTTTCTCCAACACCTGCAACTTCTTTTCCTGCTGTCAACTAGCTGCTGGTTTTCATAGCTAGGTTGCTAATAGGGCAAAGATACCTAAAAGTTCAACCACCATGAAGTTGATGGAAAGTGTCTGAGAGTCATTAGAAAGAGAGGAAGGGACCTCCTTTTCAGCCATGTCCCAGCAAGTGGGGAGCCTCATAGGCATGTCTTCCAGCATGGAAACAAAGCAGCCTACATGGCTATACTTAGTACTTGTCAACTGCTCTCCTACCCATTTAAAGACACAGGCTAAACAGGCCAGAGATGGAAATGCCTCAGTCATATTACTCATGGCTCCATCATAGACATTAAGGAAGCCCTCCCTTTCACCCAAGGGGCGCCTTCTCCACCCTCTCAGAACCCTCAGCAGATCTGTCTTATGGGACATACCCTCTATTACTTTCAATTTTGCTCTAGACTTGCCAGTCCTTAGATATTAACTATTTGGCTTGTGAAAATAGCTGTTGAGGAACTATTGTCTCCTCTATCATTTTTAAACAATACCATAGGACAGTGAGGAGGGGGAAGGGAAGCATCCTTTCCCCTAGTACGAGCACATGCTTGTCTGAGTGTACAAACAGTGGTTGGTACTCTGGGAACAGTAGTCTCGTTTTTCTTCCTGTCCATTCTTCACTTTCATAGAAGTGACATATTTTCTGAGTGGTTCAGGGACCAGACTTCATACTTCTCATGTTCGGCCTCATTTTTTGAAGAGGATGCTTGGGTTATAATGTTCTTGCTAGTATGCGTCATGCCACCCATTGACCATGCTGTCATTCCATCCTAGCAAGAACTGTACAAAGAGTTAAGTGGTATGCAAATTAAGCTTCAACCATTCTTTCAGCAATTTTATTGAACGTTTCAAGCTTATCTTTAATATTCTCATCCTTCTTATTGCTGTCTTATAAAATTGAGGGCACCAGAGATCAATAAAAGTGATTTGATTTTAGGTACTTATGTATTGAACTCTGTGCAAAATTTCTGGGGACCCATTGTAAATAAATGCACCAACCTCCTTTTACAGCTTGCCTAACCTCCCATGTTTCCAAATTCCAGAGTTCTACAACTATAGCTAATACCCCTCCCCCCCACCCCCATGCATTAGTGTACCCTCTTCAAAGGCTCTGGCCCTTCAAAGTGTTGCCTTTGGGAGGAGTCCTCCTGTCTCCCTGACATAATGGGAAGGCTTCCCTCCTGGGCCATGTATTGTTTGCTTAATAGATCTGGGATTTCACCTGAGGTTTCAGGTTTGAATACTGTTTCCCTAACTCTACGAAAATTATTTTACTTTGGGGGCCGTGGTTTCCTTGGTGGAAAATGGGCATAAGAATAGCTGCCTCACAGTATCCTGTGGACATTGATTTATAAAATTAGCTGTCAAGTACCTGACACTAAGCCAGTTACTTAGTGGGCAGCATCTGTTAGGAGTTAGCTGTTTTTTTTTTTCTTTTCAGGTTTTTAAAATGAAAAACATTATTTGTCGATAATTATTCATTTGTGGACAACAATACATCAGCCACATTAGCTAGGGAAGCGATCATGGCTGATCATGTAGGGAGACATCTGCCTTTTTCTCCCTACTGGTTGTTTGAGGAGAAGGATGAACTGGAGCCCCGAGGATGGATCAGGGGAAGAATAAAATAATAGATCCCAGCCATCCCTGTTTATAGTCCAGGCTACCACTTTGCCTATGTCAAGGCGGGGGTTTAAGCTTGAGAATAAAAATTTTAATTGCATTAAATTTTAATAACCAAAATTGTGAGATCGGCCCAAAGTGCCATTAAATATGGGAAAGGGGTTTTAAAAATTAGCACCTGAAAGTTCTGATGTGAGTAAAGCCATTTCCTGTTAATTGCCTGCTGAGATAGCAACACACAATAAATTCAGTTTCACAAATTCTTCCTCCTTATGTCATTATGATATCAAATATTCATTCCAATCTATAATAATGAAAGTGTAATATGCTAATTAGACCGGATGTCCTTCTGGACAAAGCTGCAGCATGTGGCAGCCTAGGCAGAGGTGGCAGAGGCTCCAGGCCACAGTGGCAGCAGGCTGGGGCTGGGACCAAGGCCCTTGCATGAATTTTGTGCATCAGCGCTCTAGTATCCAAATAATATTCCAGAAGAGCTAGTATTAAGTGATTAGCTTCTAGGAGTTTGAATATGATATGATGTATATATAAAGATTTAAAAGATGATCCAATGCACTAGTTGTATATGTGTGATGTGCATCCTATATAATAAAAGCCCAATATGCAAATTGTCCCCTTGGGAGTTCAACCGCTTGCTATGACATGCGCTGACCACAAGGGGGCAGTGGACAGTAGTGGAAGTGTTTGCAGGCCTCAGTGGACTCCAATGAGATCGGGACCAGGGCGGGATGGTGGAGCATGTGAGCGGGCAGCACCAGGCCAAGGCAGGTGAGAGTGGAGGCATGACCACCTTGCAGATGACGACCAGTGGTGGCAGTGTGGAGCCTGGCCCTGATTGATCATCCCACAGGTGGGATGGTGGAGCAGGTGAGGGCTCGCACCCCAAGGTGGGGTGCCAGGCAGGGCTGTGGGGCCGTGAGGCTGGGGGACATGAGCTGGGTCCAATCTCTGCAGGCCACCCTGAGGGATCCCACTCATGCACGAATTTGTGCACCAGGCTTCTAGTATAAAGATAAAAAGATGATCTAAGGCACTAGTTCTCTATGGTTTAATGTGTATATTACCCAAGGAACTGATTTGCTCAAGTAAATAATTTTAAAAATTATTGATTGATTTTAGAGGCAGAGAAGGAAAAAACACATTGATTTGTTCTTCAATTTATTTATGCATTCATTGGTTGCTTCTTGTATATGCTCTGACCAGATTTTGAACCTAAAACCTTGTGTATCAGAACAACACTCTAATCAACTGAGTTACCTGCCAAGGCCGAGTAAATTATTTGTGATGATTTGATAGTTTCTTTGTATATGAATGGAAATGTATTCCTATTAAGAATTGGGTTTTTGTTGTCAATAGTCTGTAGGGCAGATCCCTGAGACATATAAAAGGCAAGTACTAGACAGAATAATACAGAGTTGTACATAACTGTTGAGTTGAAGGAGCCTCCTACTCCTTATTTGCTTAAGGCAGACTAAGCATTATATTTGTCAGCACAGCTTACTAAAAAACTACCTCATAAAGAGAGAAACGGATATAACATGTCTTTCCTAATGTCTTCCAGGGTCCCTCAATGAATGGAGAGGCAGATTCAGGATTTCATGTATCAGCACCAGTACCTTTATCATGTATATAAACCCTTTTTTCTGATACTCTCAAGATTTTAAAGGGGGATTATGGTTTGAGTTAGAGAGAGCAGGCAGCTCAGGCATACCACACAAAGTTGTTAAATCTCAGAGGCTTGAGATTGCTTGGCTCCTTTTAAGTTTTGGAAGCAGAGCACTCCAAGGGTATGCTATTAGGAATCGGCTTCGTGGAGGAAATGTACCTTTGGGGCAGTCGCTTTTGAAGCTGAGAGAGGATAATAGGTTGGTGAACTGGAGGGGAAATTGCTCCAGGTTTAGAAAATAAAGGCAGTGAGGATGTGGCAGGCCTGTGCAGACTCTTACTATAATGGTTCTTTAGTAGGACCAAGTGGTTCTCCAGATCCAGCTCAATTTTTTCCTTGAGTGCATTTTCTTGAGTTTTGACAAAGCCTGGGAACCCTCTTGTAGAGTATCTATCTCTCTGTACCCTGATTTCAAGGGCTGCATTATTATTTTGGTCAACTGTCCATTTCTTTTGGGTCTGAAAGGAATAGTTTAATTTTCATCAGATTTTAGAGATTTGGGGCTTGCAAACAAACAAAAAAAAAGTATTGGCGAAAAAAAAGTGGTTCTTTCCTCTTTTGACACAATCCGAGTTCCCATATCTGGTGGATAATTCAGAATAGAATTTACCCCTGGAAGTAAAGACAGTAGGTGTGAGGGTAGAAAGAGAGGAATGAATAGCTGTCCCATCTGTGCTTTGCCGAGTGGGAAGTTGGAATGTAGATATTGGCAGAACAAGACTTAGGTAAGAGAGAGCAGAAAGAGGGACATTCTGACAGAGGGTTATTTTAGGAAGAGCATATCAAAGAAGTTGTCACCCACTCGGGAGATGAGAGGCCTAGAGGCCTCCGTGGGAGAACTGGCACAGCTCAGCAGGCCCACCTCAGCCCTGTGCAGACAATGTTTTTATTGCTTAACAACGTTGAGTCACCTTGTTAAACGTCATCCCTAATATGGAGATGGACTTACTCCCTGCCCCCAAGCTACTGAGAGCCTTAGTTAGGAAGACACTGACACACAGGTACCCATAGCACAGAACAGTGCTGCTGTCATTCAATTAAGTGGCTTTGCAGCTGGAATGATGTTATCTTCCTGGGAGTCCCCTGACAAAGAATTAAACCAGGTGAGAAGAAACTTGAACTTCCATGTGGCTGTAGTATTTTCTTACTCATAGTACTACATTTTGAGGGAGACTTGCTTCTCAACATAGGTTTCTCAGCACAGAGGAGAGATAATGGTTCTCACCCTCCATGTACTTTAATGTGGCTTTTCTTCCCTCCCTCCCTTCCCCCTCCCTCCCTCCCTCCTCCCCCCTTCTCTCCCCCTCCCTCCTCCACCCTTTCTTCCCTTCCTCCCTTCTTCCCTCCTCCATTCTCTCTCTCTCTCTCTCTCTCTCTCTCTCTCTCTCTCTCTCACACACACACACACCCCCCCCCACACACACACATTGTTGAGATCATAAGAGTGCTTAAGTAGGTGCATTGCTAATGCCACTGAATTGTCTTAGAAGCCCCTGAATGTGCTGACTAAAAAGTCCAGAATGCTTCCCGCACCAGGCAGAGGGGGACAAATAAATGGCTCGAGTTTCAGTTTCCCTGTCAGCTCGAATTCTGTGCTAAAAGAGCGCATCTGCTCTTTATTTTACAGATGAGGAAATTTAGTCCCAGAGAGGGAGCGATTTGCCCCTCCCCTGAGAGTAGTCGGCAGAGTCGACAGGAAAATCTGGGTCTTCTGATGCAGCCCAGTGCCTTTGCCGGGATGTCACACTGCTTCCCTCATTATCTTGAGATTTGCTGGAGCCACAGGACTGCATCATGCTTGTGCATATGTGGATTTGAGGGCTACAGCTGAATTAACTCATCATGTCAGTCTCAACCGTGAGCCTGTTTCTGCCACACACGGTAAATCGTCACTCCTGTGGCCTTGGAATTGGGTGCCTGGAGGGTGTAATCACCTGGACTGGAGCTTCTTGCACAGCCGGTGTGCGCTGCTCGCCCGCACTTGTCCCGAGGCCGGGGCTGCGGGGTGGAGCCCGGCGCACACGTGTACGGGCACGCAGCCCGAGCCAGGCCAGCCAGTGTGAGCGCATTGAGCGCTGTTCTTGCGGACTCCACACATTTTTTGAAAATCCAGGATGTAGTTGGAAGGCAGATTCAATTCCATTTTAAGAACTCTTGTTTGACATAGCTCCGAGAGCGAGAAGGAGGGGCGTCCCGTGATGGGATGAGGATTCCCGGGTGTTTTCTCCCGTCAGGTTGGCGTGACCCTTCCAATTCATGACACCACTTACCTGCCTGGCTGGCAGATTTACTGTAATGGATTTTATTGATAAACAGCTGAATTTAAATCTTGCAGTGATGTCATCTGATTGCTTCAAGGCACCCACACTATTCTAGGCCAGAACTGCATCAAGTAATTTCCAGGCTCTGCGGGATGTGGAGCTGTTCAGTTGCGATGGGTCACCCTCCTTATGTTCTCATTCTAATACCAATGCAGACGTACCAACAGAATTAACTGCTTTTAGGGATCCAAATAGCAGCCATGGAAATCATTTCTTTTTTGAATGAAGTGCCCTAGCCCCTCTCACTCGGGTTACACAGGCCTCATGCACAGCCTGCCCTAATTTTATGTTCTGGCCCATCCTTAGGAAAGAAAGCTCCCATTACCTTAGCAGTGATTCCTAATTTTTCAAGGGGCCAACCAAGGTTTGCTTCAGTTGCTTTGCTATAGATGCCTGATCTCTCAAAGCCCTGTGTGGGGAAACAACACTCTTAGTTTGGCTGCCTGAGGCATGTTAGCCCCAGGAGTTGGTGCTGTTGATTTGCCTGCACTGGCCCTTCCTGTACAGCCTCTGGGGTTACTCATTTCCTTCTCTGCTCCCACTGGTCCCAAGTCCTGGTTGCTCATTTGGGTTTATTGCCTAGGAGAGGTATGGGCAGGTGGGAATTACAACACATTTGCCTCTAATACTTTCTTCTCCCACTGGAGGGCGGGCATTAAAGAGGAGGAGGGGAAGATGGAGAGCTAACTGTGTGTAGAACCAGAGGGAGAGGGGGCAGAGCAGGCAAGGGTGTTGATTACCCATTAGTTTAGCCGGATGTTAAAAAACACTAGGAGCAGGTAACTGAAAGCAGGCTTCCTCTCCATTCCTACAAGGCCCTTTCCTCCTCCTCACTGCCTCGGGCCCTTCGAGTTTCTCTTTCCTGCCTGGTTTCCATAAATTACTAGCAGTTATTACCTCAGGTATATATTGAATTAAAAATATGTTTCTGTAGGCTGGTCTGGAAACCTAATCACCATTTATGATATTGTTTCTATGGGAAGCTGTATTCTGAGTTCCAAATAAATTATGAACATTCCTTAGGAATATGAAACATCTGCACGATTAGGTAAGTAAATATACCCTTTGTTTCGAAGTCTTGTTAAGTTTGTACTTCCTTTTAGAATGTAGATAGATTTGTGGCAGATAGATTTAAAGATATCAGAAGGGTAAAGAGCATATTTTTTTCTGGCATTACATCTCATTTGCTACCTTCACATGCTTCTAAGAACTCTACATTTTCCTTCTGGTGTCTTTCAGACCATATTTTGGTCTTTGGCTAATTGCACTTTCAGAATATAATGTATAGCTGGGAACTTGCTTTTAAAGTGCTATACAGAGTTTTCTCATTTTAGAAAACTTTTTTTTTTTCTTGGCTGACTTCACTAAACTCTGTAAACTCAAGAAAAGCTCTATAGTTGCAGATCTGGTATAGATTATCATTAATTCTTCCCTTTATGACTTTTCCACTTAAATACACATTTAGAAACAAACCAAATAAACATTAAATAGCATAACTAGATTCTGGACTTGGGTGGTCCAGTTAGCTTCAACATGTACTTAGCTTTCAAAGGTGGTTCTAAAAACATTACATTTGACCAACCCATGAAATGATGGCAATATATATTTTTATTTTTAAATTTTAAAATGTATTAATTCATATTATCTTTAAAAATTGGATTATTTATAATTTTAGTGCTATACAAAATAAGTGAAAAGGTACCCTTTTCCCCCCCAGTTTGTCCTGTAAAACCTGCTTGGCTGCGTTTGCAACTGTGTGACTTTGGGCAAGTCACTTAACTCTGAGCTTCATGATGGGGAAGATACACTAGTTGGTTTCCAGACTCCCATTTCTGAAATGCTAGGATTGTGCAGTTCTGTGAATTGAAAAGTTGGTACTTAAGAGAATCACATGAAGCAGAAAGTATACTATTTATTCAGCAATAGAAGTGGGGAGGTGGCAAGTTCTGGAATGATCAATAAAAGTCTAAAAATAGCATACAATCCCGAGCCTCTTTTCCAAAGCCAGTCCTTATTTATTGCCCTGTTTATTGGACTGTGCATGTGGTTGGGAAAATAGATGGGGCATCTGGAAAATATTTTTAAAATTTATGGGCAGAGACTATGCCTCAGCACCTTAAATATAGGGTGTCTCAAACAAATGTATGCACATACTTTGAATAATTATAAAGGTAGTGCTTATTAAAGTACATTTCATTTTCAAAATCGAGCTATCAGCTGTTAGAGTGTATAGATAATTTTGGGGACACTGTGTCATATATACAAAGATTGGCGATACTGCCATTAAATGCAATGCTAACTACTTAAATTAGCCCCATTAGGACCATTTTTGGACTTGGATTTGGCCCAATGGTGTATTGGTGGTTTCTGGATTGTGTGTTAGAAATCAACTTCTAAGAGAATCTTTTACTCCTACAGGTTGCCATTGTGCATCTAACTCCCCAGTTCAGAGAGAAGTCCTTTTCATTTTTGTTTTTGTTTCTCTTTCACAACTTTTGTCTCTGCTCTCCCTTTCCAGTGACCCATTGCCCAACATACAGTGAGAGCTTCTTTGGGGGTAATTAGTTGCCTGAGTTATTTCCATTCAGGGTGCTTAACTGGTTTCCTTGAGTGAGAATTGGGGATTAGATGGTGATCTCGTATAACCATTGTAAAGAAGGTGGTTATATAGAGAACAAAATATATTAAATGTTAAAAAATGATTGGCACTTTAGCTTACCTGTTTTCAAAATCATTCCCAAGAAACTAGAAATACAAATCAGAAAGGATAAATGCACCCTTATGTTCATAGCAGCACAATTCACCATAGCTAAGATTTGGAAACAGCCTAAATGCCCATCAGCAGATGAGTGGATTAGAAAACTATGGTAAATCTACACAATGGAATACTTGCTGCTATAAAAAAAGAAGGAATTCTTACCATTTGCAGCAGCATGGATGGACCTGGAGAGCATTATGTTAAGTGAAATAAGCTAGACAATGAAAGAAAGATACCACATGATCTCACTCATTTATGGAGAATAAAGAACATGATAACCTGATGAATAAAAAGATAGATGCAGAGGCAGTAAAGCACCCAATATACTTCAAATTACAGTGGGAAGGCTGGGAGTGTTGGGGAGGGAGGGAAATAGATCAACCAAAGGACTTGTATGCATGTATATAAGCACACTAATGGACACCAGACACTGAGGGGGGTGGGTGGAGGCATGCGACAGGGGTTAGGGGAGCTGGGGCGGGTGGGCGGGGGAAGGAGATATATGGACTACTATATGCAATACTTTAAACAATAAAAAATATTTAAAAAAAATCAGACGTGGACTGTGACTGAAATCTGGTTCCTGCAAGCAGAGCCTGAGGCAAGCCATTCTGAATTGTCACAGGGGCCGCTCCTCAGTAAATGCTAATGGCACATGAAAGAGAAGTGACTGTAGTGTTTCATTTAGGTTGCTTTGATCACTCCTAACAGGTTTTTAATATTACACCAACACTTCATCAGAAACCAAAAATGTTTCTCAGCAATCTCTAGAATGGAAGGTTGTCTGTTTTGTCAATATGTCCTGTAAGTAGCTCTTTGCTAAGAAAAAAGTTAGCAGTAGGGATTTAGGAGCTTTTCTTCCTACTTGTCCCAGGATGAGGAAGGCGGGCAGGCATCCTATTTTTAGCACTCCAGGACCCTACACAGTGCTTGGAATATAGTAGGGACTTCCTGTTGTTGGGCTTCCTGTTGGATTGCATTCCTGAGGACCCTGCAGGAATCTTCATCTGGAACTTTTATAAAATCTCCCTGGTTAGGGAAGGCAGAGAATAAAATGAAACTTGTCCCTTTTGTCCTGTTATAGCCTCAGAAATGAGGGTGCCTGACCCTTACAAGTAATTGTGTGTTTTTTAAAACTGTAAATTCTGAGTAAGTGTTAAAAAGTTTATGATTTAATATTCACACTTAGTAATAGTTGATGAGAGAATAAAAATACTATTAAATCCTACCTTTCATATAGGCTAATGAAGACTGGTTTAATCTTTAGAATTCAAAGAAAAAGACAAAAATTCAAAATGCTGTAGCTGCCTTGTTAGGACCACGATTTGCTTAAATTGGGTGAGAGTTTGGCCAAATCTGCTCTGTCTTTTTAGAGGTGATTGGATGGTTTTAAAAAAACAAAGCAGAATTTGTTCTCCCTCCACTGAGAACTTCATTGCTTCGGTTTTTTTCCTGCAAGTTCTATGGTGGCATTATGACCAATACTTTGCCACCCTCTTGCTTGACTTGGTATTTTTAGTCTTCTCAAGGGTTTATCGTTCTACCATCTAGGCATCTTCTCTTCTCGTCATTCCCCTAGCTGCTTCTATACTGGAACTGATGTTAGAGACACAGATCTGTGTAGTTATTTCTATGCCTTGGATACCTTTGGTGCTTAGACGCAAAGCCTGTGTTTGTCAGTTGGTGGTTTAGACAAGTTACAGGTAAAACACTATGAAAGCCTGTCTAGATTCTTATCTCTCGTTCCTGCAGCAGCAGACAGAGAGAAATGAAGTCGAGCAGCCTTTGTTTAAAGAGGGGAGATGCTGGTGTCTAGAGCAACTCAAGCCACTGAAGCAGAATAGAGGCTAGCGGTGGGGAAAGACATCATAAAGCTTTGCATGAACAGCTAACATGTGAATATAGGTTTAGAGAAATCTTACTATTTCTGAAAGACCAAAACACGCCATCCTGGAATGTGAAGGTGAAGGTGTGGGTTTCATAAATTAAATAGAATTAAATCTTCAGTGCACCTGAGGTCCAGGATGGGTTGGTCAAGACAGAATAGATGTGAAACATGATCTCACTTTAAATGTTTCCATTTGTTGTATGTGCTCGGTTTGTTTTATAATATCCAGATGTGAAGTCTAAAGGCTGACAAAAGGTCTGTTGTGAGACAGCAGTGTTTCCTGACTATGGACTAGTTTAAGGGCATCTAACTGATTGGGTGACTTATTTTCAGACAACACAAAGCCACCTTATGAGGGGAGAGTTGGGAAGGGTACATGTGTTCCAAGCCAGGTTAGCCTGGAGCCATCTGTAGTTGCCTGAAGCTTGGAAAAACTAGAAGAAGCCAGTGCTCAATATAAACTTATGCAAACCTGTTCCTCAAATTATGCTGAAGTGGCCGTATCAGCTCGCTGCCTAACAATCCTGCAGTTTTACAAGGAAAATGATCTGGGTTAGAGAAATTATTCACTGTATTTTAGTCTTTTTAGCTCAGTTTTAACTGTTAGTAGATAAATTGATAGCTAAGCAGGAATAAGAACTTAAGTCACGTATCTAGAGATTTCTATAAATCATTATTGCAAACAGAAGAGGTAGATACTTTGGTGCATGTCATGAAGTATTACTTTTGACTCTTATCAACTTGAGTCATCCTTTTGAATTGAAGATCTAGAGTAAACACCACCTACAAGGATTTGACTACAGTAGTTGGACTTGACCCACAAATAGTGGTGTAAACAAAATTATGTGAAAGCTTTTTTTATGACTTAGTGCAGCAAGCCTGAAATAGTCACTGTGCTATTCACTGGCACTTTGAAGACAAGATTGGCATCCTCCTCCTTTTGGGGGGCTCTTGGTCTTACCAATATTCGATTAATATCCTCTCCCTCAGTGAAACACACTATGGAAATGCAAGAGGCCACAAAGCTCCTGGCACACAGTAGACACTTAATAGACACTTGACAGGCAGCTGAGAGTGTGTGACAGCACGCGAGGATGAATTCTGAAGTAGATGGTGAGCGATGCTAAATTTGTTATTCACCAGCCCAAGTTATAGCGTGTAGCACAGGCTCACACAACGTGAGATATAAGCATTTACTCTTCTTTTGCAGACTCAGCTTAGGGGGGAGCATTGCAGTAGAGTTTGAATCTTGATCCTTGTCCTTCCCCCAGTATCACCACTTTGAAGGCTTTTGTTGTCTGAGGAAAGTTGTCCTCCTGGCCTTCTTACCCAATTTTGGCAAGGGATCAACGGATAAGGCTTATGCCCCGAAGAGCTCACACAACTTCACTGGTATCAGGGCACTGATTACATGCAAGCAATCCCCACACTAAGAGCTTTAAAAATGAGATTTTTCTTTGAAATTTAAAAGAAAGTGGAATAAAAATGTGCTTGCTTTTCAACATAGATTGATTAGCTGGCATAGAGGGAAGACTGGCCTTTGAAATCTATAGGCATCACGTTGCAGGCCTGACCCCACTGACCCTGGTAGATTAGTAATGGTCTACGCAGCCTGCTCTGTCAGCACGTCTGGCAGGGCATGCACAGATGGTGCCAGTTGGAGAAAATCACTGCTGATCGCTGCGCTGAGCCTTGCCTTGGCTGGGCAGCCTGGGGAGGAGGAGCTGAGACAGGGCTGTTTACAGACTTGTTCCTGCCCAGTGCTCCTGGAATAGAGCAGTGGGGGTGCCAGTCCGGTTTAGGACGCCTTTGCTGATGGTGACTTCTGTAAAGCTTTCTTGTCATTGTTGGGGCCTTGCTGCACCATTGAGCAGCTGGGATTTTTACAGGGTCTGTGGCCTTGGGGTTGCTCTGAAAGGGAATTTGAAACTAGAACTGATCTCATTCCAAGGAGTCAAACATAATGCGATATTTGTTTTCCTAGAGTCAGTCGGCCTAAGGAAAATGGGAGTAGCCTGGAAAAGGGTTTGGGGGGGGGGGGTGAGTAATCAACTTAACCCAGGGCTAAGAATAATTTTATTATAGAAAGCAGCATCCGTGACCTCTGTCCTTCTAGCTGCCACTGGTTTCTGGTTGTCAAGTGGTACCCTGAGAGTTTATAATCAACACTCCTTGTGTGGCTCAGCTCAAGGAATGGTGACTGCTCCCCTAAGATAGGGAAGGAAAGGCCCTCATAGAGCCCTCATCTGTAACATTGGCTCAGCAACATTGAACTGAGCTGAAACTGTAAGTCTGCTCTTCCGAATTAAACATTTTATTCTCTGAAAATTCTTCCAGTTGCATTGCAAGTTCAGTGTTAAGGAAACGTACCCTCCATGTGAGCTGTACTGGAGCAGGTTGAGGAAAGGGGGAAAGAATACTGATGTTGAACGGAAGATGGGAGACGTGCAGATATCTGTGACTGCGGAGGTCTGTCACCATTTGCAACTTTATTTTGTTTGCTTCCCGGGCACAGCCTGCTTTTAAAGTATCTATCCTCTGCAACTTGTTACTATTTGACTGACTTTTTGGGTTGTTTTATGAAAAGATGATGTTTTTCTTCTTGAAGAACTTCCCTTGGAGACGCTGCTGTCGTGAAGCTGCTTTTTTAAGCCGTCACTTCGGAAAGGTTTGCAGATTCTCTCTAAAGATCGAAGGGAACAGATCCTGTTCAATACTTGCTAGTGCGTTTGGGAGACAGCGGCACAGCCCAGAGGAAGAGCTGAGAGAACAACGAGCACACTGGCTAACCTCACAGGGTGCGCACACTGACGTGCAGCATTGCGTGCTAGAGTCAGGAAAGCACGTGTAACAGGCATCCAGAAAGCACATGCAACTTGGAGAGAAGCACACCTCTTCTTGGTCTGTAGAGCGCAGCTTTGGCAGGATGGCTGGCCTCATTGACAGGTGTGAGGAGGAGGAAGACAGACCTCAGGACGTCTCTCCAGGGTGAGGTGGGATGATGAAATGCTTTGGCAAGAGGAAAGTGTGGGGAGCATTCAACTGTGAGCAGTTTGTACTTGAAACGTCCATTCAGTCTTTGGATACCTGGGTCAGGTTTTGAGCAGGGAGGTCTTGGGTAGAGGGAGAAATTGAGGATTTTCTTTTCTAACTTATACAAGAGTTTATTTGAGCCAAACTGAAGACGTGTGTGTGTGTGTGTATGTATGTGTGTGTGTGGGGGGGCGGGGGGGGGGCAAGCTCTCAAGTGCTCTCAGAAATTGGGGAGTTGTTGACACATAGCTGGTAAGGAAGCCTCAGACATGAGTCAGGTTGTATACAGAGGTTGGAAAAATGGGAGTGACCGAAATTCAGGGGAGAATGCAGGGCAAACTAGGATTCTCCTCCCACTCTGGTCTTTGAACAGTGGTGTGCATTTGCCTAGAGAAGATGAATAACAAAAATTAGTTAGTGCTTGATTGTATCAGGATCGTTGTTGTTTAGGAAAATTTATAACAGTTTTTGGAAATGAAGAAATAAATTTTCGAAAATAACTCTGAAGTAGAATTTTGGAGGGCTTTGGTCCACTTCACAGATGCTCTGTGATTTGAAGTGGATGCCAAAACAAACTAGAAGACCGACAGCTGAGGGTCTGTAGTTCACGAAAACAGCATCTCCTAGTTTCTTTAGTAGCGGGAGCAGGAAGAGCAGGGGGACGAGAGGGCAGCCGAAGCCAAGAATAAAGCCTGGTCAAGCGGCCACATCAACCCCGCTTGGCAGACAGGCCTACTGGTTTGGGTAATTATACTGGTGCCTGCTGTATGTATGCCTTTTCCACTGAGTTTAAAAAAGGCTTTCCTCTAACTACTGGGTCTCCGCAAAGTTGGGCCACTTTTGCCCTTGGTGGTTTTCGCCTGTGGAATCTTTGCTGTGTCTGTGCTCTCTGTGGTGTCTGCTGACTCCACGCAAACACCCTCAGCTCTGCTCTTTCACAGCTCCTGCCCGGCTCCTCCTCCTGTCCCAACTCAGAGAAGGTTCCTGAGGACATGCCCTTCTGGAAGAGCCCAGCAGAAAGTGTGACTGCATGGCTAGGCTGGCACACGCACACGTGGACTTGACCAAAGCCTTGTCTTTTTCTATTTTTTCCCCTCTCTTTCCTCCTTCTTTTCCCCCTCTTAGTACTTTTGGTATAAATAATTTATAACAAACCAAAATCAATAGGAATTTTGTGGCCAGGCTCACAGCTAGTGGTGAGGGCTCATTAACTCTGGAACTTCCATTGGGTTAGTACTTTTATTTTGAATAGAACTCCCTTTTTACATTTACATTGTCCACCAATTCTATTGTTAAGTATTCTATTTCTGAGAATGACATAGAAAGAAGATACACCTGAAAACTTTAAAGAAATGGATCCCCAAAAGAATTTTGTACTTTTTACTATGTATATCCCTCCTGTACATAATCCCAGAATAAATATCCAAGAGACTTTTCATTTTTATCCATAGATGGGGCTCTGCTAATGTTGTTTTCTGGGAGAAGGTATTTATAGGCCTTGGTTAATAATGCACTTTGACCCTCTGATATTTATATTATCCCTTAGAAGGGGAAACAGTACATTGAGACTAGGCTATCCTAAATATTTGCAGTTAGAAATACTTCTGGCATTTATTTAAGTTTTCATTGCCTTAAAAAAACTCCATTCTGTTCTTCATAAATTTTTCTCTTTTAGCCTCAGAGAGTGTTTTAAAAAATACTCATCACCGTAGCCAGTTGGGCTCAGTGGATTGAGAGTCTGTCCAAGAAATGAAGGGTCCCAGGTTTGATTTCAGTCAAGAATATGTACCTCAGTTGCAGGCTTGATCCCTGGCCCCTCGTTGGGGGCGTGCAGGAGGCAACCAATTAATGTGTCTCTCTCTCACATCAGTGTTTCTCTCTGTCTCTTACCCTCCCTCCCATTCTCTCTAAAAATCAATGAAAAAATACAATATTTATCCACAGCCTTCTCTCTGTTTTTATATTTTTATTGATTTTAGAGAGAAAGGGATAGGGAGAGAGAGAGAGAAACATAAATGATGAAAGAGAATCATCTATCGGCTGCCTCCTGCATGCCTCCTAACCTCCTAATGGGCATTGAGCCTGCAACACAGGCATATGCCCAGACTGGGAATCCAATTATGACCTCCTTGTTCTTAGGTCGATGCTCAGCCACTGAGCCACACCAGCCAGGCCACAGTCTTCTTTATATAAATACTAGGTAAAGATAAAAGTTAAGTTCGGCCTTTTTTTTTCCTTCTGCTTATCAGGTACTGGGTATTATGCTAACTCTGGAATGCAAAGTTGAAAAAGAAATGGTATGTATCCTCAAGGAGCTTAGAATCTAGTGGTGGTGAGTGCTGACGTAAATAGATGTTTTTAGTATAATGGGAAAAGAGCTGTGGGAATATAACTAATCCTTTGGGGCTGCTAGCAGGGGCACTTTTGGGGAAATACTCTCATTGGATCTTATAGAACGAGGTGGAGTTCATCTAATCTATGAAGAGTGGCATGTTTTCTCGTCAGAGGGGAGATCTGAGTTTTAAATATCATTGGATAGGCTGATAACTACAACCGTCCTGTATTGTTCAGTGTTGGTGAGTTCTAAGAGGGGGAAGGGAACCTGAGGGAAGGCAAGGCATGAGAGCAAAACCAAGGTCAGGTCTTTTAAGTAGGGTCCATATTTAAGCTGATGATAATGTGTGTAATAGTAGATTACTCTTCCAGTGGTATAGAGAATGGATGGAATTGGGAAATAGAAAGACTTGTAATCGGGAATTTAATTGGGTGGTTAATGCAAAACAGGATGACCTGAAATAAGTCAGGGACATTAAGGATAGCCAGGAGGGGTGGGAAAGGTGTGAGAAATACTTGGAGATGAAATTGCAGGGCTTTGTGTTCCTTGTGATTCGTGGTGCTTGTGTGTGTGCGTGTGTGTGTGTGTGTGTGTGTGTGTGTGGGTAATGGCAAGTGAGGGTGGGGCTCTCCTTTCTCCAGCTGAAAGGACTGGGTGGATATCACCAGCTGGAATTGAGAACAAAAGAGGAAGAATATAGTTAAGTGGTGATACCAATTGTGAGTTTGTATCATTAACATATTTCCTAAACATTCTCAAACTGCATCTAGTGAGGGTTAGTTTTACTTCTCCTTTATGTGTTTGTTCAAGCCAACCAGTGGAGACTTTGAAAACTCAGGACTGTAACAGTTACTGTATGTATGGGGTTTTTATGCTAGAGACGTGAATTTGGGAGAATTGGAGCTGCCTTATTCTCATGAATTTGAGGACTTTCCTCATATAATTCACTATAAAGGCTGTCAGCTCTATCTTTGCAATATATTCAGTTTCTGATTGCTTTTTAGTGTTCTGTTGCATAGCCTGCTCACTCCATTGATAGTCTATTCTCTACAAAGAATCTAAGATGGTCTTTTTGTTACATACATCAGATAATACTACTCTCTGCTTCAACCTCTAATGACTTTCCATTTCACTGAAAGTAAAAACAAACAAACAACCCCTATAATTGTAGTTTGGGTTCCCTAGGACATGGTCTTTGATTGAGTCTGAGATTTGTTTGCAGGAAGTTCATTGAGGAGTGCTCTAAGGGTAGCGGTCACCAACCTTTCGGACCTCATGGACCATCAGTGACCTGCGGACCACCAGTTGGCAACCACTGCTCTAGGGAACAACACCTGTGAGGAAGGAGAGAAGCAGGTTTGGTTAGAGGGGGGAGAGGTTGAGCTGTGAGGCAGTTATAAGAAAAGCCTCAGTTGACACTACAGTGATTGCTAAGCTTGGATGACTCTTCAGACATATCCCTGTTACCTTTCATTCTATGGATGTATCCAAGGAGGGTTATACACTCCCATCAGGCAGTTTCCTTTGACATGAAGGGGCTTGAGAAGGACTCAGCTGGAGCCTTTTGCAAGCAGTATTTCCAGCAATTGAAGGAATAAGTGTCTTGGTCCTCAATGACCATCTGGATGAGAGGTCATAGTACCCATGATATGTGACTTGCGAGACTTTGCATGGTCTGAATACTTACTCCTACCACTTCTGTAACCTCAATTATTACAATTTTCTTTGCTCACTTTGCTATAGCCACTTTGTCAAGATATCTTATGATATTATACACATTCAGTTAGACTTTGTCTGTGTTTCTTATGGGAATATAATCTATGTGGGGCTTACTTAACATTTGTATGTCCTTTGATTATGTATCTTCAAGTGTCTTGAAAGTTGTTTCTGGGGAAGATATTCCATAAAGTGGTGCTTTTCTTTCAGAAAAGTAAACATTCAAAGATTTAGAAAAGCGAATGGAATATAATTTAGGTGCAGTTGATATTTTGATCTTATTATTATAGAACTTTTTAAAATAGATGAATTCATCCAGGGCATTTTACAAGTAATGAGATTTAGAAAAAGTCTTTCTACAGATCTAGATCTATTGTATAAAATAATGTGAACCTATTATACCTTTTAAGGGTGTAGTAGTTGTCATTGCAATATAACCTTACTTTGGACAAACTTCAGTTGAAATAGATATGCATTCATCTGAAGGCAGAAATTATGCTGTTATTAATAATTCAGAAGAGTTTTCAGTTAAGCATTAACAACATTTCCTGCTTGAGCTCATAATAATATTGAATTATTTTTTTAAGATAAAATTAAACCCCAGATAATCAGAATGCAACAATTTCAACTCTTTAATCAACATATGCTGTCTTTGACCATCTCTCTCAGGAGAAAGATATATGATAGTAAAATATATCAAAGAGTCCAATTTTTGTGTGTCCTTTCCCAGGCATATCCTGGGATCTGTGTACAATTGGCCCAGTGTTCTGTGACAACATCATCACAGTTCACTACATTAAACATTCTGATTCAAAAACATAATCTTGCACTACTTGAAAGCTCATTATTATCAAGGAAAGATGAAATTAAGCTCATTACATGGTAATATGGACTAATGACTGTATTTCCTAAAGATCTCAGTGATAGCTACAGAAAGACTCCCTTTTATTAGGTGGGAGATTAATTAGATGATATGTACTGTCCCTCCTAACTCTGATCCCTCCCCACAACCAGAAGGCCTGAACCATAGTTTTCTGCTTAATCTTTAGTGAATCAGAAACTCAGTTTATTAAAATACTTCATTCAACCTGTGAGTCTAATAATACATTTAGTGCATGTACTTTTGATTAGAGGGATCTTTAACATTTAGTGATTGTAGAAAGGGGAATGAGGCATTTTTATTTCCTGGAGCAATTGTTGATGCTTCCCCATTGCAGGTAAATAGAGTGATGCCTCAGGCTCCCAGAGATGTTGAAAGTATGTGAACTACCTGCTTCCTTCATTTTGCATGTGATTTTATGTAAAAAACAACAAATGTGGTGTTACTCTGAGGTTTCATCTACTTGTATTTTTCATTTCATTTATTTATTTATTTGCTAGGGAAATATATTTGCATTCAGCATACTTCAATGTAGATCAGTCTCACTCTCAATACTTCACATTCACCCCTAATTTTTTTTTAAATAAAAAGGCAATTTCCCACTTCAGACTCTATTTATTAAAATCACATGACTTGCCAGACACACACTACTCAGTGGTGGTATTTGAGCCTCAAATCAATGAGCAAATATTGATGCAACACACATGCCACACGAGCATGACACCATCTGGGGTTCTGTACAAGATTTATACAGGAAGACAGAGCATCTCTGCCTTTACATGCCTCAAAAGCTAATTAATAAAAGCCTGGGAAGAAAAAGCAGGAAAAATATCAACCATAGCCCTTCAACCAACGTTCACAGTTGCTAGTGCAGTAGTATCATCATTCATTTACTCATTGAGTATTTGCTGAGTGCTCTGCTACTTGTCAAGAGATGTGGTGAGGGCAGGGGATAGAAGGGGAATGTGATACAATCCTGGTCCTCTCAGAGCTTCCAGATGGTCTTTACTGTCTTTGACCATACACATAGAGGAAAAGTTCATCATTAGTGATTTCAAAATGAGTGAAGTAATTATATAGACTACATATAAGTAAATTATCTTTAAGGTTTAATATCTGACTATTGCAGTAGAGTACTCTTTATCACTAGTAACTGGTAGATTTGCCTAAGGGTTCCTGGATTATGGGAATATTTCTGTGTGTATGTGTGTGTGTTTGAAAATAAGTAAGGCAGTCTTGAGAAGAGAGAATTATATTGGGTTTGGGAGTTACATATGTATATATATATGTACATATTTTTTGGCATGCTTTGTCTTTATTTTTTAATTTTTTCTTTGTTAATTTAATTTATTTTTCTAAATATACAAATTAAATCTAGTACAAAGTTATAGATACAAAATAATTAGCCATTTACATGCAATAAACAATATTTTAAGAAAAAAGATTTTATTATTTTATTATTTTTTTATCTTTATTGTTCAGTTTATTAATTACATTGTTCCCTTTTTTTTTCCCACCCTATAGTTCCCCTCCACCTGGTACCCATCCCACCCTCCGCCCTCACCCGCCTCCACTGTCCTCTCCCATAGTTGCATGATTTTTGTCCAGTCTCTTGCTGCACTTCCCACACCCCTTTTCTCCCCAAGAGTTGTCAGTCCATTCCCTCTCTATGTCCGGGATTCTGTTACATTCACCAGTTTATCCTGTTCATCAGCTTATTAATTCACTTGATTTTTAGATTCATTTGTTGATAGATGTGTATTTGTTGTTCCTAATTTACACTTTTATCTTTTTCTTCTTTCTCTTATTAAAGAATGTCTTTCAGCATTTCATATAATATTGGTTTGGTGGTGATGAACTCCTTTAGCTTTTTCTTATCTGCGAAGCACTTGATCTGACCTTCAATTCTGCATGATAGCTTTGCTGGATAGAGTAATCTTGGTTGTAGATTCTTGCTGTTCATCACTTTGAATATTTCTTGTCACTCCTGTCTGGCCTGCATCGTTTCTGTTAAGAAATCTGCTGACAATCGAATGGGTGCTCCCTTATAGGTAACCATCTTTTTTTCTCTTGCTGCTTTTAATATTCTCTCTTTGTCTTTTGCTCTTGGCATTTTAATTATGATGTGCCTTGGTGTGGTCCTCTTAGGGTTCCTATATATTGGGGTTCGGTGCGCTTCTTGGACTCCTAAGTCAATTTCTTTCACCAGGTGTGGGAAGTTTTCAGTCACTATTTCTTCAAATAGGTTTTCATTGTCTTGCTCTCTCTCTTTTTCTGGCACCCCTATAATTCAGATGTTGGTATGCTTGAGGTTGTCCCAGAGGCCCCTTACATTATCTTCAATTTTTTGGATTCTTTTGTTTTCTTGCTTTTTCAGCTGAGTGGATTTTACCTCTTTGGATTTCAAATCTTTAACTTGGTTCTTGGGGTGCTCCAGAGCACTTTTAGGTCTTTGTATAATATTTTTTATTTCAGTCAGTGTATTATTAATTTCTGGTTGGTCCTTTTTCATTTCCTTGAGAGTGTCATTCATATCCTTGTAGGTCTTGTTCATTTCCTTGTAGGACTCATTCATTTCCACGTTGGTCTTGATCATTTCCTTGCAGGTCTGGTTCATATCCTTGAGGGTCTCATTCATTTCCTTGTAGGATTCATTCATTTCCTTTGCAGTCTTGCTTATTTTCTTATAGGACTCTACTTTTTGTTGGAGCCTCTTGAGAAGCCCTATAACCATGGTTTTGAATTCCATGTCCAGTCGTTTTTTTTCCTCCATTTCTTTCACATCTGATTTCTTTCCATGTCTCTGCATGGTGGCTGCTTCCCTGAGTTGGTCAATTAGCTTTGTGTGGTAGACTTCCTACTAGGGACAGTGGCTCAGCCTCCCCAGTTACCTGAGGTGGATATGGGTTGCACCGTCTTGCTGAAGTTAAGCTCAGGTTAATCGTTGTTAGCACTTGGAGGGGTTGACCTCCAGGCCAATTCTGTGTGATGTTCAGCTGTGCTCAGGTTGGATGGGCAGAATCTCCTGGCCAAGCAGACAGCATTAGCTCCGCCCTATTCAGCCCCAGGGACTCTGTGTCAGTGGCAGTGGCCGCCAGCACCTCTGAGAGAAAGCCGCTGCCAAGCTCCACCGGCTGTTGGGGGATTCAGACTCTCCCCAAAAGAGTATGCACGCCCAATGTCTCACCCAGGGTTGTAAAACAAAGCAGTCTGATTGTTTTCCAAATGAGAGAGCAAGTCGCAGAGCACTCTCTGCGCTGTTCACGCAGCTGAGCTGTTCACGCAAGCTGCCTTCTCCACAAGCCGGGAGACCCCTGCAGCACCCGAGCTTCGGCGTGCCCTCCCACTGTCCAGTTTTCACCCCGTATGATAGTGGGTTCCCTCGACTTCGCCCAAAGCTGGTTGAATCAGTCCAGTGGGACTGATACACACACACACACACACACACACACACACACACACTAGGGACTCAGTGCATGAAATTTGTGCACTGGGGGTGGTTGGTCCCTCAACCCAACCTGCCCCCTCTCACATACTGGGAGCCCTCAGGGGATGTCCAAGCAATGGCTCACCCCCAGCCTGCCCAAGGCCATTGCCCTGCTTAGCTCAGCCCTGGCTGCCTGCGAACACCTGATCCTGGGGGCTGGGCACTCACTGCCACTTCTACTGACAGCACCTGGGGGCCAGGCGCTCCCTGCTGCCACTACCTTGTTGCTACCGCTGCTTCCCCACACAGTACCCGGGGCTGGGTGCTCGCCGCCATCACTGTTTCATGTCCACCACCCACCCACCACCCTGGGCTTGGTGCTGTGCCACTTGGCCCCGCCCTCACTCCTGATTGGCTGGTATCATAGCCAATCAGGAGCGAAGGTACGGTCAAATTTGCATGTTTCTCTTTTATTATATAGGATAAATGTAATCCCAACAAATTCATTAAAAAAGATATAAGCCTTATTCTTTCTATATCAGTGTATTATAGTATATATATCATAGCATGGAGGATGTATATTCAGTTTGTTTCATGATGACTGCTGATGAACATGTGTGGGATTGCCATTATTTCACAAATAGTGCATTGACTACAGCATACTTTCTTGGATATGCTTATTTTCATAGGTTTCCCAAGGTATTGTTGGGATGGGTTCCCAGAAGAGGAAATCCTACATCAAAATGTTAATATATATGGAATTTTCTAGAGAATGATAACTTCTTATTCATTGGAATTGTGTCATATTGCAATTCTGCCAGCAATAAAGAGAGTAACTGTACCCTACAGCCTTGACAAATATTCTGTCTTCAAATTTTAAAATTTTCCCCAATCTGATGATTGTGAAATAGTGTCTCAATGTGGTTTTAATTGAATTCTCTTATTATGAATAAAATTGATTTAAAAGACTCTATTGAGAGCCAGTTGTACGTTTGTTTGTTTTTGTTAATCCTTACCTGAGGTTATTTTTCCAGTGATGTTTTTAGGGAGAGAGAAAGGGAGAGGGGAAGAAAGAGATAAACATTGATGTGAGAGAGACACATTGATTAGTTGTCTCCTGCACAAGCCACAACCGTGCCTGGGAATTGAACTCATTACCCTTGGGTTCTTGGGTCAACACTTTAGCTACTGAGTCACTTGGGCCAGGGCAGAGTCATTTGTGTTTCCTTTAGGCATTCTGTAAGACATTTGGAGATACTGGAAAAGCAGTGACCTTAGAGAGCTTATCATGTAGCAGAGATAAAGAAAAATAAGCATAATATGATAATGCATAAATAAGTGCTCCAGGGGAGTTGGGTGAAGGTATTGTTCAAGGGGACTTCATGGGGGTGGTGGTGATAATTACATTCCATATAGTGTGTTCTTTAACAGTGTGGGCCAGGGGGAGTGCTCAGCAGCCTATACAACCTATACATTCAACAGTAGGGATCTGGTGGAGTGCCAGCAACGTATGCATGTAATAAAAGGGTTGATTGTCTGTAGATAATTTTTAACTAGTTTTTATTTTATTGCTCTGTAGTGGTCTATTCTTAAGTAAGTCAGGTAAACTACTCCTTCCCACATGGCAGCTTCAGGCCTGCTCCTCCTCTCCCCAAATGTGACTCAGCTTTCTCTGGGTGGGGTTTGTCCTTTGGAGAAACTTGAGCTTCTGAGACAATTGTCTTTCTGAGAGTAGAGCCTTCTGGCTGGGTAATGATAATTTTACACATGTGTTGTATAAAAGAAATATATATATATATATAATATATAATATATATATGTATATATTAACTCTGAATACACATATAATTCAAGACAACCCAGTAAAAAAGAAAATATCTTTTCTATAACTCTCAGAAGTCTAAGAAGGCTTTTCTTTTCTCATTTGTTCAAAGCCAACATGATCTTTTAAAAAATCTGCTTGATCTTAAAAATTGATACTTTCTTGGGTCAACCTCATGTTCCATAACACCTTTCTTTCATTTGTTGAAAATTAATTTTTATAAAAAATTGATCTTAGAATTCTACCATTTTTGTATTGAATGTTCTATTTTATTTTACCAGTTAACTATTGTTATATGCCGGGTTTCATTATATATTTTTAGACTAAAAAAAAATTGACCTCTCTCTGTACCAGCCATCTCCCTCCCAGAATTCAAACTCAGTGATCATTATTCTCTGTTGAATTTTTATCAATATTTTGCCATATTTGGGACTATGGTAATTTTTACAGGCTAATAAGGTTCTGTTATCTCGCTCTGCTTTTTGGGCATATGAAATGAGACAGGAAATGAGTTTCAGTATCTAACACAAGCAAACAAAATCAGTTTAAGAATGCTCTGAATTCCCTAGGATAGATTTTTCACTCCTTGGAGGCGATCACTTTTCAAATGGTACCTAATGCTGTATGGATAGTCATACCCACCAGAGTAGTTTATTTACCTGAGAGGATCTACACCATTGACTTTTGTGGAGTAAATCATAACAGCCTATTAACATTCCATTATGCTGAGCATAAAACTAATAGGGGAGTGTCTGTGAAGTCAGACAGCAGAAGTAGACTTCAGAAAGTACTGTTTAAAAAAGATGAGATGGAGAACATCTACAGAGGCCAGTGGGTGCAACTGAGACTTGAAGGGAAGGTAACAAAGAAAGCGCGGCCACTTTCTAGTCAGGGGAATATTAATGGCAAATTTAATATATTGCTCACCTAATTTACTCTTCACCCCAAATCTAACTGACTGGGATATGCTCATACCTTTTGAGCTTCCTCTAATTTTCTCTTATTAGGGTTTCAAGTATTTAGCTTAATTAATTGAACTAGAAAATGCAGGGAAATCATTTAAATGTGGTAACCTCATTTAATGCATTTATATTGATGTGAGACCTGCTGAGGGCAGAAATGGGGGCGGAGACACAACAATTAAGGACAGAGACAGCATCCTGTGGAAATTCCTTAAAAATAGGTTGGAGTTGCTCTGAGACTGTGAGAACTACATGGCAATAACGGAGGCATTTTCCGACTACGTTAGCAATTGTCTGTAGCCCATGTTGGATCTTTAACTGGCCTTGGAACGAAGGGGACAGGTGAGTTGTTTAGGAACTTTTCTCAGTAAAAACTGGCATAGAATGGGAAGCAGTTTTGAATGTGAGGAATTAGTTATATTTAGATTAACTTGAACAATTCTCTGTTAAGGTTTATTATGGACCAAACATTGTGCTAGACCTTGAGAGGTTTAAGATAAGTAAAATAGAATCTTTGGATTTTTACAACTCTGGAGGACCTGCATCCTGAAGGCTCTAGAACCTGTTGGAAGTTTCAAAAGAACCCTGTGGATGTGTTAAATTAGTTTAAGGTAAATCTTACTTAACTCCTCATTCAGTCACTCATTAACCATTGTTTTGAAGGAATTGGGGAAGAAAATCAATTTCTTAAAAATATGATAAGGAAAGAGAGGTCAGACACTGGAGGAGGATTCTCTGAAGAAAAAGGCATCCAGAAAACTAAAGGGAAAGATAATTTCCAGAAGGAAATGGTACGTCAACCATATCACTTGCTGCTCAGAATCCAAGTAAGATAAGCTCACAAACTGAGCAGCAGGGTGTGGAGGTAATTGGCAGTCTTCAGAAGAACTGGTGAGGCGAGTGGTATGGAGAAAGCCTGCTTGTAGAGGGCTGATGAGGAAAATGGAGAAGTAGAGGCCCCGGCCCGGTAGCTCAGTTAGTATTGTCCCTTTACGCCAAGGTTGCAGGTTTGGCTCTTGGTCACAGTACACAGAAGAGGCAACCAGTGAATGCATAAACACGTGGAACAACAAATTGATGTTTCTCTCTCCCTTCTCTTTTTCTTAATCAGTAAAAAATATGAAATAAAGGCAGTTTCGTATAAGAGGAGTCCTTTGAAAGAGAAGGGGTGTGGGTGTGAGAGGTAAAGAACAGGACACAAGAATCAGACACTACCAATACCATCAATTTGTAATTGCGATTTTGGACCAGTTATTTAAGCACTCGGCCTCAATTTTCTTCTCTGTAAACGAAGGCTGACACTACAAGTTACTACTTGAGTACTAAGTGTATTTCCATTAGATCAATACCAGAGATACAGTGAAAATGTAGTAGTAATTTAGAAGATAGAGCAGTTGGTTACAGAGTATGGACTAGTCCTACAGGGGTGGCCAAAAGTAGGTATATAGTTAGTTGGGAGTACTTGAAACACAGTTTATTCTTATATTCTCACTTATTAATTATTGTATTATTTCCCATATGAACAACTGTAAACCTTTTGCCTACCCTGTATTTCCTGTACCATATTTTCAACTGTGATTAAAAGGTAAAAATTTTTTCTAAGTGTACAGTTCAATAGTGTTAAGTGTATTCACATTATTGTACAACAAGTATCCATAATCTTCTAATCTTGCAAAACTGAAGTGCTGTACCCATTAAAGAATATTCCTCATTTTTCCCTCCCTCCAGCTTTTGGAAATCACCATTTAACTTTGTATTTCTAAGAGGTTGATGATTCCAGGCACCTCCTGTGAGTGGAATCCTACAGTATTTATCTTTGTGTGATGGGCTTACTTCCCTTATTTAAAAAACTCTTTTTGAGGGATAACAGTCCATTATGTGGATATATCAGTTTTTACTTATCAGTTCATCCGTAGATCGTTATTTGTGTTTCTTTTACCTCTTTGCTATTTGTGAGTAATGCTGTGATGAACCTGGGTATATAGGTATCTCTTTTAAAAAACAGAAAAATAAAAAATAAGTGATATCCACTCTTCTTTTCCTATGTGTATGAGTGAAAGCTTTCCAAGGCCATGTGCACCCATGGCCTGGCAGGGGAGGTGGAGGGGCTATCGTCAGAGATTCAGAAGACCTCTGATGAAAGGGAGCAGAGCTCAGAGACAGAAAGGCGTTTTCTCCTTAGAACTCGCCAAGTGCAATTCCTGAGTGCCGTGCTTGTTGTATCACTTTCCAGGTGAGAAGGGAAGGGCCCACCTTCAATCCCTCTTTTAAACTTCAGTTGCTAGACAGCCTCAAGTGTGTCTGCCAGTGCAATGGGCTGTATAAACTTTTTTCTTTACTGTACAATGTATTGCTGCTTGTGTTACGAAGAACAATGATACTAAAGTATGTCCCAGATAGGTAGACCCTAGACGGGTGAAGACATCAGAGAATTCTTGCTGTAAATTAATTGCAAAATTGTGTTTCTCTACAAACTGGGAGTGGGGAATGCAGCCCCCACTATGCCTGGTCACTTCCTGACGTTCTCTGGTCCCTGTGCTGTTGGTCTCCTCCTTTCCCCCTAAGCAATGGCAGAAGAGGAAAAATTGATGCTGTGTCTTTTGTTGTTGTTGTTAATCCTTACCTGAGGTTATTTTTCCATTGATTTTTAGAGAGAGTAGAAGGGATGGGGAGAGACAGAGAGATAGAAGCATCAATGTGAGAGAGACATTGAACAGTTGCCTCTTGTAAGCTTGAGGCCAGGCATCATGCCTGCAATGAAGCACAAAGTGTCCTTGACTGGAATCAAACCTATGACCCTTCAGTTCACGAGCCGATGCTCTATCCAATGGCCAAACCTTCTAGGGCAATGCTGGCTCTTTCAATTGTCTTTACTGAACATTAAAATATGTGGCAGTTTTAAGCTTATAGGAAAAGAAACTATATATGTCTTGACCATGTCCAGAGAAGTTAGTTCTTTGCCTAACCAAAGGTGGAACCCTATTAGCAAGAGTTGATATTCCAGGAAGTGTTTCAGACTAGAATCTAGCTCACCTACCAAGCAGTATAGTAATCCCAGAAATAATCATATCACAATTTACTCTTCAACTTTGTCAAAGTTTTATGAGCAAATTATCTTGAAATTTTAATTGACTTGATGTTGAGAAAATTAATGCAGAGCTGTGAAGGAAGTGCATTGGGTCTGTTGTTTGGAGTAAAAAGGAAAAAAAAGGAGAAAAATGTGAAAAAATGTAAACCTTTTTTTATTGCCTATTTAAAAAATAGATTATCCCATTACTTGATGCTAACTTTATGACCTACTGCCTTCCCACCTCCCTTTCTCATTTAAATTTGTCTGGAACACCCCCCTGTTCTCTTGCCTCCACCTTAGTTGCTAAGGGTCTCCTGCCATACCTGTGGATACCCTTCCCAATTGTCTTCTGCCCTATGACATGTCCCAACTCCTTTCAACTTTTATTTTACTTGGCCCTTGCATCCTTTAGATGCAGCCACTAGATGCATAATGAAGTGACAGTCTGCTGAATTATGTCAAGGATGTTGGGCATTTTTGCTCCATTGTCACTGGAGCTCAGCCTCATCAGAGCCTTGGTCCTATGCTCTGGGAAACTGGGGCTCTAGGTGCTGGAGGGAAGTTCCTTCCTGTGAGAACCATGGACTCCTTTTTGGAAAGCTTGCTTTGTTTACTACTGAACATGGAAGCATAGCCTTCAGGACATAGGAATCTGCTGCTTCATTGCCAATGGTTTTGTACTTTTAAAAATATATACATTTTTATTAATTTCAGAGAGGAAGGGGGAGAGAGAGAAAGAGAGAGACAGAGACAGAGAGAGAGACATCAATGATTGGCTTCCTGCTAAACACCCCCTCCTGGGGATTGAGCCCACAGCCCAGGCATAAGCCCTGACTTCGGGAATCAAATCATGACCTCCTGGCTCATAGGTCTATGCTCAACTAATGAGCCCCATCAGCTGGGTGGCTTTCCATAGAAATTTGATATAATTTTAATATCAAAAGGTTAAATGCTCTTTGGAGATATCATAGGATCTAGGCCTGCACCAGGAGAATGTATGCTCAACCTAATCTCCCAGTTCTGATTGGATGTCATTCCCCCGAAAAGCTAGTATCTTAATGTTTTGGTAGGCTTTGAAATGTTGGTCTGCAAACTAAATAGAAGTGACTTTTTCAGAATAATAACTGTGAGAAACAACAGATCCTGGGGGATTAAGCCTACACACAGAATCAATAGACCGGGAATTTTTCCTTGCTCAAATATCTCTATGCTCTCTGAGTAAACAGAGCAACACTTTCCCTCAATGTAAACAGTTTTGGTGGATGGAGTTTTAAAAGAATTGTGCCTGTCCTTACTAGGTAGAGAATTTTAATTCTTAGCCTTGGCTTTTTATGAAAGAATGGGAGAAAAGGAAGTGAGAAAGCAGAGCAAGGAGGAAGGAGGTATCAGTGTTTACAGGGAAAGTGTTGGCAGGTACCCAGGCCAAGGGGAGAGAGAACAGCAGGATTCCAAGCAAGAGAAGAAAGCAAGACTTTGCTCTCTTCTGCAGCGAATATGGTTTTACCTTAGTGACAGTGAAGATTATGAGAAAATAAATTTTGAGATACCTCTGCTATGGGAAGCCAATTCTCAACATTTTTTACTTCAAAATGAACTAACATTTTGTTGGTTTGTAGTAACTTCTTCTACTTCCTCAATCTTTCTGCCACCTTTGTTGGCCCAGTCCACACTAAGTTGTAAGCCTTTCTTCCTAAATAAAACTTTTCCTCACTCCCCACTTCTACTGTGGTTTACCTGTTCAACAGATGACGTTCTTTGGGTCTTGGTCATTAGGTCCTGATATTTAGCAAATTTATTCTAAAGAGTTAGTACCCAGGCATCTTATTAATAGTATTTGATATCTAAGACACTAAGCACTGGTGGGAATGTAGGGATTCTAAGAAGCAAGCAAACTTAAAAGAGATTGTGTTGGAGTAGTAGGGCCTTTTGGTGCTCTTGAAGTTTGGGCCTCTGGCCATACTTAAATGCACTCAATGTGGAAAGAATATTTTTAAAAATGCATTGTCTTCTATTACTCTACTTTAGAGGTTTACAGTATATATTAGGACTGGAAAAGTACAACAGCACTCTCATTCTAAAGATATTTATCATGCATTGATAAATGTATGATCTGTTGTAATTGCTTGGGGTCAGAAATGGTTTAAAGAAAAAGGAAGGAAGGGAGGAAGGGAGGAAGGGAGGAAGGGAGGGAGAAGGAGGGAGAAGGAGGGAGAAGGAGGGAGAAAGAAAGGAGAAAGAAAGGGAGAAAGGGAAAAAGAGAAAGAGAGAGAGAAAAAAAATTCCTGAAGATGTGCATCTCACTAGCAAAAAAGCCTAGCACACTGACTTGCTAGGATGAATGAGATTGGCCATGTGTTTGTGTTCTCAGGTTAATTGTTTATTTAGCTGGCATTCATTTGGGGCTACATACCTAAAGCCATTTTATCTAAACTGCCTGATTTTTTAGTAGTAGTGACCATTTATTAAAATATGCTGGGAATAAATATAGTTTTTATAAGAAGAAAAGATAAATAAAAGGGTCATTAAGATTATTAGAAAATTATATAAAATTTTTGACATTTTTCCAGAGAAAATTGAGATAAGACTTAGTGTGTTTTCTTCATCAAGTACTCGGTCTCCTCCCAGCTAGTCAAGTTCTTTTTAGGTGGCATTTAGGCCTTGAATTTGCGTGAGTCAACAAATGGACAACAGCAAATGTTCAGCCATCTTACTGGTGTCAAGCCTAGCAAATTGGCAAATTATATGAATGCACCAAATGCATCAACACGTTTGCATGAGCCAAATATTCCAAATGAGGACAGCAGCTGTTGGTCAGATCCTTAAGAATAGAATTGCCTCTCTTGATCTTACTACCTCAGGTTGGGAGATGTCAGCTTTGAGATTTATAGATTTAGGGTTCTGGGATAAGTTGCCTCTTTGAACTTCCAGCTCCAAGAGCTTCTTGTTATCCAATCAAATATATAATGTCATTTATATTTCCCTATGTAATTCTTGAGTCATCAGTGACATCAGTGATGGGCTTAAGAAAGCTTTTTTCTTTGGACATTGGTACAAAATATTCATCAATAAACCATGAATATTTTCAGAAGAGGTTCCCATCAGCTAGTAAAGTCTTTGTATTGGTAACTGGAGTATAAATCTCTTAGATGTGTACTTGTTTTTCAATCTGAGTTCAATTAGGGTAATAGGAAAAACTCAGTCTCTCCTCTGCTCCCCCCCCCCTTTTTAAATATTTCTCTAATTCCCCACTCTCCCCCCAAACTCTCTCTTAAAAATGTTGATGTTAGAAATACGGTTTTATGCTTTGGAAGGTTATTACTATCTAACTGAAATTGAATATCTGTGATTTATTATTCAGTACTGAACTTGATATGGGAACATTTGCTGATAAATCAATAAAAGCATCTTTAGGCATTATTTATAACTAGAGGCCTGGTGCATGGATTTGTGCGCCGGTGGGGTCCCTCAGCCTGGCCTGTGCCATCTCACAATGTGGGACCCCTTGGGGGATGTAATTGTGTGTGAAGCTGCAGGCTACCAGAGAGGACCCTGAGACTGGGCCATGGCACTCCTGCTCATCTTGGCCCTGAGTGGTTGCCGTGCCACTCCTGCTCTTCTTGGCCCTGCTGTGCCTGCTGCTTGGTAGCACTGCCATGGAGGCAGGAGAGGCTAGCTCCGCAGCAGCTTGCTGTTAGCCTCACTTCTGGCTGAGCTGTGTTCCCACTATGGGAGCATCTGCCCCCCTGGTGGTCAGTATACATCACAGTGACCAGTCGACCAGTTCTTTGGTCACTTAGTCTTTTATATATAGAGATAGGCAAGATATTGAAACTACCTGTGTTAATTGACAGATGAATGGATAAAGAAGATATGTTGTATACACACACACACATATACTAAATAAAATACTACTTGGCCATAAAAAATATGAAACCTTGCCTTTTGCAACAACATGGATGGACCTTGAGGCTATAACATTAAAAATAAGCTAGAGAAAGGCAAATACTATATAATTTCACTCATATTTTGGAGTAAAAACAAATGGGAAAACAGAAACTCTTAGAGCCCAGCCAATGTGGCTTAGTGGTTGAGTGTTAACCTTGAACTAGGAAGTCACAGCTAAATTCCTGGTCGGGGCACATGCCCAGGTTATGGGCCTGATCCTCAGTGGGAGATGTGCAGGAGGCAGCCAATTAATGGCTCTATCTCATCAGTGATGTTTCTACCTCTTTCTCCCTTTCCCTTCCTCTCTGCAATCAATAAAATATGTTTAATAAAATACACAAAAACAACCAGACAAACTCGTAGATGTAGACAACAGCTTGGTGGTTACTAGAGAGAAAGAGGGTGGGCAGTGTGCAAAATGGGTAAACAGGGTGAGCTGTAGGTGATGGATGGAAAGTAAATCTTTGAAGTTGAGAACACTATATTGGTGTACATGTCAAATTTTAATGTTGTACACCTGGAACTTACATAATATTATAAATCAATGTTACCTCAATAAAAAAGAGCTTTATATCTCACTACAATTAATCAAGTGGAATGTAGAAGAAAGTACTGATCTAGTTGGTCCTCTAACTGCTTTGATCAAAAGAAATTGGTAAACCACTTGGTTTATGAATCTTCTTTTCTTTGATTCCATAGTGTCAGGAGAATATTTCCATGGATATTTTATTTATATAGAGAAACAAAACCCAAATCTCAAACCACCACTTAAAAAACCCCACAAACTCCTGGGCTGTTATTTTGGTTACGGACTCTGAACTCCTTTCTGGTTTTGTTCTGTGTGGTGGATGAATGTGTCTGGTGGGGGTGCATTTTAAAGGCAAGATGAGTTTAAGGATATAATTTAGTGATGTTTTGCTGAGTGTACTCCTTGCTATACGAGTCTCTTCAGATATTTTACTATTTTAACAATATTCAGTTATCTCTTAGCCTACTTGAGACCAACCTAACCATTTTGTGATTATTGCAAACATACATAATGCCTCAATATATGTGTCTGGTTATGATATTAGCCATTCTTGGTTAACTTTACTATTATTTTTGACTGTGTGTATGAATCAGTGTATATTTAACAAGTGAGCTGACTAAATGCCATTAAATGAGTTGTCCTTATTTTGGCTTATGCCCTGCCCAAAGTTTAAGTTTTCATATTGAAATTTAGCATTTAACTACTACTTTTAAATCTCTGCCTTTTAATTTTGGATACCAAATATGGCAGATTTATTCAGGTGGCCAAGTAGACTTTTTCTGACCTTGAATGTGGTTTCCTGGCATTACATTTTTTAAGAAAAAGGAGTCAGTATTTGCCATTTTAGGGTTAGCGTAAGCCCATGAGATTTTCCAAAGATCACTTTTAAAATCTGACTTGCAGCTGCCTGACATCTACATTTTTAGCTAAAAGGCATCTTCCTTGCATTCGTATTTAAGTGACCCTGGAATGCAGTGCAGGGCTAGTTTGCTGTGGGTTAATCTTTGGACATTTCATAGCTGACAGGCACCAGCATCTGTGGTTTATGTTGCATTGTTCTTCAGGTCTACAAATAACATTCTCCTAAATCTGACGATAGTTAGGGGAATGTTTACTAAGACTGGTTTTCTTTTCCATTTGCACAGTTTTAAAGCTGGAGATAAAACATAACATAAGTGTAGTTAAAAAAAAAAAGCTGTCACTCAAAAAGTAATTCATGGCAGTAGTAAGGTTGAAGGAATACCAGGAACTTATGCTTTGTGCTGGACTGTTCAGCAAGATGCATTCCTTTTGTCTAGTAACGTTGTACTCTGTACTTCAATCTGGAGGCCAGGTGTTAGTTCACAGGGGTTATTGAGGAAAGGATTTTTATATGTATGCATTCAGGCTAAGGCATTATTATTAGTGTTTTCCACAGCACAACAAAAATGTCAAAGGAGATACTTTCGTTTTATTATAATTTTAATGGAGTCTGGATAAGAGTCATTTGAAAGTTGAACAGACCACAGTTCATTTATATGCAGTCAAAGGGCTTTGGCTCCTCAATGTTGGGTATATAATCCTATTAAGCAGTCCTTTAAAATCAATAAAAAAATAAAACAACCTTAAAAGTGTGGTAGCATTGAGTTCATGCTTTTTAAAAAAAATCTATTTTCAATTACATTATTTTTCTTTAAATGTACCACAATGGATTTTAAGAAATGCTTTTATATATTCCTTACAGTCCAAAATCTGTCATTTTTGTTTTGTATTGTTCTAGAATCCCTCTTCTTGGTCACTTCAGAGCCTGAGCCTTGAGGTGGCCATTTTGCTGAAAAGCAGCTAAGACAGCAGCCTGTCAGCCTGGTCTTGTTCTGCTGAAAGTGTCATAATGCATTTCTTCACCCAACATGGGTTTTATTTCCAAATTTTTGAGTGAAATCAAATTAAGGTCAGTGAGTTAAGTGTAAAAGATAAATCTTGCAGATAGAGCACTCATTAGCATGCACTCATCAATTTTAAATTGGGGCGGGGAGACCATTGTACTGCTGTGCTGATATTGAGCTGATAACAGATTTGATGAAACTCTGGCCCTTGTGAAGGGCAGCTGATAATAACGGTGCAAACTCAACAAAAAAGTTTGAGTGAAATCTGCAGGAGGTATTTCTATCATTTGGCCTGTTCTGTTGGCTTTTGTTTGGCAAGAGGAAGGTGTGGCACTTATCTCCCCAGCTAGGGAGATTGTAATGTGCTTAAAAATATTGAGTATGTACTGCTGTTATTGACTGTCCCTGACAGGGCAGATAAATGGAAGCTATGTAGTTGAGTATTGAGTAGGAAAACTCACCCAAACATATACCATTCACATAAGCCTGAAAACAATTTGCATTTGCGTAATCAAAATAAAAGAAAGCTCTTTGACTATTGAAAAAATCTATTTTCCTCTTTCTCTTTAAAATGTAATAAATCAATGGGCACACAATCTTAGACAATGGGGTAACCTCAAATATTTTTCTTTAGGATTGATGGTATATTTTGCTTCTTCCCCACTTCTATGTAAAGTTAAATGAGGTCTTTTATATAATTAGATGGCATAATACATATGACGGGTCATGTTTCTGCCCTGCAGAGTTGAAGAAGAAAGTCGGCCTAACAAAGAGCCAATTCCACTAATTAAATTCATGCCCAAGTGGGTGAACATGATGTAAATGTTTGGTTTTCATAGAGCTTAGAAAGGGTACTGAGTCCTGAAATGCTCTGTTTGCAAAGCTGTGCTCTATAAAAGTTGTCTTTAACATGGCTAATGACTCTTAATTAGAATGGTAGACTTGCTGGTGTGATGTTGATTTGAGAAAACAACACTGTGGTGCTTACATATTATTATTTTTAATGTATTAAGATACCTTTCTTTGGGACTGGCATTTCTGAGTACCTGTCTTCTCTGCTCTGTTTCAGGTGTGAATCATGGTGACACATTGAAAGGTGGTGATTTACTGCTTTGGGGGGCATGCATGTGTATGATTAAGGGATGTAAGTGCAGGACTCCAAGATTTACTTCCTTCCTGTTCCAGCGGGGATCGCCAAAGAGAGTGAGTAATGGGATAATTTATAATACCGCAGGCCCTTCGTCAAGAGACCTCTAGTCAAAACAGGAAGATAAAACTCAGATTTCAACTGGGAGCATACAACTTTTGATCCTCTCTGGATACTTCTTATTTGCAAGCAGTAGAGTCTTCAGAATTTTTGTTTTACTTTCTCAAGGAGATTTCCATTAAAAAGGTTAGTGTGTCAATACTGGTTAAATCGTGTAGGTATTCTTTAAATTTTCTGTATCTTTCCTCCATGCTTTTTGTTTCTTGACATTATAGTGGTTGGTACATCAAAGAAACTTAGTGGTCCAATTATAGTCCTCAGGTTCTTTTTATAAGGTCAAAAGGTATTACCAAATGTGAGGAGTGTTATGACAAATTTAGCAACATTTTTTTGTTTTTGTTTTTGTGGGTTTAGGAAAGTGTATTAAAAAACTATTAGTTTAAGATTCTTAGACTGTTTCATTTTCATTTATATGGACTTCTTTCCAGTTTTGAGGTAATGAGATGGGTGATTGGGTGGATAAAGAGTTTTTCCTTCAAGTGTGTGTGTGTGTGTTTGTGTGTGTGTGTGTGTGTGTGTGTGTGTGTGTGTGTGTGTGTGTGTGTTATGGAGAAAGCTTTATTCAAGGATTAAAAAAATATTACAGCCAAACATAGGGAAAGTTGAATGGGGCATTTGGTTATGTTCAAATGGTTTGTTTTATTGCCAGTGGCTCTAGATACTGGCTTCTATGTTTTTATTTTTATGAATTTTGAAAATATCAGATATAGCCTTTAGAAGAAAAAACCCTTCTAAAATTAGGATATATCATCACTTTGGATTTGCTTATTGTTCAGAGGTTTCAGTCACTATTTAATGTGATGGGATCTTGTAAATTCTTATTATGGGTGATAGGTTTATGAAAAGTGAATACCACAAGTGATATTTTAAAAATACTGATTTTTACCTTTCACTGTGGAATGTCTAAGCAGTTGGCAGTAGACTTCTTATATTAGAGATCATTAAGATAAAATGGGAACAGTCCCAAACTCTTCTCTCATTTGCCCTAGGTGACTAAAAGGTTCCCATAAATAACTGGTACCCTTTTGAACTGACCTCAGGCTCATGTGATGTAAATATTGATGGCCTTGACATTTCTTGGTATATGCATAGTTCAGGAAACACAATATCTCCAGATAACTCAAAGCAGGTGGATGAGTGGGTCCTCACCCATCCCCATAATTCAGAGTGGCCCTAACCATAATCCTATTTTTGGACTTGGGGCCAGGAGAATGTCAAAGGCAAAATAATCTACTACATCATGTCCACTAGGCATTTCTATAGTCAAATCTCTTTGGATTGGACCGACGTTAATCTGGCTTTATAAGATGTTTTCTAGGAGAAATAATGTGTAAGTGACTGGATTTTTTTCCCCTTTAAAATTGAGGGCTTAAGTAGTATGGCCAGGGTGATTGTATAGGGAGCTGATTGGGCTCCGGAGACATAGTTTTCCAGGTTCTACCACTTACTAGCAATGTTAATTAGGCAAATGATTTAACTCTCTCAGCCTTTCTTCTCTCAGCTATAAAATGGGGATAATAATTTATTAGAATTACATAAGAACTACCCAATTGTGATGAGCACTTTAGTAAAGATTTCTTAAATGTTAGTCATTAAAAGCTTTCAGGTATTCTGTGCCTGTAGAGACTAACCTACAAAGCTGATGTCACCTACAGCTTAAGAAAATCTTCTATCTATTTGGAAGCCCACACTCCTGGAATACATATTCAGTTACGTGAAAATTATATATTGGGGAAAAATGAGAATATAGTACTGCCTTTGCAAAAATGGTCTAACAAGCTGTATATTTCGCTACGGTTTTAAAGTAATTTTTCTGGCTTTATGGACATGGGAATATTAGAATACTTGCTTCATTGTATTGTCAGGCATTATTGGTAGCCTTAATTTATACATCCATTGTGCTGCAGTTTTAGTTGCAGAACAACCCCCTGCAGCCATTATTATGGCACTTGAGAGGATGGAATTACTACATTCTGTTTTGGGTATATATTTTTTTTTTCACTAAGCAGCATAGGCTCCATGAGATGGTGCTTACCCATCTGTCTCTCAGAGCATTTGTATGTATATTACCTGAGCACTTAGGCACATGGAGAAAGAGGGTTAAAGATGGAGAAGAAAAAAGAAAAATTGAAAATGAAATAACATGACGGAAATTACAGAAGCCTCTTTGCAAAGAAAGCTTAAACTGCTCTTAAAAGCAGATTTAACAGCCAGTTGCAACACAATTCACTGTTGTCTTTAGGAAACCAAGCTCAATCTTGGTTGAAACTGCAGTGCAAATCTGGAAAATGTCCAGGGAAGCCAAGCAATGCAAGTTTCTAATTCTCAAATTCAAGGGGGAAAAATCCAATTTACAAAGTAACTTCTTCCATTGATTGTGAGCTGTCCATATTTGGGTAGAAACATTAACTGATTAAGTTCTTCAATGCTATGCAGTCCTAATTGTGGCCTCCACTGTTCTAACCTTCTAAGCTTCGGTGACTCATGGACCATTCACTAAATGAGAAATAGAGAGCAGAGTGGAACGTTGTGTCATCAACTTGGTCTTTCTTAAAGAGAACCACTAGAAAGATATTGAATTTGATTGAAATATTATTTATAGATTGCCTGTATGTCCTAGCATTCAGTACACTGCTCTAATGCTAATAAAATATGCCATCTACTTAATTTCCCCTTTTCCAATTACACCAGATAGAAAAATGCTCTGCACTGGTAGAAAGGGAAGATTTGGGTGCACTTCACACCACTGGGCTCCTGGCTAGCTTTTCTCTTTTGTATTTATGAGTGCTCACTTTTTACATTTTACTTGGAGATAAGATGAGGTGTCCCCTTCCCCCCATATTTGATTGTCTTAATTTTCCCCCCAGGTGGCTACACCCCCCAAGAGCATGAGTTTCTACAGAGTTCTTTCACCCAGATAGGAAGAGTAGGGTCTGGCTTCCCATGATTCTTGGGTTTTCTGTACACTTGAAAGCCTGTGGGAGTTTGTGAGGACTTTGGTGGTGACAGGGCTGCAGATATCAACTTCATTTTATAGCTGCAGTAACTGAAGCCCAGATATGTGAAGAAATTTCAAGTTCCTTAGCCATGACCATGCCAGGACAATGCCTAAAATCAGTGCATTTTTGGCTTTTCCACTAAGGCATACTGGTGGAGGAGTAGGTGGGGATTAATAGTAGGGTTCTGGGTTCTATTGTGGTTAATGGATGGAAGGGGATCAACTGGGGAGTAAAAGACAAAGGGTTTAAGATAGAACAAGGAAATCGGGTTTGTTTGTTCCTTTGGTCAGGAAGCGTGAAATATTCTTTCTCTAGTGTACTAGTAAGATTAAAGGAAGAGATTGAAAGCATGGTTGCAGCTCAGATATTTTTTAGTTGTAGTTTACCTTCTATTGAAACCATGGAACAAGTACTATTGATTCATCATCAGGTAATTTAGGGTAATGAAGTCTGGAGGATTTCTGGTTCTACCTTCGTGCCTCCTTCTCTCCCTGTTACCTTTTGTTTTGCTAAAAGAAAAATCAGGTGAAACACTCTCCAGATCTGATAACTGCAGAGATCTCCAGTGAAACCTCTGGCTCCCTTCCCCAGATGAGGCCGCACAGTCTGGTTTTATTTGGGTTTATGTCAGTGTGTCAATCAGAATGGAAGGCACATGGTCATGATTCCTTTCCAGCCATTTTTCAGGAGTGGCTCTTTGGCCAGTTGCATACTTTGTATAATCACAATCATTCAGAAGCATGCCCCATCCATGGGCACGTGTGTGTCTTTTCTTTTTCAGCAGATAGTTTTAAATTCATGTGGAAAATATGACGTTTAGTTGTAACTGGTATTACGGCTCTGTGTTCACCCTTTCATTCAAACTTGTCTGGGCAAGTTTGGGGGTCTGATGTTCTTTTCTGGTTCCCTGGAGTCACTTTTCATCAATGTTTGAGGAATCCCTGGGAAAGACCTTGTTCTAAGGGAAGATGTAGTTGAATTGGACAAGAGTTAGCCAAAGGACAGACAGCCCTTGCTGGTGTCTCATAAGTCTGTGTTAATATGTGTATCTCAGAATAATGTTCATGATAAACTAATGGTTATTGAATGTTTACTCCCATTGTAAGTGCTTTGCACATCTTCACAGCAACCCTTTGGAGTTTGTGCTATTATTACTTCATTTCACAGACAAGGAAATAAAGAACAAAGGAGAACAGACAAGAGACATGTACATTGTCAAGGAGCTTCTGGTGGAATTGGAAAATTAATGCTTCACATTCATTCAGCAAGTTCAATGCCTACCACACATAAGCTGAGTTCTAAAAATTTATGTACCTCCTATGTTTGAGCAAATGTGCTTGCAATCAAATGGAGAAGTGTTTATGTAAACCAAACTTCCAAATGTGTTAGTAGAGGCGAGGAGCAGTCCAAGGAGAGCATGCTGACAATCACTTGGATTACCTTTCAGTTGAACTCCTTCTGGAATCCTGTTGGAAACCTAGGGAGAACTGACTGTTAAAAGTGAAAGGGGTGTGGGGGGCTTGGGAAGAAATTAACCAAAGAATTTATATGCACGTATGCATAATTCATGGACACAGACAATAGGGTGGTGAAGGCCTTGAGGGCCAGAGTGGAGTGGTTCAAGGGGGTGGTGGGGAAGGAGAACATCTGTAATACTTTTCAACAGTAAAGATTAGTTTTTTTAAAAAAGTGAAAGCAGAGAAATAATGTACCAAAATTTATGTGCCATACTGAGTATGTGACGTGATACCAGTGACTCCGTTAAGCTTAGGGTTGGCAGCAATGATATTAAGTGGCTTAGGCAACCTTGGTAGATGCATTCCTCGCATCTCAGCAGCTGAATTAGTACTTTGGTCATTAGCACCTGTGACCTTGGTTCTCATTTGCAGACATCATTTGATGGCACCCAGCAGGAGAGGGGATAGTGGCAGATACTATGAGATGGTGAAGATAGTGTTCATGAGCTTGTTAGTCAGTCATCTCCTGGGAAGTCTGTGGCATTTACTTATGGTGACGAGGATGCATGGGTAGGAGGGCAGAGTATTGGCAATCACAGAGAAAGGAAGTCCCTAGTAATAAATCGTCACTTCAGTTTGGGGTAAGCTTTGGGGATATGAATTCCATAAAGTGCTACTTAGCAGGTGTTTGTTCTGATTGCACTACTACACCTCAGTTCTCTGTTTTGAAAATGGTGATAGTAATAGAATTTACCTCATTGGGTTGGTATAAGGCTTAAATAAGTTAATATAAGCAAAGTGCTAATAATGATGCTTGTAAGCAATAATCTAAGTGATGGTGATAAATAACACTTTCAAAAAGTGTCTATTTAGGTCCTTTGCCCATTTTTTGATTGGATTGTTTATTTTTGTTAAGTTGTATGAGTTCCTTATAAATTTTGGAGATTAAACCTTTATCGTATGTAACATTGCCAAGTATGTTCTCCCATGCAGTGGGCTTTCTTGTTGTTTTATTGATGGTTTTTCTTGCCATCATGAAGAAGTTTTTTATTTTGATGTAGTCTCATTTGTTTATTTTCTCCTTAGTTTCCATTTTCCTAGGAGATGTACTGATAAAGATATTGCTACAACATATGTCTGATATTTTGCTGCCTATGGATTCTTCTAAGATTTTTATGATTTCCCATCATACATTTAAGTCTTTTATCCATTTTGACTTTATTTTTGTGTATGGTGTAAGTCGGTGATCTAGTTTAATTTTTTTGCATGTATCTGTTCAATTTTCCCAGTACCATTTATTGAAGATATTGTCTTGACTCCTTTGTATGCTCTTGCCTCCTTTGTCAAATATTAATTGAGCACAATGGCTTGGGTTGATTTCTGGGTTTTCTCTTCTGTACCATTGGTCTATACATCTGTTCTTGTGTCAGTGGACACAAGAGACATGAAAAAAAAATGCAGATACTTAAAGTCACTAATCATGTGAGAGATGCAAATCAAAATGACAATGAGGTACCATCTCACACCTATCAGAATGGCTATTGTCAACAATGACAAATGCTAGTAAAGATGTGTAGAAAAAGGAACCTTTGTGCACTGCTGGAGGGAATGCAGACTGGTGCAGCCACTGTGGAAAATTATAGAGTTTTCTCAAAAAATTGGAAATGGAACTCCCATTTGACCCAGTGATCCCACTTCTAGGACTATATCCAAGAAACTAGAAACACCAGTCAGAAAGAATACATGCACCCCTATGTTGATAGAAGCACAATTTATAATAGTTAAGATTTAGAAACAGCCTAAGTGCCCGTCAGCAGATGAGTGGATTAAAAAACAATGGTACATCCACATAATGGAATACCATGTTGCTATAAGAAAGAAAGAACTCTTACCATTTGCAACAGCATGGATGGACCTGGAGAGTATTATCCTAAGTGCAATAAGCCAGTTGGAGAATGATTAATGTCACATGATCTCACTCATTTGTGGAATATAATGAACAATATAAACTGATGAACTAAAATAGATGCAGAGACATAGAAGCATTGAGAGCATAGAGTCTTGAAGGGAAATGGGGTGGGGGGTATGTGGTAAGAGATCAATCAAAGGACTTGTATGTATATAAGCATAACCAAAGGACACAGACAGAAGTGGGGCAGGGACTTATGCTGGAGTCGGGGAGCAGTCAGGGAAAGATCAATGGGGGGAAAAGAGACACATGTAATACTTTCAACAATGAAGAATCTACACTAATAAAAGAGAAACATGCTAGTTATCGGTACTCTGCTATGCTACCAGCCAATAAGAGTGAATATGCAAATCAACATGAAAATATGGAGGCAGCCCTGCCCCCGCCCCCAACTTCTCCTGGTCCAGGCCTGTGGGAGTCAGAGAAGAAGGGCCCCAGTGCCTGAGGCTGGCTGCAGCCCAGGAGATTAAGAAGCCGCCTGCCCCATGATCCCAGGCTGCAGCCAATAGTAGAAGCCTCACCTCTGCCTGCCCCCACACCCGGGGGGAGACTTAGAAACCAGGCCCTAGCACCTGAGATGGGGTTCAGCCGGGGGACAAAGAAGCTGCCTGCCCCATCATCCCAGGCAGCAGCCAGCTGGAAAAGCTGCCCACACTGCATCTTAGGAAAGACGGAGAAGCCACTCGCCTGTGGTCCAGGCGCCAGCACCTGCTGCCTGCTGTGGGCCGGGAGACGGAGAAGCCATCCCCTCCAAGGTCCTGGGTGCCAGCATTTTCGGCTGCAGCCCAGGCAATCCACCTCCCCACCATCTCCTGCAGCTGCAGCCGGCCTGGGTGTCTGGCTGACCAGAGGGAGGGAATCCCTGATCCCAGGTGCCTGTGGTTGGCTGGAGGAGGGAATCCTCTGTTCTGGATGCAGGATTGAGGCAGAGGTGGTTAGGGGCAATTAAGCCAGCAGGGGAGCAGTTATGGACAATCAGGCTGGCAGGCAGAAGCAGTTAGGGGCAATAAGGCAGGCAGGTGACAGATGAGGAGCCCACAGTTCTGAGTTGTGAGAGGAATGACCCCCCTGAGGGGTCCCAGATTGGAGAGGGTACAGGCTGGGCTGAGGGACACTCTCTCCCACCCTCAATGCACGAATTTCATGCACCAGGCCACTAGTTTAAATAAACAAAAGAAATAATCCTTTAGATTCAACATCAGACATAAACCACTGCTAGAATCTAGAGGAGGTTCTCTGCCCCCCCCCCTCTCCCCGCTCCCCTGCCCCAGAAGGAGACTTATATCTTGATGGAGGAGCTGAGATACACAATTGTGAAAGTAATTAACTCTTTGTATCCAAGTTTTATCTATTCATAACTGTCTGCCTAAGATTTCCTTTTCCTAGCTCATCTCATGCTTCCTCATTCTCTCCAGCCTTACCAGACAACGCAGAGTGACCCAGCTTAGGTTCTCTTATGTCTTGGTGCATTTGCATAAGCCACTTCCATCAGCCTAAAATTCTTTTCTTCTTTGATCTGCGTGTTGAAGTGGACATCCTCTCTGCAAAAGGCGTTATTTTCTGACCCAGCTGCCCAGTCAGCTTTCATTGCATTGCTCTTGTTTTACCTGTGCATTCCTCGATTAGATGGTGAACTCCCTATGAGAAAGTTATATAAATGTTCATATTGCAGATTCTATGTATGTTGGCTTATTGAATGAACAAATGATATTTTTTCTAACTTCACTGTAAGCTCTTTGAGACTATGTGTGTCTTATCAGTACCTCATCTATAAAATGGCTGCTTATAAACACCAAGAACAGTTATTAGCATGCAATAAGCACTGTGTGTTGGCTATTGTTATGAACATATTGTCAGATATACATTTCCAACACAAACTTTGTGTTTTGATTATAGTTTTATTTCTCCTGATTTATATGTTTTAATTTTCCTTATTTATGAAAGAACTGTGCCTCCACTACTCTCAAGACAGTTCCTTGGGTCCCTTTACCTCCCACTAAAAAGCAAATGAAGCTAATCTCTTTGGCTTGAAATCAATTCTATCTAGACTAGAGAGGATATGCTAATTACTTCTGCTAAATGCTTTTTGGCCAAAGGTGTAAAAGCCTAATTCTATTTGAGGGGTGGGGAATTTAAATTTCTGTCTTAAAATTTGTAATGATAGAATTTGCATTTTGAAAGGCAGTGCTAGTTAAGTTTAATGATAAACTATTTGCAGTGGACTGAACATAAATTTTGGATGGCCCTTATGGTTGAAAGAATTTAAGCAAGGCATAGATTTCTGCAACATGGTATTCAATTTCATTGCACTTAATCTAATTTCTAAAAAATAATGTAAAATAAATTCCCACCCTATACATGGTAGCATGTATTCGTGGATGTTTGAGGTCATTCATTTTCAAAAGTTAAGACTGTTTTAGAGAAGGGTTCTTAGGCTGTCAGCGTGCCTCAGTTTCTTCATCAATAAGTATAACTGGGCCACCTGCATACCTCCCTGGAGTGTTTGGGTGAATGGCTTTGGGCTTGTAAAGTGCTTTGAATTTCTTGGATGAAAGGATCTTTGTAAGCACAAGTCTTAGGAAGGTATTATATGTGGGCTTTGTAAATGGTCGCACAGCCTGTTTTGCAAGAACACTAATGCACTTCTGGGTTTAAAGTTGTAAAAGCTGTACGTTCAGAAGCCTCAGGCTGCATCTTGTGAGGTTCCTGAGGCATGTGTCACTGCTTGCTTACCTCTAGCAGAGATTCTCTCTACACTGCAGGTAGCTACATGCCTGCACACGTGGAGCAACCCTTGGACTTACACTCACCTGCATTTGGCTTCTATGGTTTTGACAGGAAAGACCAGGATGTTATGGGAGAGGATGGGCAGTGGGTTCCTGGATCCGTGGCCTCATTTCTTAGGAACCTCTGGGTCTCTGTAATCACGACGGGCACGACGGGAGAAAGCACGCACAAGAGTGCTTTGAAGCAGTAGAGTTGGAGGAGGGAGTTTGCTCTGGGCACTGACAGGGAGATTGTGAAGCACTGAATTTGAGTTCTGGCTCTTCCAGTTGCTGGCCCTATGCCCTTAGGCAAGTTGAGAACTGACCCTCAGTTCCCTTACATAGACCTTTATTTACTGTAATGCCCAAGGCTAGAATGAAAATTCAGGTCTACATACTGTGCATGTAAATATTTACGAGTTATAAATCAAACTCAAAATATGTTCAGAAATTTCTCTTCTCTGACAAAAATCAGACCTTCATAACAACCTTGAAAGCCAGGTTTGAATTTTGAGTTTCCAAATTCTTCATAGAGTTCTCTGCCTGACCAGATAGTATGTGGAGAGGCACTGACCTAGTGTGCGTGCCTGTGGATGTCTGAGTCCACCTGTCCGTGCTGAGGCACCTCACCCTCTGGGCCTTGGGGTTGCTGATTAAAGATGGGGCCACCCTGGTGAGAATCTCTGGAAAATCCTGCTCAAGCCCCATCAGTGAGCTTGGGCTGTGTGAACAGGAAACGTCAGGATCTTAGGACCTGGAGCGATTCAAAGAGGATTTGGGGGCTCCTGGTGGGCATGTTTTTGTGACCATGGGCTGCTGGGCATTTTGCCTAGGACTAAGGATGGTACTGTGTACAGGACTGGAATCAGCACTCAATGCAAAATACATGCGATTGGGCATTTATAAAGTGTTCAGATCATATTTATAATATAAGACATTTTTCTTTTTCTAGCAGAAAATTTTCAGCCTGCTGTTCAGCCTGAGTCTTTCCATGTTTAGCAATGATGGGAGCGAGAGCTGTTATCTACCAGACAGGATGATACATTATATGCCTTTTATCTCCAAGACCTAGCACAATATTCTGTTTTTACTTATCATTTAATCCACTCATTTGATAACACCAATTAAGTAAAACCGCTGCCTCTTTTTTTCCTAAGCATTATCCCAGACTTGTTAGTAATAGTAGTGAGCAGACATACTTCCTGTCTTCATAGCACGGATACTTTAGGAAACAGACAGTAAAAAGGATACATATGTAAAATATGTAGTTTCCTTGAAGATGGTTTACTCTCTGTTCATTCATATGCATATATATGTAAATGTGCCCAAGTGCTAGATCCTCTGCCTCCCTGGGAGGATGTGTAGGAAAGGAAGAGTGGTCTTAGAACAAGAGTATAGTGTTAATATAGGTGAAGCACTGTTAATTGCAGGAAATACTCGTGCCCTTTGGAGCTCATATTCTGGAATTCTTTCTTTTTCATTTCAATGATTGTTTATTCATTCTCCATTGTATTTAAAGGATCTTCCTAGGCTCTATGAGAGGTTAAGCATGATGAGACTTTAGTCCTTAGGAATTTATGATCTCCTGGAGGTGATATATAAGAATGTGAGAGCAGTTATCTGCCTGGGTCCCTGTCAACAAAGTGAACTCTGCTCCCCTCTCCTTTGCTTTCTGCTCTAGTGGGGCAGGGAGAAAGCCTGCCTGAACCAAGCCACACAGTGGGCGTGTACTGAAAGAATTCTTCCAGTCACCCTGGAATGCTGTCCTTGGGATTCAGTGGACTTTTCTCAACAGGGATTCATCCATCAAGAGGGCAGTAGTGTAATTATCTCAGCTTCTGTGAAGCCACTGAAAAGCACTTGCTGAATCTGACTGTAAATTTATTGTGAAATTTAACAAAGCTCAAGTCACCTCCCTCCCCCCTTTCTTTCCTTCAACTTGAATTGCATTTTAAACATTTTTCTGTTAGGATAAATACATGTTATTTGATCTACTGTTGAAGGGCCTATTCTTCCTGGGCTGGGATATGGAACTACCTTCCAGAATCAAAGGAGATGCCTTGGCTGTTGGCACCCCCTTTTGTGGCAACAGTCATGTTCTAGTCCTTAGTCTTGATATTTAAAAATAGAGTAAAAGAGCTGGAAAGAGAAGTATAATAAATTATGGCTAAGCCATAATGAAGACAATCAGGAACGTCTCACCCAGGTGATGAAAGAAAGGGTCAGGTAACCTTCATCGTGTATTTATCATAATCACTTACCCACTGTGGTGTACCCCTATAAATATCATTTGTCTATTAGAGTTTGTATGATTTTTATGCAGAGGTGCATTAATTTCCACATATGAGCTACAGAAAATGGTGAACCCCGTCTGTTAAATAAGAAATTCAGAAGGAGACTTTTAGGACATGGAGTAGGAAGAAGATTGCTAAATCCAATTTTATGATTTTTCTTATAAAAAAGTGAATGTGATTTTTAAAAATCGAAAGTAGTGCATTTGAGTTAAGAGTCCAGATCTAGAAGCCACTTCTAGAATTATGTTTTAATTAACTCCTAGTAACCAAATATATAATGCCATATGGATGGGATTACAGTGACTGGTAGGAAATAACATTGAGAACCAGAGACACAGGAATATATGCTGAAACTAGGGAATAGTAGAAATAGGGGGATTAAAACAATTTTTGCCCCTTGGCTTTATTTACTGAGATCTGACCTTTCTGATAGGCTTCATGGCATCGTTGGAATGCAAAGTTGGGGATACTAATATTTGCCACCAGGCAGTATTTACTCAGTGATGTGAGAACCTAGGCCAGTAGTTGACTGCAAGTGTGATTATTAACAGGACCCAGGAAAATGCTAACAGAAATAATGGTACCTTTGTTATCACAGTTATTTTTTTTGGCCAGTGGCACTGAAGGAAAAGTTATATTAGTTATTGAATCAGGCAGGGAATTTACAAATGATAACGAATCAGAGTGGTTGCATTCTTCCTAGTATCTCACTCTTGTATTCACAAATATCTTTCTCCCATGGAAAGATAAAACACAGTTGACCAGGGTTTTAAACTCCCTCTGTCTTCCAAGTCTGTGAGCAGCCTTGACCTTCTGCTGCTGTTGTATTGAAATACTTATTATGTGGTGATAGTTTTAGGAAGGTAGAGGAGAAACAGTAAGTACACCAGCAAAATTTCCCAAGGAAAAAATATTGTCTTTTGGAGGGCAGAAATGTATACCTTTGTTGTGGTGGTTGTGATGGTGCTGATGTGCCCTCTGTCCCCACAAACATACACACACAGCATCATACACAAGAGCTTTGTGCACAGAAGTAGATGTGAATTGGATTGGCTAGGAGTAAATATTAAAACAAAACAAAAAGCCCAAACCCCAACTTTTCAATGTCTTCTAATCACATTGCTGCCTTTTCCTGCAGTGGTACAGTCATTTTTGGCCTCAGTCTTTATAATCTGAGAATTGGGGTTGGGGTTGATGGAAATGGAATGGTTGAGAAGAATTTAACTTCTTTATTTTGAAGTGTTTAAGTTATGTTTTATGGCACCTTCTGAACTATAGAATGCTCTGCAGATTATTTCTATGTATTTTCTAGGCTTAGTTCTTGAAATGCCAGAATTGGAAACACAAATTACTATCTCACTATCCAGAGTGGAAAGTGTTATTTCTGTAGGTCATTAGAAGTCTGTAGATTGGTCCAGGGGAGGAGGATACAATGGGCTGGGTGCTGCTTGTCTCCAGTCCCAAGCTTCCTGTTGCACTGTAGTTGACCTGAAGCTAGCAACTGATATGACATCATATTGGGTGTTGCTGGCACATTTTTCTTTTTTTTCAGGAGATAGGCACTAAATTATTTTCCCTTTCCAAAACACAAAAGAAAGAGACTTGGCTTGGCTTTGCATACTCTAGAGGTATGTCTGGTTGTTGCTGATGAGTGAAGTACTGTCCTCCCATTCATTTCCTTCCAAGGAGGTGTCTGTTGAAACAATGTACATTTCAATCATCTTTATTATGGAATGGTCTGAAAAATCCTTTAGGGCAAGTCAGGAAAGCCCCCCAAAGCAACATCTCAGCCCCTGAAAGACAGGCCTAACCAGATACCAGCAGTTTGTGTTTCTGCAGTTTTAGAGATTTCTCTAGTGATAATGAGAGATCTCACAGAATATTAAAGCAGTAGAACTATATCTTAGAAGAAGTGAGCAAAATTCTCCAGGTATTTTTTTCCTTCTCCGAGTACGTCTCTCTTGGCAGGGCAGCGGCATGGTGCAGGATTCCTTTGCTTAATGACAAATGACGTTGCAAAGCTCAGGTCAGCTGGGAATTTGGGGCTCCCAGACCCTCTGTTCCTTGCCATTTCCTGGCCCCTCAGAATCTTTTTCAATATTTTGCCATCAAAGGTTTCTGCTAAGAAGATTATTAAATAATTTGCATTTCAGATGCTTTAGTAACGTTTTTTTCTGGACTCTGGCAGTGGGATTGAGAATGTTGGCCAGGTGCCTCTCATACCTTGCATTGACTCATGAGCTGCTAAAAGTTGCCAGTCTTCACATATGCTCCTTCTCCACCCCTGCTAGGAGTTTTGTCCACTTAGAGATAAGCCAGTTGGACTAAAATGTCCCCAAATAATCATAAGCAATGAAACCTTCATTTTGTATGGATTTTGAAATTCATGCCTCTTTTCTAGTTCTGACTGTAGCTGCTTGCGTCCTCAGATATTGAAAGCAATGATTTTTCATTACCATATTTATTTCTGAAGAAATATACTATATTTTATCCTTATACCACCTGCTCCAACAAGAGTTGATAGCCTATTTGTGGCATACAGATATAGAGAGGGGAGGAAAAAAAGGCATTTTTTGGGGGTGGTGGTTGGGGATAGAGAAGAGGAATGCTCAGTAGGAGTGAGGTTTTGGGGTTTTGATTAGAACTTTGGTAGGAGAGTGTCTGCTGACTTTGACTTCTAGTTCATCAGCTGTTGGCATCCTATCCAAGCTGGAGTGGGCAGCAGGCCTGTTTCTAATTCCCCTTTCAAAAGCGGAGTTTACTGCTAATGGAAGAACATTGCACAATTATTGGCTTTTATGATGGTCATTTTAAAACAGTGGTTTGCAAACTTTTTTAAACAGAGAAAATTTTATGTAAAACTTTAAAATCAGTTTTCAATCAGTGCTCTTTTGCCAAGGAAGCATTTACATAATATGATAACGATGATAAGAATATACTTTCCATGTTTGATTGCATTATCCCCAGGGGCTTCAAGAACTCATATAAATCACCGACTTCTAACCCTTTGCCCTCAGCCTCTGGACTCTTCTCAAACCGACACTCCTGTTTCTATAGCACTGCTTCACATCTCCATCTAGCTGTCCAAGAGGTACACCACATTAAACACCAACACGTTCCAAACAGATCTGTTATCCCCTTTTCCTAATTCTTCCTCTTGTATTTTCTGTCTTTATTATTATTTTTTTTATTTTTATTTTTTGGAGTTTATTTTTATTTATTTATTTTTTTTACTTATTTTTTTTCTTTATTGTTCAGTTTATTAATTATATTGTTTCCCCTTTTTTATCCCCCTATATCTCCCCTCCACCCTGTACCTATCCCACCCTCCACCCTCACCTCCCCCTCCCCAATGTCCTCTGCCATTGTTGCAAGATTTTTGTCCAATCTCTTGCTGTACTTCCCACAACCCTTTTCTCCCCAAGAATTGTCAGTCCATTCCCTCTCTATGTCCATGTTTCTGTTATAGTCACCAGTTTATCTTGTTCATCAGCCTATCAATTCACTTGATTTTTATGTTCATTTGTTAATAGATGTGTATTTGTTGTTCATAATTTATATTTTTACCTTTTTCTTCTTCCTCTTCTTAAAGAATATCTTTCAGCATTTCATATAATACTGGTTTGGTGGTGATGAACTCCTTTAGCTTTTTCTTATCTGCGAAGCACTTTATCTGATCCTCAATTCTGAATGATAGCTTTGCTGGATAGAGTAATCTTGGTTGTAGATTCTTGCTCTTCATTATTTTGAATATTTCTTGCCACTCGCATCTGGCCTGCATCGTTTCTGTTGAGAAATCCGCTGACAATCGTATGGGTGCTCCCCTGTAGGTAACCAACTGTTTTTCTCTTGCTGCTTTTAATATTCTCTCTTTATCTTTTGCTCTTAGCATTTTAATTATGATATGTCTTGGTGTGGTCCTCTTTAGATTCCTATATTTTGGGGTTCTGTATACTTCTTGGGCTTTTAAGTCAGTTTCTTTTACCAGGTCGGGGAAGTTTTCAGTCACTATTTCTTCAAGTAGGTTTTCATTAACTTGCTCTCTCTCTTTTACTGGCACCCCAATAATTCGGATGTTGGCATGCTTGAGGTTGTCCCAGAGGCCCCTTACGCTATCTTCAATTATCTGAATTCTTTTTGTTTCTTGCTTTTCCAGCTGAGTGGATTTTGCTTCTTTGTATTTCAAATTTTTGACTTGGTTCTTGTGGCCCTCTGGACTGCTTTTAGGACTTTGTGTAATATTTTTTATTTCAGTCTGTGTATGCTTGATTTTTAGTTGGTCCTTTTTTTTATCCGTGAGGGTCTGGTTCGTATCCTCAGAGGTCTTGTTCATTTCCTTGAGGGTCTCATTCATTTGCTTGAGGTTCTCATTCATTTCCTTGTAATTCTCATTCATTTGCTGGTTGGTCTTGTTTATTTCCTGGTAATTCTCATTAAGTTGATTGGCCTTTTGTAGGAGCCTCTTGAAAAGCCTTATAACCGTGGTTTTGAACTCTATGTCTTGTCGTCTTTTCTCCTCCATTTCTTTCACACCTGCTTTCTTTCCATGTCTCTGCATGGTGGCTGCTTTATGTGGTGGATTTCCTCAAAGGGACAGTAGCTCAGTCTCCCCAGTTACCTGAGGTGGGTGCTCTTACTGCAATCCTTTATGGGTTGTATTCAGTATTTTTGAATTTAAACCCAGCTTGTTGTTAGCCCTAGGAGGGTTTGACCTCCAGGCCAATTGGCTGTGAAGGGAGACTGTGTTCAGGTTGGATGGGCGGAGTCTCTGAGCTGCGCAGGCAGCGTCAGCGTCAGCTGCGTCCTATGCAGCGCTCGTGCGCCTGGGTCTCTGTTAGATGGGGATGGCTGCAGACACCTCAAAGAGAAAGCCGCTAGTCTCTTCCCCTTGCCAGACCACTCCGCCTTTCCCCAAATGTGCCTGCACACCAAAAGTCTAGCCCAGAATTGTAAAATAAATGGTTTCTGGAGCCAGGAGTCAAGTTTCCAGGGGGCAAGTCGTGGGTTTGCGCGATCCTTTCGCGGAAACTCGTAGATCAGGAGCCTCTGCCGAGCACCGCTTCCAGGGTGCTTCCCCCGGACCTCAGTGGACCTCGCCTGGCGCTGGGGGATACGGGCAGTGGGACGGACCTCGCCTGGCGCTGGGGAATCCGGGCAGTGGGACGGGGGTTGCTGCTCCAGCCCCAGCCCGAGCGTGCGCGACCAGGACGGCTCCTAACCTGTTTCCGTCTGAAAGGCTGCGCTCCCGCAGCTCCTGAGTCTCAGTGTCCCACCTCTACTCCAGTTAGTGGAGTTTACATTCAGCCAGCTTTCTGGCGATTCTGGGTGCTGTCTGTTCTGCTGTTATGTTGTAGTTCCTAAATCGTTGCGCGGGGCAGAACAATAGGTGTTCACCTATGCCACCATCTTGGTGTTCTCCCTTTTCTGTCTTTAGAATGTGTCCAGGTTAGATGCTGAGATTTACCCTACTCCTTCTTCACACTCAGTTGGATCACTAAGTCTTCTCTATTTCCATGGCTAATGCGCTAGTTCATTCTCAGCCTTTCTTGGTAGATAATGGCAATCAATGCTACCTGTCTCCAGTGTTAAACTTTTATAAGGAAACTTGTAATCCCTTTTGTTTCCTCCCTCAAATCCTCCACGGTGTATAAAACCCTTCCCAAATTGGCCTTTCTAAGTCCATCTCCCACCTTTACCTTCCTTATTCTACGTTTTAGGTGCCCTAGATTCTAGTGTTATTAGGAAATAGTGTTCTTTTATATTCTGTCTGTGCATGGATCCCTCATCCTTTTATTGGTTCCTCCCCTTCACTCTTTCTCCTGGAAACCATCCTACTTATGAAAAAAGGTAGCCCAACTGTCTTCTCTGTGTGTCAATATTCCTTTGTCTTCAGCCTCTTTGTTAGAGCAGATGTCATCTTAAATTGTAATTGTTTATATGTCTTTCTTTCCACTGAACTAGGTATTTCTCAAGAACAATGACTATGTAATGTTTGGCACTCAATAGATAGTGAAATATTTGTTGAATGAATGTAAGCTGAGGACAGAGGCTATGGGTATTAAACTTTTATTTCATTTCATATGGCTCATTGTGAAAAATGCATATTTTATGTGTATTAATAATACACTATTTACTTATTGGCATATTTTCCTTTAAAATAACCAAATTAATATCTTGTTGGAGATGAGGGCATGATTTGGAATTAGAAAATTCATCAACACTGACATAATACAATTTAAATGTGCCATACTCCACTCCTTTATTTGACAGAATATGTCAGCCCTACCCTCTGTTCTTATTGTGTCAAACTTTATTTCCTCGAGGATTGAAATTCTCCTAAATGTCTCAAGTGTTTAAGTCATTCACATTTCAGGAACTGCAATCCTTTCAATCATTGAATATCTGAACTTATTTGAGGGTAAGTAGACCTTGAACAAACTGGATCAGATCAAGACATATAGGATTACAACATTGATTTTATTATGTTTTTTAGCAAGGAGTCTGTAAATGAATATTACTGTTAAATAACAAATTACAAGATGATTAAGGGAAAGCTAGGATGAAAGGAATCCTATTGGCAATATTAATACCTTTTAGTGACTTATGATCAACTCATTAAGGAATAGTCATTTCTTTGGAATGGGCTTGTAATTTCAGAGTATGGATGAAGTGGTTTTGTAATGCTCCATACTAGTTCTGGGAATAATGCAGTGGGCATAGTCTAGGTCTAACTTGTGATTCCTAATAACTGACTAATTTTAGAGATTTAACGCTCTCCTGATTTTAATGTACAAGAGACTTTATTATAGATCATTTAAAAATTTTCAAATATTATAAAATATATATATACTAGAGGCCCCATATAATAAATTCGTGCATGGGTAGGTTCCCTAGGCCTGGTTGATGATAAGTACCAATCTATAGAGTGAATGATTGAGGGCAGCGTGGGATAGGAGGGAAGGGAAGCTACTAGCACACACCTTGGCTGGCGTTGGGGCCTGAGAGCTGGGGGTAGCTCTGGCATTGAGCGTCTGCCCCTGTTATTTAACTGGTGCACGTCATAGCAACCAGTTGTTCCCGCCACTCAGTTGATTTGCATATTAAGCTTTTATTATATAGGATGATCTACTTTAAGAATATATATATTTACGTTTACTTTCCAAACATTTGAAGATAATTCCTGTTATTGTTTTTTAGTTTAGTTGCATTATAATATGAGAATATACATAGTATGATTGACATCTTAAAATTGAGTTGTTGTATTTTTTATGGCCTAAGGCAGTGGTCTGCACACTGCGGTTCGAGAGCCACATGCTGCTCTTTGCCATTTGAGTGTGGCTCTTCCACAAAATGCCATGTGCAGGTGCGCACATACAGTCCAATTGAAACTTCGTGGCCCATGCGCAGAAGTCGGTTTTCGACTCTCAAAAGAAATTTCAATTGTTTTACTGTTAATATTTGGCTCTGTTGATTAATGAATTTGCCAACCACTGGCCTAAGGTATGGTCTCTCTTGTTGAATATTTAATTTACTCCCAAAGAATGTGTGTTTTGCTAGCTTTGGACAGTGTTCTCTATATGTCAGCTAGATCTAGTCGCTTAACATGTTATTCAGTAATTTGCTATCCTTATTGATTTCCTGTCTACCAGCTTGATCTGTTACTGAGAGGAGGAAGTTTTGGTGTCTCCAACTATAATTACCAAGTTATCTACTGCTTTTACATTTGTCTCCTTCACTTTGTGTGTTTTAAATCTTCTTCTTAGGTGCATATACATGCATGATTTTTATGTCTTCATGATGAATTATTTTATTTTTATATGGTATTTCATCTTTATTTCTGGTAATTTTCTTTGTTTTGAAGTCTACTTTGCCTGATAGTAATATAGTCATTCACTCCATTTTCTTTAAAAAAATTTTTATTTTGAGATACTTGTAGAGTCACATGAAGTTGTAGGAATAAACTCTTTACCTAATTTTTCTTGATGGTAACCTTTTACAGACTATAACACAACCAGGAAATTGACATTGATATAAATAACTGATTTTATTCAGATTTCTTAAGTTTTATATATTACTTGTGTGTAAATTTAGTTAAATGTGGTTGGTTTTATAACATATGTAAGTTTATGTATTTACCACCACAATTAAGATACAGAGCAATTCCACGATCACAAAGTATCCCTCATGTTGGCCTTTTATAACCATACTTCTTCCCCTTCCCCAAGTCCTGAACCCTAGGAACCACTACTCTGTTTCCCATTTCTAAAATCCTAACTTCAAGAATATTACATAAATTGAATCATAGAGCATATAACTTTTGGGAATTAGCTCTCCCCCTTCCCCCAATTCAGTATAATTCCCTAGAGATTCATTCAGTTTGTTTTTATCGGCAGTTTGTTCAGTTTTATTGCTGAGTAGTATTCCAATGTATTCTATCTCATAAAAGAGTAATATGCAAATTGACCATACCTCTGATCAAGCCACACCCACAACCACGCCCATCAAACAATCAGTAGCAAATTATGCAAATAAAAGCCAAGATGGCTGCCACCACTGAGGGCAGGAGGGAGGCTTGGGTTTCCTCAGCAATGGAGGAAGCCAAGCTTTCTGCCTGCCCTTGTTGGCCTAGGTCTCCACTCAATGCTACAAAGTTTCAACTATAGAAGATACATAATCCCAACAGAAATGGCAGCAGCCACAGAGCTGGAGAGAGAAGAGTCTAGGGTTGCCCTGGCTACAGAGGAAGCCAAACTTCTGCAACCCTAGCCTAGGCCTCCATTCTAGGCTACAAAGTTTCAAACAGAAATGGCTGCCACCATGGAGCGAGCAGAGGGCTTGGCTCTGCTTCAGGCTACAAAGTTTCTATTGTAGAACATAAATTAATCCCAGATCCCAGAGCCTCCACTTTGGTTGCTGGGGGGCGTGACTGGCCTGCAAAACCACCGTAAGCCCCTCGCCCAGGCTGGCTCACACCCCAAGGGAACCCCCACCCTAATCCAGGACACCCTTCAGGGAAAACCAGCCGGTCCCCACCCATGCACCAGGCCTCTGTCCTATCTAATAAAAGAGTAATACGCAGATTGACCATCACTCCAACACACGAGAGGGCTGCCCCCATGTGGTCAAAGATCCTTCCATCATGTGGACACAAGATGACCACCACAAGATGACCAGCAGGGGAGGTTCCAGGCCTGCGAGGGAGGGAAATTGTGGGCAATCAAGCCTGCAGGGGAGGGCAGTTAGAAGTGACCAGGCCGGCAGAGGAGGGAAGTTGGGGCAAACAGGTTGGCAGGGGAGCTGTTAGACATCAATTAGCCTGGCAGGGTAGTGGTTAGGGATGATCAGGCTGGCAGGCAGAAGCAGTTAGGGGCCATCAGGCAGGCAGGCAGGTGAGCAGTTTGGAGCTAGCAGTCCTGGATTATGAGAAGGATGTCCAACTGCCCATTTAGGCCTGATCCCAGTAGGCAGTCAGACATCCTTCGAGGGGTCCCAGATTGGAGAAGGTGCAGGCTTGGCTGAGACACACTCTTCCCCACCCCCTGCCCCTGTGCACAAATTTTGTGCACCTGGCCTCTAGTAATTTTATAAGAAACTAAACATTGTTTAGTGTTTTCCAGAGTGCCTGTGTCTTCATATTCCCAACAACAACATACAAATAATCCAGTGTCTCTACTTTTTCCCCCCCAGAATTTCATGTCACTATGGTTTACCTTAACCATTGTGATAAGTGTGTTATGCTATTTCATTGTGGTTTTAGTTTGGAATTTCCTTATGGCTAACAACAGTGAAGATCTTTGCATGTACTTATTTGCTGTCTGCATATCCACTTTAAAGAAATGTGTCTTCGTGTCTTTCATTTATTATATGATTGGTTTTGTTTGCTTTTCAGGTTTTCTTTTTTGTTTGCATTATATTTTTTCAGCCTTTTACTTACATAAGTATAATGGAAGTGAACCTCTTATAAATAGCATATAGGTGAGCCATTTTAAATATCTATTTGGACAATCTCTGACTTTTAATTGTTGTGTTTAGATACTGTACATTTAATGTAATTATTGATATATTTACATTTAGGATTATACTTCCATTCTTTCATTTTTGGCTGTTGTTTATTAATCCTAACCTGAGGATATTTTCATCATTGCTTTTCAGAGACAGTAGAAAGGTGGGAGGGAGGAGGAGAGAGGGAGGACAAACAGCAATATGAGAGACACATTGATTGATTCCTTCCTGTACTCACTCAAACCTGTGTGAGGAGCAAAACTACAACCTCATTAGATGCCTTTGACTGGGAATCAAACCCATGACCCTTTGGTGTACAGTATGATGCTCTACCCCACTGGCCACGTTTCCATTATTTCTTCTTTTGTTTTCTCCCTATTTTTCCCCTTATTTTACTTTTCCTGTTATATTTTGGATTATTTGAACATTTTTAGTGTTTCATGTTAATTAATAGTAATTTTTTTGTACAGCTTTTTTGGTGGTTGCTCTATGGATTACAAAAACACATATTTAACTTTTTAACATATACTTATCACTTCATTTGCAATGTAGAACCCTTATCCTATAGGTCCCTTTCCAATTCCTCCTTGATGCCATTATTATCTTATGTATAAGGTCTACATGCATTGAAATTTCTTCAGGGACATTTTGCTCTCAACCAAATTGCTCAAGAGGGGAGTAGTCCATTATATTTATCCCAATATTTACAATTTGTGTTGTTTTTCCTTTGTTCTTTTTTTATTTTAATCTTCTGAGGATATTTTTCCTTTGATTTTTTAGGGAGTTTGAAAGAGAGGGTGGGAAGAGAATGTGTGTGTGTGTGTGTGTGTGTGTGTGTGTGTGTGAGAGAGAGAGAGAGAGAGAGAGAGAGAGAGAGAGAGAGAGAGAGAAAGAGAGAGAGAGAGAAAGAGAGAGAGAGAGAAACATTGAAACATTGAGGAGAGAGAGACACATTGATTGGTTGCCTCTCAAACGTGCCCCTGCTGAGGCTGGGGATGAACCTATAAGCCAGGAATGTGCCCTTGGCTGTGAATTGAACCCATGACCCTTTGTCCCTTTGCTGGGACTTTTACTTTAACATTTGTTTCAATAATGTTCATGATTGGCCATTTCAACATTTATATACTGTCTTAATGTCTTTGTCACATAATTTCAACATCTGTCCGCATTGGTGTCTGTTGACTATCTTTTCATGTGAGGATGGAATTTCCCATGGTTCATGGTATGTTGAGTAATTTTGGAATCTATTCTGGATATTTTGAGGATTACATTAGGATATTTAGGTTATGTTTAAATCCTATGAAAAGAATTTTTTTAAGTAGGTAATTGAACTAGTGAAATTAAGCCTGCAAGTTCCACTCTACCTTCAGTTTCAATTGTTTCAACATTAGTTTACTTTTCAAAGTCATTGCAACAGTCTGGTTCAGTTCTGGGTGTGCATCACACACAGAGGTCAGTCCCTGGTTTGTCTAGTGGCCCATCTGCTAGTTCTATTCTCAACCTCTTTGGTATGTTAGTTACAATCTGACCCACACATTTTTAGCTTGGTGAGGATCCCTGGAATTCATAAACAATGTTACAGAGTCACTTTCCTAAGCCTCTCCCTCTCTGCACTTGCCCTGGCACATTTCAGGTCCTTCGGGTTTACCTTGTGGGTTCTGTAGGCTCTGCTGTGCACTTCTCTGGGCCCAAGCAGCAGGAGGACAAAGAGAGTGAAAGAAGCCACAGAGGTTGGCCTCCTCCTCTTACAATCACACTTCCACCAAAAATGGGTGGAAAGGGTTCCCTCCCTCAGAGTGTTCCCTCTTGCTGACCTCCTTTAGGGTCACTGCCATTTCTGCCATGGAATTGCGTGGGGGGTGAGGGCATGAGAAAAATGGCAAAAGAGGGAAGAAAGAAAAAACAAAACAAAATGGGGGACTTCTACATCTCAGGAATGTTATAAGCACTAACTTTTGTTCCATGAGCCAGTATTCGAAGGCTTCCAGAGATTTGTCCTTCATCTCAGTGCACATCTCTAGGTTTTCAGCCATATTTAGTTCAGGCTAGAGGAAACTTCTGGAAAATAAATGGTGTCAACCCACTGCCACTTCAGATTCCAGTGGTCTCCTGCTGCTCTTTACTTTGCAGAGTTTTCAAATGTCTGCTTTCTGTCATTTGTGTCTAAGTTTTACAGTTTTATTCAATGGAAGAGGTGGGTGAAACAGGCTTGCTACTTGCTGCATCTTACCCAGAACCAGAAGTTTCACCTCAAACCCATAATGACTTTTGAAAAAGAGAGGGGATGGCATCTATTTCCTCCCACACTAAAGCAGTCATGCATGTATATTGTGAGGACTGTATTAATTTCTCTACTGTTCGTTAGTCTTATATGGTTTTGTCATCTGAATGATCATGAACTATATTATTTTTATGTATTTATCGGAATATGATTATCTAGATAAGGGCATAAATTTTAAAAGAATATGACATATACGAGTGTATAAATACATACTCTCACATCTCCACACATAATGATAATTTTGATGAGCTTAATTTAAAATCAGGCTAATCCTTCAGTTATTATTTAATTGTGTTCAACTCAAGGAGCGGCATGATGTACTTAATATGTCATTCTATTCTAAAGGATTAAACATCAGTAATCCAAAAATGAATCTCTGTCAAATGTTTGAGACAAAAACTTTAATTTTTCACTTCACCATGTTCCATCTTCTTGACAGTTAGCAGAGAGGAAACTCATAATAATGATAAAAAGACTAGCTAAGAGGAGTTAGTGGTAGAGTTAGAAAACTATGTTGTGAATAGTCAACTTCACCCTATTTCCAGAAGTGGTCAGAAGAGGAGATTCTGCTGCTTTGAAACTCACAGTCATGGGTCAACCAAGAAATCGGAACTTATGTATTTCAAGCAGAGAAGGATTTCATGCAGGGAATTGGGTTACAATTGGTAAAAGGCCTGGAGGTGCAAATCCAGATCAGGAACTATAGGAAATATGATGGCCAAAGCCCGAGTGTGCGCTCATCTGCCCCAATGCTGTCCATTCAGTCACCTCAGGGCGGCTGGCTGGCTGCTGTCCCTGTAAGGGCCCCTGCTGTTATTGCGGCCAAAGGCAAATGGAGTCTACCATCCCATTTTAGTTAAGTGTCCCTCATTAAAAGAATCTAAACCTAAAATCTTGCTGGCAAAGGAGTCTGAGAAATGTTGTTCCCAGGCTTCAAGCACCTATGAAAGGGTTAGAGCTTTAGAAAATAGGGAAGGTACTAATGAACATAAATGTTTAGTTGATTTGCATTTAATGTTTCTCTTTATTGTATAACGTGTGTTGTCTGGTAAACAAGATTCTGTGCTGTTGAGGGTAGGAACTGGGTTCATATTCATTATAGCTCCACAAAGCATAGCAGGGGACCTGTGCTTGCTTAGTGTTCTTTTCACCTTCACGTGAAAGAGGGATGTTATTTACCTCTGATTGGTTCCAGAGCCATCGACTAAAGAATGTGGGCACCCTGTTTAACCCCTGCTGCAAAAACCATTATGTTCCATGGACTCCTGGGATAGGTATTCATTATAAATGACATTTATCTACTTTTTAAAGAACAAAATTATCTTTATTACAAGATGAAGATTTGGGAGGCAAAAGTATGTACAGATAGATCAGTTAGTAGTTATCCAAGTGACTTCACATCTGTTTAGGGAACTGTTTTGTGCATTTCCTATTTAGTCAGAGGGGCAAATTTCTCACCCTCTCAGAAGTAGTAAAAACAAACAAACAAACAAACATTCTGCAGTTTAAAAAAATGAAACAAAACAAAAAAAATCTTATTTCTAAGTATAAAAATAACTTTTAAAAATGTAAACCAAAAGAAGTCACATAAAACCTGACAACTTAAATACTGTAGAGATTTCGCATATTTCCAGCTGGCCTGTTTTCAGTCTCTTCTGGTTTGTTTGCATAGATTAGTGAATCTTCATGAAATTTTTTATTGCTGTGTGATATTCTACTAATTAGATATATCATGGTTTATATTCCCTTATTGTGATCAGTTCCCTTTTGCTATTATAATAATACTATATGACATATTGTGCCTAAAAATTTTCATATTGGTCACTATTTCCTTAAGATAAAGTTCTAGAAGCAGAGCTACCGGGGTCAAGTAAAAGAAGCAAGTGTGCAGTACAATGAGTGTTATAATTCTCTCATAAGCAGCACCTAAATCATTGCCAGGATGTTGGAAACCACTCTCATGCCTTCCCTAAAGCTAGTTTTGCCAGATGTTGAAGTGTAATAAATAGAATATCATTGTATTTTTTGGAGCTTGCCTCCCACCACACACACACTCAATACCATGTTTAAGAGGTCTAGTGATGTGGGATCACATTTATTTTAGTCACTATATAGTTCCATGATAGGAATATAGATTGTCCTTTGTACTGTTAATGGGCATAGGTGGTCTCTAGCTTTTAGTGTTATGAGTAATGATGTTGTAAACATTTTTACACAACTCTTTTGTTAGATATGCATGTACAGTTTGGTTAGATATGTACGCATTCACACAAACATCCATGCCTTATGACGTTAAATTGCTGGGTTATGACGTTTTCATCTATTCAATTTTTATAGGCATTGCCAAACAGATTTGGAAGCTACTTGTGCCTTTTTATTAGCACTAAAAGTGCTTGACATTTACTATTGCTCTACATCCTCGTCAGCATTTGGCGTTATCAGACTTGTTCATCTTAGTCATTCTGGTGGGTGTGTAGTAATATCTCATCATTGATTTAATTTACATTTCCCTCTAATAGTTAATGAAGTTGACAGCCTTTTCTTATGCTTAGTAGACATTTCATTATCCTTTCTCTGAAGAACTTATTCAAATTTCTTGCCCATTTTTTCACTGAATTTAATTTTTTTTTTACTTGTAAGAGTTCTTTGTCTACTTTGAAAGTGAGCCCTTTGATAGTTATGTGTTTTACAAATATCTTTGCCCACCCCAGTTTGCCTTTTTGCTTTCATAATGGTGCTTTTTGATGAACGGGAGATATTAATATTAATGTCCTCAAATTCATCAGTCTTTTTCTTTGTGATTAATGCCATTCGTGTGCTGTTTAAGCAATTTTTTCTACTCCCAAATTCTAGAGCTATTCTCTTGTTTTCTGGAGACTTCATTGTTTTATTTTTGACATGTAGATGTACAATCCACTCAGAATTGACTTTTATGTATGCTGGGGAATAAAGGACTGTCCCCAGATGGGTATAAAAATCGAACCAGATGCTTGTTGAAAATACCATTCTTTCCCAAACGCCCTGCAGGGCTACCTTCATCATAAATCAACCTCCCGTATTTGTGGGTTCCTTCTCATCTCAGGCTCGCACATGAAATGCTATTTATGGCTCACTTCTGGAAAGGCTGGTTATCTCCACTGGTCTCCTGCCCTCCGGCTGGGCTCTATACATTGGTTATCTTTGCAATGTTTTACTGCAAGAGTTTAGTTGGAATATCAGTACATACCTCTCAGACACAAAATATGTAGTGTTACCACTTCTGCCTGATTCTTTTTGAATTTTGCTTGCATTCAGGTTATGTCACTGTATTACCTAAAAACGATGAACACAGTAGGCTTCTTGAACAGTTCTGTAACCTGTGTGCTGTGATTCTTGAAATTATTTCTTATTATTCATTATACATGAAGGGACTCAAAAAATTTCAAGTCATAATTTTTAGCTATTAGTTACTTCTCTCCCTCACCCCCTGACAACTTTTCATCAGAACTGTCTCAAAGAAGAAAGATGGACTAATTTAGTGTGATTGTGCCTTCCCATTACCTCTTTTCATGGTTTGTTTGTTAAAGGCAATCAGTAAAATTATCAATAATGAAATAAGAAGGGACCCTTGTGAACAGCTGGTGAGGAAAAGGAACAGAGAATTTGACTAACCCACGAAATAATTAGCCTATCCTTAAATATGCTCTGGCCAGCTTTTTTTTTTTTAATATATTTTTATTGATTTCAAAGAGGAAGGGAGAGGGAGAGAGAGAGAGAGATGGAAACATCGGTGATGAGAATCACTGATTGGCTGCCTCTTGCAGGCCCCCTACTGGAGACTGAGCCTGCAATCCTGGGCTTGTACTTTTGACTGGAATCGAACCCGGAACCCTTTGGTCTGCAGGCCAACACTCTGTCCACTGAGTCAAACCAGCTAGGGCCTGCTCTGGCTAGCTTTGAGAGGGGGTTGGAATGTTAAGGAGGGTTTATTTTATGAAACTGACCTTAAAATTAATCAATTTTATGGCTATATTTGCTCTCTCATTTTGCTTTTGGAAAGCTTCAGGTACACTCTCTCACAAGCCAGCATTAATGTTTCGTTTCTTCTCATATCCTGAAAACAAAGCTTCAACAACAAAACATCCTGAATTTGCTACATTTAAAAAATAATGTGGAATATTAAATAGAAGCAGGGCTAAACATTACACATAGTGCTTTAAAAAGAACTATTAACATCTTTTACTCTGAACTATTCAGCCACTGAGCATGCATATTTTTGCTAAAGGTTAACTAAATTGTTTAGACATTTTTAATGGTTGGATATCCACATGCTGGTATGTACCCAGCTGATTAATATGCTAAGCTTCTGGAGAAAATTCCTTTAATTGTGTATTATGCACAGAGAATAGATAATTTTATGAAACAAAATTACTCTATGAAATTCTTGGTAACTCAGGTAGTTTACAAATATCAGCCTATACAAGAAAAAAAACGAGCTCTTGATTCTTTGAAATGAAGAGGAAAGAAGTTAGTTCTGCAACTACTATTGATATAACCCTGGCAATTTATGTCACTGCTTTTCCTTTTATTTGCTCTTCCAACTGCATAGCAGTGCTCTGAGGACAGGAATATTATGTTTTTAAAAAGAAGGAAGCAGAAGCTTAGGGATTTCAAGAACTTGGGCCAGAGGCAGCAACAACTGAAAAGCTCCTAATAACAACAATGAAGGTTTATTGAGTGCTTTGTTTTCTAAGAACTTTCCTAAGTACTTTACACATATTAAAATTTTAAATCTTCACCTTAGTTCTATTAGGGAGGTGCTATTATTATCCCTGTTTTATCCACGGGGATGTGGTGGCAAGACGATAAGTAGCACAGTCCAAGGTGCTGGGGAACTGCAGAGGTGGGTGTAAACCCAACCTGGACTATTACCACTATACTAACTGAAGAATAATTGACTTACAGTAGTATTAGTTTCAGGTGTACAGCAAAGGGATTCAACATTTGAGTTTCTTGTGAAATGATCACCACAATGTCTAGTTACCATTTGTCGCCATATGAAGTTAATACACTAAAATTGACTGTACTCCCCATGCTGTACATTACATCTCCATGACTTAGTTTATATCTGGAAGATCATACCTCTTGATCCCTTTCACACATTTTATCACCCACCATCCATCCCACAACCACCAGTCTGCTCCCTGTATCTATGATATGAATCTGGTTTAATTTTCCTTATTAGATTCTACATATAAACAAAATCATTGGCATCTTTCTTTTTCTGCTTTACTTATTTCATTTAGCATATTACTGTCTAGGTTCATCCATGTTGTCGCAAATTGCAAGATTTCATTCTTTGTATTGGTGAGTAGTATTCCTGTGAGACGCACACACTCACACTACACCATCATCTTTACCCATTTATTCATTGATGGACACAGATTGTTTCTATATCTTGACCAACCTATATAATAAAAGAGTAAAATGCAAATTGACCATCACTCCAACACACAAGATGGCTGCCCTCATGTGGACAAAAGATGGCCATCACAAGATGGCTAGGGAGGATAGTTGGGAGGGACCAGGCCTGCAAGGGAGGGCAGTTAGGGGTGACCAGACCAGCAGAAGAGAGAGTTGGGAGTGACTGGGCCTGCAGGGAAGAGCACTTTGGGGGAACTCAGGCCTGCAGGGGAGAGTAGTTGGTGGAGGGGGGGGGCAGGCCTTCAGAGGAGGGCAGTTGAGGGGGACCAGAACTGCAGGAGAGGAAAGTTGAGGTGATCAGGCCTACAGGAGAGGGAGGTTGGGGGTGACTGGGCCTGCATGGAAAAGCAGTTGGGGGAAACTGGGGCCTGCAGGGGAGAGCATTTGGGGGGGGTGGGAACCAAGCCTGCAAGGGAGGGCACTTTGGGTGGCGGCAAGCCTGCAGGGGAGGTTACTTTTGGGGGACTCAGGCCTGCAAGGGAGGGCAGTTGGGGGCAATGAGGCTGCAGGGGATGGCAGTTAGGGTCAATCAGGCTGGCAGGAGAGTAGTTAGGAGCAATCAGGAAGGCAGGCAGGTGAGCAGTTGAGATCCAGCAGTTTTGAATTGTGAGAGGGATATCTAACTGCCTATTTAGGCCTGATCCTACAGGAATTAGGCCTAAACAGGCAGTTAGAAATTGCTCAAGGGGTCCCAGATTGGAGAGGGTGCAGGCTGGGCTGAGGGACACAACTCCTGTGCACAAATTTTGTGCACTGGGCTTCTAGTTGTAAATAATGCTGCATATATATTTATAAAGATGGGTGCACATATCTTTACAAATGGGTGTTTTCTTCTTTATTTTTCTTCCTTTTTCAGGAATTGCTGGATCATGTTGTAGTTCTATTTTTAACATTTTGAGGCACTTCTATACTGTTTTCCATAGTGGCTGCACCATTTTACATTCCCACCAACAGTGCATGAGGGTTTTCTTTTCTCCACAGTCTGACCAACCAACCTTTCTTGTTTTTTTATAATAGTGAGGTGATATCTTCTTGTGATTTTGATTTTCATTTCCCTGATAATTAGTAATCTTGAGTATCTCTTCATGTGCCTATTTGCCCATCTGGATGTCTTCTTTGTAAAAATATCTAATCAGATTTTCTGCTCATTTTTTAATCTGAAATTTTTTTGTTGTTATTGACTTGTACGCATTTTAAAATATATTTTAGACATTAACCCCTAAGATGATTTGCAAATGTATTCTCTTTTTCAGGAGGTTGCCATTTTGTTTTGCCAATGATTTCCTTTTCTGAGCAGAACTTTTTAGTATGATATAGTCCTATTGGGTTACTTTTGCTTTTGTTGCCCTTGCATTTGGAATTAAATACAAAAAAAAAAAAAAAAAGCCGAAGTCAAGGAAGGATTTTGTTGCCTATGTTTTCTTCTAGCAGTTTTATGGATTTAAGTTTGACATTCAAGTCGCTAATCCATTTTGAGTTAATATTTATATATGGTGTAAGATTATGAACCACTTTCATTCTCTTGAATGTGGCTGTCCACTTTTCTCAACACCATTTATTGAAGAGACTGTTCTTTCCCTATTGTATATTCTTGGCTCCTTTGTTGTAATTAATTGACATATATGGATGGTTTAATTGTTGGGCTTTTGATTCTGTTCCACAACCTCTGTTTCTGTTTTTATACCAATAACTAGAGGTCCAGTGCACGAAATTTGGCGGCTGCTGGCTGCCAACCCCCAGCTGGCTACTCCTTCCCTTCCCTTGGCCACCTGCTACCTCTGCTGGCTGGGGTCTCCCTCCCTTCCCCTGTAACTCACAGAAGAACTCCTGGTCAAGGGGACAATTTGCATACTACACTTTTATTATATAGGATGTAATTTTAATTAACATAGCTTTGTGCTATAGTTTGAAATCAGGGAGTGTGATACCTCTTTCTCAAAACTGTTTGGTAATTTGGGGTCTTTTGTATGTCTTTACAAATTTTAGAATTACTTTTTCTAGTTCTGTGGAAAATGCCATTGGAATTTTGATGGAGATTTCATTGAATTTGGAGATTGCTTTAGGTAGTATGGCTAACAACATTATTTCTTCTAATCCATGAGCATACAGTAGCTTCTCATTTATCTGTGTCTTCTTCTAAATCTTTCATCATCTTGTTTTCAGTCTAAACATTTTTCACCTTTTTGTATTAGTTAGCATTATGTCATCTGCAAATGAATCCATGCTCTTGACTATACTTTTAGGATTCTTGCTGCTTCACAGTGGTGCCACATAATAATATTGCTGGTGATGATTTTTGTGGATTGAGATACCTTACTCTTAAATCCTGAATTAGAGTCTTGGGTCATGACTCTGAATCACAGTGTCTATTCCATTCCCAGCATGGTGGTAGGGATTTTTTAGTTGACAATCTCAGGGAGAAGAGGTCAGTGTCCCTGACTAAATAGTCAGGAGTTGCATGTTTTAAAAATTCTTGTGGCACATCAGTTGAAAATCACTGTTCTAGAAAGTTTTGTTGGACAGCTGTAGTCTAGAGGTTTACTTGGATTTGGGTTCATTTTTTTTTCCAGAGAGTGAGAATTATTTATTTTTGTTCATCTAACCAGAGGCTTGTGATTTCCAGTTATCTTTCTTTTTATAATTGTAGCAGCCTCTTATGATCATTAACCGGATACATTATTTCATTGAAGTTTTCAAACTGGTGATGTACTATTTCCTCAATTATTCACTGTGATACTTCAATAAAGAGAAATTATGTATAAAATTTAAATTTTGTTGGCATAAATGGTTCAGGTACTCTCTTGCTTGTAATATCTGCTGTGTCTTTTATCATTTCCGATATTGTTGTTTATTCCTTCCCTTTTTTATTACCTTCTCAGAGGGTTATATATCTTAATATTTAAAAATAACATTGGCTTAATTAGTCATCAAATATGGTTTGTTACTCACACATTTTTCTTGATCATTTACTTCCTTCTACTTTGTAAACAGTATTTTATTTTTCATCTTGTTAGGTAATTAGCTTATTATGTTGGATTCTTCTCTTCCCATATAAATAATTTTTATTTTCTCTTTTAATAATAAACTTTGAGAACAAGTTCTGAGTTTTTATTAAGACATCATTGATGACAGTACAGAGTCAATTTTAGTAACTGTTTTATGTGTATTAGAAAATCATGGATACATGCTACTTGCTAACTGCAGGTTTCTAAATGTGTTAATTGCATAGTTAATTTTCTTTAATTCTCAACATCACTAATATCTTATCTCTTGATTTACAGTGGTCAACATAGTTGTGTAAACATCTCATTAGAATTTTGGATTGACAATATTTCATAATTCCATTAGTTTTTTGTTTTTCACTTTTTAGGCTTTCTTATTTTAAATACACAAGCAATAGATATTACATATTCATGGATTTTTTTATTATTATTATGGCAAGTTGTTCTTTAACCTTTAGGTGTTTTTACCTTAATTTCTACTTTTCCTGATGTTGATATTTCAGTTATTATTTGCCTCATATCTTTTTTAACCCTTTATATTTAGTCTTTCTTAGAGTATTCTCTCTCTCTCTCTCTCAATCCTCACCTGGGGACATGTTCATTGATTTTTGTTGTTGTTGTTGTTCTCACACAAGGATATTTTTCCTATTGATATTGAGAGAGAGAGAGAGAGAGAGAGAGAGAGAGAGAGAGAGAGAGAGAGACGACTGGGGATCAAACTTGTAGCTTGGGTATGTGCCCTGATCAGGAATTGAACCCAAGACCTTTTGGTGTGTGGGACAGTTCTCCAACCAACTAAGCCACACTATCAAAGGCTACAAAGTCTCTGTGAGATTTTTTTAGTAGGTGCATTTTATGAATTTAACCTTATTGTGATTACATGTGTATTTTGATTTATTTCTACCCTGTTACAACATATTTAGTGAGTCCTATTTACCTTTTTTTTCTCCTAGTTTCTTTATTTCTCATTTCTTGATAATGGTTTCATAAAATTTCGTCTAATATCCCTCCCTACTCCACTTGCTGGATTGGAAGGCACAAATAAATTTCTAATGTTTTTCAGTTTTGCTTTTAAGTGTTCAAGATCCAATGTTTTATGCAAACATAAATAGTTCTAATAAAATACATAATTATTCAGTATGTTTACTATCCTCCTGATAATGAAAAGGACTGTAGCATGCCTTAGTACCCATCTTGATTTTGTGGCCTCAAGTTTTAATTTTATCCCTTTTAACATAAAAAAATTGGTTACTTTCTCAGTTGATTAATCACATTTACTGGTACTTTATGAATTTCTTTGTTTGTTCTTATATTCCCATGCATTTAAAAAATTTCTTTACTTCACTTTTTATGCTACTGAAGCACATCCTTTAATATTTTGCTTTTTGTTTGCCATCATTTTTCTAGGTCTTTTTTTCCCTTTTTCTGAAATTGAACTTTAAAAATTGGTATATAATATCTGATACATATAATTAATACATGCATATGCACATGTACTGTATAGGTAAGTTGTATGTTATGACTTACCTATAGTAAATGAATGGCAATTAATTCACCGCAGGCATTTCCAAAGCACTTCACTTTACCTGTGTGTAACCACTTACTTCCTCCCCAGAGGAAAACACTAATCTGCATTTAATATTTCTCATTCTTTTGCTTTTCAAAACACACACATTGGGTTTTAAAAAATAAGTTTAATATATTTAGATTTGTTTGTATTTGAATTATGTAAAAATGACACATTATAGGTAGTCTTTTTGTGACTTGCTCTTTATTCAAAATTTTGTTTCTAAGATTCATTAGTGTTATCTGGAGCAACTATTTTTCTGTTGTACCTGTGAATAATAATACATCATTGGCATACACGACAGTATGTTCATCCATTCTCCAACTAGTGGACCTCTGTGGTTTGTTGTTTGCCATCAATAGTGGTACAGTTGTGGACACTCTTGTACATGTCAACTGATGCACACATTCAAGAGTTTCTCGAGGGCATATACCTTGGAGAGGAACTGCTGGGTGTGGACTCTGCCATCAGGCATCGCTCACCAATACCATTGGCTTAGGGAGCTTAGATTCCAGCATCCTGTGGCTTAGCCCATCTTGCTACTTGGCATTTCTGGTTTGTTTCTGGTCCATGAAAATGTTTGTCCTTGGGTACTTAAGTTTTTTTTTATTCTTTGCAATAGGTTTGGAACAGTGAGATGTGTCACTTGTGAACCTAAGGCCCATCATGATTTGAAGTCAGGATCATTTTTTTATTACATGTTAAGTGGTCAGTGTGGAGACATTTTCTGGAATTATAAGGTTGTGTCCTTCATATGGTGAAGTAGCTAGAGTTTTCACAAACTGTGTTTTTGTCTGTAAGGAATAAAGAGAAGCAGCTTTACTATTCTGAGTTAAGTATGTATCACTGTTGTTAAACTGAGCGTGATTTTGCTTCCAGGATATTTGCCAATGTCTGGAGACATTTCTAATGTTCACAAATAACAGTCGAAAATACAATACTTGCATCTAGTGTCTGGAGACCGTAGGTGCTGCTAAACATCATACAGGACAATGAGCAGGTAGCCCCCCACAGCAAAGAATTAATTGGTCAGATAAGGTAAGAAACCCTGCTGGACATAATGGTGATCCATCATTGTGTCCTGCAAGTACCAACACTAGTATTTCATGTAGTCAACATTTTTTGCTTTTTTTTCTCCTGCCACATCTTAGGAAGTGTGCCTTTGGAATGACTGCATAATAAAGCTAATGAATGAGTTGTATAATTTCAATGAAGTGTTCAATTATTGTGAAATGAAAGATTAATTGTCAAGAAGTAACATGGGCTGATCCAAATCAGTTGTATGAAAAGGCCAGGTTTAATTACCATTAATACCTGTAAATAAAAATTTGTAAGCGTTGGTGGGTATTTTTCCTGTCCTGAGCCTCTTAGGACCACAGTGCTTTCCAGTCATCTCAGCTCTTAATCAGGACTGATGGGGAGGGAGGCATTTGCATAGGCATCAGGAGTAGTTGAGAGGGGATTTGGTCCATGGATTTCACTGAATTTGGGGAAAAGAATAGGACATACCCCCCACTATTCACAATGGATCTCCTCAATAAATGCTAATGAACAGGAACTCCTGTTGTGGGATTTGCTTCCTTTCTTTTCCAGGTCTCCCTGAGTCCACCAAGTGCTGAAACCTGAGAGTGGGCTCTGACAAAGGGAGTGAAGGAGGGGGATGTAGGAGGAAAAGGCAGATAACAGCAAAGTGTAATCAGCATTTTATTACCGTTCTCAGGAAGTAGGAATAGGGGGGAAAAAAGTAGGTTGGAGCAAGGAAAGTTAATTATGTGAGGTTATTTGACAGGAAATTACTAAATACAAACAGACAGAAGAAACACATTTTAAAGCAGGGTAGGAAATCTCAAGTTACTTCAATGTGTGTATTCAAAACCCCAAAGCAAATTCTCAAAATAGTAGTTCAAACAAAAGCTATCTTATCTGATAAAAGTATTTCAAACACAAAGGGAAATTTATATATTGGACAGGCAATCTTAAAATAAACCGATTTTGTTGATAGCACAGTGAATTTAATTGTGGGAAACCCCCCTCAGATGTCTGAATTTATGCTGTAAATGTTATGAATTTATTTTTAATCTGGCATTTCAGTTATATAAAGGTATGTCTGTGTATGTGTGTCATCCTGGAAAATTATGCATGTGTGAAATGAAATGAAAGTACCTATATGTATGCTGCTTTCAGTATTAAATTTTTTTAAGTTCATATTAATAGTATTTCCAGAAGAGCATTATGCCAGTAAAGCACAAAGAATTGAAAAAGTCTTGTCAAAAATGTTTATTTACAGAGCTCATATATTTTAAATGATTTAATTATTTTGTAATTTATATAATAATATTCGTTGTTACTTTGCAATGGTTGGGAAAGTTTGCAGAATTTTTTAAAATTAGCCACATATATTTGGTAGTGTTTTTCTTTAAAAGACATAAGTGGTTAAGGAGCAAGACTTTTCCTACCCTTAATTACTTCTGGTTCGCTAATGGGCTACTGCTGAGTAGTCATTGTTAAAGGCTTAGAAAGGAAGGCCAAGTGGCTGTTGAATTTCTGGAACTTTTATTTAAGGCTGCCATCCACCCTTTCCCCCTTAAAACACATATACACACATGTGTGTATTTATTCATTTACATTTATATATGCTTTGCTAAGGAAATGTAGAAGAAAGTGTGTTTTCTAGCTCTCTATTGTGGGATTTTTTTCTAAGGATTAAAAAAAATAGTTGAGCTATTGAAGAGTCATGTCATAGAAACAGTGTCTGGGTGAATGCAAAATTGCACAGTCTGTGGATAAAGTTACACATTCCAAGTTCAAAGAAAAAGCAATATTTTGAAAACATAAATGGAGCTCAAAGTCTGCATTCCTTTTAAAAGGCCAACACCTGTGGAAGGAATGCAGGTTGTTTCCACTTGACCTTCAAGAATGGAGCTGGGTGAGGTGCTTTAGATCTGATGGTGGTCGAGTAGGAGTGCCACTCTATACAGCAAGGTCTCCAGGGGCAGCACCTGTCCTGTCTGTTGTCAGGAAGGGGAAATATGGCAACAGTCAGGAATAGTTAGAGAGTGCCTCCTAACCCCTGCTTTGAAGAGCTTGCTTTGTATGCCACACTGTCCCACGGTGATGGATGAGTGGGTGTAGATAATGTGAAATAAGCCATAACCCCTCCAAGCAATCAGGCTTGCATTTTACAAGTCCTGGGAAACCCCGGACCAACAGTATGAGTACACTTAGGCTGAGTCCTCTGTGAGTAGTAGTGAAGATAAAGACATCATTGATGTTCCAGACAGATTCTCATCATGCATAAGTCATTCCTTAGGATGGAATCAGCTGCCTTGAGTGGTGCTTCTACTCCTTGAGGCTGCTCACATTAGTTCCGCAGTTTATGGTGGTGTCTGAAGGACTAAATGCACAATTCAACATTGGGAAGAAAGTTACACATTGAACATTCTTTTTAAATAAGGTTTTTATAAGTCCATACAACTTTTGATGGGAAAGTATATTGGCCGGGCTCATTTGTTGTTTGTTCATTAATTCTGTAGTTGTTTATTCAACAAGTATTTCTTAATTGCCTCCTGTTTGCCAGGATCTGTTCTCAAGGCTGGGAATACAGCGTTGAGCCATAGCTGACATTGTCCCTTCTTAGAGAACATAGTCATGCCTCCTCTCCAATTGAGCTTTGTAATCTTAGGCAAGTGACAAGTTCTCTCTACCTCAGTTTCTTTGTATAAATTAAATGTTATTTTCTCCCCCAGTTGACCCCTAAGATCCTGTTCAGAGCTAATATTTTCCAGATACATGCTTTTTCTTTTTCCATTTTCTTTTTATTGTTGAAAGTATGAGATAGGTCCTTTTATCCCCATGGCTTACTTAGTTTGGTGTTCTAGCAAGTAACTGAATATGGTGGCTCTGACTAGATGGGTATATTCTGATCTGATTCATGGATTTCTATGTGAAAATATACTTTTTTTTATTATATCTTGCTTTCGTATATGCCAACTGTTTAACTGTCAACATATGCATAAAGTTTCTGAAAACTAACCATTATTTTAAAGAGAAAGCATAGATTCCCATTTTTTGCTGGGGACATTTCAACAGTTCTGAAGCACGATCTTCAAACACAAAGGATCATTGTCATATTAATATTCTGCCAAGACACTAGCCTAGGGCAGTTGAGTTGTGTTTAGTTGAAATTCAGTGCTAACAAAACTGTGCTTGGGATAGGATTGCTGAAGTTTGTTGTTGTCCACAATTTAATATTATTGGTAATGCTGATGAACTCAACCATTGGTTAACTGACCTGACTTTGTAAGTAAAGTTTATTGGGACACTCCTTTATGTATTATCTATGGCTGTACAGGCACAATTGTGAAGGTGGGACAAAGTCCATGTGGCTCATAAAACCAGAATTATTTAGTGTCAAAAAAATGTTTTTTAGTCAATGATGAGAGAATGAGAGAGAGAAAGAGAAACATCAAATTGCTATTCCATTTATGTTATGCTTTCATTGATGGATTCTTCTACGTGCCCTGACTGGGGATCGAACCTATCACCTTAGCCTATCAGGAAAACACTCTAACCACCTGAGCTTCCAGGCCAGGGCATATTTAGTATTTTTAAAAGAAAGTTTGCTGATTCCTGGATTATAGGATATACTGGTAGAATTTAAAATCTCAAACTCCTGAAGTTTCGTGGGACCATAATGTACTTTTTTTTTTTTCCTTTCAGGAAATGTAGTTTATATGCCTTTTTTTTCTTTCCAGTATGCTTGTGAGAAATGAGCCTTGTTAATTTGTAATGTTTTTGAGATAGCAGAATTTGATAACTATATACCCCACAATTTTAATCTTTTGGGGGGACTTTTAGTTTCCATGAGTTGGATCCACAATGGCCTTGTTTACTTTAAAAGCTGGGAAACCTAAGTTATTACTAAAGCATTTTTTATTCTGTTAAACAATTGGTCTTATGGAGCCTGAGATCCTTGCTTTCTTCACATTTCAGGTATGAGGAGAGATTAGGCAAAATTTTAGCAGTGTGTAAGCACTCAAAGACGTGGTTATAATCTTTCCTACAGTTTTCCTGTGTAGTTAATGGTGCTTTAGGGCTGATGGGTCTGGCCCACAGGAGTGTTGAAGTCAACATTAGAGAAAGCTGGCCTCAGTCTCAATCCACACCATTCTTCTAGGGGGCTCGGCCCTGGTCTCCAGTATAAACACAATGTTATACAACCAAGACTGCTGAGCACAGTCAGAGGAGGAACACTGGAGTTTCTCCCCAGCAATTTTTCAGGGGCTCAGGAGAGGGTTGTGTAGACATGTCAGCTTTATTTTGAAAGAATTTACATGTCTACCACAACAGAAGACATTCTAGAAAGGGGAAAATAAAGATGTTTTAGAATCCAGCAGCACTGCTTTTATGGGTTCAAATGTGCCTATGACTAATCCTAGCGCATAATTTCTGAATAAATGGTTTATTTAAAGTATAGGTTTTTGGTATTTGAAGTGAACTAATGTGACATTTGTTTAGAGACTTCATGTTTACAACTATATTACTGAAAATTCTTGGTTTACTTCATCCACGCTAAAGTGAGCGCCTCTATACACTAACCACTTCCTGACCTCTTGGGGCTTACATTCTATTGGGAGTGACTGATGGGAGTTACTTTTCTAAAAAAGTAAGAAATGTCCCAATAAGACATGCACATAGACCCTAAAAATGTGGTGAGGAGGAGAATGGAGACAAGGCCGTTTTTTGAGAGGGTTCTCAGAGGAGGAGAATTGATTCTGACTCATCCATAGGGATATTCTTTTCTTTAGAAGGGAATACACACAGTGGTCCCCCTTATCCACGGTTTTGCTTTCTGTGGTTTCAGTTTCCCTCTCTCAACTGCCGTCTGAAAACATTAAATGGAAAATTCTGGAAATAATTCATAGGTTTATATTGCAGTGTTCTGCGTAGTGGGTGAAATCTCCTGCATCCATCCTGCCAGAGATGTGACTCACCCCTTTGTCCGGTGTCTCTACACTGTATACGCTGCCCGCCTGTTAGTTAGGAGCTGTCTTGGTTATCAGATGGACTGTCTCTGTGTAGAAGTGCTGTGCCCCAGTAATACTTATTTTACTTAATATTGCCCCGGAGCGCAAGAGCAGTGATGCTGGCAATTCAGATCTGCCACAGAGAAGCAAGCCATAAGGCACTTCTTTTAAGTGAAAAAGTGAGTACAGTGCAAGAAAACACTTTGAGAGACCACATCACCTAACCCTTATGACAGCATATTTATCACAGTTATAATTGTTCTACTTTATCACTAGTTAGTAGCCTCTTTCTGCATCTAATATGTAAATAAAACTTATTGTAGGTTTATATGTGAACCCAAAAAACATAGCATACATAGGGTTCTGCATTGTCCTTAGATTCAGGCATCCACTGGGCATCTTGGCATAGGTCTCCTGCAGATAAGCAGGAACTAGTGCATGTATAAAGCATGCACACAGGCTTCTAGGACAGGCGTGGGGGCAGAAGCTCAGACAAGGATCTTGGGGCGTCCCCCACCTACCACAGTCCGACTGTGCAGTTTTTCCCTCTGTCTGGCCTTGCCTGAGGTAGAGACATGTGCAAGGACAGGTTGTGTAAGACAGCTTCCATCCCAAGAATGAAGCCGAGGGAAGGATACCCTGTGAAACACACCCAGACGCACGCAGCACCATGAGAGGGCGACCCCCAGTCATCACAGCGCCCCTCTCATCACCCCCTCCTCAGACCCCCCCTTTCCTGGATGAATTCTGCTCCTTGCCTTGGCACTTCATAGATTCTCTTCCTTCTTCCCAGGAGATTTTATAATTAAATGAGATAAAGGCAGGAAATCTGTAATAAGTACTAACTTCTATGTATGCCAGGTTTTTTTTTTTTTTAAATGCATGCCAAAAAAAAAAAAAAAAACAAAAAAAAAAACACAAAAAACCAACCCAGGAGGCAAACCCTGTCTGGTGGGAAGAGATCAAAGGGCAGCCGCGTGACCAGCTGGCGAAGGGCTCTTTTCCCAGGAGGCCCACATCCTGCCCTTCAGCGCGGACACAGCGGAGGAAGTGATGTGCAGCGGCCTGGGTCTGAGCGAGGGCAGCTCTCAGGCCCCGGGCTCAGTCCCCCGGGCTGCAGCAGTGTGCCCGGGAGTATGGGAATGGCCAGCACACATCTCCTTGTATTCATAAGCAGGGCTTCGGGAAGCGCGGTTTTAAATTACCACTCCCACCACGGCTACCCGCCTTAATCCTGCAGAGATGTCAGGCCCCGATAGACCTTGGGTGGGGGACAGGCGGGGGAGAGCCCTTTCTGACAACCCCATATCGAATAGCCAGAGAGCCTGCGGATTGGGTTGCAACAGGAATACCCTAATCTTGATTTCATTGTTTTTCCTCTCCCTAAAAGGGTGGGATTGGGTTTGGAGGTGGCTGGAGAGTGGGCAGTAGAGTTGCTGACACCATGTAAGGAAAACCTCCAAGGCTGCTACTCCCATTTGGAGGGCTCAGCAAAAGGGCCAGCAAACAAGCCAGCCTCTGTTTTCTAATCCTTCCCGCTTCTGCTGGCGAATCCTACAAAGGCAGGCAGGCAGCTGCGCGGAGGCGCTGGGCTGCTCTGGGGAAGGGAAGCTGAGTGTCTGCTTTGCTGGGCTCTGAAATTATTACCTGTGAGTGCAAGCAGGCCAGGCCACTGCAGCCAGGACTGGGGGTGTGGAGATCCCTCCCCTTTCTGTCTGTCAGCACTCTGAATGTCCGCAGCAGGGGATTTATGCCTCCTGTCCGCCTTGCAGTGCTTCTGTAGATATACTTAGCCATGACAATGCTGGTTTGGGAATTTCCCTAGGATGGGCCAGGACTTGTTTCCAAAATAACACCTTTCAAAGCATGCAGAGACTTAGAAATTAGATAATTGTGTGATATTTATAAAATGAATTACGTTGTGTTAACAAAGTCAGGACAGCTGTTTCTGATGCTGAAGTAAATAACACCTTATGATTCATTAAGGTTGGGGGCAGAGAGGCTTTTTAAAAAGTTGCTACTTTCCAGCTGAGTCTTTGCAAAAAAAAAAAAAATTGAGACAGCTCACAAAGTAGGTAATACAGTTTCAAGTTAAAATGTTTATGTCTGCGTGTGCATGGCATGGTTAAGTTGTCCTATTTCACTTGTAAAACACTTAGTGAGCATCTAAAATATGCTTATACATGTATTCAGAGAGACACAAAGATAATATTCTACTGCTCCCGTCCTCCATGAATTCTCAGTCTAGTGAGGGAGACAGATGTATAAACAGATAATTGCAATTCAGTGAACTAAGTGCTAACAGAATAAAAGGAATAAAAGGATAAAAGGAATGCTATGATGGTATGGGGGGGTATATCCATTTACAGTGCGAATGGAAAGGAGGGAACAGCTACACACAGGAAGTGACATTTGAGCAGTATTTGATGGAAGAAGGGTAACTTTGAAAGCACAGAAGGATGTGGCCTTCTTTCAGCGCCTCTTCTTCACCAGCCTCCTCTTACCTTAGGCCCTTTGCACATTCATTCCCTGCTGACTGGAGAGCTGTCCCATAGCTCTTCCTCTGCTCAGTCCTTTAGACCTCAGTTTCCATGTCACCTCCTTGGCAAGCCTGACTCTCTAAGTCAAAGCCTCTCTCCTGTGAGTGCTCGCTTATCACCACCTCTCCCTCTGAGCAGTTATCACGGCTGCACTTTTACAGTATTTGCATGGTTATTTGAATATCTGGTTTTCCCACTCAGCAGAGACTGGGGCTTTTGGTTCTCATTTGTTTCTTGACTAAAGACATACTTGTTGAATGAATTAGATGAAGATGCAGCTATGAAAAAAAACAAACATGTACACTCAGCAGCAAGTAACTAGGAATGCTGGATCTTGGGGTATGTGAATTGTGAGCGGCAGAGGATTAAGTCATTTAAGGAACTTGGAAGATCTAACTTGTTTACCTGTGTGCTTGCTTATTTAATGTTTTTCAGCATAAAAAAATTTTTTAAAGATCTGTCTCTTAATTATTCCATTATGAGTATCGGATAGGTTAAGTTGAAGATCAAGTACTAAAAATATAAAGGTAGTTGTTTGCATGTGGTTTTGGGGACTCAAATATACTTCTTAGAAATTGTGATTAAGAAACATACACAATGCATAGTCAGTCGCACAGCTAGATGAATTATGACAAGGTGAACGTGTGTAACTCTCACACAAGTCAGGAATAGGTGGACTTCCTGGAGTCTGAATTATAAACATCAGTGTGTGTACTGAGCCAGGAGAGGAAGGATGAGATGGAAGAGTCCCTATCAGACTCTAAAAGGGCAAGCTTTCTGGAGAAGAGAGGAGAGGGATTCTCTTCCAGCTCACTTGTGAACTTTAGGAAGTGATGTGAGAGCGATACAAACCTTACCATTTCCCCATGCATCCCCAAACAGGGCTGGAGAGCTCAGGGTCAAGGGTGAGCTGAGATGCAGAGGGGCCTGAGGGTCCCCCCCCCCCGCCCACCAAGGAGTCAGTGGCATCTGTCTGCCTCCTCACAAGGCGTACTGTTTTCCTAGTCCCTTCTTCCCTGTGGAGCCTAGGAGTGGAGCTTAGATCTTATTACCCCAGCTTTCTGCAGGGACAGTGTTGACTTAGAGCTTCCAGCACACAGGTGACTTTGGAGTCCCTTGTGACACAGAAGAGCTGGAATACCAGGGTCTGAGTACTTGGTCTGTCACTCACTAGCTGGGTGTTCTCTAATCATTTTTAGATAATTTTGTATTTCACTTTCCTTATTTATTAGATGGAGGTAATAATGCAATTGACTAATAGTAGAGTTATTGTGAGATTGACGCACTCATACATGTAAAGTGCTTACAACATAAGCCAAAATATAGTAAGCAATCCATAAAAAGAAAGAGACTCTAGTTAAAAGGATCTTCTTGTTTTTGTCTTACAGTGATGGAGATATCCCTAATGGGATACAAAGTAATATGAGGACTTTTGAGAGATAAAATCAAAGGAGACACAATAGATTAACTCTGGTAGAGGAAAAAGGATGCATGAAAGGAACAATGGTCTTTGTAAATAATACTAAAAACAAAACAGGGCCTGGTTTTCTAGACTAGGACTATATACATAAATGGTGGAGTCATGGATATGGATAGAATGCGTCTCAGGATGAAACAGGAAGAATGCATGTTGAGAGGGAATATCAGTTTGATCTTCAAGGTCATAAGCTAACATTTGTGTTGGAAGTTGGGGAAAGGGATGCCATAAGGAGACTGTAAGAATGAGAAAAGTAATAAGGATGATCTAGGACCATGATGGCGAACCTATGACATGCGTGTCAGCACTGACACATGTAGCCATTTTTGATGACATGCGGCCACATGCATTCGCATATAGAGAAGTATTGGGCCGCATGGCGAGAAGGACGTTTTATACTTGGCTACTGCACGGCCAGGTGCAGTAGCTGAGAATGAAACATTTGCTGTAGTGTAGTGTAGACACTCTGAGCCGGAGGTCTGTAGGCCAAAACAACGGAACTCCGGCACAGAGCGTCTAGTCCTGGGACTTCTGGTTAGGGCATTAGGGGATCTTTGACCTCACTTCCAGCCAGTGGAACAGGAAGCAGCCAAATGCCGTGGGAGACGCATCTCTGGGGGCCCTGTGATCGCCATTACCAGCAACCACATAACCACAGCAACCATCATCCAATCTACTGTTCTGGGGTGTCGTGGATTTCTAATTGACCATCATTACTGAGATAAATGAGGGGGAGGCTTGGAGAGGCGAGGGCCTGGGCTATGGGTGCCGTTACCTGCCATTAGAAATAGCGGCAGACATCTTAATTTATATAAGGAATGCCATTTTGCAGCATAGCGCAGACTCTATTTCACCACTATCACTGTTGTGCATCCTTATTAACCCTATTTCTGCTTATTAACCCTGTCCTTTCCTAAGAGACATGTGCCATCTTGTGGTCAGTTAGGCTAGTTAATCCCTAATTACCTGCAGGGCTAACAGGCTATCTATAATTCTATCTTCTGTCACTGCCCCCCGATGGAGAACCCAAAAAGTGAAAAAAACAAGGTTAAGTAAAGGCAGTGGTAGTAGCAGTAGCCGAACCTTTCAAGAGACATGGACCGAGATGTATGCCATTATAGAAAAAATGGCAGATCATTTTGCGTTCTATGTACTGAAACAGTAGTAAGCAGAACGTGGAATATAAACAGACATTTTAAAACTAATCATTCACAGCTCTTGAAAAAAAGTGAGTATGAAAGGAAGGAATACATTTCCAGGCAGCTACACCTTTATAAGAGCCAATCTAATTCCATCCTTAAAATTATAAAAGGATCTACAAATTTAACATCTGCAAGTTTGAGCATTGCTCACTCCATAGCTCAGCATGGAAAAGCACTCAGTGAGGGGGAATTTATTAAAGAAACTCTCCTAAGATGTGCACCAGTTCTATTTCACGATATGCAAAATAAAGATGCAATTATTAAGAGAATATCTGAGTTACCACTCAGTAGAAATATCATAAAAGACCGAATAATGAGGCTGAACACAAACATACAACATCAAATAAAGAGAGACATAAGTAATTGTAAATATTTTTCGATCTCTCTTGATGAAACTACTGAGGTCACATCACATGCTCAGTTGGCCATTATTGGTCGATATTCTGATGGTCTCACAATGACAGAAAAGTTGATAAAGTTAGTATCAGTGCGAATAAGTACATCAGGAAGCAAAATATGGAAGGTTGTTATACAAACATTCCATGACCTAAGCATTGATATCTCTAAAGTTGTGTCTTTGATGACAGATGGGGCACCAAACATGGTGGGGGAAAAAGTTGGATTTCTCAAATTGTTTACAGAAGCTATTGGACATCCGATTATGCCTTTTCATTTTATTATCCATCAGGAGGTTTTATGTGCCAAGGCAGGATTCACAGACTTAAACAACAATGTCAGTTGTTACAAAAATAGTTAATTTAATAGCTGCTCGCCCCCTTCATAAGCGAGAATTTTCTGCACTTTTACTGGAGGTTGATTCCACCTACAGTGGACTGCTGATATACAATAATGTAAGATGGCTGAGCTGAGGCAAAGTTCTTGAGCGCTTTGTGGAGTGCTTTGAAGAAATTAAGGTATTTCTTAAGGATAAGGATTTGGGAAACTTTCTCAGCTCAATGATGGTAAGTGGGTCAACACCCTGATATTTTTTTACAGATCTCTCTGTTCATATTAATGAACTGAACTTAAAGTTACAAGGTTTTGGCAAAAGTATTGATGTTATGTTTGGATACATAAAAGCTTTTGAAAGTAAACTTAAAATGTTCAAGCAAGATGTAGAAATCAAAACTTGTAAATATTTTCCTTGAGTAACAAAGTATTTTGAGAAGGCCAGTGCGGCTATACAAAATGAAATGGAACCCTTGCATATAAAGTACCAGCATGTTTTTAGATTCGTTACTTGACCAGTACAGTGCTAGATTTAATCAATTTAGAAGCCTAGAACAGACCATAAAAATAATTAAGTATCCTGATGTAGTAGTCTGCAGTAGTTTGGAATTAAATGGTTTCCAATGGATGCAAACTGATGATTTGGAGATGCAAATAATCTTGCAGAATTTCATGACAGCATCTGGGCTTACGTGTTTGTCGACTTGAGGTGAAAGATTGAGAACCTGGAAAGGTGCAGCTTGGAGAATCAAGAGGAGTGCCATTAGGAACATGAAATTTGGAGTGCCTGGAACCGATTACCAGACACTTGTAGCACCCTGAAAAATATAGCAATGGCTTTACTCACAATTTTCCCCTGTACATACTTTTGTGAGACGTCATTCTCAGACCTTATTCTTAGCATTAAATAATATCAAAACCAAAAAAAGAAACAGATTGACAGATGAAGTTAGTAGAGCTTGCTTTGGGCTTGAAGTGTACAAAATACCAACATTCAATTGAAGGTTTAGCCAATGAAATTTAGCAACAAAAAAGTCACTAATAGGCAGGTTAGTTAAAGAATTTCCCCTCCCCCTCACTTATCTTAGTTCATGGCACCCTTCACAAGTTAAATAATATCAAGACCAACAAAAGAAACTGACTGACAGATGAAGAAAGAAGTCGCTAAGCAGGTAAGTTAAATAATTAGTTTTTGGTTTATTAAATACAGTTATATATTACGATCATACATTTTTGTTATTTAAACTATAAATATCCCATGTTGTTTTTTTTTTTCTTGAAGTGACACATCACCCGAGTTATGCTCGGTTTTTTAACATACCAAGCTCAAAAGGTTGCCCATCACTGATCTAGAAAGAACAATCTCAGTTTCTCAAAGAAATCTTAGGGAGTGTAGATCAGTATTTATGACTCAAATATCTCAACTGCATGCAGATTATGGCCTAAAGAATAAGATAATTGAAAATCAACCTAGATAGGTAAAGTCAGTTGTCTAGGTGGCACTGAAGTAAAGAGGTACTTGTTCTTAGATATCGTAGTAGAAAGAGAAGAGATAGAAGAATACACACACACACACGTATGTATGTATGAGCAAATATCTTTCTTCCATGTCAGGTACTGTGTTTAGAGGTTTCCACTTATTATTTAGTTCTTTTCTGAAAACAGTCTGACAACTCAGTATCATTAGCCCCGTTTTGCAGATAAGGAAACTGATGCTGAGAAAGTTAACTACTTTGGGAAATACATTAAATATTAACTGGGGATTAGTCTGTAGGCTGAATTTCAGCCTAAGACTCCTTCTATTCTATTATATAGACTCTCTTTTATTTATTAAGGAGATATTCATCTATACTTAAATTTTATATTTATATTAGAAATGGTGAAAGTAGCATTTGGGAAAGAATGAAAAGGCAAGACAAAGAAGTGATAGTACTGTGGTCATACACCAAAGAGTGCCAGGTCACATGGAGGAGTGTATATATGATGTTTTTTAAAGCTCAAGTTACAAAATTAGCATAACATAGTAAGATGACATACGGGAGGTAAGACTTAATATGTCCAGACCTTTGCAGTGAATCTCATTTTTGCTAGAACAGCATATGGTAAAATCTAGACTTTTGAACAGTTATTATCCCTTGAATGTTAAGTAAATAACCAAGACTCTCGAGTGCAAAGTTTAATTTAACAAATATAGAAACTTCAAAATGGTTTTTGGGTGGCAGGAACCCGGGGGAAAAGTTACATTATTTTAAAGCCCAGAACAGGGAGAAAAGAGTTAGGCACAGTTACAGCTCTGCCTCAGATACCAACCGGCTAAGAGACTTTTGGTTGCAGGCCAGTTCTCATTGTGTGTGGTTGTTCTTGTAGTGCTTTGTTGTGAAGTTTTTTAAGACCATGAGTTTGAAAAGTCAGTTTCTGTGGGTGTTTGGACAAGGAAGATGCTTCCTATGTGCAAAGTCTGACCTAGCCTTTAAGAGCAAGATTCAACTTAAAGAAAACATAGGAACTAGTTTAAAAGGTTTTTATTAGCTAGTATGTTGAGGTATTTTGTTCATATCATGTCAGGCTTTTCCCCACCCAATGCTGCAGGTTATTTTTAAAACCATAAACAAAGGACTTTCTGTTTTTGTTTTTGTTTTTTTTTTACTAAACTCCATTATGCACGTTAGGAGTTCTCTCGTCTCAAGATTTGTTTCAGTGGATATCTATGTGAAGGCTCTGGTGTGCAGAACACTGTGCACTGGTGTGGGAGTCTCAGGGAGACTGTGGTGTAGTGATCAAGTTATAAAAACACACAACAAAAACCAAGTGGCCATCATGGGTGATCTCAGTGTTTTGTGTGTTAGAAGAGGGATAGAATGTACTCAGTTGTGCACAGTGAGGAACGATATCCAGATGACCTCTACCCTGAACAATGGGTACACTCCGTCTTTCAGTGCCTTATACAAAGTCGACGAGAATAGGCACATAATAGATGACCAGATGTTTTAGGGGAACTTTTAAAATAGGTCTTGAGGGAAGTCAGAGATTTTGTTGTATTAGAAATGATGGGATGGGAATGTAATATATTCTAAGGGCCAGTACAGGTAAATACAGAGCTCCAAATCATATAGCACGTCCGTAAAAATGAATTGCTTAGTGTTTGTGATCTTTGGGGGCATACTTTTGAATTGTAAATAATATTTGCAATTTTCTGCATTTATTTACTTTTAATACTATCCAAGTCATGGGGATAAATATTGAACAGGATAGATCAAGCAGAGTCTGAAGATACTCTTCAATCTTCAGATCTTCAATCTGATATTTTCAGATGTGCTTAAATGCTCTCTGGGAAGTATTGCACAGCAAGCTTTCATCTGGGATTATTTTCCTTCTGCCTAAGAGCTCCCTTTAGAATTTCATTAATTCAGGTGTTCTGGTGATAAGATCACTCAGATGTTATTTATAGGACTATATTTCCAAAGGGTATTTTCACTGGCTACAGAATTCTTGGCAGTTATTTTCTTTCAGTGCATTAATGATATCATGTCTTCAGGTTTACCACGATTGTATTGGGAGTCTGTTGGTCTTATTTTTGTCATTTTCATATACCCTTTTCCCCCTCCGCTCCACTTTTAACCCCCTCCTCCTCCCTGCAGCTTTAATTGTTCACTTTGTCTTTGTGTCTAGAAGTTGGAAGGTTTCATTTTTGTCTTTTATTTTCAGCAGTTTTACTCTCAGGTCTAGGTGTGAATTTCTCAGATTTACCTAATTCAAGGTGTGCAGCACAGCTTGAATCTGTGGCTGGATTTCTTTGATCAGTTTTGGAAAATTCTCAGCCATTATCTCTTCAGATATTGCTTTTGCCCCATTCTCTCCTCATTTCTTCTGGGATTCTAATTCCATGTATATTAACGTAGGTTTCCCAAGTTGCTTTTCTTTTTTCTCTCCATGCTTTGATTGGGACACCTCCTCCTGATACAGCATGATGCAGCATGATCTTTGATGCAGCATCTCTGCTACAGGCAAGGACCCGACTGTTCCAAAGGTGGTCTTTGGTCTTTGTTAAGTGGCTCCATGTCTGGTTTACTATGTTTACTCCTTTGGTTCAGACCTTTGAGATCCCAACAGAAGGTCTGAGTTGTTTTCAGGAGCCCTTTTCCTTAGCAGGCCATGACTGTTAATTCTTGCCTGCCCTGCTCTGTGAGACTGTGCAACTTCTTAGACTTTTGAGTCTTTGCAATAGAATCCACAAATGTGTTAAAAAGGAGGCCAATGTCAGGCCCCCTTCTCTCCACAGTCATGGTCCTTCAAGTCTTTGTCCTCCCCTGCCTTCAAACAGGGGCTATGTAATAATGCTTTCCCCTGGTTATTTAGTTCTATGTTGAGAAGGTTGGTCTGATCTAACATGGTTTATTATATTGAAGAAGGAGTTGAGATACTTTAAGGTGGTCTAATTCTAGGTGCTAGTTGTTTTGATACCTTGATACTTTGTTACAACAATTTTAAGTGCTGGCTTGCCATTAACCTGACTGCTCTTGTCTATCAGAAGTTTTTGATCAAGTTATTGGACATTTTTTCTGTGGTCATAAAAACATCACAATGTCATATGTTTGCATTTAAAGATCGCCTTTATAAATTTTGCTTGTATTATCTCATTTGATCTTTACAACAGCTACATGGTGTCTAACGTTAAATTGAGTCTATATTAATTTATCTCTAGTTAGTGAAATGAATATTCTGGAAAATGGGGATAGAGAGAAGGGAGTATTTGAGAGGAATTTAAAGTTAGAATTTTATAGGACTGGGTGACCAACCGATTGTGAAATGAGAAGGGAGTGATCATTTTTCTTGGATAGACTGAGAAAGTGGTTCTGCTTTAAAGAAAACGACTATATTAAGAGGAGAATTAAGGTTTGGCAGGGTCAATAATGAATAAAGAAAATTAGTATTGAATTGTGCTCCCAGAAGGGGGGAGTTACTATGGCTGAGTGAAATTACTGTTGGGCATGTTAAGGATGAGGAAAGGAAAAGAAAAGGCAGGGCAGTGTTGGGGGAGAGCCTAAAGTAGCTCTATTTTCTTCCCCTGTCCCCTCCTTCTGCCCCTCCCCACATGGCCTATTTATTGAGGGCTTATAAAGTGCCCTCAATAAATTAAAGATTTTCATTTAATCTTTAACCCTATAAGGTAGTTACATTGTGATTCCATTTTATAACCTCCTCCATATGCCATGTATTGACCCAATGCCTTAAATGAAGTCAAATGGTGAAGAATGAGGTTATGAGATTGGTGCCTAGAACTGAGCCTGGGTGAGTGCTTTAGCATTTCAACCTGAGCACAATTGGCCAAGCAAAGTGCGTTTTTTGGAAGCTTGTATAGGCAATCAGTGTGAGTGAAAGCTGGACGGGAGGTGGAGAGGGTGGAGCAGGGGGAACAGTTGGGTCCACTTCAGTAGCATGTCATATAATAAAGTCTTCTAATGAATGGAACCAGCAGGAAGAGAGGATGGGTTGCTATGAGATTGCAAAGCTAGGAAGATCGGGACTCAGTGACTGTGAAGCTGTGAAAGGTGAAGGAGAAGAATGTAAAAATGAAGGTTCCAAGCCTGGGGACAGAAGCTCCTGCTTACTGCTCTTTCCCCATTGATGTTCTTTGTGCTTTCCTACTTTACTAACTCCTCAGCCAATGCCTCCTATCCTTTATGACTCCATTCAAATGCCTGCTCTCAGCCAAGTCTTTCCTGCCCCATCTCACTTTTCCTTCCACACTGGGATGTAGCACTTTTCTTCCTTGAAAGCTCTACTTGCAGTACAGTAGTGAGGTTCTCTCTTCATTTCCTCCCTTCTATGTTCTATAAAACAAACAACCCTTCCCAAAACAACTTTTCATTTTTTTAAAAATACATAGTAGTGAGAAAAAGTAGGTTAATAATAACAATAATAGATATAATATCTAATAATAATAAAAGAAAAATCTTTCCCATACTCACAACTATGAACCTACTTTTGCCCATCCCTGTATTCGTTGAGCACTACATTGAGCTTTTTGGGTGCAAGGGCATTTATTTCTTTAAGGTTTTATTGCTACTACCTAATATTATGTCGTGTATATATTACATACTGAATAAATGAATAAACAAATTGTGGTGCTAGTTGTAGAAATCCATATAAATGAACAAAGCTCACAGCAACATAGAATGGGAGTCAACAGTAAATGATAGCATTGTCCAGTGGTGATCCTTCTTTTTGTCTTTTTACAAAATAAAAGCCCACATGGGTTTTTCAGTGTACTTCATCTGTCACTGCTCCATAGAATAGTAGTCAACTTCACAAACTATATTTTGTGACAAAATTAAGAAGAGAAAATCAGCAAAACAAGCTATATCATGCTATTATCTATGATTCTCTTTGTTAATTAACTTTCTTTCCTTTGTCCAAGTATTTGCTTGATAAAGTTCTGCTTAGGAAAGGTTCTGAGGAACTATAAAATGCCCAGATACTGGACAGTAGACGGGAAAGAGAGGCAACACTTTAGCGAATGACTCATTTTCTCTCTAGCGTTGAATATAATAGAGTCCCAGGAAATGACTGCCAGTTTTGGAAAGTAGACAAAAACGGGATTGCACAGAGCTTGGAATCTAAGAGCAGAGCTGTGGAATGAAGGTGTAACAGAATTCATTCATTTAGATCTAGCTGGAGAAGTTTTATATTAGGAAAGAAATGCCAGTAAAAACCTCTTACTGCCTCATCTCAAATCCAGCATTATGTGCTTAAAATTGTGGCCCTGTGGTCATTAGGCAGCAGTCAGGCCTTCTCAGTAGGTTCGCCTGTGGTGGGGAATATACACGGCCATAACTTCAGTATTTTTTTTATCATCTCTTGGAGAGTCTCTTTCAGCTCTGTTTAGTTATTTGCCTATCTCTAATAATGCAGGAAGGTTAGCATGTGCTTAATAATTTTTAAGCTTCTGGGACTAGGTTGGAATTGATTTTATCTGCAATTTGTCCAGTGACAAGCACACTGTTGAAGAAAAATAAATATTGACTATAATTTTTATTGGATCATGCCCAATCGTAAATCAAAGCAATGAAAAGAGTTTAAGTAGTTCTTCCGATCCCTGGGCTTCATAGCTTTCTGTTATTATTTGGCCAAAGTTGGTAGCTGGACATCTGTGCTATCCTAGGGTGGTGAGCTTAAGGGAGCTCAGCTTTGTCCTTCCACCTAGTTTTAAAATGTGATGCTGCTCTAAGGCTAGGGAGAGTAGACTTTTCCATTTAAATATCTCCTTTTCCCCCAGGTAGGACTTCAAATTTTAGATTTTATGGATGAATAGGTAACCTTAGTGAGTGATTTGAGACGATAGTACATAAAAATATGTCAATAGTTCAGGATGACTGATAGCTCCTCTTGTAATCAAAGCCACCTGTAATTTTTTATAGTCCTGAAGCATAAGCCACCTTGAACAGATAATCAATTCTATTGCACAAACAGTCACTTCTGTTTACCAAGGAGGCCCACTTTCTCTCCTCAAGCAGGACTGTAAAAAAAAATAACCTACATAATCCAAATTATAAAAACTTCTGAAATATTGGGGTACTGTAACTTTGCACCTCCATTCTATGCTTTGGTTCTGTCTTCCATTATGAGTTAAAGAACAGTAGAACCATTTATGCAGCTATAATACAGATCAGCGAGAACTTCAATGACATGTTCATCTGTATACATGCAAATATTCACACATGAATATTGTAGTCCTGGTATTATTTTGTGTCCAGCTTTTTTTTTTTAATTCTTACCCATCATTATGTTTTTATTGAATATTAGAGGGGAGAGGGGAAGGAGGATAAGAAGGGAGAAGGAGGGGGCAAAACATCAAAGTGAGAAAGAAACATGGATAGGTTGCCTCCTATACCCACTCTGACTGTTATCGAACCTGCACCCTAGATATGTGCCCTGACCTGGAATAAAACCTGAAAACCTTTCAATGTGGGTGGTGATGCTTTAACGAACTGAGCCACACTGGCCAAGTGTGCCCAGCTTTTGCCCAGAATTTTGGTCTTAAAAGGATTCAAAGAAAACTAATTTTTCTCCTTAAAAGAAGTATCAGCTTGTCTCTGGCTGGTTAGCTCAGTTGGTTAGAGTGTTGACTCAATATGCCAAAGTTGTGGGTTTGATCTCTAGTCAGGAAACATAAAACTCAACCAGTGAATGCATAAATAAATGGAACAGCAAAATGATGTCTCTTTCTCTCTGTCTCCCTGTCTTTCCCCGCCTCAAATCAGTAAGTAATTGAACAATAAATATATATTTTTTAAAAAAGAAAAGGAGATTATAATGCAGACCAAGGAATGGCCATATAGGGACACAACAAGAAAGCAACTATTGCAAGCCAAGGAGGATGGTCTTGGAAGAAACCAAATCTGCAGATACCTTGATCTTGCACTTCTAGCCTGCAGAACTCGGAAAAAATAAATTTTGTTGTTGGTACTTTATTGTAGCTGTTTAACAAACGAACATCTCATCATTTAAGATCCATCTCTGTTTCCAACTTCTCCTGTCTCCTTGGGGCCTGTTATTATTTATCTGCTTACTTGTTCTCCTATGTGGTGTCTGGGATTTTGTCTTGTCCCCACAATAGACTATGTTTTAAGCTCCATAGTTTTCATTGTGTCTGACTTGGAGTCTTGCAAATAGTAAGTATTCAAAAAGTACATACTGGATGATACAAAAAAAAAAGAATTATATTGCAAAATAGTTCATTTAAGTATTACTGTGTTTTTTTAAAGAAAGAAATAAAATGAATGTAAGAATAAATAAAATAAATCAACATAAAGTTTTTTAATATTAAAAAATAAAAGAAGAATCAGATTGCTTGGAAACATACCAGGACTTAATTTTCCTTTAACTACTTTTGCATTTCATTCAATCAGAAATTGTTCAAGTTTGAATTTGAAATCTGAATTTCATGAGATGTTCACTAAAAATATGACTGTGAATTAAAGTTTTTTTTTATTACAGCAGACTATACTTACAGATAAAAAGTTCATCCATTTTTTCTCATCTATTAAAATGCCATTACTATAGAATTAGTGAACCTGTGTTTCTTATTCATTTCTTCAGTGTTATATTTGCCATTAAAATATTGGATGGTATTCAATACAAGTGAAGTCATTCATTTATTTCACAAATATTTATTGAGCTTTGAGTAGATGACAGGCACTGGTTTTAGGTGGTGGAACTGGGGATACAGTATTGACAGGACAGTGAAGGTCCCTGTCCTAGGAGCAGGCTGACATTGTGAATGTAGGTTATCAGAGTCTAATGACTTCAAGTCTAAAATTTTCTTTATAGCAGTTGGGCCACTAACAAATAACGATTTTGAAGAAATTACTACACCTCCAAATTTCACAAAGGGAAAAAAAATCAATAGCAAATGATTCCGCTTATCCATCATAAAACATTATTTTTTTCATATCTGGATTTCAACTTGAGGCATCATTGTTAATACTTAAACTCAGGGACTTTTGTAGTGGAAGGCAATGTCAAGGCCATAGGGTTGTGTCTTTTCCAGTTTCTAGCAGACAGCTTAGAAACCATATAGAACTCTCATGTTTAGAACTTTGTGACCAATTCCAGGTGAAAAGTCAACTTGAAGACACCTTTTTAAATGTTAACTGGCCCTGAAAGGATCCTTTGATAACTTGGCAAACTGCTAAGTCCCTGAATTCAAGCCATCGATTTCTGGTGCCTTGATTGCCTAGAGCAGGAATTCTCAAAGTTTGGTTCACAGGCCACTGAGGTCCCTCTGACCTTTTTAGTGGATCTACAAGGTCAAATATAGTAACACTATTTGTAATAACTTATAATAACACTGAGATGTTGCTTTTTTCATCTTATTTCTCTCACTTGTATACCATGAAGTTTTCCATTGTACATTTGGAACCTCTGCATGACTCAGTGAATCATTATTTTCTAAATGGCCAATTATTGCTGTTAAAAAATTTCACATGGGTAAAGATCAAGTGCTCAATAGGTCAATGGATTTTAATATATCAGCGTAGGAAAAGTTCACTGATGTGGGTTTAGAATCCTACAAAAACTACGGTTGTTGCATTTTAGTGTAGTGTCAAGGAAAAAAAAAATCCAAATTATCTGAAAAGGCTATCATGTTATTCCTCTGTTGTTGTTGTTTTTTAAACTCCATATCTATCTAAGAATTGAGTTTCTTTTTAAATTTTTTAAATTAAATCTTTATTGTTGAAAGTACTACATATCCCCCCACCCTGACCCCTATTGAGTCCTCTAGCACATCCATGTCCACCACTCAGGCCTCCACCACCCTATTGGGTCCATAGGTTACGTGTATATATGCACACAGGTTCTTTGGTTGATCTCTTCCCACCTACCTACCCACCTCCAACTTCCCTCTGAGACTCCATAGTCTGCTCCATACCTCTATGTTTTTGGATCTATTTTGTTCACCAGTTTATTTTGTTTATTAGATTCCCCATATGAGCGAGGTAATGCGATACTTATCTTTTTCTGACCGGCTTATTGCGCTTAGCATAGTTTTCTTTATGTGCTTTAACCAAAATATCACAACAGATTCAATGTAGCAGATAGGAGACTCCAGCTGTCTTCTATTAAGCCAAGCATGAAAAAAAATTTGCAACAATGTAATACAGTGCCATCATCTCACTACAAGTTTAGGGAAATCTGAGCATTGTTAATAACAATTTCATTTATATTAGTACTAATGGGTTTTTAGAATATATTTTAATAAATTAATAAATACTAAATGATTAATAGTTGTAAGTTGTAACATGATAAATATTTTTAGATGTGACCTATATCTAGGGAAAAGAAAAAAAACTCTTTGGAGTCCACAGCAGTTGTTAAGATGAATAAAGAGGTCTTGATACTGACCATTGTAAGAGCCTCTGATCTAAAGGAATGCATTAGCAAATGCACTTTCAGAAAGTTAGGTGTAGAAGTAAGAATCTGCAGCAGTTACATTGCCTGCGATCCCAGTTTTCATTTTGAAGCCGCTGCAGGAAGTTTAGGTTGAGTCTCCTTAATGGCTTAGGGCTTCCCATTCGGTATGCAGTGGCATAGGAAGAAGAAAAAAAACACAGTACAGTAATTTGGTCAATAGAGTCCATTTTTAATCTCCTTTGTCTCAAAGTCATGAAATGCTCTAGGTCCATTTAAGAGTTTCAAGCTACAGGTACTGAAGACAGAGCCTTTTACAAGGCGGACATGCCATTTATTCTTCGAGATGAAGCTTGCAGCTCCGCATGCTAAAAGGAAATCAAAACTGCTTATCTGAAACATCTTCATCATCCATTTAGAAATAAGGAATTCTGCCTGCTCCACTTCCATCCCCGCAGGAAGCTACACCCAGCTGCCTTCTCAGTCTGGACTCGTTCTCAAGGTCACCTATGTAATTTCCCCCCAAGCTTCAGTGTCCTTAGTATTCGCAGAGATAATAGCACCAAGCCCATCAGTCATCATTTCCTTGTCCTCAATTTTCTTTTTGGCTTCCTGCAATTTTAATCCCAAGCCTCTGCAATTCCTTTCCATGGAGGCTTAAGTGGCCCCATTTACAAGCAATTTTCAGCTAATATTTGATGTGTTCTTTAAAAAATAAACCCAACTTCCTCGCTCTGCTGGCTTTGTACCTTTAGACCTAATGAAATCAAAGGCCCAATGGTGGGTTTTACAGTGATGTTTTTCGTTTCATGATTTTAAAAGAAAAATAGATCTTTAGAAATGGGAAGTAGACATTAGTCCCTGATGGGCTAATTTCAGAATCTAGAGCTGTCATTAATAAAGGGAGAGAAATTACTCTTTCATCTATGTTGCACATGGCACCAATTCTTACAAAGGGGAGAGACAGGAGGGAATGAAGATGTGGGAGATGAGTGAAGAAATCGGACGTTTTTCTGGGGGCTGCTTCCTTCTAACGTTTTTTTGGGCTGCCTTACCTCAGGCCCCTGCTGTAAGCTGATCCAGCTCATGTCGGCTTGACACATGACCAGGCAAAGCTTGTTTTTAAAGAGATTTTAATTCCTGCTTGACAGGCTAGGCTGATGCCTATGAGCGACAATGGGTGTTTTTCTTTTTCTTTTTCTTTTTTTCTTTTAAACAAGACAAGAGGGAAAGCCACAGTGCACCTGGTATTTCATTGAACACTAGACTTTTTTTTTTTTTTCTGGAGGAGGAATATAAAAAAAAAAACCAGTTTAAAAAAAGCTAAGCTTTAAGTAATAAACCAGCTTAGTTGGCCAGCAGTCACGTACTAAGGAAAGAGAGCCACCAGTGTTTGGCTGCCTGAAGACTGTTTCTGTCTCTGATCCCCTTTAAATCTTTTAAGGGTTTTATCGCTTTTGCTGCCTTTCCATAAAATCATCTCATTTCTTTAATTTTTTTATCCTAGTCTGAAATTTCATCCTTCATTAGCCGTGTGTGATGAAGTGTCAATACATCACAGAAGATAAATGACATCTTCAGAACCAAGATATTTGGGTAAACTGACCATGTCTATTACCCTGGGGGAGGGGCGAGGGAAAGCTAGAAATTGGAATCCATCCTTAAGGATTGTGTGAAGCCGAATCCAGAAAAACAGTGAAGTGATTTAGGAGTTGCCTAAATGTCCTCTTGCAAATATAAAACAGGCTCTGTTTTATTTACAACCGTAGCAAATTTCAAACAGCTTTCTATTCCCGCCAGTAGTGGTAGTGTGCACTGCCAGAGGGGCTAGGGCCCAGGAGGAAAGAGCAGGGCTTGGGTAAGGGAGAGCACGCTTGGGGCGCTGTGAGCAGGCTGGGGCGGGAGGGAGCTGTCCTTTATTAACCGAGCACTGGAGCCAGGCTTCCTGCTCAACACTTTACATACATGACTCTCACTAAATTTGCATACCAGTTTGAGAACTCTGTGCTGTCACCTCCATTTTACAGAGGAAGAGCGGGAAACTAGGCCACCAGAAGTTGGAATGACCTGCTTAGCGCTGTGCTTCATGTACGCTTGATGCCAGAGCCCATACCTTGCTGCACCAAGTTGTTTTAATCAGCTTTTTGACAGAAGCTATTTACATCAAGGGAAAAAGAGCCACTTAGAACAGTCTAGTCCAGCTGCCCCATTTACATAATATTTTTATAAGCACAGTCTTAATCGTTCCAGTATGCTGATGAGGTAGATGGCCTTATTATCTCTATTTTGCGTGTCTTCATACGTGTGGCACTGTGGTGATTGATGCTGGTTATGATGACTTAGAGCAGGGGTGGGACCTTTTTCTGCCAAGGGCCATTTGGATAGCATCCTTCTCGGACATACAAAACTACCAGCTTAAAAATTAGTCTGCTATATTTGGTCAAACATTTAATTAACTCACCACCACCCCCTCCCCCGCCCCCAATGCCTTGGCGGGGCCAGACCAAATGATTTTTGTGTGCCTTATATGGCCCGCAGGCTGGATGTTCCCCACCCCCGAGTCTTGGAGGAATCTTGGAATATTAATGTAAGGAATAGTGCCTGGTTATGTGAACTCTGTTTTTAGTTCAGCATTTGAGTGTTTTGTTGATGTTCCCATGGAAGAGACTGTTCTCTTCCAGTTTTTAAAAGTAGGCTTGCTACATTCACAGCTATATATTTTTCTCATGAGGGCTCCCAGTACCATATGTTTCTCAGTGGACAGATCTTAAAATAGATGTTAATTATTTGGAGGATGCTTCAAAAAAAGCATGATATATTGATTTGCAAAGGAAGGAACCTAAAGCAGGATTGGGAGTTGCTACTAGTTAGCTCCATGACCTTGAGTAAGATGGGCCCATTTTCCCCATCTTAACTATGTGGAGACTAGAGGGAGGGGCCACTGGCCAGCCCCACCCCTGGTTGAACTCCTGGTCAAACTCCAAGGTGAACTCCTGGTCGAGGGGACAGTTTGCATATTAGCCTTTTATTATATAGGATGGGATAGTCAGTAAGGATATATTAGAATTTCTATTACCTATTTGAAAAAGTTAGTGACACCTTCTTCTTGAAATTTTTATTAATAATACAGCATTTACAGATGCCAATTCTTGTTATAAATATAGGACCAATATGTATATATCTTACGCACAATGAGAGACAGGTGAGAAGCCATTGGAAAACAGCTTTAAACTCCTCTGTGACAAGGGAACAAGGTGCTAGGTTGGTATATTTAGTCTTAGGGGTTAGGTTATGTTTTTATCAGATTACTAAATCTCAAAAAGTTGGTATTGCAAGCCATTGCTTTCTTGCTTTCTTAATTTCTTGCTTGCTTGCTTTCTTAATTTCTTTCTTTCTTTCTTTTTAAATAATTTATTCAGAAAGCCATTAGGAAGGTCTGAATAAGAAATCCCAATGAGGCCAATGAGCAAATATATTGAAGGTAATGGGAGCCAGACTCGTGCTATGAGAGAAGAAAGTTCAAATATAAAAAGGGAGAAAGCTAGAGAGAACCCTGTGCTATGAACTGGGACTTGAGGTAATGGTCTGAACTCAAGAATTTCAATATGGAAAAATTATATAAATAGAAATTTCAATATAGAAACAAATAGAAATGTGATAGTATATGTGTATATGTGACATACACACACACACACACACACACACACACACACACACACACACACACACAACTTATTTCCTAACTCTGCTCACTGAAAAGGCCAGGATGTGGTGACATCCCAGTGAATATAAGCACATTTGTTGTCTAGATCTTAGTCTCTGGACTAATACCAGTCTTTGCTAAAAGGAATCATAGATCTTTGAAAAATTTTCTGGTTCTAGGGCTGGGGGAGAGAAGGTACAAAATGAGTTTTGGAAATCTTGTGCAAAAAATTATAGATGCTTTCAAAGAATGATGGGAAGATGCCAAAAAACAAACAAACAAACAAACAAAAAAACAAAAACAAAAACAAAACACAGCAGCTAGCTTGAAGGAATTCCCATTAGGCAAGCCTGGGAGTATATAAACATCAAAACAATAATGATATTATAGTCTATCCACCAAATAAACTAGGCACCCATGGGGCCATACTGATACAAATAAATGCATGAATAATTGGGGGAAAGAAAGTTTTTTCTTAAAATAGGATGCTGTCTGATAAATGGAAAGAATTTGGAGATTAGAAAGATGGTAATTTGGCAATCATTGTAATTCAGGTAAAAAATGTCAGTGGATGTTAAACCTAGTCAGTGAAAGTTGAATGAGGATCAGGATATTTGTATAACCACAAAGTATCTGTCCACCAACCCTTATTATCGAGGGCAATGCAGTAACTCTACTGGAGAAACTTGGAAGATTCGACCTTAGTCAAATGATCAAAATTACTATCACCAGTGATGTGACAAAATGACATCATGTGTCACTTTATGGGATATAATTAGAAGCACACTAGTTCACAAAAATATAACCCTTGAATTTTCTCATGAGGAAACCTGACTAGTACCAGTGAGGGACATTCTGCAAAATAATTAACCAGCAGCCTTCAATAGTATAAGCACAGTGAAGGTCAAGGAAGAGCTGGTCTTGCTCCAGATACAATGAGACTGAAGAGAGAGGACAAGTAAATACAAAGTGTGACCCTTGGCCAGATGTTTGCTTAGAATGACTATTATTAAGTGGTGGGCTCAGCTTGAATGGAATGTCTGGGTGAAGAGAACACGGACATTTTTTTGAGCAGTTTCTACAACTTTCTTGCAAGTTTGAAATTCTTTTGAAATAAAAAGTTAAATATTAGTACAGGAATGCCTACCTTTTAGTTTTTTACTCTAGGCTACAAGTTAAAAGAAATAGTTTCTGAAATGTATTTTATTTTTTATTTTATTTGTATATGAATCTTATGGGGTTTAACCATTCAATCAGACTTAATAGTTTTGGACTTTTGTGAAATTGTTGTATAGAGAATATAGTTGCTTGAAATCAGTGCTTTTCTGGGTGTGTGGTATAATTTGTATACCTATACAAATGCACTGAAAGTTGACAGAGAAAAATCAGAACATTAAAGTGTCTTAGGGTCGGTCGACACTGAAAGTCATAATGATGGTGAGGCATTTTATATTAAAGGGATTATGAGTGGGTGTTCTGGACTCAGACTACCTGGGCTCAAATCCTCCCTCTGCCAGTTACTAGCTGTGAACTAACCTTTCTGGTTCTCATCTTGTTAGTAAAATAGGACCTATGTCATGGAGTTAATATAAGGTCCATGTTACTATTACCAGTAAAGTGTTCAATGAATATTTGGTGCAAAGTAAATGCTATTAAAGTGTTTATTTTTGAGTGCTACTGTTGCTACTGCTACCACAATATCTATAATTTATGTAAAGACTAGAGAAGTTAGTTAAAAGATATGCCATTTGTTAGTTGAACATTTGTTCCCTCTTCACATAGGTGAATATTAACATCTTGTACAGATTCCTTCTTTGATCCCCAAACTCAGCCCCTGCCCTTAGGATTTCTTTACTGTTTTATAAGGGGGAGGCAACACATTTCAAATGTTTAAAAAGCAAAGTGGAAATAATAACAGGATCAAAGAAAAATACAAAGAAAACGGGATTGGAAAATCAGAGAATCATGATAAAAAATATTTACTTTGGCAGAAATACCTAGGAAATATAATGACTGCAGGTCTTATTTCAAGTTCACATGTTGAATCTCAACATGTCTACATATTTGCACATGTAAGTAAAGTTATTCACCAAATGGAGCGGCTCACCAGAATATCCCTGAATGGAGGGGCTATAGTGCTAGGCAGTGTTGTCCGTAATGTACTCAGCATTCTGCCATCTGCCCCAGGCTCTTAAGGACTCCCTGTCCCCAAAGGGTTTCTAATCGAGTTCATGACATAGCATACATAATGTTTAAGAGAATTAAATATTATGCAGTTCTATTTATTTGTGCTCTGCTTCTTTCCTAAAAGAGTTTTTAAACAACAATGATAAAAAACAACGAATGGTCTAGTAACATATAATAAGTGCCAAATTATCCAGGATAGACTAGCATTAGCAAAGTATATAATGAAAGAAGAGACCAATTGGCAGAGCTAGAGGAGAGAGACCCTGAGCAGTGCCTACAGGAATGGGTAATAAATATCTAATCAGATAGACGAAAACATGCTGCAATGGAAGAAGTGAGAGCTTCACAGAATATATGCATTTTTCTCATTGGTAGGGAATTTTAGAGCTATACACACATTAGTGATCAACTCAGGCATAACACATAGCCCATTAGTTGCAGTTCTGCTTAAAATTTAAATCCACTTTTCCTCCCCTTAACTCAGCCTCTTTATAGCTCATCCTGACTTGTAATATTTAAAATTTTGGATCACACTTATATATTTTGAGAAAGACTAGCAACCACAGGGGAATAAATCAACTAGAATTCCTCATACCATCTAGGTTTTAAGAGTCTTTGGAGTATTGTACCTGGATGTATGTCAAGGCAGTATATGTAGTGATTAAGAACTCAGAACCTACAACCAGAATCCCCAGGTTCAAATCTTGGCTCTGATATGTATGAGCTGCTACATTTTTTTTCCATCAGTATAATAGTGTTGGAAGAAGAAGCAAATGAGGTTATATGTGCAAAAGTATCTGCTACATAGGAAGCTTTCAAAAAATGTTAACATAATTAGTATATATTTGTCAAATATATAGAAATTAAACACATTGGTACCTTTTAAAGACTTGGGACATTTATATGACTCGGCAGTAGCCATACAACACCTTTCCCCCCCCTTCCCATAATGCTCTAATAAATCATTGGCTTTTGTCCACAGGTACTAGCATCTGGTGGCATTATTCCATGTTTATATTCCATGGAGATCAAGATCTTGATTTGGAAGTTTATGACAAAATGTTCAGTGTCTGACTTGACATCAGCATTACCAATGAAGGTAAGTTAATTTCATTCATTTCAAAGCATAGAAAATAACTTAATATGTTTTGAATTAGAGCATATCAAATTAGATTCTCTTTTTTAATGTTGAACGAATTATGAAAACCAATTTAAAAATGATATGTGAATAACTCGTTTTCCCTTAAGGTTATGAAAAACTTCATAAAAGGCATCTTCATATCAGTCTTTGAAGTCTCTGGTCTCTAGTTGTTGGAATAATGTAAATATGAGGAGACCACAAATACTAAACCAAGAAGCTGCTTACTGCATGACTTATACAAGTGGTAAGCTGACTAGGAGAACCATGGAGATGCAGACATGGCTGTACACAGTAGCAGGAAATAAGAGGAGAGCCTCTCACACTCTAGTCCAAGCACGCTGGAGGCTTGACAGAGAATATCTGAGACCCCCTGTTCATTTGGTGCCTAAGTTGATTGCTCTATACTCTTAAATATGGAAGCTTTTTTAAAAAAGGCAAACCCGGGGAACTTTCAATATCTCTTTTTTCTCCTCTCTATAGAGGTTTCTTAACCTCCTCTGTTCACCTCAGACTTCCTGCCCTGCCAACTTCTTGCTTGCTTATCTCATGGTCAGAAAAGAAGTGTTAGATGTCAACTCCCTTAGCTTCTGAATCTACAGCCACCCAAGTAGGCAACGCCCACCTCTGTGCCTTTGACCTAAATGAAAGGTGGGCCATACCCTCAGTCCCACTTCATAATCTGCTTTCCATGTTCTAGAACCCACATCACCTTTCCCCTCCTCTTTATCACCTACCATTTTGTCACATTTTCCTTTCTATCTGCTCATTCTTATTTCTTCTTTTTAGTTGAGATATAATGCATATGTCTCAAAATTCTCCATTTTAAAATGACAGTTCAATAATAGTATATTCACAGAATTGGCTTATGTTCACAGGTACTATAAGCATGATGTAATTCCAGAATATTTTCATCACCACAAAATATTTTCACCATCACTTTACCTATTTATAGTCACTCTCCATTCCCCTTTTCTCCTCAGCCTCTGAAAATCACTTATCTACTTTCTGTCTACAAATTTGCTTTTTCTGGACATTTACAATAATAAAAGTATAATGTGCTAATTAGACTGGATAGCCAAACGACTTTCTGGATGACCTTCTGGACGAAGCCAAGGCTGGGAGGGCCAAAGCAAGCCACCATGGCTATGAGGGTCAAGCCCCTTGCATGAATTTTGTGCATCAGGCCTCTAGTTTCATATAAATGGAATCATACAATTTGTGGATTTTTATCTCTGGCTTACTTTAGTTAGTATAATGTTTTGAGCTTCCTCCATGTTTTTCTATTCTTTTAGTATGTATCAATGCTTCTTTCTTTTTTTATGACTGAATAATACTCCATTTTGGAATGTAGCACATTTTATTTATTCATTCATCAGTTGATGGACATTCATCAATTAATGGTTGTTTCCACTTTTAGGCTATTTTGAATAATACCACTTTGAACGTTACTGTGGACATACGTTTTCAGTTTTTTTGGGTATATATGTTGGAGTGAAATAACTGGGTCATAGGGTAATTCTATGCTTAACATTTTGAAGGAATTGTCAAATTGATTTTTAAAGTGGCCAAACCATTTTGCATTCCCACTAGCAACGTATGTGGGTTCCAATTTTTCACATGCTCCCTAACACTTGTTATTGTCAGTCTTTTTTTATTAAAGCAATCTTAGCCAATGCAAAGTTGATACTTACTTCTTAGTCTCTTTTAGGCATCACTTCATTTGGGGAACTCTCCCATACACTCTTGACGTCTCCCCTTTTCTGGGGGTGTTGAAAATCCCTCCGATGTATTTATATAGAATCGTGTGCTTATCTTCATATCCCCATAACATTGAATTATAATTGTCTGTTAAATTTATCTCCTCTGTTACATGTGAATGTGTCAGGAAGAGTACTAAAATATTATTTCCTGTGGTATATCTCAGCATTACACATGTCTGATGCAGTTCTTTAATTTTTTTCCTTGAGAGGATAATGGAAATATTCATTGGTACCCCTCTATTTGTTAGCTGATATTTATGGTCTAGGAGAGAAGAAGACAGGATTTTTTTAGCCTGTAGGTTTGGTTATCTAGAAAGGTATTTATTTATTTATTTTTTACTATTGTGCTAATCCAGTATTCTCTAAATTGCCAAGAAGTTGCAAGCAATGAACTGAGGAGACCAGAGAATCCTATCTAATAAAGGAGCAATATGCAAATTGATCATACCTCCAGTCAAGCCATGCCTACAAGCCACGACCACCAGCCAATCAGCAGCAAATAAACCCCAACCAAGATGGCTGTGGCCACTGAGAGCAGGAGGGAGGCTTGGGTTTCCCTGGCAATGGAGGAAGCCAAGCTTTCTGCCTCCTGTTGCCAGCCTAGGCCTCCACTCAATGCTACAAAGTTTCAATTATAGAAGATACATAATCCCAACAGAAATGGCGGCAGCCACAGAGCTGGAGAGAGCAGAGGCTAGGGTTGCCCGGGCGATGAAGGAAGCCAAGCTTCTGCATCTCTTGCTGGCCTAGGCCTCCACTCCAGGCTACAATGTTTCAATTATAGAAGGTAAATGTCCCAACAGAAATGGCTGCTGCGATGGGAGCAAACAGAAGGCGTGGCTCCACTCCAGACTACAAAGTTTCAATTTTAGAACATAAAATAAATCCCAGATACCAGGGCCTCTGCTTGGGTTGCTAGGGGGCGTGGCCAGCCTGCAAACCACCACAGGTCTCTCGCCCAGACTGTCCCACACCTCAAGGGAACCCCAACCCTGATCCGGGACACCCTCAGGGCAAACTAGCTGACCCCCCAACCATGCACCAGGCCTCTATCCTATCTAATAAAAGAGTAATATGCATATTGACCATCACTCCAACACACAAGATGGCTGCCCCCATGTGGTCAAAGATCATGCATCCATGTGGACACAAGATGGCCAGCAGGGGAGAGCAGTTGGGAGGGATCAGGCCAGTAAGGGAGGGCAGTTGGGGGCAATCAAGCCTGCAGGGTAGGGCAGTTAGAGGTGACCAGGCTGGCAGAGGAGGGAAGTTGGGGGCAAACAGGCTGGCAGGGGAGTAGTTAGACATCTATCAGGCTGGCAGGCAGAAACAGTTAGGGCAATTAGAAAGAGAGGCAGGCAAGCAGTTGGGAGCCAGCAGTCCTGGATTGTGAGAAGGATCCCCCAGGATCAGGCCTAAATAGGCAATCGGACATTCCTCAAGGGATCCCAGATTGGAGAGGGTGCAGGCTGGCCTGAGGAACAACTCCCCCCAACCCCATGCACGAATTTTGTGCACTGGGTGTCTAGTATCACAATGAAGGGGAAACACCTAGGTGGCTTTAAAATAGAAATCTACTAGCCATTTTTACTTTGACCATTTTGAAAAGCATAACTGATTGAGAACTGACTGTCCTTTAAAGACAATAATAACACATACATATACTAGACTAAGACAATTGTAAATGTAGATAGATATGCAGGAGGCTATCATGAAATTTGTAGGTCTCCAAAACTAATGTTCAATTCTGATGGTATTTAGTTACAAGTATCAGAAATCTGAGATTCATTAGCATCAGGGTTGAGCAGATAGGGATCAGTGCTGAGGTTAAAAGCTGAAAGTAGAATTAACATAATTAAAGACTTTTAAAAAAGTTTGAATTAAAAAGTACAATTTGAAGGTTGACTCATACTAAATTATAAAGTCCTGTGCATAAGTACAAACTGAGTTAGTTCTTTTTGAGAATTTGTCTCCAAAAATCTATTTCTTTAAAATGAATATTTTAAGTAATTTTATCTCCAGTTGTTATTTATGATCCCATAAAGATTCTTTTAATTTTATTGTTTTGGGTTATTCTTAGTAGAAATGAGGTTATCCTTGGACTAGATAGCCATTCCTTTATTTGATAGTGTTTTCAGTGTATTATTGGAGACTTTATCCAGCTTCTTTACTATGGTTTTTGTATGCTTCTGGAATGAAGAGGAAATAGAGGAGGGAAAGAGAGAGGGAGAAACAAATGTAAGTTGGCCCTAGATCAGTGAGATAGTATCAAATGAGCCAAAATGAATTTGGCAGATGCTCTTCTCATGTTTCCCACTCGAGCACACACATATTGTAACTTGGAATACCACTTGCATTTCTTTCATACTTAAAAGACTTCTTTTCAGCTTCAGTAATAAACTTTAACTTCAAATAGGAGCCAGGAATAAAGATGGAGGCTTTTTTTTTAAATGTCTAAATGTACTTAGACTATATATTTTGTTATTAAGGGGTGAACCGTCAGTAAACATGCATTTTAATCTTAGAAACGAAAGTATGGAGGGGCAAAGATAGTGAAAGGAATAATATTTTTAGTGTCATGTAGATCTGAGTTTGAATCCACATTTTATCACTGAACTAGAGGCCCAGTGCATGAAATTCATGCATGGGTAGGGTCCCTAGTGGCTGCTGGCTGCCAGCTGGGGCCTCCCTTCCCCAGCTGCCAGCTGCCGGCCAGGGCCTTCCCTCATTCCATACTGCGCCTGGTAGTCAGCACACATCATAGTAAGTGATTGAACTCCCAGCTGGTCGAACTCCTGAGGGAATACTTTGCATATTAGTCTTTTATAGATAGATAGAGAAATGTGTGAATTATGCAAATTAATCTGTCTAGCTTTCCATATATGTGAAATGAACATATTAATTTTTATTTAATAGTGTTGGGATAGTACATGAATTTAATAACACAATCGAAGTCAATCAAAATGGTAGCTGTTTCAAAATTATTTTATTTATTGGGGAAAATGGCTCAACCATCCTTAGAAAAAAGTAAATATTCTTATCAAACTATCTTTTTCATATCAGCTAGTCTTCATATCTGCTAGACATTTTATTCTTATAATGTTCAACTTAGATATAAATGCTCTGCTGTTTTCCTAGTTCCCCTATGTAAACATGGTAGACAATGAAAAAGTTTGAGTGTTGGAGGAGATAAACTTGTATAGGCAAAGCAGCACAGTACCATGCAGGAATATGTATTTATAGTGAAAATTTATTAAAGTTGAATGAGAGTAGAAGGTAGCCATTATTTTCTTATGCTATTTAGGTCACTGAAAACAACTGAGAATTAACCTTTAAAAATACATAATTATGAGTATTCTGTATAATCTTATATAATAAAAGGCTAATATGCAAATTGACCAAATGTGGAATACTCAACATAGGAGCTGCCCCCTGGAGGTCAGTGCACTCCCACAAGGGGAGCATCGCTTAAACAAGGGCCAGGCTCACAGCTGGTGAGCACAGCGGCAGTGGCAGGAGCCTTTCCTACCTCTGTGGCAGCACTAAGGAGCAGCGAGCAGGCAGGTGGACATCCCACAACAGCTTCCAGACTGCAAGAGGGCATAGTTTGGGCTGAGGTACCTCCCCTCCCAGAGTGCATGAATTTCATGCACGGGGTCTCTAGTATCTATATATTTTTTAGAAGAAATATATACTTACTTCCTGTATATCTCAAATAGATATTTATATTTGGAATACATCAGAGATACATAGGTATGTCTAAGACATATCTTTAATATATCACACATTTATCTCCGAATGAAAAGGTGTGAGGTAAACTTCCAAAAAGTTCATTTCTCTTATTTTTAAAAAAAATTACTTAAAAGTAAGTTTAGGTCACAAGAAAGTGCAAAAGTGAGTAGAGTTCTCATGTAGCCTTCCCCCAGCTTCTTCTATAATAGTATTTTGAATAACCATAGTAAAATAATCAACACTAGGCAATTTCCAGAACTTAACCCATTCTACTCTTTTTAAATAGAAGAAATTCTTTAGTTCTCATTTAATTGATCTGCAGCATCATCACACTCAGTGTGAAAACATTTTGAAGTAAAAAGATCTTCGGTGAAATCTTGGCTCTGCCACTTGCTTATTCCTGTGTAGCCCTGAGGATTTTTGTCAGCATCTATGATAGTCTGTTTCTTCATCGGTAAAAGGGGGTATCATTTACTTTGCAGAGTTGTAAGAATTGGCAGTTGTGTGTGCTAAAGAGCCTTTTCAAGAAATGCTAGTTTTCAATCTTATTGTTCTTCTGCCATGTTTTCATCAAAATTGAAGGTAGCTGGTCATTATCTTTAATGTGATATGTGTACTTTTGCAATTTCTGAATACCTGTGAGTTCAAGGACCAGTAACTGGTAGTATACTAGAACAAGTTCATGATTACTCTGTGCTCATCTCTTTTTAATGTACCTGATATATAGTGTACTGGCTTTCTGCTCTTCCCCTCAACTTACCTGTATAGCCAGCTCATCTCTCTGTCTACCTTTATCTACCTCATAGTCCAGAAGTCATTCCTCTCATTATACTAATTCTATTTCTTCTCCAGATTCCTTTTGTTGTATGGATTCCATGTAACCTAGCAATTTTTAGGATTTTGTGGGTTTTTAAAAAAAATTTTGAATGGCACTTAACTTAATTCTATTTTATAAGTAGTTGATTATAACTCTAGGTAGAGAGTCTCACTTCAAACACAAGCTCATACATCCAGCTCCTGGTTGGCCCTTCACAAAAGTTGCCCTCTAAGGAACATTGCTCCCAGTGGTGTGATGGGGCTTTAGATGCTGCTGCCTTAGTGTCTGCAGAAAGAGGGAATGGTGTGCTGTCTCTAACCCTATCCACACATTCTCATCGTTCTGCTTGGGCATAGCGTAAAGGCACAAAGTTCAGTGCCATGCTCTTTATTGTACTTTTTCTCTTCGTGTAGCTCAGAAGGGCCTAATTCTATTTAAATACTTTAAAATGACTACTCTGTATATTGGCCCAATAAATGTGTTTTCTGGTAAGATCTTCTGGTATTAAGAGGACCTACAGCTGTCCTCAAAAGACAGTTTTCAAATATGATTTGGAATAGGAATTTTTGTTTTCTTTTAATTTGTATTTACTGAGCTGCAGATTGGGAGGAGCCCATGGGCTTTCCTACTCTCTTCCGTGGCTTCCCCTTCTACTCTAACATAGTTTACTGCTCTCTTGAAGTCTGTGTAATCTACCCTATTTCCACATTTTTCATTTTATTATTTTGTTACTTAGATCTACCCTTTTTATATTTTCCAGCTTTCTATTTTCAAGAGAGAGAGCCCATGTTTCCTTATATCTACATCTTATTCAAATGTGTTTCAGGAATGTTTAAAAAGTTCCTTTATGTTTTAAAATACCTCTTTGTGCTTTAGCAAGTGGCATATCGTTTCCTGCTTCAGTTTTGGCCTTCGTCTGACAAGCCAGGGCTGACGGAGGGGTGAAAAGTTCACTCTCCGGAAGTGCCACTTAGGGCAGAATCACGTGAGGAGGAACAGCCTCCGACTGCTGGGAATTCCCTGTGGATGTGTTTCTTGGAGAAGGCAGCACAGAGGGTCTTTTTCTCAATTCTCCTTTATGTGCTTGAATTTTTAATGAGTGTGTGGCGCTATTATTATTGCAGGAACTCACTATAATACCGTTATTATTGCCTAGATCAGTGTTTTAAAATGGAAAGTCATAACCCATTGATAGGTTATACAATCACCTTTATAAATAGAGACCAACATTTTTTAAAAAAGGAAATAGAAAATGTAAACAGTTCATTGTATGAAGTAAGAATGTATTGTTTTTTTAAAACTTTTGTTTGATGTTATATAAATGCAAGATAATAGAAATATGAATTTTCATAGGGCTCTGCTTGTGTTTGTGTGTGTGTGTTGGCTTCAGACCCTGTCTTTTATCCACAATTCTGATCATTCAGGAACCTAATTTTCAGAGTATATACACTTGTCAGTGAATATGTTCTTATAAAATGTACGGTTTCATATTTTGGAGTTATTGTACCTCCATTTTAACTTATGTGTGTTATATATCCTCTTTTGTTATTTCCTCCACCCAGGATTATATTTTGAGGCCTATGAATACTGCTATATATATATCTATAGTCTATTGCATCCAACTGCCCATGTTCTGTTACAGTGTGCCTAGAACACAATTTACTTATTTACTTATTTTTTATTTCCCTTTTCTTTGCCATGGAAGAATTTCCACATTGTCTCAGTACAAGCAAGGCTGCTATAAACAACCTAGCTAGACATGCCCCCTTTTGGAAAATGCCGAAGGACATTTAATTAGGATAGAATTTCTGAGCTATGGAGCATATGTATACAACTCAGATACTATAAACAGTCTAATTTCAGAAGTCCTTTCAGATTACCACCAGAAGGATTCACCCCCAGAAGTATGAGTATTTATATTCAACTTCTTGCTGATATTTCGCATTAAGTTTTCTAATTTTTCTCATTTCTATCTAATGGGCATAAAATAATATTTTTTAGTTTTATTTTACTTTTATCTGACTACTGATGAATTTGATCAGCTTTTTATATGCTTGCTGTCTTTTGAATTTTTTCTGTAAATTCCCCCTTCAAATTCATGGCATATTTGTCCACTGGAAGTGTATTTATTTATTTTTATTGATTTATAGAAGTTCCAATATTCTAGTCGCCAGCTGGTTTTAGACAAGTATTCTGTTAGCCTGTCACTTTTCTATTAACTTTGTCAATTATGTGTTTTTTTTTGCGTGTATGTGAACAGAAATCTTAATTTTTATGTAATCCAATTTATCAATATTTTACTGAGAGCTTTGTAAAATAAATTAGTTTCTGTTCCTCTGTTACAAAATTTATTTTTGATTATTATATTAACATCTTTCTTATTTAGGTCTTTAATCCACGTGGAGTCCTTAGATGGTGGTAGGTAGCAACCCAGTTCTGTGTTTCCATGTGGTATTCTGTTTCCTCAACAAGTTGGTACCACCCTTATGCTCCATTGGTCTCTTCATTCTTTAGCCATAGTTCTTGTTATTTTGTTAATAAAGCTTGGTTGTATATATCAATATCTAAGCAAATTAAGTCCTTATTGGTTTTTATTTTCAAAAGCATATGTGAACTTTTATCTTTACGCATGAATTTTGAAAAATATATTAAGTTTCTCAAAATTCAACTGAAATTTTAACATGGATTATATTAAATTTATAAATTAAAACAGAAAACCTAACATCTTTTTAGTAAGTTGTTCCATGCAGGAGCTTCCGCTGTCTCTCCAGTTATTCTGTCATCTTCTATAAGCCTTATTACAGTTTGAATTATTCTCCTTAGAGATATAGATATTCTTGCTAACACTTGGCGTCAATAGAAGATGAAGATAAATAATACAAATAACCTAGAAAATTATTCTAAAATGAGTATAGAAGTTAAGGGTTTATCAATTTGTTATAATAATAATATCCTTTTTGATCATGGGTAGTTGTGCAAGAAGAAATTTGAAGAAATCTTAGTTATCCCAACATACTATAAATAAGAAAATAGTCTCCAGTGAGTAAATGACTCACTCAGGATTACAGAAGGAGACACTGAGAGAACCTTAAATTGAAATCAGGTTTCTAAATCCTAGTTCATTACTTTTGCCAACAATCCATGCCCATAATAGCCATTTATCTCTGACATCTTGACATTTAGTGTATTATTCCCCCTGGTAGAATGAATGTTACAATTGGCTTATGTATCCAGAGAAATCACCTTCTTTTCTCACTGATGCTCAGAGAAAGAATGGTTGACCCTGAAAAAGCCATATGACAGGTAAAACACAAAACAAAACAAAAAAGCCTTTGAGTATATTGTTTTCTTATTAATAATGGTGAGTTAGCACTTAGGTCCCTGCATTCTAGCTGTGGTTGATAGATCCTTTCAAAATCATCTACAGTGGTACTTGCACAAAATAATCTTCACACATTAGCATGTTAATGAAGTGTTAGGGTGTTAAGCATGGCTGGCACGCCAGAGAAGGAGAGAAAAGATCTATCTTCACTACTGCATCAGCCAGACTGCACAGTCAGTGGAGGCAGGGCTCAGGCTGAGTGGCAGGGCATTATTCACACTTGACATGCACTTTCTTCTTCTCCCCACATGCACGTTGAAACTTGGGTTTTGCTGTCTTTAACCCATCTAATTTTCACCCAAATAAGTTGGTTAAGTGACATAAACGAGTGCTCTTCATTTTTTTCAGACAGACAGACGGCAAAACTTACAAGGGAATAATGACAAGACTAAATATTCTGTTTTAATGACATCGATTGAATAACATTAAAAAGTCAAAGTCTACATGCTTTAGCTTTTAACTTGGCACATTTGAAACTAACATGCCATTTGCTTGGAGTTTGTGTAGAAGGGCCACTGACTGAAAACCCTAAATTGTGTGTGTGTGTGTGTGCGCGCGCGCGTGCGTGCGTGTATCTGGAGCTAGTCACTGGTGGTGGCATGTTTTCTGAAGGTTGGCAAGATGTCATTCTGCTCTTGTAGCCAGTATAGACAGAGTTCTCCCATGTAAAAAACCGTAGAAATGCTGCTGAATTGCCATATGGCCCAGTGATCCCAAAGCCACATGTTAGAGCTCAGCCTTTCTTCTGGACTTTGGTTTCTTATTCCCACCCACCTGTCAGGATTTCTTTACCCAGCTGTTCCCTGCCTACTGACCTCTCCCTCCTCACCCCCTTCTCCCCATCAGCTCAACACATCTACAACCCAGTTCCTTGTCTTTGGCTAAAACCCAGGCTAGCTTCGGAGTCCTCTCTTTCTGGAAGTGTTAGAAGCACTCTCTCAGGCTGGTAGGCTTACCCCTCCCGATCTCGGTCTACCAAGTTCCAATCACCACTGCTCAAACATGTCACTCATGTTTGTGTCTTTTTCCATGCTTGCCATTCCCCCTTAGTGTAGGGCTAATCACTCACATCTGCAGGCCTGGGCTTTTCTCACGGTGCTTTTACCAAACTGCCTTGACAGTTCCCAGTTCAAAACTTCCCTGGCGTCAGATGTGACCATTTATTCTCCTTGGGTAGCTTACTTACAACTTTTATGAATCTATTTTCTAATAACAGTAACAACTTGAAGAATTAGTTTGGAGATTAGGAGATAATAAATGCCAAGTGCCAAGTGTAGTGTAATAGGCATCTTGTATTACCATCTGCCTTGGTTTCTTTCAATAGTGATTTATTTCTTTTCTAGACAAACAAGTTCTTTTTTTTTAATTTGTTTGCCTTTGTGTTTTATACTTAGAACAATCATAAAATTAACTTTTCCCTTTTGTTGTATCAAACAAACTTTCTTATGGCTGTCCCATTCCTGACCTTGAATTTCCTTCTTCCTTGCTTTCATCGCTGCCCGGGATACACCTGCCTTATCCATTATGAGGACCTCATTCCTTATTTATAATTCTACTCCAGGCTACTTAACCCAGATTTTAGTGACTCTAGATTCAACCTTGCTAAATGCTTGGCTTCTTCCTGGCCTATGCTCATTCCCAGCCTCATTCTCAATCTGTGTAACCCAAAAAAGGTCTGTACCATCAGTCTGTCATTTTCTCCATTCAGTGGACAGATAGTAAGCATGTGAGTTGTGCACTGTGAAGCTGTCCCATTTCAACTCCAGTGTATTAAATCAGAGTGGACATAGCACACTGGCCCAGTCCATGGTGTGGGGGGAAAACTCTGGTCTCCTCGTCTCCATGACCACTCCTCCCAGCCCTAGGTTTACATTTCCCTGTCTCTGAACCTTCCTAGTCCACCACTATGGATATATTTCTCTGCTGCTGTGAAAAGTTCAGTGCTTTCCCATTTACGTAGGACTGACGTTCAAGGCTTGCCCAACCTGGACTCCACCTAGTTTCCAATCATGATTCCTAAACAAATCACTCTGCCCAGTGTTACCCAGGCAGACCAGATGTGTTTGCATTGAAATATTTTGTTTTGTCACAGCTATGTCTGTTTGAAATGACCCTCCTACTCCTTCATGCATTTCAAGACTGAGCTGTATTTCAGGGAACAATTCAAGTCCTGATATGTGAGGAAGTACTTCCAACTCTTCAGATAAACTTCACCCTCCCTCCCCTTGAACTTCTCTTTCTTCTCGATGTACCCTTCATTTGGTGGTAGATCCTGCTTCTCAAACTGTCACTCTTCTCACTGGGCTTGAAAGCCCTTTGGCTTGAAAGGAATCTGATTTTTTTCCTTTAAAAACATGTTGTCAATATTACCACTGTCCTCAGTTGTTGCGAAGATGATCTTGATATTTGCCATTTCTCTAGGCACTGTCTTTCACATATTGTGCTGTTTGGTTTACAGGTATTATCTGACTTAATTTTCCAATTACTCTGTGACATAAAACATGTATTTTACAAGGGAAGACAAATTTATTCAGCTAATAATTGAGGGGGCCTAGTTTCAAAGGTCTGTCTGATTTGAAAGCTTGTGCTCTTTCCCCTCTCCAATATAGTGGCCCAACATTTTAGGTACTTGAAACTTTGTAATAGAGATCAGAAAAGGAGAATAAGATTTCTAATATGATCTAAATACGGTGGAATGTGTTATCACTGAGAAAGGGTAGTAAAGATAGGGAAAGATTCAAAGCCTGTCTGCAGGACTAATACAACCACACATGAAATTCTTTTCTGTGTAAAACCATTTTTCATTTGTTTTCCCCATCAGAAGATGAATGGGCAGCCAGTTTAATTGAGTTGGTCATGGGAAACATTGGCAAATAGATAAGACAATATCATTTGTAATATCTAAAATGTATTTTAGCCATTGGCTTTCAACATTCCCTTAAACTTTTTTCACTAGAGACGTTTACAAGTAAGAAAATAATAGATTTTTGACTTATTTTCTTCTATATTTTCTTGGGAACCAGCCTGCTTAGTGGAAGGAACTCAGCTTTACAGCAGGTCCATATGGTTTTAGGTTTATATTGAATATAAGCATAGAGGGACCTGAGTGTAGTTTCTAAATAATTTGTTGGGAAACAGAAGCAATACAATCTCAGACTTTGACTTTGCCTTTTAACATCCAGCAGGTGATATATCATTCTTCCCTTTTTGTGTGCTTTTTACATTCTTCCATGTTTTCATCCAAATGATTGACCTAGGACATTTATTTATATCCCATAGGAAAAAATAAATAAAGGTTTAAAAGGTTAACTATAACCTTCGTAAGAACAGTGGTTGGTATTAATTTTTGTATATACATTATCATCCTATATAATAAAAGCCTAATATGCAAATTGTCAATTTGGGCGAGCTGTCGTTGACCTGGAGTTCAACTGGGAGACCAGTTCAACTGCCTGCTATGATGTGCGCTGACCACCAGGGGACAGTGTGGAACATGGTAGGGTGTCGGTGATGCACTGCAACCTCTCACCAGCTATCTAGGGTGGGAGTGTGGTGAAAATGCAAGGTGTCCTCACAGCTTACCCTCGCTCCCCCTGCTATCCTTCTCTAGGATGCCAGGGAATCTCCTGTGCTCAGGTGCCCACACAGTGTCTTCTGGGTGAGCAGGGCCACAGCCACTGGGACCACAGGGGCCAGTTGGACTCTCTGTGGGTTTGAGCAGGAGCCAGTCTGGGAGACCGGCTGGTAGAGAGTGTGTTGCCTGCCTGGCATCCATGTGGTGCTACTGGGTGGCCCAGAGGTCCACATTGCGCCCTGGCCTGTGGTGTCTGGCAGTGCTCACCACATCTCTGTGTGGGAACTTAAGAGCCGTGACTCAGACAGAAGAGGGTACACAGGAGCCCAGGAGCCCATGTGCTGCCCAGGGCTCAGAGGTCAGCTGGGACCTGCCCATCTAGACACTTGTGCTTCAATTGCCAGCCAGGCCTAGGGACTGCACCCATGCAGGAATTTTGAACACTGGGCCTCTATTCTACATAAATAAAAGCCTAAGCGACCTGCCGACTTTTCGACTGTTCAACAGTTTGACCAGTAGCTATAATGTGGATGCTCAATGCACAGGCATGGAAACATGGAACAGACTGATGAATCAGAAGCGGGGAGAGAGGAGGACAGGAAGAGATTAACCAAAGATCTTATATGCATACTAGAGACCTGGTGAATGGATTCATGCACTGGTGGAGGTCCCTTGGCCTGGCCTGCAGGGATTGGGCCAAAACCGGCAGTCCGACATCCCCCGAGGGGTCCCAGATTGCGAGAGGGTGCAGGCCAGGCTGAGAGATCCTCCAGGTTCAAGAATCTGTGCATCAGTCCCCTACTTTATTGTAATTTAATTATTGATATCATCACCTTATGCACACCAGGTTCATAGAACCTCTGAGTGCTAAATAAATATTGTTGTCAAATAATTTTTGGTTAACCCTCACCAGAATATATTTTTTGCATTCATTTTTAGAGAGAGTAGAAGGGAAGGTGAGAGAGAGGAGAGAGAAGAGAGGAGAAGGAGAGAGAGAGACAGAGAGAGAGACAGAGAGAGAGAGAGAGAGAGAGAGAGAGAGAGAGAGAGAGAGAAACATTGATGTGAAGGAGATATGTCCATTGGTTGCCTCCCATGCTCACCCCTGACCTGGGGTAGAGGATGAACCTGCAACCCCAGATATGTGCCCTTGACTGGGGAATTGAACCCACCACACTTCAATGCACAAGCTGGCTCTAACTTTTTAGCTACACTGGCCAGGGCTGATGTCAATGTTTGATGCAATATTGTAGGACAGAAAGACCATTGGAATATAATTTCTCTGATATTTGACACAGGCAATTAATGTTCCTAGGGTTTAACTTCCAAAAAACAAAATCAGAGGTTGAGATGAGATGGTCTCTAAGGTCTCTTTGGCTCAACATTTTTCAGAGTCTATGACTTTGTGTTCACTTCTGCTTTCATTAATCTCTCCTCCAAAAGAAAACCTAGTGTCTGGCAACATCTGAAGGAATAGAAACAGTATGTTGATAAGCATTAGAAAGACTGTTGGAATGAAGGGGTTACTGTCTTCACTCTGGTAAAGATAGCAGTGTTTTGATTGTCAAGAAATAAACAATATGCATGAAAGGACCTCCTTATTCTATATAATAAAAAGTTAAAAATCCCCCAAACCTGGATGATCTGATGCTACTCATCCAGATATGGCTAAGGAGTGGGTTGGAACTGGGCTGGTAACTGTCCCACAGCTTTTATAACTTGAAGTAGTCAAAGACAAGCTTACTATCATAATATGACTAATAAATATACATTTGTTGTTTGTTTTCTATGTGCTGGGTCTCCCTTCCAGGATGACTTAGTGTTAAATCAGTATTATTATCCCCATTTTTGAGATAAGAAAACTGAGATTTAGGAGATGTGACTTCCCAGTAGTCACACAGACTGGTAGATCCACTGTTCACTTTTGTCTAACTGTATTTGACCACTGATCCTGGGTTGTGTCCACTGGGCTCATTCCTATCAAGACCAGAGAATCTGCTGGAGTACGGTTTATAGGTTCAAGCTCTGCATGTGCTAAAACTCACTACTAGATCTCTGCCAGTGTTATGACTTAATTAAATGTTGAATAATAATGAAGGCACACTTCTCTTGGAAGTGTGAACACACTGTTTACACCTGACAAAATCAACTCACTGTTATGTCTATCAAGGCACAAGAATGCAAATTGCGAAGTGCTAGACAAAGGCCTTTTCTATCATCTTATTCTTAAAATCCGGGACAAGTAATAACAATGGTGTGAAATGAATATTTTTTTCAATTGTACTTTTCTTTTTTAAAATAATCATGGATCAACCTGATAATCATTTTTACAATTTTTGTTGCCTTTTTTCCCTTAGAAGATTTTTAGTATTGTATGAAAAAATACTGTAATTTATTATATTTTAAAATATTTTATATTACAGACACAACATTTTAGAATACAGACTTTTTTAAAGATTGATGCCCCCCATAATGTTTACCTTGGTTCCTAAAGTAGCTGCTTTAGAAAGCCCATTACATATTTGGTCTGTTAAAACTAAATTATAATTCCAGTTGCAAATTTATTTTTCTATTACATATTTTGAACCAAGACTCAAGCAATGACTTGTTTTCTACTGAGTGAGCCTTCTAGGGCTATGCTGTCCACTAGGGAAATCACTATCCACATGAGGCTATGTCAATTTAACATAAAATATAACAATAAATAAAATTAAAAATTCAGCTCCGTAGTCAAAATAACTGCATTTCAAATACTTAATAGCTAGAGATGCTTAGAGACTACTAGGTTGGAAAGTGTAGATGCATAGCATTTCTGTCATCCCAAAAGTCCTATTGGACAGTGATGATCTAGGGTCCTTTTAATTGTTTTTAAAAATATTTTTTATTTGTTTATGATAATTAAAAAGCAATACTAATTTTTAGAGCAGAGTCGGGTTCATAGCAAAACTTAGGAGCAGGGCTTGTGGGTGAGGTGGTTCTGCAAGCGGGTTCAGGCATCTGGGGCCAGCTTGATCCTGCTGGAGGTGAGCAACTGCATCATCAAGGAGACGCTCATGCTCAAGTTCGAGAATTTGGCCGCTGGAAACAAACCAGAAGCAGTACAAGTAACATTTGCAGATTTCGGTGGGGCTGTCTCGCATATTTCAAATCCTAATGGAGACAAAAGTGATGGTCAGTATTTCTTTGAAATTCTAGCAGGAACTTTAGGCACATGGTGCTGATGAGTTACCGAAGAGAGTGTATGGGAGCTTCTTGATAAATCCAGAATCAGGATACAATGTCTCTTTGCTATACGACCTTGAAACTCTGCTTGCATCCAAGGATTCCAGGTGCATCAGGCTGGCATGTTGAAATGAAATTGCTTTGTCTCTGTCTTTGAGAAATACTTCCAATTCCAAGAAGAGGGCAAAGAAACAGAGAACAGGGAAGTTATCCGTTATAGGGATGATCAGACCATGTATGTGGAGTCTAAAAAGGACAGAGTACGGTAGTCTTCAGCACAGTGTTTAAGGATGACGGCAATGTGGTCATTGGAAAGGTGTTCATGCAGGAGTTCAAAGAAGGACACAGACCCAGCCATACAGCCCCATAGGTCCTCTTCAGCCTCGGGAGCTAAAAGACACTGATGCTGCAGTGGGTGACAACATTGGCTACATGACCTGCGTGCTGTTCCCTCGCCACACCCATGCCAGCGCTCCAGACAACACCATCAACTGATGCACACATTCCAGGACCTCCTGCACCACCACATCAAGTGCTCTAAGGCCTATATTCACACACGTATATGGGCAAAAACATCCGACTTCCTCAAGGTGCTGAACCACACACACCCAGATGCTGAGAAGAAAGAAATAAAAACAATCCAGGGAAGTCGTTTTCATCCCACTAACTCTTGGGAACAGGAAGAGGAAGTGGCTGGCAACTGAAAGCTGGAACACTTGCTGCAGGGTAATTATAGCTTTTAATGTTGCATCTCTTCAGGTTTTCAAGGGATTCTCCATTTTGGTTCCATTTTGTATGCATTTGGAAAATAATCTGCAGAAACAAGCTCTGCTTGCAAGGACATGATAGGTTTTTTTTGTTTTTGTTTTTTGTGTTTTTTTTAAAAAAAAAAAGGAAAAAAGAAATCTACTTGGTCAACTTAATTCCTTTTCTTTATCTTCCCACCTTCACTGCTCTTGCTTTCCACCCTCCTTTCAAGCTCTCTTGCTTTGCAATATGTTACTGGTAATGAGTTGCAGGATAATGCAATATTAATTTGTTTTCTCCTGAGTATTTGATTTCAAAACTACTGTATCTAAAGAAATACAGTTGCAGTCATTAATAAAAAAATCAAAAAATAAAACTTAGGAGCAGTATGGAGATTTCATCTGCCCTCTGCCCCACATATACTCAACCTCACCCATTCTCAACACTCAACATCACCCACAAGAGTGTACCTTTGTTACAATCAATGAACCCACACTGACACATCATTATCACCCAAAGGTCATAGTTTACATTATTAGTAATTCTTGGTGTTGGATGTTTTCTGAGTTTGTACAAAAGTATGATCCTGGGTATTATTATGGGATAAAGAGCATTTCCACTGTCCTAAAAATCCTCTGCATTCCACCTTTTCTTCTCTCTCCACCCCGCCTATCACTGGCAACCCAAAATCTTTTTATTGTTTCCATAGTTTTTTCTTGTCTTTTCATGAATGTTATAGTGCTAAAATCATATACTATGTAATCTTTGCAAATTAGCTTATTTCATTTAGTAATATGCATTTAAGTTTCCTCCATGTCTTTTCATGGATTGACAGCTTATTTTTTTCTAGCCCCGAATAGTAATCCATTGTCTGGACATACCACAATTTAATTATCCATTTTCCTACAGAACAGTGTGGTTCTTAACCTTTCTAATGCTGCAACCTTTTAATACAATTCCTCACGTTGTGGTGACCCCCAACCATAAAATTATTTTTGTTGCTACTTCATAACTGTAATTTTGCTATTGTTATGAATCATAATGTAAATATCTGTGTTTTCCTATGATCTTGGGCTCTACAGCAGCGGTTCTCAACCTGTGGGTCATGACCCACAGGTTGAGAACCGCTAGCAGGGTTGCCTAAGACCATTGGCGACCCACACACAGGTTGAAAACCACTGCTATAGAAGAACATCTTGGTTGCTTTCAGGTTTTTACAATTTTGAGTAAAGCTGCTGTAAACATCTGTGTGCAGTTTTTTTGTATGGACATATATTTTAAAACTGCTTTGGGTAAATGTTAATGAGAACCACTTCTGTACAGGAAAAGAAAATTTAGGTATATAAGAAACTGCCAAAATGTTTTCCAAAGTGGCTGGACCATTTTGCACTCCTGCTAGCAATGGTTGAAAGTTTCTGTTGCTCCATAGCCTTGTCAACAATTGGTGGTTCTGGATTTTGGCGATTTTAATAGATGTGTAGTGTTAATTCATTGCTTTCATTTATATTTCCTTCATGACATATGATGTGGAGCATCTTTTCATATACTTATTTACTATTTGTTTATCTTCTTTGGTGAGGTGTCTTAAGTTTTTAATCATTTTGGTTTCTTATTGCTGAGTTTTAAGAGGTGGGGTTTGTTTTTTGTTCTTTTTTATATAACAATTCTTTGTTAGTTATGTCTATTGTAATTTTTTTCTCAGTTTGTGGCTTGTCTTCTCGTTCTCTTGACATTGCTTTTCATAGAGCAAATGTTTTTGAAGTCAAGCTATTAATTATTTCTTTAATGGATTGTGCCTTTGGTGTTGTGCCTAAATATTTATCCCTACACCCAAGGTCACCTAGATTTTCTCCTACTTCTTATAGTTTTGCATGTTATGTTTCAGTCTGTGATCCATTTTGAGTTAATTTTTGTGAAAGATGTAAGATCTGTGTCTACATTTTTTTTTCTTTTTTAAATGTGGATGACCAGTTGTTCCAGTACCATTTGTTGAAAAGACTATCTTTGTTTTACTAGTATTGTATTGCCTTTTCTTCTTTGTCAAAGATCAGTTAACTATATTTATGGGGGTTTATTTCTGGATTCTCTATTCTGTTGCATTGATTTTTCTTTTCTTTTGCCAGTACCACACTGTCTTGATTACTGTAGCTTAATGGTACGTCTTGACGTGGGTAGTGATGATCTGCTTTTACTAATCTGTTTATTTGGATTAAGACAGCATGAATTAGGTTATTGCCATAAAAGGTAGCCAGATCTAAAAGCCAGTAGAGGTTCTGGTATGGGTATGCTTTGTAAATTCTGAGATAGTTCTAATTCCACATAGCCAGCTATGTATTATGTTGTTTGCTTTAATACATGTAATAACATTGGCCACTGTAATTTCACCTTGTTTCATAATTGGCATTCTAAATAACTATAATTTTATTAAATCATTGTGCTGCTGGTTTTGATAGATTGTATCTTTTTGGTGAGTAGACATGGTAAGGAGCAGCCACAGACTCAAACTAATTTGGTGTAAAATCCTAACACAGAGAGATTTCAGTTACCGAACTACTTGTTTATGTTCATTTTGTAGACAAGAGATTGTCCTACAGAAATTCACTCCTGAAGGCCGCTTGGAGTTCAGCAGACTGTCTGGTAGCTGTCTGTCCAAGTTCCTGAGGCAAAGAAAAGAGACAACAGGTCTTTGTTCTTTGACAGCTTGATTGAATGTATTCAGTCCCAAGTTTTGATAATTTTTCTAACTAGACATATTTTGCACAGTGAATAAAGTTTTTTTGGTATGAAATTTAATCCTTATAGTATCTTCAGAATAATTTGAACACTTGCCAGGTCTTCATATCTACTGCCCAGCTCTGGGTAGTTGTCCAAATACCTTTACTACTTGAGAATAAAACTCTAATTTCTGATTTTTAATTCTTGGTAACAGCTAGGAAGTGTAGAAAACATGTGTTTAAAAAAAGATACAGCCGAGACCGGTTTGGCTCAGTGGATAGAGCGTCGGACTGCGGACTGAAGGGTCCCGGGTTCGATTCCGGCAAGGGCATATACCTTGGCTGCGGGCACATTCCCAGTAGGGGCGTGCAAGAGGCAGCTGATCGATGTCTCTCTCTCATCGATGTTTCTGACTTTCTATCCCTCTCCCTTCCGCTCTGTAAAAAATCAATAAAATATTAAAAAAAAAAGATACAGAAGATTATTGGTTTTACTAATTCTCTTGATCTTGCTCCCTGCAAGCATACAAAATTTGACCAATTTTCTCTAATTCTTCTGTTTCTTATTTATTGATTAACAAATAAAATAATGTATAAAAATAATAGGCAAATTGCCCAATTATCTCAATGGGAATACAAAAAAAAATGGCTGGACAAGCAGACCTCCAAGAGCTTATATGAAAAGAAACATGAACTTGGAGAACAACTTGTTTCAGTGCTGGTTATTCTTTAAGATATTTTGTGATCATAAACATCTTCACTTAAAATTATTTGCTATAGGTTAGCTTAATATTATATTTTTTGCTTTATTAAGGTATTGTTCTGATTTTGTCCTGTGCTTTTACCTCCACTAGTCCCATGCATAGTATAAGGGAGAAGGAAATTGCTAATGACCTAGCAATCCACCTCCTTTCAGAAGTCTGAATATGGAGAGGATTTAAAGCAGGAGTGAGTGGGTGCCTTCAGTGATGTAATCTTAGCTTACTGTGTTTGGCAGCTTACAAGAATGTCAGCTGTTTATCATCCTTCCACATTCTATCCAGTTCAAACTGGTCAAATTAACCCTTGGAAAGCTTCCATAGTCAATGAAGAGTGCAAGCGAAAGAATTGATCCAGCATATGGCTTCACAATATTGGCTATTCTAAATGTTTTCTCTGCTTAAATCATAACCTCATCTCTTATGCGAGCCATGCTTGAAATTGTTTCTTTCAAAAGTGACAAATTGTTTAGGTTGTATTTGTTTTATAATCTGATTTGGTTTTAAGTAACTCAAATAATTTAACTAATATAATTATTTCTATTTACCTTTGTGCATGGGCATGTGAGTGAGTGTGTGAGTGTGTGTGTGTGTGTGTGTGTGTGTGTGTGTGTGTGTGTGTGTGTGAGAGAGAGAGTGTGTGTGTGTGATTTACTTAGACTTGGCCTAGCCAGTGTGCTTAGTGGTTGAGCGCTGACTTATAAAACCAGGAGGTCACAGTTCCATTCCAGGTCAGGGTGCATGCCTTTGGAGGCAGCTGATCAATGATTCTCTCTAATCACTGATGTTTCTATCGCTCTCCTTCTGTCCTACTCTCTGAAAAAAATAAAATAAAATAAAATAAAATAGTACTTAGAGTTTAATGGCAACTGAGAAATCTTTCTGGAATAAAAGGATGGGAAATGTTTATTTTGCTATATGGTGGTCCTAATGTGTTTACCTCATTTGAAGGCTCAGAACCAGAATATAAAATCAGTAACACCAGATTTCAAAGTAGTAGTTGGCCCATGTTAAGCTGAAATGCTTTATTATTGTAAGGAGTTTAGGAGTAAATGAAGGGAGAGAGGCAAGTACAATATTGACTATTATTAAAATAATACTGTCAAAATTCTAGATGCTTCTCATTCTGTGTGAGAGGAAGCCGTGAGTACATCTGAAGGGGAAAAAAGAGATTATGCAAAACTCTAAATCCTTTATAATTAGTCCCTGCTTGGTATTATGGATTTTGGAGAAAACAGTATGTATTTGTATTTTTCATTTCTACTTAACTTGATTTTATAATTTTCCATATTTGGCCAACTACTTTCTGAGGACACATTGTACACATGTTCTGATGCTGTTTGAAGCCCCTTTGAGAGAAAAGAGTTGATTGAAAGCTTTCAGTTCTACTGAAGTGGGTGGCCAAAGAGCTGGGACCGAACAGCTGCCATCCACCCATTGAACTTTTGTCATTTATGAATTATTTTCCATGCCATCTGGAGCAAGAATGGTGCTATGGTTTAGAGAAACTCTTTGAGGGGTGCACTCATATCCAGTGCTTATATAATTTGCTTATTACCACATTCTACAGAAGTTTTAAAATCTTTATTTGCTTGAGGGCTTAAGATGTAAATAAATATGAGTGATTTCTTTGAATGCCATATTAAAGACACTACCTCCACCCCTGCCAACATTTTCCTCTCCCTCTCTCCCTTCCAATGACTACATCCTGCCTGCTTTTAGCTCCAGAGGAAAATACATTAATCCCAGAGTCTCCATGAGGTTTCCTGTTTGATGACATAATCAGAAAATCCTCCTCACATTGCCCTTGGGGTTTTTGCCTGGATGTTATGTTGTCGTGATGGGCATAACTCAGCCATCAAATTAAAAAAAAATCAGCACAGGTCATAAACTCAGAGCCTGAAATGCATTTATATCATGTTAAAAGAAATAAAGCTGTGGGCATGTCTGTAACATTAGGGAATTTAATTAATGTGCAGATTCTAGCTAGCCTTGAATGCATTAGCTGGTGACTTCTATACATATGGCATTGGCTGGTACAATGCCACCAGCAGGAGGTATTTGAACTGCTTCTGTGTAAGCTGTTAGAGTACATTTTGTGGAAAAATACCACAAACTAGATTTTGGTAGTATTGATTTAAGTTAGATTCTCGACCTCCCCACTATATGTATTTATCTAGTGAGTTTTGCCTTTGATTGTTGACCAAAGGAAGCTGGGACAAAGAAACATACTGGAAAGGGTAAGAAGTAGAAGAAGGGGTTACATTTTGAAATGAAAAAGCAAGATGGCATCTAACTTGTAAAATGGTTTGTAAAAATTCTGAAGTTAAGATATTGTGGGGTAAAAAACTTCAGTAGCTGTGAATAAGTTGGGTAAGGAGAAACTGTGTTATGAAAGTTGATCCAAGAATATGATATTTGGATGCCAAAGGGCATGTGCAGCTTCTCAAATTTAGAAATTATTGGCTTAGGCAATTGAACATATGCTCAAATATGGATTTTTCCTTCATGATTTGGAGAATATTTCATGGTTTTTTTTGTTGTTTTGGTAGGCTGTCATAATCCTCCTTTTGGTTGACTTGGATCTGGTACCTCCTGTCTTGGATCTTGGAAGTCCAGGCTTGATTGGCATTTGATCACAGTGAGAACTAAGAGCAGGGCCCTTGGCAGGATTTATAAGTTTTAGACGCAAGCTACCTCCATGATTATTCCTCCTTTTGTACTCATGTCTAGATCAGTGGGTACTGGTAGGAGAAAGAAAAGATGTTTCCTGTTAGAGTTTCTTTGGAGGGAGTAAAAGAAGAAAAAGGGGCCTTTAGCCTCAGCCCCAATGAGTTGCAAGCCTGGGAAGATGCCACTATTTGTACCTTTTTGTATCAGAGATGTTATTAGGTTTTTCATATATAACTTAAGCAACAATATTCGTTTCATAAGAGCTACCCATGTAGTTGGGAATCTGAACTACATAATATTAACTTGAAAAAGAAATTATCTTTCTTTATGTCTATTGTGAATATTTTTGAATTTTATAAATCACTAGTGATGAACTCTAAATCTTATAATTCTGGATTTCAGGTTCTGTAATTTTTTATATAATGGCTGCATGTCCAAACCATGAGCATACAGTTCATTTAAACATCGTGTGGCAAGTACAAGGATAATGGTTCCATGTACCCCTACCAGGTGGAAAAGGATCTTCTATCACATCTGATGGGTGAATCACTTTTTATACTGAGAACATCTTTTCTAAATGTCATCCTATTTGAGTCCAATTGATGACAGAGATTCTACTACTTTCCTAAGTTCATTTAGTCTTTGGATACCTCACATGCTTATATTGGTCAGAAATCTGTCAAGTTTCCATTTATGGTGACTTTGTACTATACCCACTTAGTTAAACTAAAACTATAATTTGCAGAATCCTTTTCTCACACAATTCTCTTGTGTAGTCCTTGGTTAATTTGGGGCACAAGAGAAATGTGTGCAAGGTGTTGGAGGCAGAAGGGAAGGGCCAGTCAGTTCTCAAGCTCTGAAGATCGGTGTAGGGAGCCAGGCACTTTGCAGCTCACATGCATTCATTATCATTTATCTCTGGGCCCTAGGGCAGGTGTGGGACTGCACTTGGCTCTCCCCTCTTCCATCTCCTGTACATCTCTGTTGGCTTCTTTAGGTCCTGGACAAAGTGTGCAGATTTGCAATAAAGGTACCTTTTCCACCTCGTCACTCATAATAAGTTTGTTAGAGACACATTTTCCTTTTCCATCTCCATTTTATATCCTGCCCCTCTTCTCAATGGCCCACCTACTTGAACTATAGCAGTTTCTGACCAAACAGCAGATACAGCTCCTACAGTTGGTATAAGAATTAATTCCTTTAATAAATTCCTTCACATACCACCCACAGTGATATACATCACTTCCTTAACAAAATATAATAAATTATTGGTCTATTTCTTCCCTTTTATGACATCCATAGTCTAACATGTGACATATACTTGAAGATAGCTATTGGCTCTTTTCTTTCCTAGTCATTGTTGCTGTTTCTCTAATTTAACACACATTGTTTCATCTATTATTCTTGATATAATATGATTTCTTTTTCCTTCATCATTGCAATAAATGCTTTCTAGTTATCTTCTGTACCTCTTATAATTTATCCAAAATGTTGAATGCTGTTGCACAGGTGGATTGTGACCAGTGGAGTGAAGGGGTAACTCTCATTCTTTTTACTCTAGATATAAAATGGAACTTGTATTAGCAAAGTTACCATTTCACAAATCTCACTGTGTTGAATGTTTCAGAATACCTATATGACAAAATGGTACCCATCTAGGACTCTGTTCATATCATTTCTCAAATATTTCTCCTCACTTCTGTTTGTCAAGGTCTGTTTGGATCCTGCATTTGTAGTTTTTTTTTTTGTCCCAAGCTTTTGTCCAAATGTGAAGTCAAAAAAACGAGGCTATATCCCAGCTTTACTGTTTTCTAGCTTTGTTATTTGAAATGAGTAAATTAACTGCAATATCTCAGTTTTCTCATTTGAGAAGTGGAAAATAAAATGTTTAAACTTTTTCATTGAATAGTTATGAAGGTAAAGGTAATAGTGCCTGTGGGTGTTGAGATAAAAAATGATGCAATCTTAGAATATGATAAATATTACACCATAGTCTTCAGTCATTGGTTAAAAAATGGTGAAGCATAGGGCCAAATACAAAATATTTCTAGGGAACTTCCAAAAAATGGCAATTATTGGATGTTGATGCCGATTGATTTAAATGTTTAGTGTAACCAACCACGTGCCCTAACATTCAGCCCAAATTTTTACTTTTTTTTTTTACATTGGCATGAGAACCTTTGTTAGATTTCTTACTCAAGTTCAAGTATATTTTGTCCCATGAATATCCCTGATTTGCCAGCCAACTAGCCTTGTCAGAGAATGAAATGAGGTTTGCCTTGTCTCTGTTGAACCCACACTGTGCGCCAGGATTGTCACTTTCTTTTCTGGGTTTTTACAACCATTCTTTAAACAGTTTGCCAAGAGTGTTTTCCAGGATCAGTACTAAATGCACCGGTGATATGTAATACTGACATTCTCTTTGTGTTTTTCTTTCTTTTCCTTTTCCTCATCTCCAGTCTGTTGGCATGAATTCTCTTTCTCCCTCAGTATTTACAAGAGGGAAATTCAAGAGCAATCAACTTTTTGTTTGAGTCCAGGTTGCAGTCACATTGGCGTATCTCATCTTTGCTGAGGTGGTGGTAGATCCCAAGCAGCTGTGAGCTGCGCTTACTATTGTTAAAAATAGTTAAAATCCATGTAATTGGAAGACCTTAGAAACATATGCCTAAATATTATAAATACATGTAAAAATCCAGTGTTGCTTACAGTTCCCTTATGAAAGCAAAATCAACAACACAAAAAGCCAATATACATATTATTAAGAATATTTTAATAATATAATTTTATTGCTAAAATATGCTGTTTTTTATTTTATTTCAAGTAAAGAAGAACATAATAGAAGCCCATTATATGAATTTTTTTCTTTGCCCTGTTAGTTTAATATCTACATGGACAAAGGATAAAATGATTTGCTCTTATGGTTTTGTTCAAAGCAATAATACTAATAAAACTGGCTATTAAGCAACTATTATATTCTATGCTATGTATTAGACATTTTATATTTATTACCTCATTCAGTACAATTACTCTGCAAAGTAGGGGTTTACCAATTTTGGAAATGAGAAAACTGAGACTCAGACAATTTTAGGAAAATGCTTAATAAGTGCCAAACTGGAATTTGAATCATCTGATTCCAGAGTTGCAGGTTTTTCCATTACACCACAGTGTAACTTTGAGTGACATTTTCCATGAGACTTTTAAGATTCTTCTTATTTAATATTATGATGACTGAGCTGAGTGGCCTTTAACTCGGGCCATGTTAGTGGGAATTGCTTTAATAAAGCTGTTATATTAATAAGTTGAGTGATTGTTGAGTTGGACTGCTTTATACATTTTAGGTGAAAAACATTTACTAATGAAAAAAGAGCTGCCTTTTTCAATTGCTGGTCATAAGTAGAGATTTTGCTTTATTTATTACAAATCAATTAATGCTCCTTTTCTCTAACACCCCATCAATCAGTCCCTTGACATTGCTATTGATAAGGATACCTCACCAAAAGAAATCAATCGTCCTTTGTCATTTTGACAGGAATTAGCCATAAAGCTGAATTAATCTAGAATGCAATAGAGAATTACCTGCGGGCTATGGCCAAAACCTAATTTTGTAAAATCAAAATTGTCATAAGGAATTTCACAATCAATGATAACAAAAGGCTTTGCCCCTTGATCCCATAGTAAGGCTGAATTTGCCTCTCCAACATAAGTTGGAACTACTTTTATTTTTTCATTTGACCACTCTAGTTTCATTGCCAGATGCTGTGGAAAGGCTTGAGATAGTGTGTGCTCTGTTTCCCAAGGCTTGGTTGGAATTTAAACCATTTTAATAGGGGACTGTATAATAAAACCTAACGTAATGCCTGAAAAATGTACAGTTGCAGATATGCATGAGGCTGCTTTCTGGCTTTGCCACAAGGTTTCTGACACAGTGGTCCAAAGGAGAGTTTTCATTAACAGGCTCACCAGAGGAATGTCTGAACCTGTAAGAGCACTGTATAACCAGAGCTCCATGCGTATAATATTACCAATAGCATATTGGAACATAGCAACCCAGAAGCAGCATCTTTGGAATCTTGTTTGAAAGGGTGATTGCAAACATGTGAGTAGTGACCATGATTATTTCCAAAATTAGAGTATGGTATTTCCATAGTACTTATGGAAATTTATTTTTAAAGAAGTTTAAAGATTAGATATTTAGAATTCTCTCTACTTAGCTGTGTGATATAAAGTATTTAGGAAACATTTGTGTTTCTCCTAATCCATGTTTATCCCCAGGTTAAAAATTTAAAACATGTTTAGCCTCTTTGAGGATATTTCCTAGCTTTATTATCTTAAAAAAATGTATGTAGGTCAAGTCCTTTATTAGAAACTTATCTAAATAAGGTTTACTTCTGAATCCTGGTGTTTAGATAGCTTTGGGAAAACTGTATTTAATGAAATGACAGTACTTATAGTAATATAGTAAGCTTAGAGTGTTGTTTTTTCACTTAAAGAAAATGTTTTAAAGTTACCATCATTTTTAGAAATATAAAATTGGTTTTATATGCTTGTTTGTCCTCTGATATATTTGGAAACCTTTCCAAAAAAGGTTTACATTTTTATAGTATACTAGAGGCCTGGTGCACGAAATTCATGCATAAGGTGGGGGTGAGGGGTGGAGAAGGGAAGGGGATGTTCCTCAGCCCAGCCTGCATCCTCTCCAATCTGGGATCCCTCAAGGGATCTCCGACTGTTCGTTTAGGCCTGATCCTGGTAGGATAGGGTCTAAGCGGGCAATTGGACATCCCTCTCACAATCCAGTACTGCTGGCTCCAAACTGCTCACCTGGTTGCCTTCCTGATTGCCCCTAACCACTTCTGTCTGACAGCCTGATCACCCCCTAACCACTCGCCTGCCAGCCTGATTGATTCCTAACTGCTCCTCTGCCAGCCTGTTTGTTTCTGACAATGGCAAAATTAAATTAGTAGTTAATAATAAAAAGCCTTGTAGAAAATTCCTCCACATTTGGAAATTGAACAACACACTTCTAAATAACCCATTGGTTAAAGCAGAATATATTTTGAAAATAATAATAAACCATACCCAATATATCAAAGTCTCTGGAAGATGCTACCAAAGCAATATTTAGAGGGAAATTCATTGCCTTAAATGGTTCTTTTTGGAAACAAACTAAAGTTGTAAAATCATACGAATATATTTGATAAAACTATTAAGAAATTTTAAACAAAAATCAAAGAGTGGTTTCCAGGAGGGATGAGGATTGTGATCTAGAAAGAATCCACAGAGGGACTACAGATGTTCAATTTATTTAAGTGAAGTGCAATATAGGTCTCTATTATGGGTTAAATTGTATTCCCCACCCCCCATATTTATTTTGAAGTCTCAACCTTTAGTACCTCATAATGTGATGATATTTGGAAATAAGATTTTATATGGAAGACTGAGTTAAAATGAGGCCTTTAGAGTAGGTCCTGATCCAATCTGGTGTCCATACAAGAAGAGGAAATTTGAACACACAAAAGATATTCAGTGACACACAAGCACAGAGGGAAGAACACCTGAAAGAAGTAGCTAGACAATAGCCCTCTACAAGTCCAGGAGAGATGCCTCATTAAGAACCTAACCCTGCAGGCACATTAATCTTGATCTTCCAGCCTCCAAAATGTAAAAAAATAAATTTTTGTTATTTACAACACCCTGTCTGTGGTACTTTGTTATGGCAGGCCTGGCCAACAATATTAAAAAAAAAGAATATATATATATATTCTAAAGAGAGAGGAAGGGGAAGGGAGAGAGATAGAGAAACATTGATCTACTGCCTCTTGCACATCTCCTAATGTGGTTTGAGCCCACAACCTACGCATGTGCCCTGATCCGGAATCAAACTGGAGACATGACACTCAGCCAACTGAGCAACCCCGGCCAGAGCTAGAGTGTCCATAGTTTTAAAAAATACTTTATTACACGTGTCTTTAATATTTTTGTACCTATTTAGTTGTTTATAAATAAAATGTAAATGAATAAATGGATGATATATTGAACCCAAAGGTTGCCTTTCTGTGTCAGAGCATGCTAATAACATTTTCAGGACCCAGACAGTTTTAATATTTAAACTTACAGGAGTAGATGTGGTAATTTTACATACCTCAAAGTTGTGAGCTAAATGAGAAAATCTAAAGCCCTAATGACACATGCCAGTACAACACATATTAGCTGTGTTATTACTAGTGCTGCTGCCAATATTGATGAAAAGTCTTCCATATTGCAGTTTAGCTTTCTTGAAAGGTGTAGGATCCAAAATGAATCTCACACAATAGATCTTGTGGTTAATGAGTTAAATTTGAGAATATAGCTATTTCTTATTAGCCTGAGGTTAAAACATTTTGGAGAGAGATTGTGAGTGTCCTCTTGGGGATGGACTGTTCTGCCTTTACCTCCATCATGGTCTCTGCCTCCAGCTACAGATAATGAGAGACAAATTTCTCCTTTCAAGGCTACTTTTGCCTTTAGGACCACACTGGTACTTTCCCCAGGGAAGTTAAGAAAGGAAAAAAGGGAGAGGCTGGTGCTGTTGAGTTACTTGGATCTAAGTTTATGGACCTGAGTGGCACATAAGTTGCTCTGTGTGTGTATGTGTGTGTGTGTGTGTGTGTGTGTGTGTGTGTGTGTGTATACCCATGTATGTGCATACTTAATATCAGGCATCTATAAATTGGCATTTTGGGGGGATGACAATAGTAGACAAAATGCTATTGATTGAGAGATGAAAATAATTGTATATGGAATGTTCTGTTATTAAAGAGTAATGGGGATTAAGCAATATTTTTCTAAAAATTTGTTAATAAATCTCTCTTCTTCCTTTCTCTATCCTCATGCCTGACATTCTAGAGTTAAAAATGTACTATTTGGATTAAATACACTATGGTCTCTTCCAAGAATTTATTTTTATATGCTGAACATCTTGGAAAGTAAGACCTTTCTCCACATGAGGAAACAATTCATCATATTGCTTTCCCATATGGTAGCCGGACTGAGAGTAAGGATAGGGCATGGATCTGGAGAGATGGTCATAGGTTGAGCTCAGGAGTCCACTGTCCAGAGCATATACCCTCCGGGACTTCACTTCTCTCCAGAGTAACTGAACTTTGTGTTCTCATTTTGATAATAGTAAAATGAAGTAAACACATTCTGAACCATCTGAATGGTAATGTTACAACAACAACCTCCCAGAAAACTTCAGCACCTGTGTTTACCTTTGTGCTGGTCCATAAGTAGTAGTCTTTGTTTCTGGCTAATGATTGATTTATAAATGAATTTCTACCAAGTTTTGGCTGGATGACACTCTTTTCTGGTATAGGTTAGAGTAAAAATGACAAGAGAATTGAGCCATCCTGCTGCTCTAGTAATCTAGTAATCTAGTAATCACCTTTTTATCAAAGGAATCTTGATTATAGCATGAGTGCCATAGTCAGGCTGCAAGTGATACATGTGTTGTAGCCAAACCTCCTCTAGCACATGCAATTAATATTGTTAAATTGTGTTTTATAGCATTTTTTGAAATTTTCTTATACATTTACTATGCCTTTTTAGTTTTATAGGGTTTAGAAGCTTAAGGAGTTTGTGTCTGGTGTACATATTTTGAAGATCTAATATAACATTTTAGGTCAATTCTGGGAGTATGTCAAAACTTTTGTAGATTACCCAGATTTAAGTAATGCTGGCCTGTTGTGTAGCAGAAAACATCAGAATGAGTGCTGGAGTGAGGGGTGGGGAGGCATGGGAAGAGAGGGGTCAGTTATAATGAGAGCTTTGCTGGTTGGGGATGAAGAAGCTATGGTAAGCTCTTTTGTAGCTGTCCTGGATGAATAAAAGGGATCTAGAACAGGATTTTAGTAGGTTCTCCCCAAAATTTGATCAAAGTCACAATTTGGTCCATGGTGGACACTCTGCGGGAATTGTTAAATGATGGAAGAGCTACCTCAAGATAATTTGACATCTCTCTCTTGGATTATTTTTTTAAAAATGCATTGCTAAAGAGATTTATTATGAAAATTGAGGTCAATGATTTCTATAAAGAAATGTGAAGTGGTGTCAGATCCTTTCCATTTAGCTACTGGCAGGTCCACAGGCCAAATGTGGGGTCTTACACTTGCATGGGGAGCAAATGGAATCAGCAACAGTCAGACAGCAGGGCAGAGGGGCCACCAGATAGTATTTGGTAGAGTCTTGTGCTAATGCTGAATTCCTGTGTTTACAGTGCTATTGAGATAAAGCAATTTTATTTTTATATCCTTTCTAGTTCTTCATTAACTAATCTTACTTTTAGTTGGATTCAGAGATGAACCAGCTTTCTATCAATTTCTGAGAAAGGGATTGTGTCCCCAGTTCTCCCATGGTTCATACATATTTGCAGGAAAGGAACTTGAGATAAATGTTCTTATCATCTTTTAATTTAATATAGGTATACCCCTGTCTGAATAAAAATGCCAGTGTTTTTAAAAATAAACATAGGTTAGAAAGTTAACATAGTGCTGATTATCTCTGTGAAATATATCTAATAAAAGAGTAATATGAAAATTTGACCATACCTTCACCACACCCACAAGCCACACCCACAGCGACACCAACAAGCTAATCAGGAGCAGATTATAAAAATAAACCCCAACCAAGATGGCTGCCACCACTGAGAGCAGGAGGAAGGCTTGGGTTTCCTTGGCAACAGAGGAAGCCAAGCTTTCCGCCTGCCATTGCCTGCCTAGGCCTCCACTGTTATAAAGTTTCAATTATAAAAGATACAGAAATGGCAACAGCCATTGAGCTGGAGAGAACAGAGGCTTGGGTTACCCTGGCAATGGAGGAAGCCAAGCTTTCAGTTTCTTTGCTGGTCTAGGCCTCCACTCTAGGCTACAAAGTTTCAAACAGAAATGGCTGCCGCCACAGAGCGAGCCAAAGGCTTGGCTCTGCTCCAGGCTACAAAGTTTCAATTGTGGACATAGATTAATCCCAGATACCAGGGCCTCCGCTTGGGTTGCTGGCGGGTGTGGCCGGCTTGCAAATCTCCACAGGCCCCTTGCCCAGGCCACTCCTCACCCCAAGGGAACCCCCACCCTGATCTGGGATACTCTTTAGGGCAAACGAACTGGCCCCCACCCATGCATCAGGCCTCTATCCTATCTAATAAGAGAGTAATTTGCAGATTGACCATCACTCCAACACACAAGAGGGCTGCTCCAAGTGGTCAAAGATCCTGCCCCCATGTGGACACAAGATGGCCACCACAAGATGGCCAGCAGGGGAGGGCCATTGGGAGGTGACCAGGCCAGCAGAGGAAGGAAGTTGGGGACAAAGAGGCTGGCACCCGAGCAGTTAGACATCAATTAGGCTGGCAGGATAATGGTTAGCAGGTGATTAGGCTGGAAGTCAGAAGCTGTTAGGGGCAATCAGGGAGGCAGGCAGGTGAGCAGTTTGGAGCCAGCAGTCCTGGATTGTGAGAAGGATGTCCGACTGCCCGTTTGGGCCCAATCCTGATAGGCCACCTGGTAGGATTGGGCCTAAATGGGCAGTCGGACATTCCTTGAGGGGTCCCATATTGGAGAGTGTGCAGGTTGGGCTAAGGGACATCCCCCATCCCCCATGAATGAATTTTGTGCCTCGGACCTCTAGTTACTACATAAAATAACAATGACAGCAGGAAGTAAAGCATGGTTTCCGGGCCTTTTTGGTACATTGGTATCCTAAGCAAACACATATCCTGCAAAACTAAGGCATTTTTATTATATTAGAATTATATAAGACAAAAACTTTTTAAAACTCTCTTGTTTGAATAAATAATAGAATTACCACTAGATTTTATTAAAGATATAAAATTGCTTAAGGTTCTACATATGTGTTTAAGTATTTATATTTTATCACATGTATTACATATATAATGAATAGCTTATGTTTCATACATAATATCACATGTACAATGAGAGTTTTTAATACATACCATAATACAAAACTATTTCTATTTTGTGTATTTACCTTTTAATCCGTTTTGTTCCTATATTCTGTGGTTGGGAGAGCTGCAGTGGGTGGAAATCCAGACTTTCCATCTTATGGGAAGGAGACTGTTCTCATGGAGAGTGTTGACTTCAGCAAGTTGATCTGAAGCTGGCGTTAGTTTGTAGCTTACATAGTCACGTCCATTTTATAACAGCATCAAACACCAAAAAGCAGTGTTTCTCAACAAAAAAACATAGGGTAGGAAGTGGAGAAAAGAAGAAAATGAGACTTGAGAAAGTAACAACACTGAGAATTTGTATGTGAAATTAAATTAACTCCTACAAAATTAAGTCACCTGCTCTGGTTGGTGTTACTTGGTTGGGCATCATCCAATAATGCATCCACCTCAGGGTTGCTGGTTTGATGACTTCCCCTCCCAGCAGGCAGGGGCAGTAGAAGTAGATGGTTCCCTCTTGCCTCTTGCAATCTTTTATTGATATTTCTCTCTCTCTCTCTCTCTCTCTCTCTCTCTCTCTCTCTCTCTCTCTCTCTCTCTCTCAAAATCTATAAAAATATTTTTTAAAATTAAGTCACCTAATGAAAAGGTAAAAATAAAAGATATTTTAGGAGGCTTGAAACCAATATGAGGTCCTAAGATAAGAAAGCAATGTTGAGTTTGAAATATAAGAGAAGATTGGGAAACAGACACAAAAAGCAAGCACAGATAATAACTGGAAATGTCATCAAGTAGATTTAGGTTTCAGATCTTTCCATAAATGACACCCACTAAAACTTCATTAAACTAACTTATATTTATTTGATAATTAAAGAACTTCTGAATGTATTGTTATTTGAAGAAATTTTCAGCTATAAGAGAACAAAAATGTATGCTCCTCCCTCTTCCCCACAAAGTATTCATTAATGGATTAAATGAAATGAAAGAACAATTAAAATCTAGATTTTGCTTTTGCAACTTATTCCTTTGACTGAGAAACAAAAACTGTTTTCTTTCATGTTCAAAGTGATTCTACCTGGACTGACCTGTGCATATGTATATGATGCTAAAACCATGTTTAGATAAAAACATAAATATGTACAAATGAATGACACTATAACACACATAACTTCCACAGACTTGCCAACATCAAATTATAATTTAGATTGCTTAATGGATTTCCCAGGGATGATTTGACTTAGGATATTTCTTTTTAATAAACTCCCAGAAGAAGTCTTTTCTGTTCCTCTTGTCATGAGTAAGTGACTTGACAGCATAGAATAGCGTTGAAGGGTAGGCATAGAAGGGAACATAGTGGAGGTTTGCTTGTATGCTATCTATCAGCACTCACAGCATTTGGGATATGATATGTCTTTTACTTAGATCACAGGGATGTAATACAATTAACATCTATTGCATGCTTTCTGTACTCAGTGATGTTGAAAGAGCGTCATTGAAACTTCACAACAGCACAATGGTCAGATGAGGAAGCCAGTGAAGCTCAGATATGAAATTCCCACCCTGCCTCCCCCCTTCCCCTCCCCCTGCCATCGGAACCTAGTATCCTGGAGCTGGCATTTGAATTTGGGTCCCTTGCTGGAGGGTTTTCACCAATCCTCTTTGCTGCTTCTCCAGGGCAGGCTTGAATACTGGTGATAAAGATCGGAGGTGAGTTCCAAACAAGCCTTGTTTAATTTGGGTTAACAAAATTCAGGGGAGAGGAAAGATGCCATGGTATGGAAGAGTCCCACAGGAGATGGGGTTTTATTTCAAATGCCGAGAGACTAAACTGAATAAAAGATTGAAGATTCTAGCAGTGGAGCACTTGTCTGTTCAGGACCTGGGAGGAGATGAACTTGTCTGGAGGGGGCACTTTGTGTGGGGGAAGCTGGGACATCAGTTGTGCGTTGCTCATCAGAGTTGTGTGTGTTGGTGGTGCTTAAGGGAAATTTGGAGTCAGATTCCTAAGTCATGGATGCCGAGCGTGGGAGTCTAGAGCAGTGCTTACCAAGCTGTGTTCTACGCAGTCCTGGTGTCTCAGCAGCTTTCTAATGAAAATGCATTCTGTGGTGAAATAAATGTAGGCAACACTTCGCAAAGTTGGTACAAATTTCTCAGTCTTGAATTCACTAATTTATAGTGTTTTCCCCAGAAAGAAGACTCAGAGCACAGAATCTTCATTTCTCAGAATCCCCAAGAACAGCTACTGCTCGTGCTAGTTCTTTGTTTCGTGCTGTTGGAAAACACTGGCTCAGACTGTTCTGTGCAGGATGGGACATTAAAAACATTTCTGAAGAAGGCAATAATGAGAAAGTATGACTTAAACTTTTATACTGCTTAAGACTGCCTGCAGTTTTTAATTTCTTAGGCACAGATCCAAGCAGCTGATTTTTATAAATACAGAGAAGTCCTAAATTTTCATGGAATCCCAAAGTCAGTTAATCAGAATGGATTTTGAGATTTCTTTTTACTTTAGTACTTTTAAAACTTTAAATGTTGAGCTTCTGGCTTCTGTCACTCTCCTTATTAACACTGAATTTAAAAAACTGTTTCCTTATTGATCTCATTTATTCAATATTAGCATTACGTTGAGCACTAGGAACAGAAGAGAGGTGCAGCCGGAGGGAGAGAAACATGACCACCTCCCACCCCCCTGGTTTCCTGTAGCATTCTTCACACCACATTGGTGATGAAGAAAGGATTCACTAGGACCTCATGTGATAGATAAGGCCATGGTGAGACTGAGGCCCTTCCCAGCCTCTCTGGCAGCTGTTGATAAAGCTTTTAATGCCATTTCTGGCACCCTGGTCTCAAAACTCCATTCTGACACTTTGGTCCAGTTGAACCATGTGACACACTTAGCACTTGTGTTCTGCATTGCCAACTCTAGATGATCACAAGATCATGGAAGAGTGAATCCAAAAACTGTTGCCTCCTCTACCCATATTTGAAATAGAATCACATGGACAATTGCATTTCTTCAATACAATTTGGTTGCTTTTTTCTCTGCCTTTAATAACTGTTTTTAGGATCATGGTCTCCTCTATGTTTTGAAATAAGGTTGCAAGTAAATGTCTTAGGTAGAATTAATGAAATGAGAACATTTGATCCAGAGAAATATTAGCAGAATCGAACTAACAATGAACTCACTTTGTTGGGAAGGCCTTCAATTAAAATGTATTCTTTACAAATACAGGTTGACAAATCAATTTCTGGTGGAAATTATCATGCTTACCAAGAACCATGAGCCAGATATTTGTGTAATTCATTTAAGCACATATTTAGACTGCAATCATGGGAGAAAAATGAGGAGGGTGAAGTGCAGAGTACATCCCGAAGTCTTCTTAAAAGCAATCCTGCATTTAGACCAAACTTAACTTTGAAAAAGTGGATAAATGTGTGTCAGGAGAAAAGAAAAAAGGTGTTCAGGAGTGAATATTTCCAACTTGGTCTTTTCCTATCACTTATTCTATTTGTTCTTATTTTTATTTTTATTTTTTGGTCACCCTAAAATGGTCAAAAGTTTTTCTACATCCAACTGGATTCCTTTTCATTTAAACTATCCTTAAAATTGTGTGTCCGTGTGTGTATTGCTATTTTCTTTGGTTTGTTTGTATCTGGTACTCATGGAGATTTTTGAAATAATCAAGAAACACTTATGTCATAGACAGTGTTTACTGTCTTTCAACAATGGTTTAGTTTTGTTTTTTGTTAATGGGACATGTGGTGTTGCAGCATATATTTGAGAAACAGGACAGACAGACAGCATGGAGGTCAAGGGTGAGGCACTGAAATTTTTCCGCTTAGATTCAAGGCCTGGGTCCACTTTATAATAAGAATGTAATTTGGGGCAACTAATTCAACCTCTATGGGCCCTGGTTTCACTTTTTATAATATGGGATTGGTGATGGTGATAATAGAACTTACCACATGTATTTTTTTTTTAGTTATTTCAGAGCTTAGAACAGTATCAAATACATAAGTATTAAATAAATGTTGGCCATTATTACTAAATGAATTACTAATACATTTTAGGCATTACTTTTAGATCTTATTTGAAAATGTGGTTTCCTTCTTATTTTTGGTGGGTTACTACAGGGGGGGAAGAAATTAGACAGGAAGGCAGTGTAATTATTATTTTTTTAATACACTGGGACATCTTTAACTGTAAAATAGAACTTTATTATTTTTTTCACTAGAGGTCTGGTGCATGAAATTCGTGCACTAGGGGTGGGTGATGTCCCTTAGCCCAGCCTGCACCCTCTCCAATCTGGGACTCCTCGAGGGATGTCTGACTGCCCATTTAGGTTCTATCCTGGTAGGATCGGGCCTAAATGGGCAGTCGGACATCCTTCTCATAATCCAGGACTGCTGGCTCCAAACTGCTCACCTGCCTGCCTCCCTGATTGCCCCTAACCGCTCTGACTGCCAGCCTGATCACCCCCTAAGCACTACCTGGCCAGCCTAATTGATCTCTAACTGCTCCCCTGCCTGCCTCTTTGCCCCCAACTTGCCTCCTCTGCCGGCCTGGTCACTACTAACTGCCCTTTCCTCAGGCTTGATCACCCCTAACTGCCCTTCCTTGCAGACCTAGTCCCTCCCAACTGCCCTCCCCTGCTGGCCTGATTGCCCACAACTCCCCTCCCTTGCAGGCCTGAAACCTCCCAATGGTCCTCCCCTGCTGGCCATCTTGTGGTGGCCATATTGTGTCCACATGGGGGCAGGATCTTTGATCACATTGGGGCAGCCCTCTTGTGTGTTGGAGTGATGGTCAATCTGCAAATTACTTTTTTATTAGACAGGATAGAAGCCTGGTGACAGGTGGGGGCCAGCTGGTTTGCCCTGAAGAGTGTCCCAGATCAGGGTGGGGGTTTCCTTGGGGTGTGGGCGGCCTGGGCGAGGGGCCTCTGGTGGTTTGCAGGCTGGCCACACCACCCAGTGACCTAAGAGGAGGCCCTGGGATCTGGGATTAATTTATGTTCTACAGTTGAAACTTTGTAGCCTGGAGTGGAAGCCTAGGCGCTAGGGCTGCAGAAGCTTGGCTTCCTCCATTGCCAGGAAACGGAAGCCTCCCTCCTGCTCTCAGTGTCTGCAGCCATCTTGGTTGGGGTTTTATTTGCTCCTGATTGGCTGGTGGGCGTGGCTAGTGGGTGTGGCTGGTGGGCATGGCTTAATCAGAGGTATGGTCAATTTGCATATTACTCCTTCATTAAATAGAATATCAAGCATTTATTATGGGTTATGTGTCAAATTTTAAAAAAAGATGGGAAATATCTTATTCCTGGTTCTCATGAAACTCAGTATAACAAGGAGACCTAGACACAGTAAAGTAAAATACAATGTGCTAAAAATCAAGTACAGAGTGCTGAAGAAGTAGTGATGGAGTGAATAATTGATTCTGCATGGAGAGAGGTCGTGCCGTTCACGAAATTTTCAGAAAATCTGACACTTGGACAAGACCTAACACAATGAACACTATTTCACCACACACAGAAGGAAAGGGGTTTTCTAGATAAGGAAATGGCAGCACATGTCTCAGGGCATATCTCTGTATATCCTAATCAGTATGTCCTGAGTGAAGCACTGTGGAGACAATTTTGGAGAGCCTGGATTGCAAGGTCTTTGTGGCAGACAGAGGGAGCATCACAGGATGATATTTTGAAAAGAGACTTGATATTTCCTATAATTTAAGGTATCAGACTGAGGCAAAATGAACAAAGCAAGGGAGGTGATACCTGCCCCAGGCATGAGACAGGCTCTAAGGAAATGGACAGCACTGCTGAGAACAATTCTCTGTGGGCAGGTGAGGTTGATAGAAAGCAGTTCTGCTAAAGGGGTTGACAAGCTTAACCATGATTAAAGAATGGTCAGGACTTGAGATTCCATGAAAAATAGCAAGCCCAAATTAGATATGTAAAATACAGTGCAATAGACTGAATATACTCTAAAGATAACAGGTCCTAATCTAGAATCTGTAAATATGATCTTCAATTATCAAATTAAAATTTTGAGATGGAAAGAGATTATTCTGGATTAACCAATTGAGCCCTACAAGCAGTAACAAGTATGCTTTATTAGAGGAAGGCAGAAGGGGATTTGAGAAGAGGAAAAGGCAATGTGGCCATGGAAGTAGATATTGGAGTGATGTAGCCACAAGCCAAAGAATATCAGCAGCAACCAGAAGGTGGGAGAAACAAGAAACAGATTCTTCCCTAGCACTCTGGAGAGAGCTGACACCTAAATTTCAGTTGTGTTAAGCCCCCATATTGGTGGTAATTTGTTACTGGAGTCATAAAAAACTAATACACACAATGAGCAAAGAATCATCTCTCAGGTGCTTTTGGGTGTCACAATCACCAGTCCTTATAGAAATAATTCAGGCTCCTCAACCATCAAGAAGTTCAAGTCCAAGCTGAAGCATTTAAGAAATGTTAGATTATTAAACTTAGTAACTGGCCAAAATTTTGCCAATAGGATCCCAATAAAAGCCCAGATTAGGTCAAGATAGATGGAAGAACTGCAAATCACAGCCACCAAATCACAGCACATGGGGAAAGGGAATTCACTCTGAATAATAGGGAGGAAATTAGGAGAGATACAGCAAGCCAGAGGACATCACTGGGCCACTGAATTTCTGATCCAGGGAAGTGGCTTAATTTTAAGTGCCCATTGACATAGGAAGAGGTATGAGGTGGGTGGAAAACATTTACATGCATCCTGGCTCAATCAGGACTGACTCAGAAACTGGATCATGACTAGATCATGGAATTAAAGATATTAGTGGATCCAAGTGTGGAAAGATTATGGAAATGAGACAGCTGGGACATGGAATGCTAAAAAGTTTCAATTGTACTCATTAGGCCACAAGGGAAATAACTCAGAGACCTTTTTTGAGAATGAGACTAGGATAGGATTATCCACATTAGACTGTATGGCCTGGTAGGAAGGTAATTGAAATAGCCAAAGCTGGAGATATAAGAATAAGAAAATGGAGATGGATTAGAAAAATATTTAAGAGACATGGAAGGATGCTTGAATAGGGAATAAGAGGATGGCAGGGCCTGAGGGAGGCAGGTAAATGACAACACCAATCTTTGAAGTACACAAAAGAAAATGTTATGGTAGAACAGAAAGAATGAGTTTGTCTTTAGCTATACTAAGTTTAAGGTATTGATGGGTTATGCCAGGGATGACACTAGAAGTCAAAGGAACTCAGATCTAAAACTCAGAATCTCCAAAATGTGAAATATTTGAAAAAGTTATCTATAATGTGCTCTTGCATCTTCATCCTCCTGACCATCACCATAAAGGGGATACCCCAAAAGTCCCTAAACTTTTAATATCCAAAAAACAACATTTTGAAATGCCACATACTCATAAGAAAAACCTTGCATTGGCAGCACTTAAAAATAAATGTATTAGACATTTCTTAAGTGGGGGAAAATTCTTACCATTAGCCATTTTCTTTTTCTGTTAGTTTTGAGGCCATCTGGTGGAATGGACAGCAGAGAACAGCTATGCATGGATTAGGGGCAGTTGAGAAGGATATTCGGGGAGGACACCAGGATGACCTGATGATGGAAAAGAAGGAATACTTCTGAGAGGACATCAAGTTAGACTTTTCCAGAGCAGTAACTACAGATTTACAAAGAGAGTAACAACCTCAATATATTCATTAACATAGACACCTGAGGAAAAAAAAGATGAGAAAAAATTAATAAGGACACAGATCTGTCTGGGAAGAAAATGTATGCTATACATCAGTTGTAGATTCTGTAGTCCTTTCTAACAAAATGCTTAGGTGTACAGTGCTCTATTACAGAATACAAACAGTTCCCCTTCTAGCTTGTAATTTGTCATGGCTCGTACTAGCTGAAATGTGGAAATGGATTAGAGGGGGAGTATATGAAATTCCAGATTAGACAGTCTGGGAAGGATGACATGTGGGAAGGCAGTGAGGTTTACTGTGAAGATGAAAAAGAGTTTGATATAATCTCAGTCCTCAACCAGTGAGTTTAGAGATAAATAAGGTTCTTTAGCCCCATAATGAAGACCCCACAGCAGGAAGTGGTGACTATAAACTAGCACATCTCACTTAAGAAGCTTTTAGACTCTCAAATATCCAAACTGAATACATAAAAGACCTATTAAAATATATGTAAATAAACATGAACAAATTAGATCTTATATGTAAGACCTATTATGAAAACACATCTATCACAGTGTCTCTGTTTAAACTTCAAGGCCATGAGAAGTTCATGCAGTGTTGATATTCCAAAATGGATGACATTATCAACAAAAGCTAAAAACATAGCCAAAATTAATCATACCACCTTATATTTGCATAGTACTCATATAATGCTGAGGCCTCCACTCTAGGCTACAAAGTTTCAAACAGAAATAGCTGCCATCCCAGAGCTTGGGTCACTGGGGAGGCGTGGCCAGCCTGCAAACCTCTACAGGCCCCTCGCCCAGGCCACCCCTCACCCCAAGGGAACCCCCACCCTGATCTGGGACACTCTTCAGGGCAAACGAGCTGGCCCCTACCCATGCACCAGGCCTCTATCCTATCTAATAAAAGAGTAATTTGCAGATTGACCATCATTCCAACACATAAGAGGGCTGCCCCCATGTAGTCAAAGATCCTGCCCTCATGTGGACACAAGATGGACACCACAAGATGGCCAGCAGGGGAGGGCTGTTGGGAGGTCCCAGGCCCTGCAAGGGAGGGCAGTTGTGGGTGATCAGGCCAGCAGGGGAGGACAGTTGAGAGGGACCAGGCCTGCAAAGGAGGGCACTTGGGGGTGATCAAGCCTGCAGGGCAGGGCAGTTAGGGGTGATCAGGCCGGCAAAGCAGGGAAGTTGGAGACAAACAGGCTGGCAGGGGAGCTGGGCTGAGGGACGCCCCCTGCCTCCCATGCATGAATTTTTTGCATCGGGCCTCTAGTAATATATAATATAATAAATGTGTGTATTTTATCAGTTTCAAATTTTCCATAATTTAGACTATCTTAGGATATATCAATATTAAATAATCTATCAATTTGCTATGAACCTCCAAATAATTGATATTTTAGGTGGCTTTGAACAGTTCATTTTGGCTCTTGTTCCCAGTACAAATTGGTTTAAAATATTCTAATTTATATAGTCTGTGCTTAAATTTTATTCACTGTGATGGGTCATAGCACTTATTCCTCTGGGAAACCAGTTTACTTTAATATGAGATTTACTACACGTGAAAAACTACCAGTATAATGTTAACACTTGATTGTCTTCTTGTACATCTAAACCTTTGAGCAGGACTCCAGAATTTTATTTGTCAGGATTGCTTCTCTTGGTCCATTGGCTATGTATTGAAATAGTACCGCCCCCTCCACCCCCCCCTTCTCTGGTTGCTTTGTTTGGTTTGAGTAGATCTGAATTTCAGCAATTTCAGAATTGCCCACTACCTCCCTGATTTTAAAAGTAATGCCCTGTGAGTTATTAGCCCTGTTGCATTGCTGGCATCTGTTTCCTATTTCTAGGATTTTTGTAGAGAGTGCTAGTATTTTATTTCATCACATGTCTTATATTTATGAGAAACTCAAAGGGCTTTTACGGATTTTATTTTTTGGTATCTCATCTTCTAACAGCTCTCTGAGGTAGGTAGCATGCAGTTTTATCTTCATTTTGCAGGTGTTATAATAGTGGTATCACACAACTTGATGTAGACCCCATAGCAGGTCAGGGCCCAGTGAAAACCATCTCTTCAGTTTGTCAAACTCGATTTCAGTGATCCAGATGTCAAATAACTTAATTTTAACACCTACTCAATTTTGTTTTTGCATGAAATATTATTAGCACTTGTAAGATATCCAGTGGTCCAATTTTAGTATTATTTTTTCCCTCTTCTGCGTCCTATAATCCATTATCTTTTGTTATACACACACACACAATACGTTGTTGTACAATACTAGAGGCTCAGTGCAAGAAATTTGTGCAAGGGAGTGTGTGTCCCGCAGCCCAGCCTGCACCCTCTCCAAACTGGGACCCCTCGAGGGATGTTCAACTGCCCGTTTAGGCCTGATCCTACCAAGCAGTCAGACATCTCTCTCATAATCCAGGACTGCTGGCTCCCAACTGCTCACCTGCCTTCCTTCCTGATTGCCCTTAACTGCTTCTGTCTGTCAGCCTGATCACCCCCTAACCACTCCTGTGCCAGCCTGATTGATTCCTAACTGCTCCCCTGCCAGCCTGTTTGCCCCTAGCTGCCCTCCCCTGCCGGCTTGGTCACCCCTAACTGCCTTCCCTGCAGGCTTGATCGCCCCCAAATGCTTTCCCTTGAAGGCCTGGTCCCTTCCAACTGCCTCACCTGCTGGCCATCTTGTGGCATCCATCTTGTGTCCACATAGGGGCAGCCATCTTGTGTGTTGGAGTGATGGTCAATTTGCATATTACTCTTTTATTAGATAGGATTCTTAGATAGGATAGAAGCCTGGTGACATGTGGGGGCCAGCTGGGTTGCCCTGAAGGGTGTCCAAGATTAGGGGGAGGTTCCCTTGGGACATGTGGCAGCCTGGGCAAGGTGCCTATGGTGGTTTGCAGGCTGGCCATGCCCCCGCTAACCCAAGTGAAGGCCTTGGTATCTGGGATTTATTTATCTTCTATAATTGAACTTTGTAACCTTGAGTAGAGCCAAGCTTCCTGCTCACTCCATGGCCACAGCCATTTTTGTTGGGATTTATTTATCTTCTATAATTGAAACTTTGTAGCCTTGAATGGAGGCCTGGGCCTACCAGGGTATGCAGAAAGCTTGGCTTCTTCCATTGCCGGGAAACCCAAGCCTGCTGCTCACTCCATGGCCATAGCCATCTTGGTTGGGTTGATTTTTTTGCATACTCGCTCCTGATTGCCGGGTGGGCATGGCTTGTGGATATAGTAAAGTGATGGATAATTTGCATATTACTCTTTTATTAGATAGTAAGTGTATAAATATACTTTGTATGTATAATAGAAATATACTTTAGCCCTGGCTGGTGTGACTCAGTTGGTTAGAGGGCTCTCTTAAGTTCCAAAGGGTTATGGGTTCAATTCCTGTCAGGGCACATACCCAGGTTTTGGGTTCTATCCCCAGTCAGGTGCATTCAGAAAGGAATTAAGCAATGTTTCTCTCTCACATCAATGTTTCTCTCTTCCTCTCTCTTTCTAGAATTAGTGATGAACTTGTCCTTGAGTGAGGATTAATACATACATATACACATATACACATATTCTCTCTCTCTCTCTCTCTCAAAATAATTTATATACAAAGTTGGAGTTACTTGGTCAAGAGACTATATGCTTCTATTTGAGATTTCAGTTTTATCAGCTTATTTTACATTTTGACTAACTTTTTTGCCAGTTTAACATATGCTATAGGTATTAGCTAGAGATATGAAAATATTTAAAAGGATATACAACCCTGACGGTGAAAAATGAAAGAAAGTAAGAAATACAATAAATTGAACAGCAGGTACTCATTAATAAGTGAAATAAGTTTTAAAATTTAATTCTTTTATGCAAGGCACAATTACCCCAAAGTGAGCTTATGCTGTAACTTCCATATACTTTTCCTCAAATGTTAGGATCTTTTTTTCTCTCTTTCTGAGGGCAGTTAATACATTTTTTAAAATGTAAATGTTTATTGCAAATGTAAGTGTTCGGTCAGGTTTGCCAGAGTCTTCAAAGGGACGTCTCACCGGGCTTTGTGTCTGCATTGTAGGGTCTGTGCAAGGCTTTTTCTTCTTCAAGACTGACTTGTGAGTGCCCTACTCTTTTGCCAAGTGGCATTAATTATCCTTCTGCTTCTAGAGCACTGGGCTGCCTGGCAGGGCAACCTCCCAGTTTCTGGAGTCGGAGGCACTGGGTTGGTTTGTTGCTGTGGCATGGCAGTGATGCAGGTTCTCACACAGCTGCTTCAGGACTCAGCCTCCAGACTGTGTGAATTTCCTAAGCCCTGAGAGGGGATTTAGAGCACCTGGAGGGGGGATGCAAGGCGCCACCCCTCCACTTTGTCAGCCTCTCTTCCCACCCCCTGTGCTTCTGAGAACCACCCAGCTGCAGTGTTTTTGCCTTGAAACCATTTGGAGCTGCTGGAATGGAGGCCACCCAGAGCTTCTGGGAGCAGCTGTGGCTGCAGGTCTCCTATTGGCCAGAGCAGAGAAGGCTCTCACTTATCTCCACTGAACACGGGTGGTCACGATCCCTTAGGATAAAGCAATTTCTCACTGTCTGGGGGTGGAAGCTATTGTCCTCCTTTCCAGCTTGTTGTTTGAAGTCATTTTGTTAGGCTTCCGGCGTCTGCTGACTCACAGACACACACATGAAAACTCCATCCCTTCCCTCCCTCATCCCCATTTAATGGCTTTTGAAATAACAGAAGATAACAAATCTCCCTGCTAGGGCTTAAACAGTAAGAAGGAACTGATCACACAGGTTCACAAAGTACGAAAAACTTCATCCAGCCTTCCTCTTTCCCTGCGAACTCTATTTCCTTTTCTGTTCCTGTCTCCCCTCCTTAAACATTTTGGCTGAGCCCCAAGCCTAAATGTGGCTCGCATGTGATTACAGACACATAAGTCACATTGGGGCTCTTTGTAGACGACCAAGTTTAAGGATGCCATTTTTGTGTCCCCAATAAAAACTTCCCACTTCTAATGAATATTTTATAAAGACACTTCTTCACCTACTTCTCTCATTTGAGCTGAACTGTAATTAAAATGAATGAAGAACTTGATTCCTGGTGTGTGCACCTGGACTCTTTGTGGAGTCTCTCTTAATAGTCTGTCTTAGGATTTCTAAAGCAGAAAATCAAGCTTATTCACAATAGAAGCTTATAGTTTTAGAAACCGCGTGGATAGGAGTACTATAATTTTGCAAGATTTGGCAGGTCATCAATGAACCCAGTAGCCACAGTGACCAAGACTGAAAATGGAGAAAGTCAGGTCTTTTTCTTAATTACTTTTAAACCATGTTAGCACATTCTCAGAGTCAGAACACAGTTCCCATATTTCATTGTAGTGATTTTTTTTTCTTGCAATAAAATAATGTTCTGCAAACTGGAACCAGAGGAATGGATACATGAACAGTCTCAAAGAGGTCAGAAGGGAGAGGTGTGCATGGGACTGGGTAAGAGAAGGCGAAGAGAGTAGTTGAAAAGCATATATACACAGACACAGACAACAGTGTGGCAAAGGCCAGGGGAGGGGTGGTGGGGCATGGGTGGAGGTGGGCAAAGGAAGAAAAATGGGCGACATCTGTAATAGTGTCAACAATTAAAAAATGATTTTCTTACTTTTTTTTTTTTTTAGCACAAATCGGACCTTTTATTCATTGAGGAAAAATTAAAAGAGTGTATAAACAGCATTCCTACATGGTGGCATTATAAATGTCCTACAGTTAGTAACATGTACTCATTGTGTACTTAGAAAATTCCCAATATATCAGATCCCTTTTGTGTGGGTCACTACATGCCCAACTACATAAATCACTTAACCAATAATATGTACACCTTTCTCAATGATATTTTAGACTAATATAATGATTTAAAATAGTCTCTGTCCTCTAAATTATTGTTCTCAGTTCATGAAAATACTGCTTAAAAAGGACTGGAAAATCACTTTAGCATGTTTTACAGAACAGCTCCCAGGACCCTAGGCTTCATTATTCTTAATAATTTTCAAAAGGGACTCTGTTCTTTAGGTAACCATTCATTTCTAGACCTTCTTAAAACAAGCCACAGCCTGCTACAGATATCCTGCCAGTTTCTAGCCAATGGAAGGTTCTGGAAAGTAGATCATGTTCCCTTGGTGGTAGGTATGATATAAATTTTAGATGTGTTTGTGTTTGACATAAACATATACAGCTCCTAGTACGAAAATCAAAACCTTTCCATTTCCCTAAGGCCCACCTGCAGTGCTTGTGCCTTGAATGCAGATGGTAATAAAGGAAGGCTCGCTCTGTGTGGAAATGCTGGGCATCTCTGCTTAGGTTAGAGCCTTTGCTCCAGGCCTCAGGGGATAAAGACAGAGGCTGCCCTGGAGCCCTGGAGCCTTTGCAGACTAGGTAACTGCCTTTCTGAGGAGGATCTTGTCTGCAGCCTCCCACAGTGTAGGGAGAGGGAATGGGGAGCAGAGGGAGGAGGGAGATAATTCAGTCTCTGCTAATTGTCAGGCACTGTGCTGAATGCTGTCCATACATTTCACTGAATCTGCCATAGTCTTGACAACGAACTATTTTATAAATGATGCAACACAGAACTTCAGGGCTCAGACGTTGGGGCCGACTTCCCGTGTTTGAATCATGACTTTGCTACCTTCAAAGTACGTGGCAGCACAATGCTTCCCTTTCCCCATTTGTGAAGTCGGGATAGTAACAGAACCAACTTCAATTGTTTGTTGTTGGGATGAGTAAATTAAGTATTATAAAGTGCTTAGAAGAGCACCTGCCAAATGCTAATAAGATCAGTGTTTGTTAAATAAAAGAAAGAAATAGGTTCATGAACCTGACCTGCGTCTGTTGGCTTGAAAAAGATCATCTTTTCCCCTCAACACCCACCACACTCCCTTTCTTTTCTTCCTAGTTACATTTGAGTCCCCAGAGTCTGAGTCAAACTAGAACCAGAGGAATGGATACATGATTGGTTCTCTTCATTCCTCCCCACTGTACCTGATCAGGGTGGCTTTGTGATCCCCATATTACTCTGGTTTCCCCTTTTCCTTGTCCTGGCAGGGACATTCTAAGGCCCATGACTTGGAGCTTAAACATGTAAGGCTATGCGTGTAGGTAGGTGTAAGGATTTCCCCAAAATCTCTGGGGTTGCTCAGGATTTAAGGATGGACAAAATGACCCTTTGTTGTTTCTTTTTGTCTGATTTATTTTTCAATTAGAAGTTGACACAATATTACATTAATTTCAGGTGTACAACATAATAATTAGACATTTATGTGCCTTACAAAATACACCACCACAAGTCTATTGCCCTTCCTTTTGATGTTTCTTACTGTTATTTTGTGTGTTGGTTCCTTTATGTTCTCAAAAAAGGAAGCCTCTTTCAAACAAATTCTGTGTCATTCACCTCTCATTGTCCTCATTCCAGGCAGTGGGCTCCCTGCTGAGCACACAGGTAATAGCTCATGAGTGTTTGGATTGAGGACGGAGAAGGTCACATTTAATGGCTTTATTCTGTCTCTAAACATAGAGTGACACAGGGCAGCTGCTTTTCCTCTTCATGGTGGCAGGATCAAGAGTTTATGGTCTGGATTTGGGGATTTTTGACATGTCTTTGCTTGTCCTAGCAATTTCTGCTAGGATTTTCAGTTCTAAGCATATGTCCCTCTATCTGAGGTCTTCAAATGTTGTGGATTTGGCATAAATCTGTGTATCTTCTGCCAATTTTCTTCTTTATACTCTCTTAAGAAATGCTGCTAAATGTGGAGATTGTATTTACACAGTCCTTAGGTGTGACGATGAGGAACATAACATTTGGTCTCCACTAAGGAAAATATGGAAAGGGGTTTGATTACTCTTGCTTAAGTCCCACCTAACTCACCCACACACATCCAGTTTATTTTGGACAGGTTTTTCCAATAATGTTAAAATTTATGTAAACTGCAATGGAGTTTTTCACTAAGGATTCAGAAGTCTTTAAGGCAAGACAACACTATTAATAGAATGTGGATGTGTGTGGTTTATTTTTGTTTTCAAAATGGAAATGTTTCTTTGGGGTTTTGGCATGCTCTTTGATATGTTGAAAGATGAGAAAACATCATTTGGGAAACTCAGCACTTATACCATATTAGGAAATTTACAGTGCCTCAGATTTCACATTTAATTTTTTAATTGCCTGGTTTGGTAATAGAAAAATTTCAAGCTTCTCTCTTTCATTTAGAGTTACCACCACTTTTTTTGCCCTCTCTCCAGTGGTGGGCTGTTGCCAGCTTCTACTTCCTGTCCCAGCCCCCACAGGATCTGGAAAAGGAGTTCATCACATGTCCTTTGGAATCAATATCATGTTGGCTTCTTACATACTGTTTTGTGTGTACAATACCACACATGCAGTTATTTTCTATGGGTCTTGAAAATATCATAAAGTGCAACTGAAATTGAGTTTATTTTGGAAGCTTTTTAGTTATTTTTGAAAAGAGGGTGGTATTTAAAAGAGGATAATGAAATGTACATAATAAATCAAAGAAAGAGCTACCATCTGTAGTATTTAAGACACACACCTAGATATCATAAAAGAGATAGAGGGAGGGAGGAAGGAAGAAAGAGAGAGAGAGAAAAAAGGGAAGGGAAGAGAAGGGAAGGGGGAAGAGAGAAGACTAGATGGGAAAGAAGAATACATAGGAGAGAGAAGAAGAGAATTAGGTTTATGCTTCTGGAAAAATTAAGACCCAAAATAAAGCTGACATTTACTCTTCTTATAAGAACCTTCCTTGAAGAAAACAATGATGAAAGGACTTTCTAAAAGTCATTTCTTGTGGACAATAAAATGTAGAAGGAGCAATCCTGTATGTCATCTCTATAAGTCATGCAGAACCCAGGTTAAGAAGGGAAGTTTGCTCTCATCTAGGAATTAAGACTTTAGCATTAGGCAGCTGAGAGTGGGGAATTTCGTTTTCCATGGACAGTTTTCTCTAAATGTTATTGCAATTAAAATATTTACATTACTTTTAAAAATTTATATTACTTTCTACAATTTTCCATTGTAGAAAATTTTGAAAATACAGAAAGCCCTCCAAAATAAAATAAAAATAAAGTGTAATTATATAAGCTAGAGAGAATTTTAATATATTTAGTATTTATTTCTATGTGCTTATATCACAGTGTGTACAGTTTTGAACTTTTCCTTCTGGATAATAAAATAAAAACATTTGATGGTTGTATTATAATTCTTTATGGGACGTTATCACAATTTATTTTTAAATTTCCTATGGATTTTTTGCTGTACCAATTGTGTTGTTCTTGATGGTTGCTTATTATGTTAGGTTAAGCATTGTAAAGAGCACCTTTGAGTATGAATAGTGTTTTCATTATCCTCTTTTATCAAATTAGTGTTCTACATGGAAACCACTGTCTTTTTAAGGACCTCTGCACATAGTTGCAAATTGCTTCTCAAGAAAGTTGTACACTGTCAACACTGACATTTCAGAATGCCCATCTAGATGCTCCTAAGCCAATATTGACTTCCCTCTTTAAAAAAAAAAAAGATTTCCCTAATATGGCAGGAAAAATAGTATCTTATTTATTACTTTAATTAATATTTCTTTGCATTAATTGTATTGTTAAACATTTTATTTTTATATTTTATTGGCAATTTGTTCATTGGACTTTTTTAATGAATTCTTTATAAGCATATTTCTATTCTACTGAGATTTTAATTATTACTTTATGGATTGCACAGACATTAAAATTTTAAAATTTGGTGATAAATGCTTTGTAACATCATTTTTCTTCTTTTTCCCATTAGTTTTGATCTTCTCTTTATTTTTCTCTTGCTCTACTGAATTCCTTCAGAATTTTCTTTCCTTTTCTATGTAATTTGACTTTACAGTTCTCCAGCCCACTTTTCCAAATTAATGTCCTTACTGGGGATTTATTTCCTATTGCCACATGACTTGCAAATTCCATTTCAACCTCTGTGTACCTGATCCCACACTGGGCATCCTTTTCCAGGCTTTTCGTTGTCTTACCTTTTAAGACAGAGAAGTTATAGTCAATTAATATTTGACCAAATAGGCAAAACATACAATGGGGTAAAAATAGTCTATTCAATAAATGGTGTTGGGAAAATTGGACAAAAGTAAAACTAGACCACCTTCTTGCACCATGCACAAGAATACACTCAAGCCCTGGCCAGTTTGGCTCAGTGGATGGGGCATTGGCCTGCAGACTAAAGGTCAGTTCTGGTCAAGGGAACATATCTGGGTTGCGGGCTCGATCCCCGGTGGGGGGTGTGCATGAGGCAGCCGATCAATGATTCTCTCTCATCATTGATGTTTCTATCTCTCTTCCTTCCTTTATGAAATTAATAAAAATATATTAAAAAAGAGTAAACTCAAAATGTATTAAAGATTTAAATATTCGACTTGAAACCATAAGAACTCTAAAACACAGGCAGTAAAATCTCAGGTATTTCCCAGCAATAATTTTTTTTCTGATATTTCTCCTCAGGCAAGAAAAATAAAAGAAGAAAATAATCAAATGGGTCTACATTAAACTAAAAATTTTTGTACAGCAAAGGAAACCATCACCAAAATGAAAAGACAACTCACTGAATGGGAGAACATATTTGCCAATGATACATCTGATAACGAGTGAACATCTAAAATTCATAAAGAACTTATACAACTCAACACCCCCCAAAAAATCCAGTTAAAGAAACAGGCAAAGGACCTGAATAGACACTTCTGTAAAGAGGACATACAGATGCTAATAAACATATAAGATGTTCAACATCACCATCATCAAAGAAATGCAATGAGATATCACCTAACACTTGTTAGAATGGCTATCATAAAAAAGATCAATAAACAAGTGTTAGCAAAGCTGTGGAGAAAAGAGAACTCCTTATGCACTGTTGGTGGAAGTGCAGACTGGTTCAGCCACTGTGGAAAACGGTATGGAATTTCCTCAAAAAATTGAAAGTGGAACTGCCTTATGACCTAGCAATTCCATATCAGGGAATACATTTGAAGAAGCCTGAAACACTAATTCAAAAGAATATATGTACCTCTATGTTCATTGCAGTGTTATTTACAATAGCCAAGATCTGGAAGCAGCTCAAATGCCCATCAGAAGATGAATGGATAAAAAAGCTATGGTACATCTATACCATGGAATACTCCTCAGCTATAAAAAAGAAGACATTCTTACCCTTTTTTGATAGCATTTATGGATCTCGAGAGCATTATGCTAAGTAAAATAAGCCATCCAAAGAAAGACAAGTATCACATGATTTCACTTATACATGGAATGTAATGAGGAAAATGAACTAATAAAATAGAAACATACTCATAAGCACAGAACAGACTGGACATGTCAGAGGCGAAGGGGGTTGCAGAGCTGGGTTAAAAGGTGAAGGGATTAAGCAAAACAACTCAGACACAACAGTATAGTGAATGCCAGAGAAAAATGGGGGAGAGGTTGATACAAGAAGATAAAGGGGGCATAAATGGTGATGGAAGGAGACTTGATTTGGGGAGGTAAACACACAATCCTAATGTATAAAAATCCAGGGTCTGTAACATCCACAATGACTGGAGGCTCAACCAATTGGAAATCAGTGCTGGGTTGCTGTGGTGACCCAGGACTGACTGCCTGCAGGAGCCCAGACCTAACACTGATGGCCGAGGGGGCTGTGGAGAGAAGCCTGGGAAGAAAGAAGCAGGGTCTGATTCGTAGCCTTCATCAGAACTGTTGATCAGCACTTGACACTCTTTCACTCCAGGCCTGGCCATCAGCCACACTTCCCTTTCTCTTAGGCCTCCCATCAGGTTGCTGATCAGTCCTGCCTCTCTGATTAGGCCTGTTGAAACTGACCAATCCAAAGCAAATCTGGGTAAAGTGTGAGGAGCCAATAGCTGCCTAGGAGGAAGAGCTTTTGACACTGACTAGCATATAAACCAAACAATCAGAACTAAATCTGGGTGAAATGTGAAGAGCCAATGACTGCTTAGGAGGCAAAGCTTTTGATGCTGACTTGGCATAGAAACTGACCAAGCAGGACCTAATCTGGGTGAACTGAAAAGGCAAAACCTAAGATGGGGGCTGTGGAGGGGTTTTAAGGACAATAGCTGTTTGGTGTAAGGTGTAGGAAAGCAGTTCAATTTTTTAATGACCGTTTGGCAGTATAGTATCTATGGCTGACTATCAGTCCAGATATAGGGATTATGTATTTTTGTCCACCAAGAACATCTCCTCCTGCTGAAAAAGGCTCCCCTTCTGCCATTTAAGCAATCCTATTCTATATAATCTATATTACTAAAAGGGTAATATGCTAATTAAAGCAGGTCAACCGGCCATCTTCCAGATCTTCGACTTCCTTCCTGACAAAGCCATGGTGGTGGGGGCTGAGGCAGAGGCCATTAGGGGTGATCAGGCAGGCAGGGGAAGGCTTTTGAGGGTGAGATCAGGCTGGCAGGGGAGGGCAGTTGGCGAGATCAGGCCAGCAAGGGAGGGATATTTAGGGGTGATCAGGAAGGCAGAGGAAGTTGGGGGTGAAATCAGGCCAGCAGGGGAGAGCAGTTGTGGGTGAGATTAGGCAGACAGGCAGAGGAGTTAGGGGTGATCAGGCAGCAGGCAGATGAGTGGTTTGGAGCCAGCAGTCCCAGATTGGGAGAGGGAATCCAACCACCTGTGGGATCGGGTCTAAACCAGTGGTCAGACATTCCCCAAGGGGTCTCCAATTGGAGAGGATGCAGGCTGGGCTGAGTGACACCACCTCTCACCCCCTGTGCACAATTTTTGTGCACTGGGCCACTAGTACAATATAAAGAGGATGTATTATAGAACTATACACCTGAAACTTACATAATTTTATTAATGCATCCCAATAAATTTAACAAAAATAAAAGAAAAAATAGAGCAGTTAGGTCACTTCTTGAGAAAAATATCTCCTGAATACTTCAGCAGGCAGTGATTTGTCCTTACTCTGCAGTGCTCATTTGGCCCTTATCATGCATGCACTGACTTAGATCTTTAGTTATGCTGCCATCTCTGTATGTTTGTCACCCTATGTAGACTGCCAGGTCTTGCAAGCACAGATGCTGTTGTTTCATTCTCTGCATAGAACCTTCCCACCTTGTGTACCCCAAGCACACACCTAAAACAGTTTCCCAGGCAGGGGACAACAGTACTAGGAAAATGTTGATTGATCACTCTGGTGGTTCTTTTTCCATCTGGTTTCCATTTCCTTTTGCTTTTTCATTTCTTCTTCTTGGTTTCCTTCTTCAGGATAAGAAATCACTTGGTATATTTACTTGGGAAACTGTGTCCTCTACTTGTTCCCTTCTCTCTGAAACATTACCTGATGCCTTCTTCATAATGTGTCATGTTCAACTACCACAGAATCTTGAGGTTCAGAAACTGGCTAGCTAGCTAATTTTCTCATTTTTCATTATATAATTTTATTTTCTTGGCAGACTAGTCAATGTGATTTTCTAATTCTTAGTACACTTCTTACCTCTCACCTCCTCTGCCAGCTCCCTGTGTTTTTAACCCAGATTTGGCTCTTCAGATGTGTGAGGTCCTCCCCATGTTTTAGAAAGGGCATGGCACATACGCGTGAAGAATAAAGATAACACACTGAGTAGTGAAATGTGGGCCCTTATTGTACTAGAACAGTGGTTAGCAAACTCATTAGTCAACAGAGCAGCAAACCGTGGCTCGTGAGCTGCATGGCTCGAGAGCTGCAGTTTCCCAACTACTGCACTAGAAGATCAGGAGGAGCGAGTGGCTGAGTACCTTTATTCAAGAAAGGCCTTATAGTTGCGGATGATTATGGATAATGATGTATTGGTAAGCTTCACTTGGAGCATGGGGAAAGAGAGGGCATTTAACAGTTGGAAGAAGAATAAAGCTCAAGAACTGTTAATAGTAGATAGTAGTAGTTGGTGGAAATGAACATGGTATGTAAGTGGAAAATTAAGGATAATAAGAATGTCTGGGCCCAAAATGGGGAAGAGGGGAACATAATTATTTATCAAAAAGAAATAGGTGCTCTCCCTCCATGGAGCAGGCACGTGCCTTTCCCCTCCCCCTCCCCATCCCCCTCTTCCTAGGCGGATTACCTTACCTTTACCTTTCTTCTAAGCTCCAAAGGCCTTCATTTTGCCTCTGTAACTTATTTCCTGAGCCCTTTTCTTCTACGGCTCACTTCTCTACCTCTGTGACTTTCTAAATATGTTCTCTTACAGTTTAAAGGAAAAAAAATAAAAAGAAGCCAATCTATGCTCTATGTGGCAGTATACCATGAATATCTATAGCCCCCCAGTTTTCTTCAGATTCTGCCCCTGCCGTCATTCTGCCTCTCAGAGCACTTCTCCTTTCTGCTCTTTCTTATTTAGCCTTCTTCTGGAAATGACATTCTCTATTGACCTATTAAAATGTTCACAAAGAATTTCACAGACACTCATTTGATGCTTCTTTTATGGTTATAATAATCATGGGCAAGCATTGCTACGTCATTTGAAAAGCAGGAATCCGAAGGAAAGGGGAAGCAGGAATCTGAGGCTCACTGAAGCCACAGAACTAACAAGGAGCAGAACCGGACTGTGAAGCTAGAGCCCAGATGTAGCTGGTGCTCTTTGTGACCAATCATGCCATGCCTGCCGTTGTGATCATTCATTCGATGGTTTTGGTGGATTTTGAATGATCACCTCCTGTGCGCTGGGCTCCCAGTTGCACATGGCACACTTCTTGCTGCTGCTTTTATTTGGATGAGATCAGAGACACAAAGCTGACGGAGAATTAGATGATGCTGCTGAGCTGGGGAAGCCTGGTTGCTGCGGTTGCACCCAGAAGGACTTTAAGGCTACGATTGTTGCAAGGACTTAGGCTTCCTGGAGTAAGTGATATCTTACTTGAGATATTAAGAAAGTGGTAATTAATGGTAGTGGTTCCCCCCCCCCCCCCCCCAGGAATTAGTAACGTCAAGGGCAAAAGGTAAGAGGATAATGGTAAATTTGGGAAATTAAGAATAGTTGAATTGGCCTGGAATGTGGAGTGTACATTGGAGAAGGGCAGAAGATGGGACTACAGAGGTAGGCAGATGCCAGGCCATGTGTGGGTTTAGAAACCATGATGAGAGATTTGCAACGAGGAACCATCTGAGAGGTCTGGAGCCTGAGTGGCACGATCAAGCGTGCAGGGCAGAAGGGCTTCTCCGGTGCCACGGGGAGGATGATCAGCCACAGTAGAGCCATTAGCAGAGGCAGCACAGCAATTCTCTTGTTCAGTGTCTGGAGTCATCTGATAGACTCAGAAGGGCAGGGCTAAACAAGGTGGAAAGTCTTACATGGCTTGGGTCTCAAGTTAGGAAAATAGCTTAAGAAACCCTAACAGCAACATAGACCTGACCTTCATACTACCTCTGTCCAGCTAGATTACCAAGGCTAACTTTGATTTTATTAAAATTCTATACTTTTTTTTGTGTGCCTCCAAGTCATGGGTCTAAAAAAGTAAGCTTTAAAAAAACAAAACACAACAATATATATATTTTTCTAAAAGTTTAAAATAATGTTAAAGTATCTATCTACAACAAATACAATAAAAAAAAAACCATCTGTAAAACACAGTGTAGTTCAGGAGTTTTTCATTACGGGTTGGGTTCACCAAGAAGACCATGGTGCAATGTAAAGCGGAGAAGCTTGGTGGAAGTGCAAGCGCCCCTGTAGGTAGCCAGCGTGGGCTCAGGCTGTCAGGGCTCCCAAACCTGTTGCCTAATAGAGCTGCTTTGTCTACTAAACACTCTTCTCTTGTAGTCCTTTCTACATTTTTTTTTTCATAAGCATCCCTTTAGAGAAGACTTTAATGTGTCCCTTCCTTTCCCCCAAAAGAGGGATGACAGATTATTTCAAGGAGCAGCAGAGGGTCGGGGAGGAGACAATGAGGACCTAGGTCCTTAAGAACTCTGAACTTGCTGTGTCCCCCTTCAGCATCCCTTGGGTGGCCTCCATGTTTCTGTTACCTTGGTAGAAAGAATACGTGACTCCCCTGCCTGCCTTGAAGTCTTGTTGCGATGGAAACTGCCATTCCACACACCATTCCACAGATATCATGCTTGACTAAGTCCAGTCAGAGGCCACAGACTGGCATTTCCCCTTTGTTTCTCCTTCTTGTGTTTGCCAGGCGCTTTAAAATGGATGGGGATAGATGGGAGGGTGGGCAACGTGGTGTGTGAGAAAGCTGTGTCAGAGGTAGACGCTTGAGGATTTCAGAAGATAATCCTGTGGAGGGAAGAGCAGAGCAAATGGAAAAGTCTGTGTCCTTTTAAGCTTCTCCTGGACGCAAAGGCTTTGATCCTGTGATGAGTCTGACGGTAATTTTCTGGATTTCTGGGTGAGATAGGATATGAGTGAATAGATTCAGGGAGCTGTTGTTCCTTAGTGAGTTTTTCTGTCCCATTTTCACTGAATTGACCAATACTCTGAGCTCTGTGGTGAACATGTTGGGGCTGTGACCTGGGTTTAGGCGAAACATCAATTAAATCTGTGAACTAAGAATCCAGCCTTCTGATGACTTTCTTTAGCTTGCCTTTGATACAAAGTGTAATCTTTTAGAAAGCACAAACAATTTGTGGAGATTATCATTCATGAGGGGTCAGTACCCTGGCTAGAGTACATTTCTGTTTGCCCTCTGATATTTTCTTTTCCTCTCGTCTAAGTCCTTTAATAAGTATCTTAGCGAGAAGGGCTCTGGCAGAGAGCAGACTAGTCACCTCCTCCCCCAGCCAGACTTTCTCTTCTGGAGATTATTTTCTCTTTGTTCCTGTTTATACAGCAGAGTTTCAGAAATTAGAAAAGAAGGTGCTCAAATTGTCATGGTAATCAGTCCAACTAAAACATTCAGTTTCACACCTTATGTGGGTGTAGGTAGGACTCACTCCTGCCTTGGCAATGGAATTAGCTTCCCAGAACCTGCTCTGCCTTCCCCCACTTGTTCTTCTGTTTCCTCTAATTGTTAGTAGTCTTGTTTAGGTGGCCTTCATTTACAAAGTGCACCTTCAGGCAGCAGTCAGGGACTCTAGTTTGCAGTCAATCAGACCTGAGGGGAAAATCTCATCTCCGTTGTGTTCTTGGACAAATACTTTTACCAACCTCAGTTTCCTCATTTGTGAAACGGTCTTCATGATGAATGCTGTCATTTTTAAAGAGCCTGTGACCTAATAGCTATTGTTATTATTACCTTGCTAGATCACTGTATAAATAACACAGTATTTGAAAGAATAGTCTCACCATCAGTACTCCTGCTTTTTATTGTTGTTACCAACTTTGGCATAGGCAAGAACATACTAGTAAATGGTTGAAAGAAATAGATCATTCTTACCCCAAATAGTGTGTGCACAGACATTTCCTCTCTTTCTGTCATTCGTGTGTATACTCTTGTTCTGTCTTTTGAATCTCACAGCAAGTTCAAGCAGCAAAATGAAAAGGCTGTACACTTCCTGGGAGACAGACTGCTGTCACAGGGACTGTCTGGTTTAGAGAGAGCAGTGATGCCCAGTCAGCATTTCCAGGTAGCCCTGCAGGGACAGATGTGAATTCCTATTTGATAATCCAAGGGCCATTCTGATTTTCCTGCCTCAGCTGGCTTCTCTCCTCCTCATCCTCTCATAACATTTTCTCTCTCTCTCTTTTTAAAAAATTTGTAATACTTTAAAAAATAAAAAAATAATTAAAAAATAAAAAATAAACACTTTTATTTACATTAAAATAATAAATATTGTGAAATATGCATAACATAAAATATATCACTTTGACCACTTTTTAAATGTACAGTTTAGTGGCATTATATACTGTACCACTGTTGTGCAATCATCACCACCATTCATTTCCAGAACTTTTGCATCTTCCCAAGCCCAAACTCCCTACTTATTAAGCAGTAATTTCTAAGCCTGTTTCCCATCACCTTTGTCAACTACCACTCAACTTTCAGTCACTATGAATTTGATTGCTCAAGATACTTCATAGTAGTGAGATCGTGAAGTATTGCCCTTTGTGACTGGTTATGTCACTTACTATGATGTTTTTGGGGTTCATTTATGTTGTAGCAGGTGTTGGAATTTTATTTCTCTAAAGGCTGAATAATATTCCATTGTATGCACACATCACATTTTGTTTATCTGCTCATCCAACAGTGGGCATTTTGCATTATTTTCACCTTTTGAATAATGCTGCTATAAACACTGGTGTGCAAATATGTAAGTACGTTTTCATCTTTTTATTATGGTAAAGATGATAAAATGTTACACTGGATCAGGGTCTTCATTGTGAATTCTTCAGTAGCAGTAAAATTGATTATGCTATGCATTTTCCCTTTTTTTATGTGGTAAAAAAAAACATAGTATAAAATTTACCATTTAAATCATTTTTAGGTGTACAATGGTGAACAACAATGGGTGCCGAGTTTCAGTACTGCAAGATGGTGGGTTTGATTACACTAGGGACTTCATATAAGTGGGATGATACAGTATTTGTCCTTTTGTGACTAGCTTATTTCACTTGGCATGATGTTCTCCAGATTCATCCATGTTGTAGTATATGACAAGTTTTCCCTTTCTAAGGCTGAACAACTTTCCACTCTATATGCCCCATTTTTTTTTAATGTATTCATCTGCCAGTGGACATTTGGGCTATTGTGAATAATACTGCAGTGACTGTGGGTACGCAGATATCTCTTTGAGAAGTGGAATTACTGGATCATATGGTAATTCATTGTTTAACTTTTTGAGATACCTCCATACTGCTTGCCATACCTGCACTATTGGTGGGAATTTTACAGTGCACGCGGCTTCCTATTTCTCCACAACTTCATCAACACTTACTATTTTTCTATTTTAATTTTTGTAAGAGTGGCTATCCTGGTGTGTGGGGGGTAATAAATCATAGTGATTTTGATTTGTAATGAAATTTTCTAAAGCAGCTTTAAAGAGCTTATTAAAAGCAAACAGACGGATGGAGGTAATAGTTAGTTTAGGAGGAAGCAAAGCTTGGGAAACCCTGGGGTTCCCAAAGTAGTTGTTTGATCTCTGACAGTTCTCTGTGTGCTGGGAAGAGTGCTGTCCTCTGTGCTGCTGTCTCCCAGGCCTGGAGGTCCAGTCTGGCCTCAGTGGTGTGGCTTGGCCGACAGTCCGTCGCCCTCTCATCCTTTTGGAGTCCTGGGTGGTTAGTAAGCATTTTCTCAGAGCAAGTGACTCAGAATTAAATGTAGCTCCAGATACCAAGTTATTTCAAAGAACGATGATGCCTCACTCTTTTTTTTAACCATTTCTATTGACTACTCCTCTGTGGATGAAAAAATATCAGTGCTGATCTAAAGTTAGTGTTCTTTCTTTGGTTCATTCAATGGCATTAATGATATAACCAGAACAATCCTGTCTGATAGAAATATAATGCAAGCTCTATATTTGATGTGACATATTTTCTAGTAGCCATGTTAAAAAACAGGAAGGAAACAGGTGACGTTAATTTTAACAATACATTTTATTGAACCTGACATACCTAAAACACTGTCATTCCAATATGTAATGAATATGAAAAACTGAGGCAGACTACTTTATTTTTCATACTAAGTCTTGATACTCTGCTGCTCATTGTAAGCTCACAGCACTTCTCAATTTGGATTGGCCACGTTTCAAGTGCTCAAGAGCCATGTGTTTCTAGTGGCCAGCTTACTAGACAGTACAGACCTAGCATGTGGAGCCAGGGATATCTGAAGTCCAGAAAAGGCCAGCCCTCAGCTCTGCCTAGTGGTCACGATGTGTCAGTAAAGGACCCATGATGGTGTCCAGAGCTTGTGGAAGAGACCTGTGGTACCAAGCCCAGAAGAGGGGGGTCCCTGCTGCTGCCTTGGGTTGGACTGCCACCCCTAGACCTCATTCCTTTGAACTAGTCCCCTGTGGGGAGAGCGCTGAGCTGGAGTTTGGCATGGGCCCCAGCTCATCAGACATTAACTTTTTGCCTCCTGTGTTAAGAGAGCTGCTGCCAAGTTTACTTTTAATTATAGGCCATGCTCTGGCCCTGGGTCTGCGAGCAGGGATTTCAGCACCACAACCTCACTGCTCTCCCGCGAGCTTTCCATTCCCACAGGCAGAATCCCTCCCCACTTTGGGCATTGCTGGCCTGGACTCCACCCCAGTCCTTTGAGCTGCTCCCAGGAGAAGGTCAAGAGTGTGGTGCTGAGAGAAGGACCTTATCTGAACACCCTTCCCCTCACCTCTGGAAGAGCTCTTAGTTGTTTAGGGGAAGGTCGTGGCCTTGGACGGGCTCCCCTGAATCCACCCTGTCCCCTCTCTGACCACACTCATGCCCAGGTCCTCAGGGAGCTCCAGAGGCACCCACTCAGCCCTGCAGCCGGGCAAGCCTGTGCGGCTCCCAGGCTCCTGCGTGGGGAAGGAAGGGTGGCCAAGACGTGTTTACAGAGAGCTGGCCAGGAAGCGCAAGGAAAGAGGAGGAGCTGTTTCCACTTATCCTCCCACCTCCTTTTGGCTTTCTCTCCTGGCATTGCCGAAGGCCAGCAAAGGGATGGGAATTTGGCAAAGTGAAAGTATATCATTGTATTTCCCCGAGCCCTCCGTCTCATCTCCCTCCTACGGAAGCCAGGCTGGACTTTTTTCTACCCAGTTTACTTAACACTCAGAGACTCGAGATTCCTTTCCTACTGCTGATGTGGAAGAGGCTTGGAAATAGGCTCCTTTCCAGGAGATGAGTGATATGGCAGAAAGACAAGGTCAGACGAGGCCAAGGGACGGGAGCCAGAGTCTTACCAAACTCGGGAAGGCAGCACTGTGACTGCCGGACTTGCTATGCTGATGGAGAAGGGGTGGCCTTGGGCTCCACACAGTCTGGAATCTTCTGTGATAGGTGGAGTTACAGGAGATGAGGAACTTTGGGGAAGGCAGGATGAGTCTGGCCCTTACAAAAACTGGGCTAATGTATGTTGACATGTTAAAAAAACAGAACGATTAATATTACCAGCCTACTGTCAGGCCCTATTTCTTTTAATCATATTTTAAACTTTACACTATTAACATAGATTTCTTTGGGACTTGTTTATACCTTGCACCCTTAGGAATCAGATCCCCTGTGTAAGGATTACAAGAATCTCAGTAATGACCTAAATTAACAAAGAGGCCAAAGTAAAATATTTCTTCTTCCAGGAAAATAAAGTAAATGAAAGCAGATCAATTGCTCTTCTCATTATTCCAAACTCACAAATCTGCTAAGACTCAAAGTTAACTTTTATGATGTACTTTAGCAGAGAGTATTTTTATGAACAAGAACTGTTAACATCAAGAAGTTAGCTCCAGGAAATGAAAAGATTTAAGACAAAAGAAAAGGTCACACGATTTGAATGTCACACATGCATACTCACTCTGTACTGGAATAATGAAAGAGAATCCTTTTGACTGCTGTGACCTATGGTCCTATTCATTTTGGTACCAACAATATTTTGCACCCCCCCCCTTTTTTTAGCTTCATGAGATGTTTGAGTCCCTTCAGCAGGTCAATGGGCCAGCCTAGAAGCTAGCTGGAGTTATAACACAGGCTGGTCAGGCACCACACGTGATGAGCCAGGCCAGAAAGACTGTGGGCTCTGGGTTTGAATCCTGGCTCCACCACTAATTAGCCCTGTATGAGTTATTCAGCCTCTCTTAACTTTATTAATTTTATGTAAAATTAGAATTATAAATTTATATTTACACATATGTATAAAGATGGCTCATTTAAAGTGTTTAGTCCATAGTTCCTGACAAATATTAAAGTAGGAGGAAATATTAATTGCCATTAATACTGAGTTTAGCTGGCAATATATTACTGCCCTTGTTTATTTCTACCAATACCAGAGCAATACATTGTTTGGTTAACACTTGCTTGGCCTTTTTGAAAAATTCTTTTATTATGTATTATTTTTCTTTGCAGCCTTGCAGGTGTGTGGTGTTTATGTGTAGGAAAAGCCAGTAATTACCCCTTGCAGATAGAGCTGACCAAATAGCCTTCCCCATGGCAACTGAAAACATAACAAAATAAAATTTTAAAAAATCGGAGGTTACATAATAAGCATCCCTGGAGGAGGAGGAATGTGGAGATCATGGAGTTTCTTGTGGCTTTTAGTTGAAGATATTGGTTGAAGATACAAAGGCACTGCTGAGTAGCTGAACAGGATGCTGTTGCTTGCTTTGAAGTGAATAAACTGGTCAAAAGTACAAGTGGGAGGGGAAGTTGAGGTTTAATGAAGGAGGGTCATTATTAATGTTTCCATGGTTTTAGCAGTTTAAAAGTTGGGAGTTTAAGTAAGTTTGTTGATTGAGGGGAAAATAGCCCACAGACATTCAGACATGGTCAAGGTCAATGTTTTAGTCTTCATTTTAATCTGAAAATAGGGAGTCAAGGCTTTTGAATAACATAGCAAAATGACTGCTTCATAATTCCAACAGTGAATGCTAATTATTGCATGTCCACAAAGGCACAAGATTCAGAAAGTAGCACCATTCTTTTCAAATCCCAATTATCCAAAGATATTTTTTGGCAGGGGGTGAGAAATAATATTACTAGTTTGGATTACTATTTCTGCTTTCAAGAGGATTTATATTAACTTTCCCAAAGCCTACATGAAACCCAAAACATTAACTTTCCTTTTTATTGATTTTAGAGAGAAAGAGAGAGGGTGAGAGAGATGAAAAACATCAAGGATGTGAGAGAATCATCGATAGACTGCCTTCTGTGTGTCCCCCACTGGGGATCTAGCCTGCAACTTGGATATGTGCCCTGACCTGGAACAGCAGCCTCCTGGTTCCTAGATTGATGCTCAATCACTGAGCCATGCCAACAGGACCAAAACATTCACTTTCAATGCAGAGATGGTGTCTTTCCCCAAATTCTATAAATTGATATTGAGCCTTTTATCTTTCTAGTATAAAGAATAAGATAGAAGGCTTCATTTATTTGATTCGAAAATAGTATTGCCTTTGCCATTGGGGATTTGGCCCTCTTGATTCTAGAACAGCATTGAAAAAAACTGTTAACCTCCACCTACCCCCACCATGTATATTAAAATAAGCCCATATTTTGATTTATTTCTAAACATTAGGTTATTTTCCCCTCCAAGGACCCAACTCTACATTTCAGTAATAATTTTGGGGTAGAAAGAACCTGGAGAAATGAAATGTATAAACTAAAACCCAATATTTAAAAACCTCTTTTACTTTTCAGCTCTTAAATGTCAGCAAAGGATGGAAGAGTGAGAGGGATAAGATGCTATCTTTTTTTTTATGGTAGTTGTTATTCTTTTAATACATTTAACGAATAATTCATCAAAGGGAAGGTATGCCAAAGCAAGATCTATGATAATAATATAGCATATAGATTAAAAATATTCAATGCAGCATACATTTGAATATAATGTTAAGGAACTTATTATGTATAACACTTTCCCAAATCTAAATTAGTAGCATTATATATAATCAGTATTTTTGAATATCTGATTTTCAAATATGTCCATGTTATCTAAAACTCTTTTTAAAAAGTATATTTTATTGCTGAAACTGGTTTGGCTCAGTGGATTGAGTTTCGGCCTGCGGACTGAAGAGTCCCGGGTTCGATTCCAGTCAAGGGCATGTTCCTTGGTTGCGGGCGCATCCCCAGTAGGGGGTGTGCAAGAGGCAGCTGATTGATGTTTCTCTCTTATTGATGTTTCTGACTTTCTATCCCTCTCCCTTCCTCTCTGTGAAAAACCAATAAAATATATTAAATATATATGTTTGATTTTTTACAGAGAGGAAGGAAGAGGGATAGAGAGATAGAAACATCAATGAGAGCTGAGACCTGTTTGGCTCAGTGGATAGAGCGTCAGCCTGCGAACTGAAAGGTCCCAGGTTCGATTCCGGTCAAGGGCATATACCTTGGTTGCGGGCACATCCCCAGTAGAGGGTGTGCAAGAGACAGCTGATCGATGTTTCTCTCTCATCGATGTTTCTGACTTTCTATCCCTCTCCCTTCCTCTCTGTGAAAAATCAATAAAATATTTTAAAAAAAGAAACATTGATGAGAGAGAAACATCAATCATCTGCCTCTTGCACACCCCCTAATAGGAATGTGCCCAAAACCAAGCTATATGTTGTTGACTGTAATTGAACCTGGGACCCTTTGGTCAGCAGGCCGATGCTCTATCCACTGAGCAAAACCAGTTAGGGCTCTAAAACTCCTGATGCATCGTCCCAGGAATTTATTTAAGTCTTTAAGTTAAATTTATCTTATGTCAGTGCTTTCATGTTGGTTGATTTTTTTTTTTTGCTTTTTAAAAAAAATTCTTTATTGATTAATCTATTACATATGTGTTCTTATCCCCCGATTGCCTCCCCCCAACCCCCACTCATGCCCTCACCCCCCTGGTGCCTGTGTCCATTGGTTAGGCTTATATGCATGCATATAAGTCCTTTGGTTGATCTCTCCCTCTTACTCCCACCCTCCCCTACCTTCCCTCTGAGGATCATCAAACCTCAGAGGGCAGATACTATCTTTAGTGAGTGCCCATGGTTTGGGAAACTTGGAGTTAGAAACTTTGGTTTAGAAGTTTCAGGCCCGAGAGTTGCTATTGATAAGGCAAATATAATTAAAAGCAAGATTCATATTCACATCCATATAATTTTTGCTCATCTTTTCACATCCATGATAATCACTTGGGATATTTACCTAGTTCTGACCTGGAGGAATAAACTAATTTATCTCTCTCTTTTTAGCAATCCTTTATCATCAGTTTCAATCTTCATAAATTGTAGGATCTAGGAATGTCTTTCTTCCCAATACTAGTACTGGCCTTTTTAACATTGGTAGTCTAGGGATCAAATTTGGAACTCTGGAGGGAGAAGTGGAACAGTGGCATGTTTTTTTAGCCTGTGAGCTAGGGCTTTTGCAATATCTCTGCTTCAAGTTTCTGTTTGACCTGGAACGTAGATCATCTATCTCTATCTTCCACCCCTCACCTTATTCTAAGCAATTCTTTTCTAATAGTGTTCCCTAATTCCTCCACCCCAAAACCCTTCTCTTCACTGAAGAGTGGGATGAACATCTTATTGCTCTCTCAACCAGTTTTCATTCCGAGTATTGGAGAGTTGTCCTTTCAGTGTATGTGTTGATAGTGCAGTTCACATGGCTCTCCCTGCAGGCTCCACACTGTACTGCCACAGTCAGTCATCTCAGCTCTCCTAGGGCTTGTCTCTAGCCTAGTCCCAAGCATACACTCTGTGGTACCAGGTATCCTTACAAATTTTGAAGACAAGTTATAGACATCCAACCATGGAAAATAAGAAAATTAATAATTTGATTAAAAATGGTAAACATACAGTTAGGGTTATTCCATTCCATTCCAGTAATGTAATAAAGAGAAATGGGAATCAAGATAGGGGATCTGTAATTAGAATTGTAAAGGTGATACAGTTACTTGATTTTAATGGACCTCAGATCCAAATATAAAATTATTTTATATTCCAAATTATAAAATAAGATGTTAGACTAAATTATTAAGTCTTCTCTCAGTATTATGATTCTGTTCTTAAGTTTAGTACTTCTGATTATAGTTTATCTTATTAAGGATTACAATGTTTTTATTTTATATTATCTGTTATCACCGCTATTAACACTCAGCCCACAGGAGATAAAATTTAAAAAAGTTTCATCTGACTCTGCTGTACCCAGTGAAGGGAAACTGGTCAAGGACAGTTATCTCTTAAAAGCAACAGAAGAAACTGTGGAGTAGAGCAGACATATCTTTTATTGGATCTTCAGAAAGGAACCTCTATATAATTTTTAAAATCTGAAAAACTGAGTTCAAGATTAGATATTCCTTTGGGAATCACTTCTTTTGGAATCTTTAAAAATTGAATCATCAAATCAGAATTTATTTATGTATTCCCCTTAGATAATAAGAGGATTTTAACTGACCTTCAAAAATCTGAGTCTCAACTTTAGCCTATGTTCAGATGCTTCTCTGTACCATAAACCTCTGTTAAAAGTTTATGGATCTTTTCAGAATAAAATTAGAAAAATTATCTAGGTGCTTAGGAAAGCCAACAAAGCTACAGTGGGAAGATAGCAATGTTCCCTTAGAAAGTTTTATATCTGTTCCTCAGAAAGATGCATGAACAATGAACCAGCCTGTTCTTGTCTTGTTTTAAAGTAAACAGATTTGTAGACTTGTAGTTGGCTCCCGATGAACCACTCATGGAGCCATTTAAGGCATGAGCTTTGCATTGGTATTGAACCAACTGAATAAAAGCTGTTTATAACCTTGTTATACCTTTCCAACATAAACAGTGTCTCTTACATAAATCACTTTTATACTAGTTTATACATAACATCATGTGGGAACTTTTTCTTTTACTTTTTATTTGATCTGGACTGCAAGCTAGGCATCTATGTCCCCCGACAGTGGTGTTCTAGGTTATCTTTTATATTCTGAAGTGGCATAAGCCAGAGCTGTCTATGTTACCCTTGTCATGGGATAGCATTTATTACTCTACTAGAGGCCCCATGCATGAATTTGTGCATGGGTGGGGTCCCTCTGAGTGGCCTGCAGGGATCAGGCTGAAACCCACAGTCCAACACTACCTGTAGCTCCTACCTGTTGCTCCAGCTCATCCTGTCCCCACTGTGCCTGCCTTGGGCTTGCCCCCAATCAGTCCTGATCAGGAGAGGCTTGAGCTACCACAACAGCACTCACCAGCCATGAGCCCTGCATCTGGCACTCTCCCAAGGGGAGTGGCCTGTGGGATGGGGCTGAAACTGGCTCTCCGACATTCCCTGAGGGGTCTCAGATTGTGAGAGGGTGCAGGCCAGGCTGAGGGACCCCACCGTGCATGATCGGGCTCTGGAGGAACACTGGGAGGGCTCCAGGGCATGTCTGGTCCATCTTGCTCAGTCTCAATTGGCCAGACCCCAGAAGCAAGCTAACCTACTGGTTGAAGCATCTGCCCTCTGGTAGTCAGTGCACATCATAGCAAGCGTTTGAGCAGCCTTAGCATATCATTAACATATTATGCTTTGATTGGTTGTTTGTTTTGCCCTTTGGTCTATTTGCATATTACCCTTTTATTATATAGGATTCTAATTAGGCCTCACTATCAGTGAGTATGTATTTTAAAGCTGTCCCTATGTATACAAGCATAGCCTTTATTTTATTTTTTAATTTAAATTTTTTATTGTTTAAAGTATTGCATATGTCTCCTTTTCCTCCCATTCATCTCTCTCCAGCCATTTCTATCACCCAGCACATGCCCTCACCCCACTCCTGTCTGTGTCCATTGGTTCAAGCAAAGCCTTTAAATGAATGTTTATATAAAGCATTCATTTATATCTAACCCTTATCTGTCACTGCCTTCCACCTGCAATGGTATGTTTCTATAGACGATCTCATGGAGCTTTGTTGTCCATGAATATATTTTCTCTTCACTCTATCTAAGAAGATAAGAAATGCTATGCATTTTTCCAAGAATATTAAATGTATAATAATCAGTATGACTATAGTTTATTTATCTTTGGTTCTCTTTCTCTCTTTTTTAAATAGACTTTATTTTTAACTTTAGGTTCACACAAAATTGAGAGGAAAATACAGATAATTTTCATAAACCTAGTGCCACCACATTTTTTGCATGCTTATTATATATCTCCTTTGATGAGGATCTGTTAAGGTCTTTGGCCCATTTTAAATTGGGGTTTTTGTTGTCTTATTGTTGGGTTTTAAGGTTTATTTGTACATTTTGGATCTACAAAGTCCTTCATCAGGTATATGTTTTGCAAATATTTTCTTTTGATAGTATTTTTTGCATAGCAGAAAATTTTAATTTTAATGAAGTCCAGCTTATTGATATTTCTTTCATGGATTTTGCCTTTTGCATTATATCTAAAAAGTCATTCCCAAAACAAATTCACCTAGATTTTATCCTGTTATCTTCTAGGTGTTTTATAATTTTGTATTTTTCATTTAGGTATGAGATCCATTTTGAGTTAAGGCCTGTGTCTAAATTAATTTTTTTACATATGGGTGACCAGTTGTTCCAGCACCATTTGTTGAAAAGACTGTCCAGGCTTCATTACATTGCTTTGCCATATATATATTTGATTATTTACAGAGAAGAAGGGAGAGGGATAGAGAGTTAGAAACATTGATGAGAGAGAAACATCAATCAGTTGCCTCCTGCACACTCCTACTGGAGATGTGCCTGCAACCAAGGACAATGCCCTTGACCGGAATCAAACCTGGGACTGTTCAGTCTGCAGGCCAATGCTCTATCCACTGAGTCAAACCGGTTAGAGCTGCCTTGCCTTTTTGTCAAGGATCAGTTGGCTATATTTATGTGGTCTTTTCTGGGTTGTCCATTCTGTTCCATTGTTCTATTTGTCTTTTTCTTCACCAATAGCAGACTGTCATAAGTCTTGAAGTTGGGCGGTGTTAGGGCTCCAACTTTGTTATTTTCCTTAAAATTGTAACAATGCTGGGTTATTTCATTTTTTTTAAATGCTTTTAGCAGATTTTATAAAAGCTGCCTTGGATTTTCACAATACAGGAAACTGTTTTTTGGAGGCATGATCCAGATATAGGAGATAATTGTGATAAATATGATATATCCTAGAAATTTGGAGGTTGGAAAGAGTGACTTGTTGCCTAGTCTTTTCCTTGAACGGTATATCTGAACCTATTGGTCAAGAAGATCATCAGTTGATCAGGAAGCATTGTTAGAGGAGGAAAGGCTTCCTATCTTTTCCTATCTGACTGTAACAATAATACAGTCTTCTTCAACATGTCATTTTCCTAGTAAACAATTTGAGTGGCTCCTTACACCTACTGCATAAAAAACAAACACTCAATGACCACCACTGGTTGACTCACTCTGCCTTTCTAATAGTGGGCTTCACAGCTCTCCTTGGTGAACACACATTCTCAGATGAGCCATCATTTGATGAGGCGGTGGACATGCTGAATTTAGAAAACTTTGCACTCAAATCCCTATGCCGTACTTATTAGCTGTGTGAACTTTCTCAAGTAATATCACCACCTGAATCTTAGTCTTCTAAAGGCTAAGATAAATAAATACATAAATTGACTAGTGCTTTTATCTGTGATACTACGTAAGTAAATATTATATAGTGTCATAAATTTAGATCCATTTCCTGAACTATTTATTGTAGATAAATTTGATTTGCAATATATGAATATAAGATATTTGGAATTTAAGAAATACTCCTTTTTCTTGCTTTCCATTTAGTGATAAATTCTTTTTTCCTATTATCTAATATTGAAACACATTGGCTACAAATAAAGATAAGTTTAATAATAGATTTGGGGTACAAATAAACTATTTACATGTTAATACATTTAAAAGGCTACACAAAAATCTTTTTGATATTTATGTTGAATCTTTGATTTTATATGTTGCCCAGTTATGAAGAGGAGAGAAAACCTAAAATCTGATTTTATTGGATTACTTATATGCTCAGAATTATATTTTTTGGTCTTATTTAGTTTTGCAGAAATATCTAGAAGCGTATACAATTCCATGTTCTCAGATACTGCTCACCATCTGCTTTCAAAGTGAAAAATGGGCATCATAATATACCTTTTTTGCCCTTTGTCTGCTAAGTCCAAAGTGAAGAGATAGAGGTCACTGTTCTTTTTATAACTGACTTGGTACTAACATTGCATATTCCATCATCTGTCTTCTCTGCACAGTTTTGTGATAACCATTCACCCTTTTTTGACCCCCTTGAATACTTTTCTTTCCCCACTCACATACTTTTGTAACAGATATTCTTGGCTGAAATAAAAGGGAACTCATTCATCAGGAATGCTTAATTTGAATTTTCAGAAACAAAAATTTGTTTTGCTTTCTTTAGTATTTTCCCCCCATTTTGGACCTGATTAAGTGTGAAAGAGAATCCTGAAAATCTGATGTGAATCACAGCAAGTTCACAGATTTCAATAGAAATTGGGAGGAATAAAAATAATAAACTTACATGGGTCTTCTGTATTTTAGGTGCTTTCATATGCACGATTTAAGTTTTATCAAAAGCATTCTCTATGGTAAAGATGATTGTGACAATGACTAATCTCATTGGACAGATAAGGAAGCTAGCTAATAGAGCCATGTAATCTGGTCCAAAACATATTGCTAGTCACAGCAGGCTGTTTTTCTTCTTTACTCAGTTGTATGTAGAGAATAAAGATGTTTTGTGTGCAGTCATATGGTTGTAGTAAAACCAATGCTACATTGTATTTCCTTTTAAAACCTTCATGATTTCATACTCTATAGAAAAATGATATTTTAGGGTCCGGTTTTTATACTGCTGCATATGCCATATACCCAGAATGGGAGTGTCTTTGTGGCAGAGATATGCTCAGGAGAAACATTTGCTCTTCATCTGGAATATTCTACAAATAATAATTTAAAAGACTAGAGGATATGAAGATGACCATATAGCAATAACTCTATTATTAAGTGCTTAATGTGAGCCACAGATGCCTCTTTGCTTTTTCTGCATTAATTCATTTTCTTCATACAGTGCTCCTGTGAAGTAGGCATCATTATTTTTCCATTTACAGTTGAGGCACATCTGATCGATGCTTCTCTGTCTCTGAGTATGTTTTTGTTCATCAGTTTTTGTTGTTTATTCCATAAATGAGTGAGATCATGTGATATTTATCTTTCTCTGCTTGACTTACTTCGCGTAGCATAATGCTCTGCAGGTTCATCTATGCTGTCGCAAATGGTAGCATAGAATTTCATTGTGTAGATGTACCATAGTTTTTTTAATGCATTCATCTGCTGATGGCCACTTAGGCTGTTTCCAAATCTTAGCTATTGAGGATGAGGGTTAGGTGAAGAGATCAACCAAAGGATTTGTATGCATGCATATAAGTATAACCAATAGACACAGATACCAGAGAGGTAAGGGCATGAGTCGGGGGAGGAGAGAGGGGCAATGTGGGGATAAGGACATATATGTAATACCCTATTCAATAAAGAAAGAAAAAATTCTTTAAAAAAAGAAAACCATAAGGAAGAGAAAGAGAGAGAGAGAGAGAGAGAGACAGAGAGAGAGAGAGAGAGAGAGAGAGAGAGAGAGAGAGAGAGAGAAAAGAGGTTGAGGCACAGTCGAATTCATTACCTGCTAACATCCCAAAGCTAGTGTGGTTTCAAATCCAGGTCTTCTGACCCCACAGCCTCTCTGCAATGCTACTTCTTAGTCTGATCAGCTAGTAACTGTGGCTCCCTGAGAACCCTGAGTTGGCTTCAGTTGACTTAGATAATAGTTTTGTGTGTATGTATTTTCAAGCCTGTCCCATTTTTCATTAATTATATGGAGTGCTCACTTTTTTAGGAAAGTATTCATAATGTGTAACTCCAGGCACAGTCAGATTAAGTCATTTGGAAGAGTTAGGAAAAATTAAAGTTTCATCTGAGGATAGAGTCTCAGTGTTTGGAGAGAATGGGAAATTTTGCACATAGGTGTCGCTATGTCCTCTTGGTCTTCAGTTAGAACCACTCCACAAGGACAAAAACATATCAGAAAGATGAAAGAGGGGAACTAAAGTAAATACTTTAGCTTTCAAAGGACTAACATTTCACAGCTATAATTCATAACGCCCACTGTCCTCATGGAAATTTACATGGGATTGTTTATCTTTTTATGTTTGAGAATGTCTTCCTTTATATTAAAAAAAATACCCTGTGTTTAGAATCCTTTGAAGTGTAATGATTGGGGGGAAGAAATATACAAACTAGGTTCTTTTCATTCTAGCCCATTTTTTTCCCTTTAGTCTTTGGGATAATTTAAATGCGTCTTTGTTCACTGGCACATATATTCAAGAGATGTTTATTGAATACCTACTATATGCCAGACACTTTGCTAGACTCTAGGGATAATAGGTGGATAAGATGCTGAATCTGTCTTCTAGACATTTGGAGTTTGGTAGGAGAAACTGCCCTTTACTCAGCTAGTCACAATGCAGTTTAGAAGTGCTACATTAGCACAGCCAGTGTGGCTCAGTGGATTGAGCATCATCCCATGCACCAGGGAGTCACTAATTTTATTCCTGGTACATGCCTGGATTGCAGGCCCAATCTCCAATGGGGGGCATGTAGGAGGCAACCGATGTTTGGTTGATGTTTCTCTCTCTGCGATGTTTCTATCCCTCCCTCCCTCTTCCTTCTCTCATTTAAATCCATACAAACATATTTTTTAAAATAAGTGTTACATTAGCCCTGGCTCTCTTGGTTGGGCATCATCGTCCTGTGTATCGAAAGGTGGCTAGTTCAATTACAAATCAGGGCACATGCTCAGGTTGCAGGCTTGATCCTTGGTGGGGGGTGTGCAGGAAGCAGTTGATCAATGTTTCTCTCATCTCCCTTCCTCTCTCTAAAAGATCAATAAACATATTTTTTTTTTAAAATGAACTGTAATTAAAATAAAAGAAGTGCCACATTTGCACAAAGGAGGGAGGCAGTAATTCCTCCCGTGGTTCTCAGCAGACATTTGAGTTGAGTCTCTGACAGCAGAGCTGGTCAGGCACAGGTGGGCAGGGTGGGCACAAGAGACCAGAATGCGCCAAAGCCTGGAGCACTGGAAGGACAGGGATAATCACCAGCATCTCACAGGCAGAAACAACTGCACATTCTCACCAGCATAGTTTACCTGTAATGGAATTGCTACCAACACTCAGGCTCAGGGATCTCCCTGTCCAATCTTCATTTTTACTGGCTAAAATTGGGCTGCCCCTGCTGCTGCTGTTACTTATTTTTCACTTTTCCTTATTTGCTGGATAGATTTGAATTAGAAGCAAGTGTATTCCATATCAGGCTTTAATCATACTAATAAAGCGGGTTGGGGAGGGGAAGGGGGTGGCACTAAGCTCCTTGCTATGACACAATGGAATGTAAAGTTTTTGGCCATTTGTGCCTGTTGTTTTCATATTTTTTTTTCTCTCAGGAAATTCTATTTTTCTGTTGTGCCATTAGGATGTGGCTTTTCATCACTGTGTCCATGCCACTGCTTCTCAGCCTTTTGGGGCTCCATCCTGGACAAGCCTGGCATGTCAGTGGGAAGACTTCCTCTGTTTAGTACCTTAAATTTGCTAATGGGTGTTTTATACAGAGTCAGCCAAATGCTCATGTTTAAATAACTTACAATTCCTGGGCAACTCATAAATCTGCCTGACATGATGTTAAATAGTTTGTTCATATAAGAAACTTTGCAGATGGCTATGATAAGCATGAAGGGTGTTTTATATGTTTTGACTTATTGTCTCTTCAATGACTTTATATAAAACTCAGCAGACTTCTCCAAGATCATTAGGAAAATGAACTATTTTCCTGTCATAAATCATGAATACCACAAACTACAGGAGGGTTGCAATGGGCAGGTATCTACTGATACTTTATTTATATTCTCCAAGGGAATACAAAGATGTTGTGTCTATCATATTTATTCAGAAAAACATATTTTTAAATAGAATTTTTCTAACACTGATTGCTGTAGCTACATAAGTTAATTCTGTTAACTTTTCTTGTTAAATTAGTTGGGTGTACCAAACATGACTGTATAAGATAAAAGAGAATAGTACTAAAATTTTATCATAATATGATGTCAAAAATAAATACCTGTGTATACACCACACACACACACACACACACACACACACACACACACACAGAGGTACATTTGAATATACTGTTCATGATGTTCCAATTCAAGGAAATTACAGATTACAGGATGATTTGGAGTTATGATGAACAACTTTGTATTCTAGAACGTTTTACTTGAGAAAGGACATTCTTGGCATACAATAAAATTTCACATTTTATATAATTCACTTTGTCATGTAAATATCATTTGTTCAATAAATCTAATAAACAAGGTAGTGTGGAATAATGAGTGAATTTAGTTTTGTAAATAAAAAAAGTGCATAAGTGCTTGGCTCAGTGGATAGAGCGTCGGACTGCGGACTGAAGGGTCCCTGGTTCGATTCCGGCAAGGGCATGTACCTTGGCTACAGGCACATCCCAGTAGGGGGCGGGCAAGAGGCAGCGAATTGATGTCTCTCATCAATGTTTCTGACTTTCTATCCCTCTCCCTTCTGCTCTGTAAAAAATCAATAAAATATATTTTTAAAAAAGTGCATAAGTGATCTACTAATTTGCAAAATGTACTACTGAATTGTGGGTATGGATGTGAATTTTGTGGGCCTTTCCCCCCTCTTCCTGTCTTCTTTTAGCCCCATCTGCACATACATCCTTTCTTCTCTAATCTTCTTTGATTAGAGAAAATCACTTTGAGAAGAGAAATCTTTAGGGGTTTTAATATAATTCGATTTAGGGTGAGAATTCCGTTCAATGAAACATCATTGGTTGATTTTGTAATTTCTAGGATTCTGCCAAGGCTTAAAATACTTTCAGTGCCCATTGCTGATACTGCTGTTTTCCTTCTGGGATTGAACTGAACAGGATTTTGCTTTTTAAATACATTCCAATGGTGTGAGTGTATTGGCTAGTAAAGATTTCTTTAATTGACCTGTTTACAGTAGAAATGATCCAGTTGCCCTTCTCCTAAGTTTTCTCCTTTTTAAAACTAGAGATTAATAACCTGCTGTTATCTCCATCACCCTAGTGAGAGATTCTGTCAACAGTGATTTAAAAAGGCAGTTTTGGGGTTAGATCTCAGGAGTGGCTAGTACTGTAACAGAATCAGATCCATGTTCTTCCTGTCAATTAGACTAGATACATGGGCAATTTGATAAATTGTGACCAAATTCATATTCTGTGTTTCCTACATAAGAGACAGTTAGGCCCCACCTCCTTCCCCCCAAAAAGTCTTTTCAACAAAAATTCCCTTTGGACTATTTTTTCCTACTCTGAGGACAATGCCTTTCCCCAGTCCATTTTCTCTGCTCCCAGTACCTTGTGTATGGCGAGCATTCAATAGTCAGTGAATGAATTCCTTTGTCATTGTGTCTCTATTGTGTCAAGTGGAAGTCTGCACTAGGGAGGCCCAGGCTCAACTTCAAAAGTGATTTCCCCATCCTGACAGGGCAGGACATGTTCTCCTTGGGCTGGGAAGGCACAGCTCTATCCTGGTTAAGGACTGCACCTCCCTTTTGCTTTTTTCTTCCTGGGAGCTGTTGAGTCCAAGTGTGACTGCCAAGAAGAATCCAGGAAAGCCAAAGAGCCCCAGCATGTCAGGCCTTCCTGTACCTGCCACACACACTTAAAACCCCAAGGAAATGAGTGAGGATCAATGGGAAGGAGAGAGCCAGCCAGGTGAGCAACCACATCAGTCTGAACGCTGAAGCAACAGGAAGGGATCCTTGGCAGTTCTGTTTATTTGGCAAGATTGGGAGGTGACCTGATCTCACACTAAATTACCTCACAGCAAATCATTTTTTACCAAGCTCTATAAACGTTAGGATGACTCCACTGAGCCCCTGGGCTGAGGACAGATGAATACATCAAAGAATGTTAATTAGTCTCCAGGTGTGATTATGGGGATTGTCTCTCCTCTTTCAGGAAAGGGTTAAATCCCAAATCTCTTCCTCCCTGTCTCCTCCTCTCCCCGCCCCCCCCAAATCAGGTGAGGTTCTTTTGTTCAAAGCCCATATAAGAGCTTTAAGTAGTCTTGTTGGGGTATGGATGGATGTGTGTGTGTCCCCAAGGGGTGGCAAAGGCTTTTTTTCCCTTTTTATACATATAAATTCCATTTTTTTTTTTTTGCTGTCTTTGGGTCCATATGCTTTAAAGCTACCTTCTTGGTGAATTTAATAAGACAATTGCAGTCATTTTTGACATTTTAGTAATGGAATCACTGGTTAGAGCCTTATGCAGAGTTTGGTGCTATAATAGGATTTACCAGGGTTCCAATGTAATTCTAAATTAGTTTTGAATGTCTGCCCCTTGCCTTTCTTTTCATTTATGTCAGTTGTTACTACTACGTGGAGAGAAGGTATTTTAATAATAGCAAGATGTCATTTAGAAATTCCTTCTGCTCTACTACTTCTGAAAACCACAGAGCATATCAACAGAGGTGGTTCAATCCTTGAAATAGCTCTCAGGCAGGTTTCTCAGCCTCTGCACTATTGACATTATAGGGGGCTCCCTGTGTATTGTAGAATTTAGGAGTACTCTGACTTCTCCTCACTAATTGCCAGCAGCACCCATATCCTCAGAGTACAATAAAATAGTGCCATGGAAGACAGAATTGACCCCAGCTGGGAAAGTTTAAGAAAAAGAAGTTTAAAACAATAAAGAATATGTAGATTATGGACCTATTTTTTTTATTGTGTAGTCAGTCATGTAGAAGCTAATGAACAAACTGAACTAATAAACAAAATAGAGATAGACTCAGAGCAGGCTGATAGCTGGGGGTGGATAGGGGAGGTGAAGGGGTTGAGCAAAAATGGAAAAAGAAAACACATTGGCAATGGCAACAGGGTAGTGATTGGAGGAGAGGGCAAGGTAGTAGGTTGAGGTGGAAGTGGGTATAAGAATAAGTGGTGATGGAAAAAGAAAGTAAATTCTTAGGAGATCAGGTCTGCCCATACTATTCCATCTTAGCCACCAATTATCTATTTGTTATTGACTTGAATCTGATTTAGATTAGTACAAACCATTGTAACTCAGAGCAAGTATTGATTTCAATCCTCTCATTATCACTGAAGATCTTCCAGGTATTTATGTAACATGCAGAACTTTTATGAAGGAACATTTTCCATGATCCCTGGGTGCTTTCATGGTGCTAGTTTATTGGACAGACAGATAGAGTGAATGGTTGGAGAACAGATTCAAATGAGACTCATGTAAGACTTTAATAACTGAATTTATTCATTGAATGAAGAAATACATCCACTCTACACTGTAATTGAGCAGTGTTATGAATGAAAGGCCAGATACATGAACTGGTTTTAGACACATGACAAGTTTCACTGAATTTGCCATATTTTACATTACTAAGAATTGTCTAGAATATTGCATTTTTCCTCTGCAAGGATTGTAATTCATTTTCTCTGTTCTCACTCTCAGTCCAAATTTACTTACAATTCTATAGTAGAATGTCTGAGCTACTAGGCAAGTAGAATCATGTCTCCACTGTGATTTAATACTAAATGTCCTGTTGTTCTTATTTTAATTTTTTCTTTTTGTCCTCTCTATTCTCTCTTCACCTGAACATACATGTTTGCCAGGCATATTTGCTTTGCTTTTCTCTTTCTGATGTCCCATCCCTCCTGCCCTTGTTTTCTTTCCTTTTCTCTCCTATAGAAACTGTCAGGTGGCCTCGCTGGCATTATCTTACCTTTTTGAACTATGTTACCCAGAGACTCCTCCCATTTATTATGCCTCGGGCACCCTCTTCCTTCAATGCTGAATCTCTCTGAGGGATAGTTAATGATCTTCGCAAGCAAATGAAGGTGAATTGCAGTCGCATTACTGTTATAATACAGCCAACTGTATGGAACAGATTGGGCTGAGCTCTGAACAGCTGGGGCTGGCAGAGTGAGTCTTACCTCTTCTCGGAAGAGTTCCAGAACCGCCAGATCATCAGACTTGAAGGGCAGAGAGGGACAGGAAAGGTTATGGTGATAGCCGTTCCTGCAGGTTCTTTTGGCCTTAGTGATCTACCTTTTGGAAATGTTTACTGGTTTGCAGAGCTGGGAAAACATGGACTAATGGCAACCGGAGGCTGCTGGCACTGCTATTAGACTTGCCTGCTTAGTGGCTGTGATGGCATTTTATTGTTCATTTGCAGGCACTGAACATGTGATAAGATAGATGCTTCTGTTGTTAAACATATCCCTCTCATCAGTCCATTGAGACTATTTCTAGTGTTAAGAAGAGTTTTGAAATTTTGACTTGCCAAGTGTATGGAACGCTAGGATAAATTAATAAAGGCTCTGTCAAAACTTTTAGACTTGGATGACAGTATGGCATCCTGGTAGATATAATAAATGGAAACTGATGTGGGGTAGGGCAGATATCATAAACTGATGGCTCATAACACCTGATCTAGCTGTTACACATGTTGTGTTTGCCCATACAAGGCAGTGTGTTTAAAGAACCAACTACCAATATTTTTAAAAAGTTATCTAAAAGTCTGATTAGTTTTTTTTGGTTTTTTTTCTTCATATAAGCCAGAAGTTCCGGCTTCCCTGTAACTGTATGTCCCCATGGGTAAATGTCAGCCAAGGCTGAGTAACAGCTATCCCATATCTGTTGTGAGTGGGCCAAGGCAGGGGTATACCTCTTACTAGAGTCTGCACCTCCCATCCTTACAGTCAGTTCTTGATTGGCCTTTACAGGAGGAGTTCAGGAGAGAACAGGTAGATGAGGAAGGTGGGGTGGGGAAGAACTGCATTTGAATATTAGCTTTACCACCGGTAAGGATACTTTTCTGAGTCTTAGTTTCCTTGTGTGTAATATGGGAATGTGGTTCTTCCCCTCATATGGTTGCTGGAAAGAGCACTAAGTGACATAGCATATCTGACATCCTTAAAAGAGAGCTGCGTACATACCTGGTGAAATTGCTGCACGTAATTAGCCATCATTGTAATTTTCAGTTGCCATGTATCATAGGTGAATTGATACCAATTATTTAAAGTCTCATTGACCATATTATAAAATTAGTTAAATGCTTCTGTGACTAAGGACAATGAGGGGACTTGTGTCTGGGATTCCCATATTTCTGTTTTTTGCCTTGCAGTACACAATTTACAGTGTCTGTAAGGGAATAATGCAATAGAAACAGAGCTGTGAAGGGAGGCAGTACTAAAGAGAGAAAAATCTTGTAAGTTAGTTCATATTAGGAAAACACTTGCTTTTCTTTTGGCTGGGTCATGATTTCGTCATTTTGGACCTAGGCTCCTAAAGTTTCTGTCACTCCCTTCCCATCCCAATTACATTTGAAATCAGACTGATGATAACCATGTGGACTGAAAATATTTGAAATCTATATGGAAGAGAAGGTATAGGAATGAGAGCACTAATCAGTTAATGCATTTTCTTGAAAGTAGGGTTAAATTTCATTTGTTAGGCTTTCATTGTCATTTAAGGCAGCAGTTAATAAGCACTTTATGCTTACAGATTCTTTAACATTTCAAAGGATTTTTTCTACATTTTTTACATTCAGTTGGCATCTTTTTTCTCTGATGTTTGACCTTTGACATCAATCAGAAAGTTCCACCACACATTTGGCTGCCACACCATGTGGGGGGCAGGGGCTTCCTGGTTATTATATATATGTAGTTGGGAAATGCAAGTTTTTCCGCCTATTTTTCTACTTCCTGCAAAGATGGGTGGATATTTCACTTAAATGTACACTCTTGTCTCAAAATAGTAAAGGGTAGCAATTCAGTCATTTCTTCTCATACTTGATGCAGGTATCTGGAAAACGCTCCTGAGTTCCAGTGAAAAGCTTCTTACAAAGAAGAAGGACTGATGACTAGAAAATGGAAAAACAGTTCTGAGACAGTGGGAGAAAATCGGGGTAAAATGTAATAAAAAGAGTTGTGATCAGCTCAGTTATATTGTTCAAAAATTATGTTTTCAAGTGCTGTCTTAAACCCCCTTTGAAGAGTGAATGTCATTGTTAGGATAAACAGTCCCTGAACAGAAGACATACGAGAAGAAAACATTATTTTAAGAGTCCTACTTTTAAAACAATGTATAACTAGAAGTATAGGTCTACCTCTGGACCTTGAAATTGGGCCCAAACCCAGATTTTGGTTCCAGGTGATTACTCAGGATCCCTTCTCATTCCTGCTTTCATCTGACACCGTTGGGAGATGGGGTGAAGTGAAAGAGGGAAGGAGGTGAAGAGGAGAAGTGAAAATGAAGGATGAAGAAAATGAAGATTCTCTAAATTTCATCAACATTTTGTCCAAATCATCAAAAGAATTGTGGAGTGTTTAAAGCTAAGGAAACATTTAGGATGATCCATGTGAAGTTGTCAGTATTTCAGTTGTACAAAAATGGCAATTTGTCATAGTTCAACTGAATATAATGATTCCATTTTTTTCTAGAATTTCTACAGCTCCCTTGCCTGGGTAGTATGGGGTAATTTTAAGAGACAGAAATGTTTTGGAATTCAATTGGTGATTTAAAAAAATTTTTTTTTTACATATACTTTGTTAGATATACAGGTTGGGGTTTTTTTGCTTGAATTTTATTGTTATCAGTTTTTTCTAAAAATTATGGTTTTTGCATCAAATTTCATAGTAAAGGAGACTGAAAGGCAAGGTCAGTGTAAGGATGATTGAAGCCGAGAGTCTTGTCAGATCATTCATCTGGGGTCATGCATGGCCGACTGGATTTGACTATGGGGTAGCAAAGACCCAAAATTGAGTTTTTACCTTAGCAGATTTAAAGTTTGTTTTGAAAATAGGAAATTGATGTGGAAAGATGAAAAGCTATCCACGTGGACATGATTTATTACAACATTTTTTATGGTAGGTTGAACCTTGTTGAAAGTTGTGAAGCTTGCTCAAGTAGGCATTTCCTTTCCTCCCCACCCCCCTTTTTTGTGGAACAGAATGACTTCATGAATTCTGTGATAGTTCGGGCAAGAAACAAATTCACTTAGTTAAAAAATTTAAAAGCTTCTGAAAAGGCCTGGAAGTAGTACCATCAGCAGTCCTCCAGTGGTGGTGGTGGTGGTGGTGGTGGTGGTGGTGGTGGTGGTGATGTGTGTGCGCCTTTGTGTGTGTTTCATGGGAGAAATTTTTTTCAGAATGAAAGAGACAGATGCTTCCTTCACTTGCTAGTTTCCTGGTTTTCAAAGCCTTATTTGTTGTTTTATTTTAAGATTGGGTGCCTCTTTGTTGGGTAAGTGAAGGCGTGGAGAGCCTGCAGGCGCATGTGCCTGCCTCTGTAATTTGCTCTTCCTGGTATGATATCAAGTGGAAGTGCAAGGGACCACAACTGCATTGAGCCGAGCCCACTTCCCTTCACCCACAGAGAATGTGAAGCAGTTATGCCAACATCAATCAAGGTAAACCCACAGGCTGAACTCACACCGTTGAAGCAGGTGCCTGAGTGAGCATCCTCCAGCAGGCCCACATGACTGAGGTGTACCTTGGAGCCTTGCCCGCAGATGTCAGTTATGATGACTGTGTGGGCTGTACCCACCTCACACAGCCAGAACAAGTCTGTTGTACTTATGGTACAGAGCAAGTGTAACTCATGGCATCTCAGGGATTTACTGGGACTAGAGAAAAATGCAAGGTCTATTTTCTGCTTGTGTGTATACATATACATTGATATATGTATATGGATGTATGTATATGCATATGTATATACACATACATCTGTACACATGTGCATATACATTTAAAGCAAAACTCAAGTGGGCCATGAGATAAAGAGAGAATATGAACATTTAAGACATTCTTAAGTGTCTGACAATGAGGTTAATTTGCTTATTAAAAAAAGAAAATATGAATTTCATCCTAAGTTGAATCATCCTGATATATTTTAAACAGTTACTAGTTCCCCAAAGCTGGTTATATGTATTATTGGTTATGAATATCCACTTTAGGCTGATGTTTAAATATGTTATGCATATTATTTGTATCCTAATATGCGGACAATCATCCTTTCTCTTGTACGAATTCTGTGCATCAGGCCTCTAGTATACAATAAAATACCAAATGAGGCATTAAAACAATGTTATAGGTTTTTGTATAATCCTATTCTTTAAAAAACAACTGTGTTTTATGTATATATGAATGGGTAGGCATTGGAAGTATTTGGAAGATTATGTATAAACAAACATAAAAGTTATCCTTTTACCCTGGTGGGATGGTTTGGTTAGTTGGAGCATTGTCCCATACACCAAAAGGTTGTGGGTTTGATCCTGGCTCGGGGCACATAAAGGAGGCAACCAATTAATGTTTCTCTTTCTCTCTCTCTCTGTCTCTCTCTCTCAAGTCAATAAAACATATCATTGGGAGAAGATTTAAAAAAATAATTATTATCTCTAGGTGATTTAAGAGTAATTAAACATTTATTTTATTTGTTTTAACAATTTTCTAATATTTGTATGTATTACTTGCATATTAAATACAGCCTGCAGCAGTCATGGAAATGGCATTTTTCAGCATAAAGATTATCTAGAAATCTCCATGAAGACCAGGAAGGGAAGGAGCTTTTCATTTTTCCAATGGATGACTGTTTAGCAAATGTCAAACACTACCTATTGATTAATTCAACAATATATGTATGTCTGTGTATGCCAGACACTATACGAGACTCTGTCATGTTGCTATGTGTTTTTCACATGGAAAATGGCTAGATCAGTTCTATTTGATATGCTGATGTATGTGGCTTTACTCACAGTTATTACTGATATGAAAAATCTAATATGGACATGTAAGTATTAAGAATAAACACTAACCCTTTGCTTCATATTTTTGCATATGTGTTTTGTCTGCCCCATGCTGTCTCACATGGCTAAACTTTTCCTACCATGTAGATTGTTGGCAACTTCAGATGCTTGGAGAGCCAAAAGCAGATAGGAGAATCATTGGGAGAACTTGACACCATTCATGAAAACTTGAAAGAACATGAAAAAGCTTATCGGCAAGAGCTTTGAAAAATCTAACCTCTCCTTATTTTGTAGGTTTTGAGCTTTGAAACTCAATCTGGGTTTAATGTTCAGCAGGTGTCCTTTGGGGAGTTAGGACAGGATTTGAAGGGTGGGAGATTAGTGTAATGAATTCAGTGTCCGTCCATCTGGAATGTTGAGACTGTGGTGGATATAAATAGGAGGTTTAGATTAGGGATGTCTGACTGGAGGAGGATCAGGATTCAGGCTGACTTGGAGATACTCATCTAGAGGCTTAAGTGCTTCTCTGAGCCCCCAAGAATCTACCCAAAGGGCAGTCTTCTGATGTGCAGTCTGTCTCACCACAATGATCCTAGCAGGGTAGCTTCCACATGGCCTCTCACACTGGTATGAGATTAGAAATTAAAAATTCCAGCCTAAACCTCCCAGGGCGTAAAATGAAAAGATTTCATAAGTTCAGCTATAAAAATAACACAGATTCTTGAGAAGAAGGGTTTATTTTAGATGAGTATCAATTTGCCAAGTTGTTTGTGGGACGTGTGTGTGTGTGTGTGTGTGTGTGTGTGTGTGTGTGTGTGTGTGTCTGGGGGAATAATTATGACTTCTTGAACTTGGTTCATTTCTTTCCCATTGGTGAAGGGAAGAAGTTAAACTTGGATTTGGTTCTGTTTCCATTGTCCAAAGAATGGGGAAAGTTAGGTTTATCTGTTTCTCTACTGCAGTTTTGCTGTGTATGCTATTGTGGGAAAATGTGTCATATTTACTTCTACTTTTTTCTCTTCATCCTTCTCTTTCATTAAAACAGATATGATGCCATTAAAGAACTGCCTTGGGATAGCTTGAAGTATAAAGGGAGGTAGCTACTCCTGAGACAAGCCCAGAGTGATAAAATAAATCAACAATTCAAGGAATCACTTGCCCTTTAAAAAAAGACTTGTAAATAGAACAAGATTGAGAAAAACATGTCTTTAGGCAAGCTAATCTAATCACTCACAGGAGGCAGTTAGTTTTCTTACTTGCTGGATCACTTCCACTTTATATTCTCAGGGGGGACAATATATTAAGTACAGTATTTATAAATAGCTGTTGAGTCCTTCTGTCTTATTTTGGCAAATCCCAAGGAAAAAAAAAGAATATATCTTGGATTGCTTGAGCCTTTCTGGGAGGATATTGGAGTTTTCCCAGAGGGGCTGGCTTCACATTGTGGGAAACAGTGGTTTAATAGATAATATTGTTAGAGTTTATATTTTAGAGGGCATTTAGTTTTCTTTAAGTTTTTGGAGCAGCCACAGCTGATGTTATATCTCCGAGGATCTGAAAAAAACCAAAGTGTGTGCTAGTCTTTCCTTATGTTGATGTCATTTCCTCTTGAAGGGCACCCTAGCTTGTAACCCTCTCATCCTGTTAAAGCAACAGGCTGAACTCACCAGTACTAAAATACCCAGCGTCTGGAGAGAAGGTGTGAGTTAGCCTAGTTGAAATAGAGAGGATTATGGAGTGAAGTCGCCATTGGCTGATGTCTTTTTCTCTTATGGAATGTTGAAACATTGATGTTTTGGAAAAAAAATCTTAAGCTAATTTTGTTTAGATGTAATTATCACATGGCACCACCTGAGTAATTGAAATTAGTGGTGAAAATAAAGATGAAATATTTATTATTATTATTTTTATTCTTACCCAAGGATAATTTTCTATTGATTTTTATAGAGAGTGGAAGAGAGAGGGGAATACAGAGAGAAATATCAATGTGGGAGAAACACATCAATCGGTTGCCTCCTGAACATGCCCTGACTGGGAAAGAAGCCAGGGAGAAGCCTGCAACCCAACCAAGGTACATGCCTTGACCAGAATCGAACCTGGGACCCTTCAGTCCAGAGGCCAATGCTCTATCCTCTGAGCAAAACTGGCTAGGGCAAAAAAAAAATTAGAAGTAATGTTATAGCCCCTTTCTGTTCAAGCGCGTGCTAAAATAAAAGTGCATTGTCATGAGGAAATAAATTCCTTTAGTTTAACTTTCTCAGCATGTGTCTGGGGTAAAATTGTTTTCATAGATGTTGTTTATAGGGCTTATATTACAGCCCTAGTCCACTGGTTGCTTAAATGTGAAATGAACATATCTAAGTTCTTTTGCTCATATCTAAGTTCTTTTTTAGACTGTAAATTTGAGAAGCTATTTAACCTATAGTTCTCTATCTCCAGAAGGGAGATAATAGCATCATACTCAGAGGGGTTTTTAAATAAACTTTATTTTAGGATAGTTTTAGATTAACAAAAAGTTTTGAAGATGGAAAGAGTGTATTCATGTACCTGTCACCTGGTTTTCCTCATTGTTACCACATCACCTTACTATGGAATGTTTATCTAAACTAAGGAGCTGACATTGGTACTTTATTATTAACTAAACTTTAGAGTTTATTTGGATTTCACAAGTTTCTCCCTCATGTCCTTTCTCTGATCCAGGATTCTCATCCTGGATACCACAGTGCATTTAGTTGTCAGGTCTACTTAGAATCCTCTCATCTGTTTCTCAGACTTGTTTTTGATTACTTTGACAGTTTTGAGGATTACTAGGGAGCATTTTATAGAATGTTCCTCATTTGGGATTTATGTGACATTCTTTCTCATGATGAGACTGGGCTGTAGGTGTTTGAGAGAAGACCACAAAGTTGCATTACCATTCTCAACACTTCATCCCAAGGATTTATAGTGTCTCCATGACTTATCGCTGTTGCTGTTGATCTTGAGCGCCTGGCTGGTCATGTTTGCCAGGATTCCCCACGTAAAGTCACTCTTCCCTCCCCCTTTTCCTACTGTCCTTTTTGGAAGGAAGTGACTAGGCACAACTCATAGGGTTGTTTTACGGTTTAAATGAGATTATAAAGGTCTTAACACAGTTATTAGAAAACACTCATTAAATGCCAGTTGACTGCTACCTTAATTGTTGCTTTTATACTAGTCCTTGTCAATACTTAAAAACCAGCAGTCTAGCTTCTTTCCTGTAGGTCTATAGTTCTCAGTCACTTATTGATGTTGATAAAAAAAATAAATGCTTCCAAACCTTTCAAGTGAGATGATTGTACTGAACAGCACTTTAAGATGGAGGTATATGAATTCATTTAAGCTTCACCACCAAAATATAGTGCTGAATTGAGATCATCAGCATCTGGTTCTATTTCAAGGGATGGTGTCAGTCATTGAGGTGAGCATGGAGAAGTGGAGATGAGGGTGAAGGGGAGTGCCTAGTCTTGGGAGTGACAAAGAGGATGAAAGTAATTTAGAAGCTGAGCCTACATTAGGATGAGGTTCCTCCTACCCTCTTGTTCAGGTTTGATAGCATTTAGAGTTCTTAGAATAAACTGTCTTAGCACTTCTCTCTAAAACAAGGGCCTCATTCTGCGGCCTGAAATGCTTCAAAGCTCATGCAATTGTTGCTAGAGTAGTTCTCTGAGCTTAGATAATACAGTTTGGAGTCCTGTGTAACCATAAATAACAACAGCTGGTTTCTTGTACACATACTGTTTGGCAGGAATTTTTTATTTAAGTCTCTTTATGTATCTAGTTGAACAGTAAGCAGTATTCTAACATAACTAAAAGTCTCCCGGGTCTCCTTCCAATAAATTTCCTTTACTCTTCCATTTTAAAGTTCAGGGTGTGGGGGCAGGGTAAATGTACCAGACAAAGAATGCTCAGGAAGTATTTCTGAGCTAGAGAAAATAAGGTTCCACTTCTATGTATTCTTTCTTGTTTGACCTTCAGCTTCTCTCTTAGATAACAAATTTTTTGGACTGATTCTTAGGAAAGCAAGATTTATACAGACATTCTTTTTGGTGTTCTGTATGTACTAAGTAAAGATACTTATTCGTATTAAAATGGAATACCCTGACCCCGAGTATTTAATGGTAAGAAATTTTGCATCTGCATTAAGGGTAGGTCTTTAAAAAGTAACAAGGAAATTCTTTCCTTATATCCTTGTGACTTTCGGTCTTAACAAGCTTATTCGAGACTAAGCATCACTTTCCTGGCCCATGGAGAACCCTGAAAGTACTTGAAGCACATAGATGGTATTGTTCATTCATTCATTGCTGTCTATGTTATTAACAGCAAAAAAGAGAAAGTTTTTACTTAACTTGCCAAATTAACCCTGGGGTGTAAAGGAGTAGGAACTATCATAGATACATTATCCACTCTCTTTCTGTAGTTTTGTCAAGCCCAAATTTAGTTCTCTGTCCTTGGGGTTAGGTATATAAATAAGAATAAGGTGGAATCTATGAACCTCAATAATTAAATGATAGTCTTTATGGGTTCTAGAAGGTTTTTTGTTCTTTAAGCCTTTGTAAAGTTCCTCTGGTCATTAGGTATCATCACAATTGTATCAACTGCCCTGCTTGGGGACATGTAGGACAGTCATACTTCCTTTCCCCCTTTGAGATTAGGCATGACCATGGGCTTTGACTTATGAAATGTGAGCAGAGGTCACCTATGTTGCCTCTCAGTTGAAACATAAGAGTCTCTGTGGAGTTAGCTTTTTTACCTTCCTCCTACCTTGATGGAAACACACCCTGAGTTGGAACCTGTACAGTCTTATCTCATAGAGATCCTGATGGAAACATCTCCTGACTCAGGGTGAGCACATAGTGTGAGCAAGAAGATGGTGCTTACAAGTCATTAGGGTTTGGGGGTGGTAGTGCAGGTGGTCTGTCTGCTGTACATTAGCCTGCCCTGACTTATGCAGTCACCGTTATTATCTCTTTAGAGTTGGTGGAATTAAGCCTAGATGCTTGAGCTGTGGAAGGGATATTCACAGTTATGAGGGTGGCAAGAAATCTGATAGTTACTGTAGTACAAAATCTAGGTGTAATTTCTTAGAGGGATGACTTACATTCAGTTATAGTCACTACATTTCTTCAGTATACACAGAGTGTATACTTTGCAACAAATACATTTCCATAGTACAGAATAATTCTAAAGAAGAAAAAAAATCATTGTGTATACCACACACACACACACACACACACACACACACACACACACACACACACACATTAACTTACACTCCGAAGAGTCATATGAGAGATTTTAATGCCAAACTACTGGTTGAGTGCCAGGAAGAATTTCTTGGGTGGACATAATGCTTAATTTATATTTAGGGAATTTCCACTACTAAATCACAGAGCTTGTAAACTTTGAAAAGAGGAAGAGGGGATGGAAAAGAGAACAACAACAACAAAAGGCTCAGGGATATGGTTGACAATATTCCTTTTAATTTAAAGCCACCTGAAGGCTTCAGTTGAATAATAAAGTAATCCCCATATGGTTTCCGTTCTTTCAATGTTAGAACCTCAGAAACGCAATCTACTTTTAGCCTTGGCTTCTGCTTGCCTCTTTGTCAGGCTGAGAATGCTTCCCCTCTGCTTGCTTGTAGGAATGTAAGCAAAGCTCTATTCTCTTGGGGATAGTTCCCAGACCCTACTTTCTACATGGGTAAGTTGGCTCAATTGCAGGGAGGACCTACTCTTCCAGGACCCTCTTGACACTTGGACAGACAGGGTCAGCCAGTGCCTCCACACCCCAGGTGACTTCATGGTTAATTGGTGAGGATCCTCCTTCCAGACACTGTTCTCAACCCCCTTTTCTTCTTCCATCCCTTACAATTCTGTTTATAGGAAACATTTCCCAATGTACAAAAACAATACACACACACACACACACACACACACAAAAAAAAAAAAACAACCATTATTCATTTGAGTTTTGTTGTTTTCCCTTGAAATTTTTAATCCTCAGAATCTTTAGACGAGCAAATATTCAGTAAATTCTGAAACTTGAATACAGTTATTTTCAATTATGTTTATATACTTTCATTACTAAATTTTTAATCTTATCCTTATCTTGTGTAAGTTTACCATCCTCCTGTGTTCAGATGAGTTCACGAAATACTCAGTAAGTTAATGAGAAAACATTGTGAGAAGCAGTTTCATGGCATGATGTTGGAAATCCTTTAGGAGATCATGTACTCTGTGCTGTGTATAACTGTTCTGGTCTGAATTTGTAAACTCCTCCAGTAATCATTAAAATGTCATGAAATAATTTTGCTGGGACTCAAAAAGAAGTGGTCCAGGAAGTCAGTCAGAAGATAAGAATTGTGATGCTACTTCATTGTGATGTCACTAATTTCTTTACCTGTTTGTCAATTTAAAAAAGGAGATTGTCCACTCTTCATAGGGTTGCAAAATGATTTCTTCACATTAAGACAATTAAGATAATATGTATAAAGGGGCCTGAATCTTTGGAAGAAAAGTCCTTCAAACTACAGACAGATGGGAATAGAGGAAAACCATTTCATATTGAAGAATAAAAGAGTTTGAACAGAAATGGGGAAATAAGCTCTTTCAGTTGTTCGCATTCCACCAGGGCCAGCATTTTGAGGAGGTCCCTCTGCCAGAGTCATTGAATCAGTTTCCTCTTAATTTGAAATGAGTAAGTACATGTCTAGTGCAGAGACCCTCTAAAGACTCATGTGTGCCAAAATGGATCTTTGTGATCCTCAGAAACACTGTGAGATAGACTAAGAAAATGAGCATTATCTTACCTGGCCTGTAAGTTAAATGCCACAGTCTGTCTTCTGCACAATGTGGCCCGGAATGGTATTTCATATGTTTCTTGTAATGCCTGCTATCAAAGACACTAATATATCACATGTGATTTTTTTGCTTGATTTTTAATTGAAAATTATTAATATAGTGACTTCGAATCAAATGTAAACATAAAGAAAAGCAAACACAATCCCAACACCAATTGGAATGGACATGAATGTATCTGTGCCCTATAATTTTCCTCAATACAAATTTTTAATACGTATATCACTTAAAAAAACTGTACTGGTTTCTTTGGATAACTTTACAATAGTATATTTGAAAATCTACTTCAAGATATTATCTTTTCCTTTAGGGCTCTTTAGCCTTCTACTCTCCAAAATGTATAAAATATACTTTATTTTCACATTGCTAAGGCTGTTAACAATTATATTCTGTAACTATTTTGAAGTCTTCTATGTTAAGTGTTTAGGTTGATAACTAAAAATTGAAAGCCAGTAACCAGTATTTATGCTGTATCTATGCAAATAATGTTCATTACAGGACCAGTTAAGATGCTCTGATTATATTTCCTTGCAATTTCATAACCCCTGTGTCTCTCTCTGAAAGGTCAAATACAGACTCCTTACTTAATTTTATCAACTCATTGAAACCATACAACATTCAGTTTGTTCTAAAATTGGACCATAACCTTCTTATACAATTTGTTAATTTTGAAGTGTTTGATCTTTGTTTTTTTTTTGTGTGTGTGTGTGTTTTTCTTGATGGGAGAAGAAATAATGAACCTTTGAAAAAATTGAGTTTTCTTTCTAGTTTCAATGTTGTTTTCTTTCATTAAACTTTTGAGTCTCTTTTAATCTTGGTGTTCTCTAATTTCATAATGATGTTTGTGTCTTACCAATTCTGAGTAGTACTTGAAGTCATCGGGAAACTACATCTCTTGTGACCCTGGGAGATTTTCTTTTATTACTTTGATGTTTTTCGTAGGTTTTCTCTACACCTTCCTAATGGAAATCCTGTCAATCAGATGTTGGATCTTCTGACTTGATCCTCTGCATCTCATATCTTTCTTTCACAATTTTATCTTTCTTTGTTCTTACATTATGGGAATTTTTATTCTATCTTCTAACCCTTTCCTTAAGTATTTCTTAGCAATCAGAATTTTAATTTTCAAGAGCTTATTCTTTTACTTTTGTGGCACATATTTTGAAATACACTAAAACAATGATATAAAGTACTAGCATTCTGCTAGGAATTCATTTATTATAAAATCTACATTATAAAATAAAAATTCCTTATGGGTATTTGAAGAGACATCTAGAATTGCCATCCAGTTTCAGAATCTAACCGCTTACAAAACCAGTATCTGCTGTTCATTGACCATCTTACTTGACGTTTACCTTACTAATGATGAGTGCTGAACAGCAGCGACAGAGCAAGAACACACAGTTGCTACCCTCAAGGCATTTATAGCCCAGTTGAAAGAAAAGACAAAAGCGTTTTAAGAATAAAAAAGCCCAGCTGCATGTCTCAGTGGTTGAGCAATGACCTATGAACCAAGAGTTCAAGGTTCAATCCTTGGTCAGGGCAGGTCAGGGCACACACCCGTGTTGCAGGCTTGATTCCCAGTTTCGGGGGTGGGAGGGGCGGTGAAGTGGTGGGGCAGGAAGCAGCCAATCAATGATTCTCCCTCTCCCTTCTACTCTTAAATTAATAAAAATATGAAAAATAAAAAATAAAAACATTATGGAGTTATAAACCAGAGTAGTTTGTTTTTTAAACTAAAATAAACCATACAGATAGGGTGTTTTTCCTATATTTTATTTATTTATCGAGAGATACAGAAAGTCAAATTGTTGGATGAAGACTATTGCTTTTGATACTTATGTTGATATTCCATTTATAGAACCATCCATCATCTACCACAAAAGTAAATTTACCAAAATCTAACTACTAATGGATGCTGTAATTTTTTTTTAATGCCGAGTAACATATTATTTGTGACAAGTGGCTCTTTACTATTTTAGCTTGAATTATTTTATTAATATTATGCTACATTTTATCATTCACTGGCATTTATGTGTAAATCAGAGTATATCTGTGTGCAAAAGATTTTTTTCCTCTGCTCCTTTTCCTCTTCTTTCTCCTCTTCTTCTACCTCATCTTCTTCCTCTCCCCTTTCGACTTCTTCAGTATTACTTTCCTGTGTATTGATACAAGACTATACCCATTCCAACCTATGTCTGAATGTTTTCTACACATCTTCTACTCAGTTTTATGATGACATGGGATCATTTTCTGAAGAAGTGGTTGGATGTATATTTTACATACTATTGATCAAAGACAATAGTTTATTAATAGCAGTAAGGCCACACTGTTCATAGATGGCAGGAAATGTAAGTGAAGCTTTTGTTGATTTAGGACTTGAATCTGAGAACAGAGGGCAGTTGTTTGTACTCTTGAACTTTTTCCTGAACACTAATTTCCATGAGTTGTTTAAAGGATATCTTGATGTGAAATAGGAGAACCATGTTTGAAGACTTGGTTTCTTAACCTAGCATCAGAGTGGGACTTAATTGAATCAGCTCATCATGGCGTTACTTCTGTTTTGAAAGCTCTCTTAAAAAAAATAATGACAATTTCACTCAAAGAGAACAATAATTGGCCCTACTTGCTATTTCTAAGTTTCCATCCTTAAATTGTTTTTCTTAGTTTTGAAATTTGGCTGTCAGTATATTTTTGGCTCAAGAAAACTAAAGAAGAAATATTGTGCCATTTAGAATTAGGCATTATGTTTGTCAGTTTCCCACCAATGAAAAGTTTTATTTCTTGGTGAACTGAGTATGAAAATATAAATGCATATTACTTGATAATTTAGAGTAAAGCTATTTGACTAGGGTTTTTAGGATGAGAAACTAGGCTGCAGCTATAGTAGTAGGATAATTACTCTATTGTTGTTGAGTATTGGTAACTTCATATTATGCTGCAATCCTTACATTTTTATCATACCTAGTTTCACACTTAACCCAACAGAATTATCTTAAGCTTGTAGATAATTAATATTTAAACCTTTTGCTGATGGTTGAAGCCCAAGATAAAGTTATATATAATCTTGCATGTAATGCTGCTGGTTCTTACAGCACTCTCTGGCAGAAGGCTTGTGACACACAAATTAAGAATCATGGAGAAACATTTCATTCAGTTTGACTTTATAAGTCAAGAAAAATAGAATTATTTGTTCAGGTACAATATAAATGTGATGAAATCTACATGTCTTTGTATTTCTTTGATTAAAGCAATTAATACAATATGAGACCTTAAAACTTTGTGTAAACATATCCCTTTACTACATATCATTTTAAGTCACAGTCTTTGTTGGGTGATACTGATATATTGCATGAGAGCTTCCCCCCCCCCCCCCCGATTGATGCTAATAATGATTTATCACTCCTCTTTTCAAGTGGGTTCAAATGATGATAAGGAACTGAACTATTCAACAGAAAAGTGGACCTCTCTGTCTTTCAGAAGCAAATGTCTAAATATTAGCAATAGGAAGTGAAGAACAGGAAGGGAAATTGTATAAGGATTGTTCTGGACATTCCTTGCAGTCAGACTGAATGAAGAGCTCATTTTCATGCCTGGCTCTCTATCTGCGATGTCAGCAGCACTGGTATCTGGTTCTTTATCGGGTTACTGCTGCTGATGTCTACATTTTCATTTATCTTGGCTTCTATTTAATTAAAAAAAAGACAAATAGCTAAGGTGAGGCTAGAGGTGCAGTTGAGCTGAGCATAGATATCTCTTTATTAGAAAATGAGTCTATTGTATCATCTATGATGTTTGTTGATGGGCAAAGTTTTTTAATTTTATCAAGCAAGATTTACTAATTCTTACTTTCTTAATTTTCCCAAAATTTTTGTAATTTTTTAAAATTATAAAAATGGTGAAAGCTCAGGTCCCATTTCTAGAAATTGGTCACTTTCAAGTTGTCATAATTAAATACAAAGATGCTTCTGACATCATGGGGAAAAGAAAGATAATGTCTCTAGGCTTCTCAGAAAGAGGAGGCTTCACCCCACTCTTTTAAATTACATATTTGAGTTCTATAAAATTCCTTTTAGAAAAAAACATTTGCTAAACCAAGTTTAAAAACCATTGAGCTAATTCATCATAAATTCTGAGTCATCTTCCTTCCTCTAGTTCTCACTGTGGACAATTGTTTTGCTCCTGTTTATATAATAAATTTCTGAAAATCATTTCAACATTAATCAGAGCTAGAGTTTCCTCAGACCATTCATGCTTACCTTATTAAAATTGTTTTTGCTACTGGGTAAGTGGATGGTTAGGTTGATGGACAAATATATAAGAATAGGAAGGAAGGAAGAAAAGAAAGATATATAATTACTAGAGGCCCAGTGCACAAAATGTGTACTTGGGTAGAGTCTCTAGGCCTGGCCAGAGATCAGGGCTGACCAGGTTCCCCACCTACTGGTCTCCTGACCTTCTCCTGTGGTTTGCTCCCTCAGCACCCACCACCACCACTGGTCATCTGCCATGTTTCATGCCACTCCCTGGTGGTCAGTGTATGTCATAGCAAGCCATCAAACTCCCCGTCTCCTGTCTAACTCTTTAGGGGACAATTTGCATATTAGCCTTTTATTATATAAGATTCCCATTTATCTATTAATTCATGTCGATGCATTGTTTTTTTTTTTTTTAAAGAATAGCTTATTGATTTTTAGAGAGAGGGAAAGAGAACTACATGAGAGCCCAACATTAATAAGCTGCCTCCTGCATGCTCCCTCCTGGAGATGGAGCTGAAACCTGGGCATGTGTCCTTAATCAGGAGTTGAGCAGGCAACCTCCTGGTGCATGGATGATGCCTAACAAATTGAGCCACACCAACCAGGGTTTGATACGCATTTTTTATTATTTAATTATATTTCTTACTACTTAAGGCAAGAATCACATCTTGCCTACATTTCACTATCTTATATGCAATTACAATGATAATGGATTCATCAATCACGTTTTTATGTATATACTAGAGGCCTGATACATGAAATGTGTGCACCCTGGGGGTCCCTCAGCCTGGCCTGCACCCTCTTGCAGTCCGGGAGCCCTTAGAGGATGACAACTTAGGCCCGCTCTGGAATGGGCCAAAGCTGTCAGTTGGACATCCTTAGTGGTGCTGCAGAGACAGAAAAGACTCCTGCCATGAGCCTGGCTTCTGGCTGAGCGACACTCCCCCTGTGGGAGCACACTGACCACTAAGGGGCAGCTCCTGCATTGAGTGTCTGCCTCCTGATGGTCAATGTGTGTCATAGTGACCAGTTGTTCAGCCGTTTGGTCAATTTGCATATTATCCTTTTATTATATAGGATGGGCTATTCTAGATGCTAAAGATACAGCAGTAAAAAAACACAAAAAATCCTATTCCTGACCTGTTGGAGCTTCTTTCTAGTTTGAGAAAAAAGAGCTACATTGAAGTGAGATATATGGTAGGCTAGTTAATGATAATGCTGTACAGAAATATAAAGCAGGAAATGGAAGGAGGTTGCTATTTTATATCCAGTGGTCACTGACATATACCCAAAACTCAAAGGAGGTGAAGGAGGGAACTTGATAGATCCTTAGGTTAAGAACCTTTTAGAGGGTTCAATAAAGGCAAAAGCATGAATGATGTCAGAGTTTGTTTGGTGCATTCTAGGAGCAGGAAGAAGAGCATCTTACTGATTACTATGAGGTCAGGGGAGTGGGAAGGACTGGTTTTATACTCCCTTATTCTAAGTAAGATGGAAAGCCATTGAATTTTAAGCAGAGGAAAGACATCTAATTTAAAAAATGCTGACCTTAGACTTTTTAAAAAATGTAGCTGTGGATAATATGTAAACAAATGGCCATAGCTGTGATCCAATAAAACTATTTTTAAAAAAAACAGATGATTTACATTCTATAGTTTTCCAATACTGAACTAGACCATTTGCCAAGTGGTTGTGAATTGTAGCTGGGAGGGGTGATGATTGTGACTGTGTCATTTGTCCCTTATACTACAACCAGTACTAGCTACCAGCAAGGGATCATTTGTATGCATACCCCCTTCTCTGTACAACTCATTTGTTATCAGCTCAAAGCTACGGATATCATTTAATAAATGTTTCTTGATTATTGCAAAAAATGTCTCTACTAGAAGAATAGCTAGAAATATATAGGTTTTCTGCATCAAGGTTTCTTTGTGACTGGGATATCTGGGACAAGGACTGTTCTGCAGTAATTCCTTGTACTTATTGTTCCATACCTGCCTGCTCTGAGACCTTTCTTCCCTACTCTCTCTCTTCTGATTGCCTTATCCCACTGCTGTCCCAGAAAAATGTAGCACAGATGTCCTCAAGAAGTTGAAAATTTCTAGCAGCCACATAAAAAATGTAAAGAGAAGTCAAATGAGCATTAATAGTGTTTTATTTAAACCATTAAAACCAAAATAATATCACCATTTGGACTAGTCACATGCTAAACACTCCATAGCCACTGGTGGCTAGTGACCACTGTATTGAACAGTGTTGGCATGTAGGTAGTAAATAAGGTTTGGAACTCAATTTTCCCAGCAATAGCAGCACTGCTAACATAACAATACTTTTTTAAAAAAATGTATCTTTATTGTTGTAAGTATTACAGATAGTACCCCCCCACACACACTTCCCATTGACCCTTCCCCTCCCAGGCCTTAACCCCACTATTGCCTATGTCCATGGGTTATCTATATACATGCATATAAGTTCTTTGGTTGATCTCTTCTCTCCCTTCCTTCCCCTCCAAGAATCCTCATTCTGTCGCATGCTTCTATGTCTCTGGATCTGTTTTGTCTGATTGTTTTGTTTATTAGATTCCATATATAAATGAAATCATGGGTTATTTATCTTTTTCTGGCTGGCTTATTTCGCTTAGCATACTACTCTCCAGGTCCCTCCATGCTGTCTCTTATTACTATTATTTTTTAATTTTTTAAAAATTTCTTTATTGATTAAGGTATTACATATGTGTCCTCATCATCCATTACCCCTCCCAATCCCCCCACTCACCATCAACACTTATGCCCTCGCCCCCCTCATGTCCATGTCCATTGATTAGGCTTATATGCATGCATACAAGTCTTTTGGTTGATCTCTTCCCCTTACCCACACCCTTCCCTACCATCTCTCTGAGGTTTGATAGTCAATGCTTCTCTGTCTCTGGATCTGTTTTTGTTCATTAGTTTATGTCGTTCATTATATTCCATAGAGTGAGATTATGTGATACTCATCTTTCTTTGACTGGCTTATTTCACTTATCATAATGCTCTCCAGTTCCATCCATGCTCTAGTTTGAAGCAGCCACCTTTTTCTCCCTTTTCTTCTTCTTAAAGAATACCTTTCAGCATTTCATATAATACTGGTTTGGTGTTGAACTCCTTTAGCTTCTTATCTGTGAAGCTCTTTATCTGACCTTCAATTCTGAATGATAGCTTCTTTGGGTAGAGTAATTTTGGTTATAGGTGCTTGCTATTCATCATTTTAAAAATTTCTTGCCACTCCCTTCTGGCCTGCATAGTTTCTATTGAGAAATCAGCTGACAATCATATTGATGCTCCCTTGTAAGTAATTAACTGTTTTTATTTTGCTGCTTTTAATATTCTCTCTTTGTCTTTTGCTCTTGGCATTTTAATTATAATGTGTCTTAGTGTGGTACTGTTTGGATTCCTTTGTTTGGGGTTCTGTGCACTTCATGGACTTGTAAGTCTATTTCTTTCACCAGTTGGGGGAAGTTTTCAGTCATTATTTCTTCAAATATATTTTCAGTATCTTGCTCTCTCTCTTTTTCTGGCAGCCCCATGATTCTGATGTTGGTACGCTTGAAGTTGTCCAAGGGGCTTCTTATTCTATCCTCAAATTTTTGGATTCTTTTTTCTTTTCTGGTTGAGTATTTTTGGCCTCTTGGCATTTCAAATCTTTGACTTGCATTCCTCTAATCTGCTATTGGGTTTCTGTAAAATATTCTTTATTTCAGTCAGTGTATGTTTAATTTCTAGTTGGTCCTTTTTCATATTCTTGAGGGTCTCCCTCGTATACTGAAGGGTCTCGCTAAACTTATTGGCCTTTTCTAGGAGCCTCTTGAAAAACCTTATAACTGTGGTTTTGAACGCTATATGCAGTCATTTGTTTTCTTTCATTTCTTTCATTTGTGATCTCTTTCTTTCTCTGGGCAATTTCACTGCTTCCCTGAGTTGTAGGGTAGCTTTGTGTGCTAGGTATCTCGGCCTCCCCTGTTACTGAGGTAGACCCTCTTGGTGCAGCCCTTTGTGGACAGTGTGTACAGCCTTGTTGCAGATAAGTCTTGATTGTTGTTGGTATCCCTGGGAGGAATTGACCTCCAGGCCAACTGGCTGGAGGATCAGCTGTGTCAATGCTGGGAGACAGCCTTTTGCACCAAGACTTGAAAATTTGCCAAAGTCTCTGTGCTCAGTTTGGATGGGGAGGAGTTTCTAGGTGGAGAGGAGTTTCAGGGTGAAGCCGGCAGCCTTGGCTTCCAGTCAGCCACACCCCACGAGGTCACCAGGTCCTAGCGTCCAGGGCAATCGCTGCAAGCACCTCTGTGAGAAAGGTGCCCTTGAGTTTCCCCGGCTCCCAGACTGTCCTGTCTCTCTCCCAATGAATCTGGAATCCCAGAGTTTCACCTGGCACCGGGGTTCTGTGCAGTTGGAACTCCTTTCTCCCTTTCGCCAGATGTCAGCCGCACAGCCAACAGATCGCCCTCCCCGTGAGCACTCCTGTGCGCTCTGGGAGCTCCACCTCTGGCTGTTCCCCCAAGATTTTGCCTTTGGCTCTTCCCCTGGGATTCTGCCTCACAGTCCAGATTCCCCCTGTAAGGGCCTGGGTCCCCTGGGTTTTGAGTGCAAGCTGAACTGGGTTCAGCACAGCCTGGAGTTTTTATCTCCTTTCTGCTAGAGCACCCCTGCCAGGTGTTTAGATGCCCCGTTCTCTTCGGCTCTGCACCTTACTTAGGCTTTGCAGAGGCTCTGATTATCCATGTGCACTTCTGTGTTCCTCTAGTTTCAGAGCTTCCAGTTAGCCAGCCTTCCCATCGTTCTAGACAATGTCCGTTTTGTCCTTTAATTGTATTCTCGAAATTGTTGTGCGGGACAGCAGGCTAGGTGTTTACCTATGCTGCCATCTTGGTTTTCGATAAGAGAGTCTTCTTTTTTACATCTGCATAGTATTCCATGATATAAATGCATCACAGCTTTTTTTATCCACTCATCTACTGATGGGCACTTGGGCTGTTTCCAGATTTTAGCTATTGTAAATGATACCTAACTATAATTTTTAAGCTAATCCATGAAATCAATTTACTTCTTCCTTCAAAGATTATAGGTATGACATTTTGGGATTCAAGCTCTTATTGCTGCCCTTAGATTAATCAGTAGTGACTATCAGAAAAGTATGATATAAGGAGGACTTCTTGTTTTGGGTGTATTTTATTTTTCTAAATCTTATTTTTCCCATTTAAGTTTTCTACATGCTTATAGATAGCTGGTTATAAACATGAAAATAGCAAAAGTCAACTTCCTTGTCCATTTCCCATCCCTACTCCACCCCCACCCAAGCTCAGCAACTGATCCCAAGGTCATTGGTTAGACTTTAAAACTGCATGGACTGAATCTTTTATGTACTCTGTCAGTTCATGTGAAATAGAACTTGGAAGTGGAGGCTGGAAAGACCCAACGTAAATGCAGCTGAATAATATTCATCTTGCACAATTTCAGTATGTGCATGTTTATTTATAACTGATCCCACTCATGACAAAATTATCTGGAATTTGCTTAAGAAACAAAGAGTTTTATATAAACTGCAAAAACACCTAAATTTTTATAATTATTTTTAATGGCTATATGAGGAAGCTGAATTTGGGAGTTTGGGGAATCAGCAGAGAAGCTATAAATAAAAACCTACAGAGTTGTTTGTCTAAAAATTCTGAGATAGTGAGAAACTTGGAGCCCCATGATAGGCTCTTCCCATGGCCTGTGGGTCTGTGACTCCCGGAAAGCAACATCCTTTCTCGCTTTGCCAGAGACCACCATTTTGGCTTTGTCACCTTGTGGGTTTCCATGCGGTTGTGGGAATGCCCACAGTGATGCTCACAGGGATTTTCACAGAGAGAACTGGCGATAGTATTCCAGGAAGGAGGTGATGATAAGAGAACTAGGAAAATATTAGTTGAGTTTCTGCAACACATCTAATGCTACCATAGTATATTTGAGGCAGGCACATAAGCATTTACAACTTGCTCAGTTATTTTCAGAAACATCCGGCAATTGAGCCACAGCAGTCACTCCTCTCCATGGAGGGTACATTCTAAGACCCAGGATGGATAGAACTGAACTTGTTTATATACTGTTTTTTCCTGTACATACATACCTACGGTAAAGTATAATTTATGAATTAGGAATAGTAAAATATTGATAACAATAACTAACAATAGAACAGTTGTAACAATATCTATACTAATAAAAGAATAAGATGTAAAATTGACTGTACCTTTGTGATGCCCCACCAGCCAATCAAGAGTGAGCATGCAAATTAACTCAACAAAGATGGCAGGTTAATTTGCATATACAAGCACTGTCTCAGCCACTCTGGGCCTCTGGGCAGCATGGGAAGGTGGAAAGATGGCTCTGGGCCAGAGCGAAAAGGTGGCTCCATGCTGGAGCAAAGGTGGTGCCAACAGCCAGGAGAAGGAAGCCCCTTTGTGCATCGGGTCTCTAGTACTATAACAAAAGTTATGTGGATGTGGTCTCTCTCTCAAAATATCTTATTATACTGCATCTACCCTTGTGATGATGTGAGATATAGTGCCTATGTCAGTGGTTGGCAAACTCATTAGTCAACAGAGCCAAATATCAACAGTACAACGATTGAAATTTCTTTTGGGAGCCAAATTTTTTAAACTTAAACTTCTTCTAACACCACATCTTCAAAATAGATTCACCCAGGCTGTGATATTTTGTGGAAGAGCCACACTCAAGGAACATGTGGCTCTCGAGCTGCAGTTTGAAGATCATGGGCCTATGTGATGAAACAAAGTGAGATACTTGGGTGGCAGGCAATTTAAAACTTATGAATTGTTTCTTTTTGGAATTTCCCATCTAATATTTTCAGTTATTGGTTGACTGGGGTTAACTAAAATTGTGTAAAGGGTAGATGCAGTACAAAACTATGGGTAAAAGGGGACTACTGTAGTAACTTTGAGTTATAACGGAGTCATCCCTTTTCTAAATCATTATAGATTTGTAGATCTTAGTCATTAAACTTTACTGCAGGCCATATCATTTCACTTCTTTAAGGAAGGAATTTGTCAGAAGTTGAAATGGACAGGGCCTCATGCTTTTTTAAAAAAATTCTTGAAATAGAACATTTTCAAATCCAGTAAAAATTAAAAAAAAACATGTTATTTGTATTCTCATAGCACACCAGCAGCAACTGCTGGTTCTTACCATCACCACCTCTGGCTAGACACTATTCTAAAATGCTTTATATAGGACTCAATCTCACAACAACCAGGAGAGGTAGGTATCACTCTTTCCCCTGTTGTACAGTAGAGGAAAGTGATTTCCAAAGGTTTCATTGCTTGTCCAAGTCCACACAGTAGTAACTGGTGAACCTGGGATTTGAGACCACACAGCCTGACTCACCAGTTTCTGCTCCTAATCATCACACTAATGAAAATGGATACCTGAATGCATGATGAATGGATACCTGAAACAAATGCTTTGAGTGTGAAATATAATGCCTGTGAAGCTTGGTTTAAAAAAAATAATGGCATCATTGAGGCATTATTAGCTTAAAGTGTAGTAGTTTTTATTTTTATTTATTTTTAATATATTTTATTGATTTTTCAGAGAAGAAGGGAGAGGGATAGAAAGTCAGAAACATCAATGAGAGAGAAACATTGATCAGCTGCCTCCTGAACACCCCCTTACTGGGGATGTGCCCACAGCCCAGGTACATGCCCTTGACCGGAATCAAACCTGGGACCTTTCAGTCCACAGGCTGATGCTCTATCCACTGAGCCAAACCGGCTTTGGCAGTGTAGTAGTTTTTAAACATAGATTTTTAAAATATCGGGCTTACCTAAAATGGAGGTCCTCAAAAAGTTGTTGAGCTGCTCTAAAAGTATGTAGTCAATAAAGTATAAAGGAATGGGAAGTTATATTGCCGGGAGTTGCTCTAATGTAGAGTGCACAGCTAAGAATTGAATCTTAAGTCTTGTTTTTAGCTTTTTAAGCCACTTCTTATGGACACACCCATCTGATCGATGAGAAACTCAGACAGAGGAAAATTTGCAGAAATAATCCTAGATGCCCTTCCTTTGTTCTGTGCTCTTTCTGAACCAGCTGTAACTTATATCCATGCAGTCTCAGTGTTGATCCTGCTTTCTCTCACTGGGCTCATTTTTTTTTTTTTTGGTAATTAGCCTTTCCAGGGTTTGAAATTCAGTTTTCCCTAAATAATTCCTGACTTTGGTCAGCCCTCAGACCCTCGCAGTCATTTGCTGTCTGGCAGGAACCTTTCATGTGAGTCCTGCTCCTATAAAATGCAGCCCCCTCTGCCTGCTTGGACTATATTTTGAAGCTAAGTGTATGAGTGTAATATCTTATTCAGAATTCCATTTTCTTAGTGATCTCTCTGGAGGTTTATATGGCCTAATGGCTCCCCACCCACTTGATATTTTGCCCATTACATTATATGCTTTTTCCAAGGAGCAAAAATATAACTTATTTTCTGACAGCATGGGAGACGATCTCTTGCTGTTGCTCTTCAGGAAAAATCTCATAATCTAACTAGACAAACCCTTGCTGAAAAATTAGACCAAATGACATTTGTAAACTCCAAGGAAAGCATTTTTCTTCTGTGAAGCATTTCCGAGTTGGAAGTGTTGAAACTTTACATATACTGATACCAGTTAGGTTTATGGAAAAATGAAATGTTATAAACAGCTGGATACACTGTCCAAACTGAACCCTGTCAACCTAATTTTTCCTTAGCCCTGTGTGCTGAGAAACTTGCAGCATACCTAATTCACATTTATGAGATGAATGAAAAAAAGTGAGTTACTAAAAGACAGACCAGGTAGCTAGCTAGCTTGTTTTGCTTATTGGCTAAGTCTAAATGAAGGAAATAATATTAGAAAATGTATGTTGGGATCATATCTCTGACTGTTCTTCTCCCATTGTTTTTATACATAGCAAAATCAATTCACAATCATTTCTTCTGTGTGCCTGGTACCATTGGTGTTTGCTTGTTTGCTTTCTGTTTGTTTGTTTGTTTACTCATACTCTAAACCCGTTAGGAAATGAAATATCCCATCGTGAGAAACAAATGTGATTTGGGTTACTAGGGAAATATAAAGGACTTAAAGATCTGTGATGTTTGTTTGTTTTCAGTATCTGATCAAATGAAAACGTTAGATTTATGTGGCAAAAATATGATTTTTAATGAGGTTTATTTATTTCCTAATAAGCACTGCACTGTCTAATATATTATATATAATTCTCATGCCCTTTATATAATGGAAAACAACTAGTGAAACAGTAGTATAGTTAGTGATTTATTTAGTAAATTGGTTAAATAAGGTAAACACAATTGTATAATCAAATGTTTGAAACAAAAACTGGGTAAATATTTTGTAATCTCTGGGTGATATTAATTATAATTAATTATAATTAACTTTATTGCCTAATGTGTCTTCTTTTAAAAATTAGTTTAGTGACATGTCTGAAATTGGATTTTAATACATTTTAGAGAAATAACCATGGTTATATCTCTAAAATGTATTAAATCCATATATATATATGGATTTATATATATATATACTAGAGGCCCAGTGCACAAAATCCGTGCATGGGGGGGCAGAGGGGTATCCCTCAGCCCAGGCTGCACCCTCTCCAATCTGGGACTCCTCAAGGGATATCCGATTGCCTGTTTAGGCCCAATCCTGGTAGGATCCGGCCTAAGTGGGCAGTTGGACATCCTTCTCACAATTCAGGACTGCTGGCTCCAAACTGCTCACCTGCCTGCCTCCCTGACTGCCCCTAACTGCTTCTTCCTGCCAGCCTGATCACTCCCTAACTACTACTCTACCAGCCTAATTGATATATAACTGCTCCAGCCTGTTTGCCCCCAACTTTTCTTCTCTGCAGGCCTGGTCACCCCTAACTGCCCTCCCCTGCAGGCTTGATCACCCCCAACTGCCCTCCCTTGCAGGCCTGGTCCCTCCCCAGTGCTCTCCCCTGCTGGCCTGATCACCCACAACTGCCCTCCCTTGCAGGCCTGAAAACTCCCAAATGTCCTCCCCTGCTGGCCATCTTATGGTGGCCATCTTGTGTCCACATGGGGGCAGTATCTTTGACCACATGGGGGCAGCCCTCTTGTGTGTTGGAGTGATGGTCAATCTGCGTATTACCCTTTTATTAGATAGGATGGTTATTTCTCTAAAATGTATTAAAATCCAATTTCAGACTATATATATATATATATATATATATATATATATATATATATATATATATATATTGATTTCAGAGAGGAAGGGAGAAGGAGAGATAAAAACATCAACAATGCCCCTAACCACTCTCTACATGCCTGTCTGATGACCCCTAACCACCTCTGCCTGCCTACTGATGCACTGACTGCTCTGCTGCCAACCTGTTCACCCCTAACTTCTCTCCCCTGCTGGCTTGATGGCTCCTAACCACTTCTGCCTCAGCCCCCACCACTGTAGCTTTGTCCGAAAGGACGTCCAGGAGGATGTCCAGAAGACATCTGGTCTACCCAGTCTAATTAGCATATTACTCTTTTATTAGTATAGATAGGAGAAATAATGCAAATAAAATATCTTACATAGTGCCTGAGACATAGTGATTATTAAAAGTAGCATATTTTTCTGTGTATAAGATGCTATTTTTTTTTCTAAAATCGTTAGACTGAAAATCTAGGGGCATCATCCACACAGAGATCAGCCAAGGAGGGAGTCTCTCAGGTGCATGCCTTGTCAAACAGGTCTCCTCTAATCATGAGCCTTATTGTTACTGTCATCAACTGATGCTGTAATTGGAGGTGGAGGTGAAGCATGCATGATGCAATAGGGACCAGAGCGTTCGGAGCACATAAAGATGTCAAAAAATAAAAAGATACTAAATAGCAGTAAGCAACTGTCTTACTCTGCAAAATTCAAACTGAATGTAATCAGCTATTCAAAAGAGCATGGAGATAGAGCTGCAGAGACAATTTGGACCTCTTCCCACTGAGTGTATGATCAGACAGTGGAGAAAACAGGAAGAACAACTCCTTCAAATGCCAAAAAAGAAGAAGGCCTTAAGAGGAAAACAAGCAAAATGTTTAAAATGTTGATTTCTTAATATTGGGTTGGAAAAGTGGAGCGGGTCTTATACATGGGGGTGTCTTATACACGGAAAATACAGTAAATTGTAGCCCAGATGTTTTCACTAGTAAATTCTATCAAAGATTAAGAAAGTGTAATACCACTCTTACTCAAAGTCTGTCAGATTTTGAAAACACATTTTACGTAGCTATCATAATCCTATTGCCAAAGACACACACAGAGTTTTTAAAAGTAGAGATCTTAACAAAAATACTATGAAAAAGAAGGAAATACTGCAAAGAAGGGCTAACATATCATAAACAAGTTGGGTTTATCCCTGGAATGCAAAGCTAAGCATTTGAAAATTAATCTATGTAACTCATCAGAACCACAGAATAAAGGAGAACAATTATATGATGATTTAAATAAACGTCGAGAAGTCATTTGACAAAATAGCACATTCATTTATAATAAAACTTTGAAGTGAAGTAGGAATGTAAGTGAACTTTAATCTGATAAATTGACTATGAAAAATTTACAGCTAACATCATACTTAATGGCGAAATGCTGAATGTTCACCTTCAGATTGATAACTAAGCAAGGGTGTCGACTGTGATCTCTTTTCATTATTATTGATTTGGAGATCCTAGCTGGTAACATAAGAGAAGAAAAAGAAATACAGATTGAAAAGAAATCAGCAAAACTTTCTGTTTTCAGTTTACATGGTTTAATTCACAGGATAACCTAAAGAATCTACAAAACAACTATCAGGACTAATAAATTAATTTAACAAGGTTGCTGGGCATAATGTCAACATCCGAACTTAAGTATTTTTTTACGTGTTAGCACCAAAAATTGGAAAAATAATTTAAAAATTTTCACTTGCAAGAGCAGGATTAAACATAAAATACTTAGGAATAACTTTGGCACAATATATGTAAAATATCCACACTGGAAACTGTAAAACATTGCTTAAAGTCATTAAAGGAGATCTCAATACATAGGAAGAGATGCCATGTTTATTCCTTAGAAATATCAATATGTTGTGTTATTAATTATTTTCAGGTTGATGTATAGATTCAGTGTAATCCTAACTTAAATCTCACCAGGCTTTTTGTTTGAAGAACAAATTCTGACTTCATAACTTAATATAAAACTACAGTAATCAAGACTTCATGATATATTCAGGAAAAGAAACAGGTAGATCAGTGGAACAGAACTGATCCATACTTATATGGTCAACTGGTTTCCAACATCAGTGCTGCAGGAGAAAGGAAATTATTTTTAGAAATGAAGCCGTAAAAAACTACCACATTAACTCCTACCTTACATCATTCACTAAAAAATTAATTTGAAATGAATCATAGACCTAATAATGAAAGCTAACACTGCAAAGTTTCCAGAATAAAACAACAGAATATCCTTGCAATTTGGGGATAAGCAATGGTTTCTTAGGCTGCAGAAAGCAAAAATCATAAAATCTGATATATTCGATGTCATCAAAATTGAAAACTTTAATCAAAAGACATTGCTAAAAAGTTTACAAAATGCATATCTGACAAAGGAGTGTTTCCCAGAATATAAAAAAAATAAACACTCCTACAACTCAGTAATAAACAACAAATAATTGGATACAAAAAAAAAGAAGCAAATATTCTTTCGAATTAGTGTTTTGGGTTTCTTCAGATAAATTCCCAGAAGTGTAATTATTGGGTCATAAGACAGTTCCAGTTTTTATTTTTTGAGCTAACTGCTAAGTTCGTAACAGTGTTATTTACAATAGCCAAGATTTGGAAACAGTCCAAGTGTCTATCATAGCTGAGTGGATAAAAAAAGCTGTGGTACTGCCCTGGGCCAGTTTTCTCAGTGGTTAGAGTGGCCACCCGCAGACCAAAGAGTCTCGGGTTCAATTTCAGATCAAGGGCAAGTACCTCAGTTGCAGGTTTCACCCCTGTGAGAGGCAACCGGTCAATATGTCTCCTTCATATTGATGTTTCTCTTTCTTTTCCCCTTCTTCCTCCCCTCTCCCTTCCACTCACTGTAAAGATCAGTGGAAAAAATACCCTCGGATGTGTATTAAAAAACAAATTAAAACAAAACTGTGGCATATTCACATAATGGAATAGTACTCATCTCTAAAAAAAAGAAAGAGGTCTTACCCTTTTTGACCGCATGGATAGACCTGGAGAACATTATGCTCAGTGAAATAAGTCAGTTGGAGAAAGACAAGTACCATATGATTTCATTCATATGTAGAGTTTATCAAACAAAATGAACTAACAAACAAAATAGAGACAGACTTATAGGTCTGGGGATGGAAGTTGAATATGAGGGATTGAGCAAAAAAAGAAAAAAAACTCATGGATACAGCAAGTGTGGTGAGTGCTGGGGCAGGGGAGGGGGAGGAGAATGGAGGGAGGTGGAGGAGTGTATAGAGGGGATAAATGGTGATGGATGGAGACTTGACTTTGGGTGTTGAGCAACAATGTAGTGTACATATTATGTGTTATAGAATTGTGCACCTGAAACCTGTATAATATTTTAACCATTGTCAAACCAATAAATTCAATAAAAAAGGGGAAAAAAGGCAAAACCTTGGTCAGATACTTCACCAAGGAATAAGTAGAAATGGATAATAAATGCATGGAAAAAATGCGTGGCACCATTAAGCATTATGCAAATTGAAACACCTGAGGTACATTCACTGGAAGGGCTAAATTTACTACAACTACCAGCAAATGTTGGTGAGGATGTGGATAAGCTCTCACTTTAGGACTTTTTATGGGCGTATACAGTCATGCAGCCACTTTGGACAAATGTCTGGTAATTTCTTATAAAACATAAATCTGCCCTGGGACCTACAATTTCAATCCTAGTTATTCTAGGAAGAATACTTTATTTACTACATACTTTTAGAGCAGCTCAACGACTTTTTGAGGACCTCCATTTTAGGTAAGCCCGATATTTTAAAAATCTATGTTTAAAAACTACTACACTGCCAAAGCCGGTTTGGCTCAGTGGATAGAGCATCAGCCTGTGGACTGAAAGGTCCCAGGTTTGATTCCGGTCAAGGGCATGTACCTGGGCTGTGGGCACATCCCCAGTAAGGGGGTGTTCAGGAGGCAGCTGATCAATGTTTCTCTCTCATTGATGTTTCTGACTTTCTATCCCTCTCCCTTCTTCTCTGAAAAATCAATAAAATATATTAAAAATAAATAAAAATAAAAACTACTACACTTTAAGCTAATAATGCCTCAATGATGCCATTATTTTTTTTTAAACCAAGCTTCACAGGCATTATATTTCACACTCAAAGCATTTGTTTCAGGTATCCATTCATCATGCATTCAGGTATCCATTTTAATTAGTGTGATGATTAGGAGCAGAAACTGGTGAGTCAGGCTGTGTGGTCTCAAATCCCAGGTTCACCAGTTACTACTGTGTGGACTTGGACAAGCAATGAAACCTTTGGAAATCACTTTCCTCTACTGTACAACAGGGGAAAGAGTGATACCTACCTCTCCTGGTTGTTGTGAGAATGAGTCCTATATAAAGCATTTTAGAATAGTGTCTAGCCAGAGGTGGTGATGGTAAGAACCAGCAGTTGCTGCTGGTGTGCTATGAGAATACAAATAACATGTTTTTTTTTAATTTTTACTGGATTTGAAAATGTTCTATTTCAAGAATTTTTTTAAAAAAGCATGAGGCCCTCTCCATTTCAACTTCTGACAAATTCCTTCCTTAAAGAAGTGAAATGATATGGCCTGCAGTAAAGTTTAATGACTAAGATCTACAAATCTATAATGATTTAGAAAAGGGATGACTCCGTTATAACTCAAAGTTACTACAATAGTCCCCTTTTACCCATACTTTTGTACTGCATCTACCCTTTACACAATTTTAGTTAACCCCAGTCAACCAATAACTGAAAATATTAGATGGGAAATTCCAATAAGAAACAATTCATAAGTTTTAAATTGCCTGCCACCCAAGTATCTCACTTTGTTTCATCACATAGGCCCATGATCTTCAAACTGCAGCTCGAGAGCCACATGTGGCTCTCTGGTTCCTTGAGTGTGGCTCTTCCACAAAATATCACAGCCTGGGTGAATCTATTTTGAAGATGTGGTGTTAGAAGAAGTTTAAGTTTAAAAAATTTGGCTACCAAAAGAAATTTCAATCGTTGTACTGTTGATATTTGGCTCTGTTGACTAATGAGTTTGCCAACCACTGACATAGGCACTATATCTCACATCATCACAAGGGTAGATGCAGTATAATAAGATATTTTGAGAGAGAGACCACATCCACATAACTTTTGTTATAGTACTAGAGACCCGATGCACAAAGGGGCTTCCTTCTCCTGGCTGTTGGCACCACCTTTGCTCCAGCATGGAGCCACCTTTTCGCTCTGGCCCAGAGCCATCTTTCCACCTTCCCATGCTGCCCAGAGGCCCAGAGTGGCTGAGACAGTGCTTGTATATGCAAATTAACCTGCCATCTTTGTTGAGTTAATTTGCATGCTCACTCTTGATTGGCTGGTGGGGCATCACAAAGGTACAGTCAATTTTACAACTTATTCTTTTATTAGTATAGATATTGTTACAACTGTTCTATTGTAGTTATTGTTATCAATATTTTACTATTCCTAATTCATAAATTATACTTTACCGTAGGTATGTATGTACAGGAAAAAACAGTATATAAACAAGTTCAGTTCTATCCATCCTGGGTCTTAGAATGTACCCTCCATGGAGAGGAGTGACTACTGTGGCTCAATTGCCGGGATGTTTCTGAAAATAACTGAGCAAGTTGTAAATGCTTATCTAGGAAGAGGAACAAACACATGTCCACCAAAAGACTTGCAGAAAAATGTTCAGAGCAACTATATTTAGAATAACTACAAGTGGAAATAGCTGAGGTGTGTACTAAGAAGGGAGTAGATAAATTGTGAGGTTCACAAATGGAATACGTTTCAGCCATAAAATAGAAAAAAGCTACTGATGCATACAACATAGATGAATGTCCAAAAACTTTTATACTACATTACAAACCTTATACAGAAGAAGATCAACTATATGATGCCATTTATAACAGGTAAAACTCATTTAGGATAGAAATATATCAGAATAGGAGGGATGGGGCAGTGATTAGCAAGGAAGAGGCTTGAAGGAGAAGGATAATATACTCTATCTTGATGGAGGTTTGTGTTATCCAGGTATACACATTTGTCAAAGCTTACTGAGTGATACATTTAAAATCTATATTCATTGTATATTAATTTTGCTAGTGAAAGACTTTAAGATTTTGAAGGCTGTCTCATGCATGCTGAAGTTTTTGGTGGTTAAGTGCATTTACATTTGCCACTACCTTTGAAATGTATCAAAAATAAAATAGATTGATAAGAAGATAGGCATGGAAAGATATATAGGTAGCTGATAAAAATGTAAATATGACCAAATGTTAATTATATAGAATCTAGGTGGAGGGAAATGGGGTTTCATTGTATAATAATTCTCACAACTTTTCTGTATATGTGAAAATTTTCACCGTAAAATATTGGGGGAGGAGGCTGTTTTTCTATTCTAGCCTTCAGTCTAGCTTTCTAGTCTAAAAACGATGATCTTTTTTAAAAACCAAGTAAATGCATTGAAATCTAATTCTTCAAAATCTAAAGTTATTAATAAACATAGCTGGTGTTAACATTCAGGTGGCTCTCATCCTACAACCTACATTCCTTCTCTTTTGCTGCACCAGTTTCTAGATCCAAAAACCCAGAGCCCATTAGGTAAAGCTAAGAAGGGACATGAAGCCTCAGCTGTGCTTTTTGGCCCTGTGGCTACTTTCCAGTTTCTTAAGAAATTGACCATTTAAAAAAATTAATCTCGAAGGAAAGGCTATTGACCACGCCTTTATTAAATATCATGAAAAATAAATACCAATATAAAATCAAGTATAAGAGAAATTTTATTCATTCTAAACGCATGCATGTACTGGGAGTTTCAGATGCAAAAATAAAATTCCAGGTATCTTAGACTCTTTAGATCATGCCCTTGTGAATTTTGTTTCTTCATTCATTCAAGCAGAAATTCAGTAATCTGCAGATGATGGGCATGTGTCTGGTTGAAAAGACAGCCACCAGGAGAACACAGAGCAGTGTGTGACAGTGGAAAGAGGGCAGATCTGGGTGTGGGGGACCTAGTCTCTAATCCCAGGTCTGATCTTAACTGGTCCTGTGACTTTGTACAACTCCTTTGCTCTTTCTAAGTGTCTTCCTTTGATCCTGCTTTCCTTATTAGCGTGTGGATAAAAATAAAGCAAATTTCAAGGTTGAAGGAGTGTTAAAAAATAATCAAGCCCAACATCCTCATTTTATTGGTAAGAAAATTGAAGCTTAATAGTTTGTTCAAGGTAACAGAGCCAAATAGAAGCCAAGTTGTACCTTAAAATAATATTTGCCTGACGTGGAGTTTAGTGTAATTGTCCCATCACAATTACCTCCATGTGATTCCAATGAATGCACTTTGAGGATAAATAAGCCGTAGGAATGCAGTGTTATTATTGATGTTATATATTTACTAGAGGCCCAGTGCACAAAATTGGTGCACAGGATCCCTATGCCTGGCCGGTGATCAGGGCCAACCTTCCTTCCAGCTGCTAGGACCTTTCTTCCAGCTGCTGGCCAGCACCTGCCTTTATTCCACACCACCTGCTGGTGGTCAGTGCATATCACACCAAGCAATTGAACTCCCAGTCTTCCAGTTGAACTTCTGAGGAGACAATTTGCATATTAGGCTCTTATATATATAGATTAAGGCATGTGAGTATTATATGCATATTTCTACTTAGATACTATGTCTTCTGGATTATAATATACACTGAGTGGCCAGTGTATATAATAATAATCTGGCCACTCAGTGTATATACTGTGGTTTTATATTAAATCTATAACTATAAAGGCATGTGTAGATAATAATATATCTGTAGGGAAGTGGTCCCTTTGATAAAATTCATCATTTTTGGTAATACTTTGATTGTATTGCCACACCTTCTTATAAATTATTTTTAAGTGTAATATTCAGTACATCTGATACATTATAAGACTTTAGATGTTTTTCTGGGACATCCTATCTAATAAAAGAGTAAAATGCAAATTTACCATGCCTCTGCTACACCCATAAGCCACACCCATCAGCCAATCAGGAGTGATAAGCAAATTAACCCCCAACTAAGATGGCTGCTGCCCAAAGCTGGAGCCTTGGCCAGAGGCTTTCCAGCCTTGGGCAGACCAGGGCTGGGGTGGAGCCAGCCAGCGATTGGCCTAATCACAGGGCGATCATTGGCTGGGGTTCTCTGGCCAAGGTCACCTGCCTGACAAAAGCCAGGCAGGTGGGGGGTGGGCTGTCAGTAGGACATCCCCTGAGGGCTCCCAGTATGTGAGAGGGGGCAGGTTGGGCTGAGGGACCACCCACCCCCAGTGCACGAATTTTGTGCACCGGGCCCCTAGTGGTTAAATAAAAGTATATAAGGAAACATTGTGCAGTATTGCTTTTTAAAATAATAGGACTTTGCAACATTGTAATTTAATATAATATCATATTTTCAAACATGTTATTTTCTTTTTATCCTTAAAACACACACACACTCACACTCTCACACACATACACACACACACACACACACACACAAAAACAAAAAAAACCCCACAAAAACAAACCCCCCAAACTACACCATATATTGAAGTAAAAGAGAATAATTGAAAAATTTGAAACCAAATGTGTATTGTTAGCTTTGAAATTTTGTGTTGTGATGTGTTTTATAGACTTACTGGAGGCCTGGTGCATGAAATTTGTGCATGGGGGGATGTCCCTCAGCCCAGCCTGCACCCTCTCCAATTTGGAACCCCTTAGGGGATATCTGACTGCCGGTTTAGTCCCAATCCCATAGTGATAGGGCCTAAACTGGCAGTCGGACATCCCTTTCATATTCCGGGACTGCTGGCTCCTAACCACTTGCCTGCCTGATTGCCCCTAACTACTCTGCCTGCCAGCCTGGTATCCCCTTAACTACTCCCCTGCCAGCATGATTGTCCCCAACTGCCCTTCCCTGCTAACCCGATCATCTCCAACTGCCCTCCCCTGCCGGTCTGATCACCCCCAACTGCCTTACCCTATGGGGCTGAAGGGCCTGGGGGACTCCAGCTGGATGAGGCAGGGCTGAGGGGACTGGGGGACTGAGGCTGGTTGAGGTTGGATGCTCTGGGGACTGGATGAGGTAAGGCTGAGGGGACTGGAGAACTGAGGCTGGCTAAGGCAGGGCTGAAGGGACTGGGGGACTCTACCTGTGAGGTGAGGTTGAGGGGACTGGGCATTGCCATCTTGTGGCAAGTCAATTATGAAAGCGTGGCAGTTAATTAGCATATTCCCTCTTTATTGGCTGTGGGCACCACCATCTTATGAGGGTGTGAGGGTCAATTAGCATATTCTCTCTTTATTAGATAGGATGCAATAGTATTGCATATTTTTTATACCTTTTAAAAAATATGCGTTTATTGATTTTTTTGGAAAGAGAGAAAGGAAGAAGGAAAGAGGTAGAAACATGGATGAAAGAGAAACATCATCACAACCTCTCCTGCACAACCCCTGCTAGGGATCATGCCCTGACTGGAAATCAAACCAAAGACCTCAGTTCCTGGATTGATGCCCAAACCAAGCCACACCACCATGGCTTTTACACCTTTTTTGAGGTATAATTGAAGTATAATAAACTAAACATTTAATATAATTTGATCAATTTTGACATCTTTTATACTGGGGAAGCCATCACCATATAAAGATAAAGAAAAACTTTCCTCAGAAATCCTTTGCAATCCCTCCATCCTTCCAACTCCATCCCCAAGGAACCATTGACTTGCTTTTTTTCTCCCCACTGTAATTAGTTTCTACCTTATAGAATTTTATATTAATAGAACTTAAGTATATACTTTTCTTTGGCCTGCCTTCTTCACTGAATATGTTGTTGTTTTTTGTTTGTTTGTTTTGCTTTTAATATACTTTTATTGACTTCAGAGAGGAAAGGATAGGGAGAGAGAGATAGAAACATCAATGATGACAGAGAATCATTGATCAGCTGCCTCCTGCATGCCCCACACTGGGGCACCAAGCCCACAACTCAGGCATGTGTCCTTGACCAGAATTGAACTCAGGACCCTTGAGTCCACATCTCGATCCTCTATCCACTAAGACAAATGAGCTAGGCCAAGTTGTTGTTTTAATCTAAGCATAGGTGACATTCAATATTATATTAAGTTACATTATGTTATATATGCATCATATATCTCAGGAGTGCAACATAATTACTCAAATTTATATTCGAAATGATCATCATGACAAGTCTAGTAATTATCTGTCACCATACAAAGTTATTATGATATTACTGACTATATTTTCTATGCTGTGTATTGCATTCCTGTGACTTACTTATTAGAGGAAGGTTGTACCTTCTAATCTCCTTCATCTCTCTACCCCGCCACTTCCTCCACTCTTGTCTGTAATTGTGTGTAAGAATTCTTATTTCCCCCCTTTGCTTGTAGTGTTTGATGTGTAGTAGTATTGAGTTTGTTTTCCTCTAACAACTAATGATGCTTGCATTTTTCATGTGCTTTGGGCCATTTACATATTGTTGATGAAGTTTATGTCCAAATCTTTTGTACATTTTTTAAAAAAGGTTGTTTCTTATTATTGAATTACGGGAGTTCTTATCTTTTAAGTATGAGTCATTCGCCTGATATTTATGTTGAGAGTATTTTCTTCCTCAACAAGAATGGGTTGACTTTTCACTTTTTTTACGGTGTTTTTCCAAGAATAAAAGTGTTAAATTTTGATGAAGTCTGACTTTTATTAATTTTAGCTTTAATGTTTTGTGTTTATGTGTGTATGTGTGTGTTCTACCTACAAAAGCTTTGCCTACCATAAGACTATAATTATTTTCTCCTATGTTTTATTTTGAAAGTTTTATATTGTACATTTAAGTATATAATCCATTCTGAGTCAATATTTTGCATTGAATGTGAGGTAAGGATCATCATTCCCCATTTCCCAATTTTGGTTTCTAGTTGTTCTAGCTTCATTTGCTGAAATTACTTTAATTTCCCCATTAGATTTCCTTGACACAGTTTTTAAAACTCAATAGGCATTTATGGCTCTATTTCTGGGACTTTATTTTGTTCCATGATCAATATCTACATAGTTTTGCCAATAACCCACATTCTTGATTATTGTAGCCATATACAGGTCGGGACAACAGTAAGTTTACAGTTGTATGTATGGAAAATAATACAATAATTAATAAATAATAATATAAGAATAAACAGTGTTTTATATACTCACAATTGTAAACCTACTTTTGCCCTACCTTATAGTAAATCTTGAAATGAGAGGGACTCTTTAAGTTTCAATAGTCTAGGGTTTTTTTGTATTTCTAAATTAACTTTAAAATTATGCTATTAATACATTTTTAAAAAATTAAAGCTTGGTAGATTTTGTTTGGGATTACATTGGATCTGTAGATTAGTTGGGGAGGGTTGCCATACATGAACATGGTGCAGGTCTCCATTTATTTATGCGTTCTCTAATACAGCAGCATTCTGCAGTTTTAGTACAGAGGTATTAGATGTCTTTGTTTAGAATTATTTCTATGTAGTTTCTTTTTCCACTAGTGTAAAAAAAGAAAAAAATTATCTTCAATTTTTCTTGCCACTAATGTATAAAAGTTTGTATACAGAATAGGTTTTTATGTTTTTTTACAATATTTTTAGGTAAACAATCATATAACATGCAAATATTGTCAGTTTTACTTCTTTTTTAAAAATATGTTTTAATTGATTTTTAGAGAGAGAGGAAAGGAAAAGGATATAAAGATAGAAACATTGATGAGACAGAAACATCAATGATTAGCTTCCTACTGCACACTCCACACTGGGGATTGAGCCTGCAACCTGGACCTAGAGTCTAACCATGACCCTCTGGTTCATAGGTCGAACCTCAACCACTGAGCTGTGTGCCTACTGGGCACAATGACTCATATTTGCAGTAAAAGTGTTGAATAAGAGTATTAAAGCAGGCAGGCATTCTTTTATCTGTTGAAATTAGATTTTTTTTTACTCTAAAGTGTGATATTGGGTTAGTGGTTTTTCTTAGTTGCTTTTTATCATCTTTTTAATATATATATATATATATATATATATATATTTTTTTTTTTATTGATTTTTTTTTTTTACAGAGAGTAAGGGAGAGGAATAGACAGTAAGAAACATTGGATTAGCTGCCTCCTGCACACCTCCTACTGGAGATGTTCCTGCAACCAAGGTACATGCCCTTAACCGGAATTGAACCTGGGACCTTTCAGTCCACAGGCCAATGCTCTATCCACTGAGCCAAAACAGGTTAGGTCAGATCTTTATCAGCTTAACGAAGTTTCCTTCTATTCCTAATTTGCTAACAGGTGTTGTATTTAGTTTTTTGTTTTATTTTTTTAAATCATGAAAGGGTGTTGAATTTTTTAAATGCTTTTTTCCCCACACAGTTTTGAAATGATTATATATTTTCCCCCCTTTATTCTGTTAATATGCTGTATGGCATTGGTTTATGTATTTTACATTAACCTTACATTCCTAGAAAAAGTCTTCCTTGTATACACACACACACACACACACACACACACACACACACACACACACACACAATTAGATAACATTTTTAAGGACCTTTACATCTATATGAGGGATATTGAAATATGATTTCTTTAAGATATCTTTATTAGATTTTGGTATTAATGTTATGCTGGCCTTGAAAAACAAAGTTGAGCAGTGATCCCAACTTCTTTATTTTCAGAAAATATTTACATAAAATAAGTCTTATTTCTTTTTGAAAGTTTTCCCCAAGATTCACCAGTAAAAATATTTTGGCCGGGTTTTTCTTCTAAGAAAAGCGTTTGGTAACTTAATTTTACATATATATCCCATCTTTCTGTTTTCCTTGTATCACATTTAGTTACATATTTTCTCAAGCAATTAGTCAATTTTATGTGGTTTTCACATATTTTAGTGTAATGTTGTTGCATATTTTCTTATTCTTTTAAAGTCTGCTGGTTCTGGGTGATTATGTCATTTAAATTCTTAATTTTGTTGATTTGTGTCCTTCCTCATTTCTTGAACTTTCTAGTATTCCATTAAGAGTTTTGTCAACTTTGTTGATCTTTTCAGGTAACTAGTTAATAGATTTTGTCTGTCTTATCTTTCATTGATTACTACACTTTACTATTATATCTTCCTTCTTTTTAATATAAGCATTTAAAGTTGTGTTTCTATCTAAGCCCTTTTTAGCTTTATCCCACAACTTTGAGTATGTTGTATGTTTGTTGTTATGTAGGTCATAATAATTTTTAATTTTCTTGTGCATTTGTCTTTTATCCATCAATTATTTTAAAGTATGTGTTATTTAATTTATAGATATTTGGTTTTTATTTAGGTGCTATTACTGTTTTCTAATTTACCTAATTATGCTCAGATAATGTACTCTGAATGATTTTAAATGTTTTTAATATTGAGACTTTGTTAATGGACCAGAATATGGTCTATCTTTTTGAATGTATATGTATTTTAAATCATCATACTGTACATAAAAATTTCTTTCTTACTATCTTTCTCTTCTTTTGGTATTTCAATCACATATATTAGATTTTGGAAATTGTTGCATAGGTCTCTGAAGGTCTTTTTATTGATTTTACTCTTTGTTTCACTCTGTTTTTCATATTGGATAATTTTATCGATCTATATATAAGTTCTTGATTTTTTTGTATTATATCTATAGTGGTTTTGAATCTACCCAGCAAGTTTATTCATTTTAAATATTGTATTTTTCACTTCCAACATTTTATTTTTCAACCTTTATCTTTATTGAGAATATCTATATTTTCATTCATTTCAAGAGTCTTTTCCTTTACTCATGGGGCATAATTATAATAGCTGATTAAATATTTTTGACAGTGCTTCACTTAGATTATTTTGTACTTTTTGTCTATTTCTTTCTTGGATTGTTTATTTTGATTTAGTTTTTACTTGAAGAATTGGTCATATTTTACTATTTCTTTGAATGTTGCTTTCTGGATGTTGTGAATATTCTGTCACATAAAGTCTATTATAATATACTATTACAATCATCTGGAGATGAAGTTGTTTATTTTAGCAGGCTATTAAGCCACTTAGATTCAAACTATAAATTGTGTCTTTAGGAGTTGCTGCAGATCAGTTCAGTTTTCTAAGACTAAACTGTACTGGCTTATGTGTTTCTAGTGGATGTGCAGTTCAGGTTTAGATTGAGATGTGTGCAGAAGGCTGCAATCATTGTCCAAGTTCCAAAGCCTTTGATATCTTCATTTGAGACTATTTCATGCATGCTTAGTTCCACAATTAATTTTTATTGATTGATTGATCTTAGAGAGAGAGAAACATCCATTTGTTGTTCCACTTATTTATGTAGTCATTGGGTGAATTTTATATGTGCCCTGACTGGGATTGAACCCAAAACCTTGGCTTATTGGGATGATGCTTTAACCAACTGAGCTATCTGTCTAGGGCCTAGTTCAGGAATTAAAATACTAACAGAATTAAGGGAACCCTTTCTTCTCCTTCTCTCATTTCTGGGATTCCCCTCAAGCTTTCTGGCCTGTAGAATTTTTATTTCTAGTTCCTCTTGTCTGAATAATGGATTTTTACCTGCTTCAGTATTGGCCATTGCCTCACCACTTTGCACTGAGGTCTAGTCTTGGAATCACACTACACAAGAGAAAACAAACAAAACATAAAATGGGAAACATCCCAATGCAGGTTACATTTTCAGGTTTCTATTCTCTCACATAATCTGCCTGCTTTTGAGAGTTCTCAGATGGTTGACATATATATATATATATATATATATATATATATATATATATATATATATATATATACATACACATACATACATACATACACATACATACTAGAGGCATGGGGAGGGGGTTGTCCCTCAGCTCAGCCTGCACCCTCTCTAATCTGGGACCCCTCAAGGGATCTCCAACTGCTCGTTTAGGTTGAATCCGGGATCACAAACCAGGACTGCTTGCCTGCCTGCCTTCCTGATTGCCCCTAACCCCTTCTGCCTGCCAGTCTGATCACCCCCTAACCACTCCCCTGCCAGCCTGATTGCCCTTAACTGCACTCCCCTAGGCCTGGTCACTCCTAAGTGCCTCCCCTGCAGGCCTGGTCTCTCCCAACTGCTTTCCCCTACATGCCTAGGACTCCTCCAAGTACCCTTCCTTGCAGGCCGGGTCACCCCCAACTTCCCTCTTCTGCCAGCCTGGTACCCCTAACTGCCCTCCCCTACAGGCTTATTCTCTCCCAACTGCCCTCCCTTACAGGACTGGTCCTTCCCAACTGCCCTCCTCTGCTGACCTGATCACCCACAACTGCCCTCCCTTGCAGGCCTGGTCCCTCCCAACTGCCCTCCCCTGCTGGCCATCTTGTGGTGGCCATCTTGTATTCACATGGGGGCAGGATCTTTGATCACATGTGGGCAGCCATCTTGTGTGTTGGAGTGATAGTCAATCTGCATATTACTCTTTTATTAGATAGGATATGTATTTATGTATTTATATATTTATATAATTTAAAGTTTTTAGTTGTAATCAGCATGAGGAATGGATAATAGTGGGTTTACTCCACCATTTTTAGTTCCACAAGGAACTTTTTCCCCCAGAAAAAAAATGAATTATATGTCAAAGTATAGAGTCTTTCTCATAAAATTATCCAAACTGTGGGACAAAGTTCTTTCTTCATGTGCAAATTGTGCAAAGAAGAGCAAGAGTTATTGTCAAATTGTGTCCATTACACACACACCTACACACACACACACACACACACACACACACACACACACACACACATACTTTAAAAAACTAGCTGCTGTATTATTTTAGATTATACATTCATTGCATTTGTCATTATTTCAAGGGCATGGAAGACAGTACTATGTTTCCCTCCTCCAGTGGGTTATTAAAGATAACATTGATTATATATGTGAAGTGCTTAGAACCCAATGCAGAATCAAGCCATATGTAATTTAAAGTGGTATTGTTACTATAATTCATAACAAATACTTAGTGTTTAAGTCCTTTAGGACTGATTCTTTGTGGTGACTTAGTACATATATTTTAGTTAAAAATAAAAAGTCTAAGAATTAACACTGGTGATAATATTTCCTATTGTGAATTACATATAGTAGGTCAGTGACAACTTTCTTATGAAGATGTATTTATATAATGATAAAATATCAAAATTAAAGAGTATATTTCTGTGTCTGAAGGATGTATACTTTGGAAATAGTATTCTTTTTTGTTTCTCAGAATAATCAGAAGCTGATATGACTCATGTAATGTGTAGTTCTACATTTTTAGTAGAGATTAAATGGCTCAAGGAAACAAAGAATGAGAGCAAGCCATTTTATGTAACAATAAAGTAAAAATGTTTTTTTAAAAATAAAGGATGTATGGACATGTGATAAAGCATAAGATTTTCCACATATTTAAGATACCCTTGGAACCTGAATTTGATAAAGTTATTTAAATACAGTCCAGATAAGGAGCACATTGCAGTTCAGATGAAAGAATTTCCTAGTGGGCACTTTATTATTCTTATTTGCCCCTTGAAATTGTGGTCACAAAAATAGCAGTTCTCCGAATTTATATTATTATTTGTAAAATGATGCACTAGTCAGATATTTTGTTACATGGCAACAAAGATTTAAAATACCTGATTAGCCCTAGCTCATTTTGCTCAGTGGATAGAGCATCAGCTTGGGGACTAAATAGTCCCGGGTTTCATTTCAGTCAATGGCACATACCTTGGTTGCAGACTCCTCCCAGGCATAGGCCCTAGAAAGGGTTCATGAAGGAAGCAACCAATCGATATGTTTCTCTCACATCAATGTTTCTCCCTGTCTTTCCCTCTCTCTTCCACTCTCCCTAAAAATTAATGGAAAAATATCTTTGGGTGAGGATTAATAATAACAACAAAACAATACTTGATTATTCTCTATTTCATTGTATCAAATTACTTGAATGCTTTACATTTTAAAAACTGAGATACAATTTGCATTCAACAAAATTTACAAATCTTATGTGTAAAACTCAATGGCTTTTCACAAATACACCTTTAACAAATATATGTAACACAGATCAAGATACAGAACATTCTATCACCCTAAAACTTCTTCATGCCTTTCCTTTCAGTATCCCTCATCCCCCCAGCCAAACTTAATCACTTTTGACTTTTGTCAGCATAGATTAGTTGCCTGTCTTTAAACTTCATATAAATAAAATCCTATAGGGTATCCTCTTTTACATAATGTTTTGAGATCCAGGTGCTGTGTGTATCAGTAGTTCTTTCTTTCCCATTAAGAAGTATTAAATTCTATCAATGCGCCCAGTTTGATTATTCATTTTCCTCTTGCTGGCTGGCTTTTATTTGGGGGCTATTTTGAATAAATATATAACTTTCTTATACATTTGTTTTTATGGATATAGTTGACATTTTTCATATAGGATAAGTTCATTATGAGTTATTTTGAATATAGTGATGTGTATTTAATTTCTTTTTCATGTCAACTTTTAGAAAATATTTTGCTACTAGTATAAAAAAGAAAAATGGTCCTAAAATATATGAGTTATACAAAAATTTTAACACTTTTTGAAAGGTTATTTTTCCCTCGTCCAAGTAAAGATAGTCCATAGTCAATTTTCCTGTACAAACTGTAAAGAAAAATTAAAAATTGAAAATCTATTAAAAGCATATAAAAATGAAAACATACTGTAAATACAAAATCTCACTTTTTTATCACTATCCCACATGGCTCCATAACTTTTCTCCACTGCACTATTTCACTCTCCTATATAGTAAGCAATTCACGTATCCGTAACTGAAAGTTCCTTAAAAGCAAAAACCACCTATGTCTCACTGTCTATCTGTAGCGTCTAGCACTTTGCCTGACACATGGTAGGTGCACATTATATATTGAGTGAACTGAATAACTGCTTTTTGTCTAGAGTACTTATTTGCTTTGCAAAAGTCTTTTTTTTTTTTTTGCTATGGAAACATAACAGCACTTAGGTTAGCTCAGGACTTTACTGTTCCTTTTATGTCTTAAGTCTTTTGTTTAAAACATGAGCTGACTTATTCCAGTTTCCTGTTTATATAGAGTAGGCTTTTGATGAAAATGCACACTACTAAAAGATTTCCATTTAATTAGTTTAATCACATTGTTATACTTAAGTGATGTGTCATTGAGAAAAACAACTTCAAGTGAAGATATTATTAATATATACATACACACATGCATATATCTACATACATGTTATAATATCTAGTATATATATATGTATATACAGATTCATATATATATATATGCATATATATTCTAAACTCATCATTGGTTTTAGGTTTATACACTTAGTTCATAGAATACAAACACTATTTTCAATGTTGACAAAAGATGCAATATCTGTTTTACATAATTAAAAGATCTTATAATTATTCATGATTTTCATTACTACTGGGATGTTTTTATGTTGAATCAAAGGTCATAATTCTAATAGTCTCAGATCCCCTCCCCCTCTGATAGATCGTTGCAATGCCCATCTGTCTGTGGTTCATAACATAGCCTTTTTTGATGGGACAGGATGGCAGATGGACAGCAGATGGGAGCTTTGCCCTGCCCCTTGGTTCAGATCCTGGCCCGGACCGAAACTGTCAGGGACTGTCAGTTTGTACTCTCAGCGTGTGGGCTTGTGTTTAGCATTCTCACCAAGGGTCTGAATTGATGCTGAGCAGGAAGAGGTAATTATGACTAGTTTTTGGTTAAAGACTAGCAATAAGGGTAGGGACACCCAATAGGTCTGAAAAAACACCTTAGAGGACATGCTCTTTCTATTTGACTCAGCTGGATCCTCAGGCCTCCAGAGTCAGCTTCTTCTCAAGATGGAAGTCACATAATTAGGAAAAGTACTGTCATATAGATATTTACCTATTTTAAAAATATAACTTTCTATAAGTCTTTGTTTCCTTCCAAAATTAAATAAGGAAGCCGTGAGAACAGAGATAGACAGACGGTGGCTTAATTCTTAAACCAAATGTTTTTGTCTAAATTGTTGGATGACTTGTCATCGTCTGAAATTCCTAGGAAGGTCCTGCATGATTAAAACTTTGACTATTGGTAACATTTATGAATGCCAAAACAATAACTGCTTCTACTAAAGCATAAAAGGACAGTTCATGAGATTGCTAGTCTTCACAAGGGGAAAGATCAAAGTCTTTCTTTCTCTTTTCATTCTGAACTATAAGTACATACTCGTGTGTGTGTGTGTGTGTGTGTGTGTGTGTGTGTGTGTGTGTGTGTGTGTATGCATAAATTTGCTGCTTTACAAGTGACTTTCTTTATTTTAGATAGAATCCAAATTGGAGTAAACAGGTGAGGCTGGGTAAATCCTCCTAATGGAGTGTAAGCCTTGGCAGTGACCATGAATAAAAGGCAATAATGAGTCAAATTGTTTGCCGAGCTGAGGGTTTATTCCTGACTTACTTAGTTTCTTTAAACTTAGTGCTTCACAGAGATCCCATTGTGCCCATCCCTGATCTGAGCTGAGTCTCAGAGTTGATTAGTAACATAAGAGTCTATGTAAGAATCATGTGTCCACAAATCTTTAAATAATTGCTCACCATAAATATAGGAACCTCTTTCTATAGCTCTATCACTAACCTACTACCCAGTATTAAAGGAGATCCTTACAAGAGTCCATTCCTTCTCTGAATTAAATTAAAATATTGTACCCTGATGGTTAATAGTATTTTTGTTCATATAACAGGTGAATTATGGCATTACTACACAACTTATTAACACAAATTGTTCATATTTGAACAATTTCTTATGTTCTGGGAGTCAGGGGCCCCTTTTACATATGTGTAATAAATTATGCTGTTCCAAGTTAAATAAATAATATTGGGTTGTTATACTCAAATAAATTATGTTCGTGTTAGTTCAAGAGTTTCTTTTAATCCAATTTAGATATCTGTAGCATTCACTACCATAGCACAGTTTAAAATTTAGATTATAATAAATTGCTGGGTAACCATTTACCCTATTATAAAATGCATATACATTGAAACTCTGTGCTTATGTTCTCTGGTGAGACAGTGTGTGCGTGTGTGATTTTCTATTAGGTTTTGACCTGTGAACAAGATGCCTTCATTTTGGAACCTTGATGCTAAATCTGGGGCTTCCTTAAAACCAATTCATTTATTCTATTTTTAAAAAAGAATTTTGAAATAGAAAAAATCTTGTTACAGTGCTGCCCAGGATAGTCTAAAGGACTGTGTTACACCTCTGCTATCTATAAATGTGCTTTAACATGGGTCTTGCTAACATGATTTCATGTGAGGTGTGGACAGGATCTAATTAGTTATAAATCTGTAAAAGCTTGAACTGAGGCTTAGCTTGCAATTCTCCATCTGACTGATACTACTACAACACACTAATCCCAGAAAGCTGTCTTATAATGAATTCCCATTAGCCACAGAGTTAAGGCAAAGTCATGAACTTGAGGAAACTAAGCAATCCCTGTGACTTAGCCAGTTTGATAGAAGCTCTGCCTTGCCAGGGTGCTGTCTGCTTTCCCAGTCTTGTTCTTGCTTCGGAAACATCTCTAGAAGAAAAGTTAAAACCACACTAAGCTGTTCTACCGAAAAAATTTAAGCTATCTTACATTGAGTATCTTCCACTGACAGCTAATTTTTATATTTAATCATCCTTTAAGTGATATAGCGCTTATGAATTTCAAAATGTTATATCCATGCTTTATATGTTTTGATTAAGAACAACCCTAGTAGGCAAGCAGAGAAGAAAATAAAATAACCAAGAAAACAAATCAAAGTTTGGCATCTAATTTGATTAATTATTGCCTTCTCGTCATAGCCATTACCCTTGGCTATATAATAGCAAATTTAAAAAGGTTCTTACCTTCAAGAATGCTACATTCTAATAAGCAATGCAGATGATAAATAGATATACATATGCTAGAATATCAATTTTTAATAGTAAATGCTATCAAAAATACTAAAGCAGACAAAAGTGTAAGAAGAGCGAGAGGGGGCAGTGCTATTTCATGTAGGCTGGTCAGAAACCTCAGATGTGGACATGTACATTCAATTTTTCACATTTAGCCTTTTTATTGAGATGTAATTTATAGGTTTACAGATGAAGAATTGTACAAATCTCAAGCATACGTTTGATAAGTTTTGATAAATGTAATCTGCTCCCTATCAATATATAGAACATTTCTATCACCAGAAAAATTGATCCTGTCCATTACCATTAGTCCTATCATCACTGTTCTGACTCTGTGCTATAGATTAGTATTTCCTGTTCTGGAATTTTGTGCAAATGGAATCATACAGTATGCAGTTGTTGCGCCTGGGTTCTCCCTTCTGTTAAGATTTTTGAAGTTCATCCATGAGATTGCTCTATTGTGAGCATTCCTTTTCATTGTGTTCTGTTGTCTGGATGAACCTGAATTTGTTTAATTGTTCTCCTGCTGATGGATACTTGGGATTGTTTCCAGTTTGGGGACATTTCACATAAAGCTATTAGGTACATTTTTATATCAGGTTTATATGTAAACTAGAGGCCAGATGCACAAAATTTGTGCAAGAGTAGGCCTTCTTTTCCCTGGCTGCCAGCACCCGGGACCCAGGCTGCTTTCCTCCTCTGCCACTGGCAAGTACCCAAGACCTGGGCTGCTTCCTTGAGACCTGACTTCATCAGAAAGGACATCCAGAATGACATCAGGAAATCATCTGGTCTAATTACCATATTAACCTTTTATTATTATAGATGTGTTTACATTTCTCTCAGGTAAAGACCAAGATGTAAGTGTTTAACTTTTTTAAATGTGTTTTACTGATTTTTTTTTACAGAGAGAAAGGGAGAGGGATAGAGAGCTAGAAACATTGATCAGTTGCATCCTGCACACCTCCCATTGAGGATGTGCCTGCAACCAAGGTACATGCCATTGAGCAGAATTGCACATGGGACCCTTGAGTCTGCAGGCAGATGCTCTATCCACTGAGCCAAACAAGTTAGGGCTAAAGGTTTAACTTTATAAGGAACTTCTATACTAGTTTCTAAAGAGGCCATGCTATTTTATCCTCCACCAGCAATGTAAGAGAGTTCTTTTTTTTTTCACATCCTCATCAACACATGGTGTTGTCAGTCTTTTAATTTTAGCCCTTTGAGTGGGTGTGTAATGATGTCTTATGTGGTTTTATTATTGAATGTTAGAATTAGATAGAAGTCCTTTGTCAGATATCTGTTTTATGAATATTTTTTTCCAGACTGTAGCTTTCTCACTTATTTTCCTAAAGATGTTTTTCAAAGAACAAATGTTTTAATTTTGATTAAGTCCACTTTACAACTTTTTTGTTTTAATTGCCAACATTTTTCTACCCTAAGAATGTTTGCTTTCACAAAGATATCTCTTATATTTTACTCCAAATTGTTATAATTTAATTAAGATATCTCATATTTTCCTCCAAATTTTTATAATTTAATTTTTATGTTTATATCTCTGATAATCTAGGGTACATTTTTGTGGAATAGATAAAATTTTATTTTATCTCCCTTTATTTTATCTAATTGTTCTAACATCACTGGTTGAGAAAGTTTTCTTTTCCCTATAGACATTCTTTTGGACTTTGGTTGAAAAATCAATATTTTGGGTTCAATTTAAGAAGGAGAAAGACACAAAGAGTAATGTTCCCACCTTTACAACAACATAGTAGGAAATTTACAAATGTATAGATTTTCCTTGAACCCATGAGAGAGCTGAGGGCCCAAGGAAACCAACTTGGAGGACAAGTGCCTACCAGGAGGAATGAGGGGCAAGCACTTGTTTACCAAAACCAAGTGTGTGAGAACACTGGTAAGAATAGCTCAACTAAAATTTTTAACAAATTGCAACTGCCAACTGCAGACATAGGGAAATTTTCAGTATTCCAGGCTCTCTTACTGATGCATAAGATATGCATAAAAAATTGGTGTCCTGAGAAATCATTCTTGTAAGCAGGTCTAGCAGAGTGGATCAGCTGTGGTTGAGGGAAAAGCAGGAAGTCCCACCTCTATTGTTTTCTCTCTTCTATGGAATAAAAACCTAACCCCTCTTAGAGAAGAGCAATAAACTCTTATTAGGACACTCATGAAAGCTCATTGCAGCTGAAAGAGTGTCCAAAGGGACAGGAATACAGCTTGGGCCCAAACCTACAGGTCGGAGTGGAGGAAGTCCCATTACCAAGACCCAGAGACTGAATGTCTGCCTAACTAGGAACAACAGAGAACACACCCCAAACCTTACTGCTCAGCCAATAGGTGTTGAATTGCTTAATGCTAGTATAATTCCCAAATTACAGATGGGAAAACTAAGAACAGAAGAATGAAATGAGTTGCCCCAAATCCCAAAGCCAATCAATGGAAAAACATATTTTAGTCAAGATAATCTGGCTCCAAAGTCCACATAAAGGCTATGCAATCCTGCAGAGGATTGTTAAGAGGAATGAAGAAAATCAGAAGGGTTAGCTGATTCGGAATAGAGGAAAGTGCTCAGGGGAACATCTGGTTTTAAGAAAGGGGTGCAATAAAAAAGACCAAATTTAACAGAACTGATAAACCAGGTTAGAGAGGGAAGGTTTCCACTGGACTTTGCAATTTAGAAAATTATCTGACTTTAGCAGTAAATAGTTTCAATAGAATTGTAAATATTGAAACCAGAATCCACTGGATTCAGAAATGAATATGGAGTGAAAAAGATGATTCACTAAAGCTATCCCACTTTCCCAAAATGTTTGGATAAGAAGAGTATTGATGCATAGGTAATGAATGACATGGGAAGATGGTTGGTTTTCAAGGATACATGTGATTTGAGCCTGTTTACAAGACAAGGGGAAGCAGATAGCAGAATGAGAAAGTTTGTCATTATAAAAAAAATAATAAATAGAAAAATAAGACAAGTAAATAAGGTGGTATTAAGATTTGTTGATATGTCTGGGATATGTATTGAGAGAGTTTTCTAGGAATACAAATAAATACCCTTATGTAAATAGATACAGTTCCAATATATTTGTTATATGAGATAAAAACTTATCTATATTCCTATAGACACATATATTAATCTCACACATATCTATCTTACAGGTTTTCTTGAATGAGTTAGCCAGAAAAAAGTTGTTTCATCTTCACTGATGTGTGATATGCACTCTGTCAGAACACAGCTTTTGGTAATGGTGCAATAAGCAATTGTCACTCTAATATAGAAACATGCAACAGACACAATAACTCAATCATTCCATCTAACTTGACAAAATGGAAAATGGCTTGAAAAAGGAGAGCCCAGGATGGCTGAATTTTAGGTGTCTACTATTATAGTGATGTCTTTGAGAACAAGGACTGCATACACATTCACATCTTTACCATCATTTCTAGTAGAGTAGCAGATGCCACAAAATGTCACATGTATTGAGATATAAATGTATGTAAGTCGGTTATCAACATTTTAAAGCATATATCTATCTAATCTTATATTTGACAATTAGTAGAACTTCTAGAAATACTGAAATTTCAAATTTCAAATGAGAGATTTAGTCAAGACAGCTCATTACTCTGGTCAACCTGGAATGTATTCACCTGGCACAGGCACTGAAAGCATTCTTCCTTATGCTTCTAAATACTCAACTATGTGGATGAGATTGTATGGTCTGCTCTGTTTCCACAATATTCATCTTATTCTAAACATTCACTCCTTTCAATAAGACAAATATAGTATATTCATTATTTTAAAACATGCATTGATTGCTTTTTACTCCAAATGTGTGAGGTGTAGTTATCTTATGTATATCTTTAATATTAACACATTTTAATGAAAAAGTTTTCATTTGGAAATAAAATTGACATTGGGAACTTTAGCTTGGCTGTCACAGTGGGTCACATGGAAGAACTTGGCCAAGTTTATCAATCATATTTGGCCTAGTTTTCTGCATATGTTTGCAAGATGCAACAGCCAGTTTACTGCTTGAGGCACAGGAACCTGGAGGTAAAGTTTGGAACTTGTGCCATTTAATCCAGGGGGTGTCTTTCCTTTTGCCTAAATCATGCCTAGAGAGGTCTGATCGTACCAATAGAGCAAAAATAGAGGAACAATTCTCTTTGCCTGTCATCAGTTCTGGAGTTTTATAGAATATTCTTGTCAAGCATTTTTTGGGGAACATGGGTGCAAAAAATGTTTTAAATATAAGCTTTGTAGTGAAAAATATAGTTTTAGGTATGAATAATTGTGCAAATGTGAATTAAATAAAAACATTCTCTTTCCTTAGGGGTTCTCAATTCCTTATGGAAGTTGTCACTTAAAACAGGACACCATAAAAATATTTTTGCACATATGATGTTAGTCTCCTATGTAACATATTTCAGAATTTCTGATGAATCAACCACACAGTTAAAGGTCATATAGTTATAGTGATTCAAAACCTGAGATGAATAGAGATGTCAAAGCATTGAGCATATTGGATGTTTACACATGAATAAGCAAGATGACAGAATTTGTTTTCAAGCAGATCTATTTTTTTGCCTTTGCACAATTTTGATATTTCTTTGACTGGCTGTTTTTATAGATTATTTTTTAAACATTTATGTTAGCATGTAATTAGTGTATGTATATATATATATATATATATATATATATATATATATATATATATGTAAATGATCCCCCCTTTCACCAGAGAGGAAAAATGAGTATGGGTTTTTGTTTTCCTTACTAAATGTCTCTAGACTATTTAGTATTTGGGGGATAATTTGCACTTTTTCTTTTTAAATGAAGTTAATGATTTTAAGTGATACAGTAGCTTGTTAAGTTCCATTTTTTAAATATCTATGTATCTCTCTTTATAACTGATTTCAGAGATGAGGGGAGAGGGAGAGAAAGATAGAAATATCAATGGTGAGAGAGAGTGATTGGCTGTCCCCTGCACATCCCTTACTGGGGATGGAGCCCACAACCATGCATGTGCCTTTGACTAGAATCGAACCCAGGACCCTTCAGTCTGCAGGCTAACACTCTATCCACTGAGCCAAACCAACTAGGGCAAGTTCCATTTTTAAGTCAAGGATTTTAATATATCAGGGCAGGTGTTTGAGTTTCAGGATTTGGAAGAACAGAATTCTGACACATTTTTTACTTTTTCCTTTCACCACATCTGGCATTTGAATACTGTTGTCACTCTTAGCTATCAAAGGAAATCTTGCACTATTCTCATAAAACCTTCACAGAACCAGACACCGAAACGCTGACTAAAAGTCATGACATTCCTCTGGGGGGATTCTCCCTGTCACTGTTCTCAGATCACTGAAAAAGGTCATATTTGAGGAAGATGTTTTAATGAAGTTTACCAATTTTTTTAAATGGAGTATGTGTGTGTATAGGCAACTGCAGGTGTCCCAAAGAGGGACTGTTTGTAGTGCATTCAGATTGCTGAAAGGTAAGTTGGCCAGTGAGAAATAGGCAAGAAGTGAAGATGGGTGGCTCTTATGACTTCAAAGTTGGTGTGCACTCTGCATTTCTGTCTTTCCCTTTGTGATTTGCAGATTTATTGAGAGAAGTATTTTCAACTGTCTAAGTAATCCCTTACATCTCAACATGTGTTGGGACTGTAGAATTACTATGAATTCTAGTAAACATTTGAGGAATGAAAAAATTTATTTGTGAACCCTGAGAGCCTCATGATACTTAAAATCATATAGCACTGCCCTGGCCAGGTGATCCAGTTGGTTGGAACCTCATCCTCTGCATCAAAATGTTGTGGGTTTCATTCCCAGTCAGGACACATACCTAGGTTGTGGTTTGATCCCCAGTCCTCACTTGTATAAAAAAAATTCTCTCTCTCTCTCTCTCTCTCTCTCTCTCTCTCTCTCTCTCTCTCTCTCTCTCTCCCCCATAATCTCTACCCCCCTTTCTTCTCTCTCCAAAATGAATAAAAACATATCCTCAGGTGAGGATTAATATATACATACATACATACATACACACACACACACACACACACACACACTAGAGGTACAGTGCACAAAATTCATGCACAGCTATGGTTCCTAGGCCAGTCCTGTCCCCTGCCGCCACCCATCTGGCTTGTCAGTTTGCCATCGGGCGATCATATGGCCAGGGGAAGGGACCCAGAGGTTGGCCATTACACCTGCTTGCCAGCCCCACCTTTGCTGGGGCTCGCCCTCTGTGTGTGGGGAGACCAATGGGGCAGGGACCTTGGCCTGGCACTGCCTGGATCCCCCACCATCCACCCCAGGTCCTGTTTGCCATTGGCTGATCAGAGCCTGTGGGCTGCAGGGAGGGACCAAGAGGTCAGCCATTCCACCCATTTGCCAGTTCTGCCCCCGGCCACCACCCACCCTAGTCTCCTGTTCACCATCAGGCAATTGGAAATGATGGCCAGGGATGGGGCTGCGAGGTCAGCCATTTCTGCCCGCTCACCGGCCCCACCCCCACCATAGCTTGCCCTCTGTGCATGGGGCGACCAGCAGGGTCGGGGCCTTGGCCTGGCACCATCCACATTTCCTGTCAGCCACCCTTGGGTCTCTCTTCACCATTAGGCAATGGGAGCCTACCTGCTGGGGAAAGGGACTGAGAGGTGGTCAGTGCATAATGACTGGTTGAGCGGTTATTCTGGTTGTTCTGCCATTATGGTCCCTGGGCTTTTAGTACATAGGATTTAAAAAAAAATCATATAGCACTGAATTTGCTTAGGTGTGTTATAATTACATCTGCCTGTCTTCCCCACTATATTGGGATTTAATTCAGAGTTGGGAGAATTACCTTTATAAGATTTCCAATACATGGTACAATATTTGTTATTTCAGAAGTATTCACTAAATGGCAGTTGGACCAAGAAAATAATGAATGAAGAAGTTTGATGACTCATCATGATTTCTCCATTTTTAATTTTTGAGGTCATGTAGGTTTTCTTGTATGTATAGGAAGTTTCAGGAATTCATATTCATAGTTTTCCTTTTGGGTTGACTGACATTGTCAAGGATTTCTATATTTACTAGAGGCCTAGTGCATGACATTCATGCACTGGAGCGGGGAGACAGGTCCCTCAGCCTGGTCTGCATTTTCTTGCAGTCTGGGACCCCTTGGGGGATGTCTGCCTGCTGAGGCCCATTCCCTATAGGTAGCTGGCCTAAGCTGGGAGACAGACATCTCCCAAAGGGTCCTTAGTGTTGTTGTGGAGGTGGGAGAGGCTTCCACCACTGCATTTACCAGCCATGAGCCTGACTTCTGGCTGAGTGGTGCTCCCCCTGTGGGAGTGCATTGACCAACAGGGGACAGCTCCTGCCTTGACTGCCTGCCCCCTGGTGATCAGTGTGCATGATAGTAACTGGTGGATTTGCATGTTAGGGTTTTATTATATACTAGAGGCCCGGTGCACAAAATTCGTGCACAGGGAGGGGGAGGTTTCTCAGCCCAGCCTGCACTCTTTCCAATCTGGGACCCCTTGAGGGATGTCTGACTGCCCTCTCACAATCCAGGAGTGCTGGCTCCCAACTGCTCACCTGTTTGCCTTCCTGATGGCCCCCAACTGCTTCTGCCTGCCAACCTGATCACTCCTTAACCACTCCCCTGCCAGCCTGATTGATGCCTAACTTTCCTCCCCTACAGGCCTAGGTCCCACACAACTGCCCTTCCCTACAGGCCTGGTCATCCCCAACTTCCCTCTTCTGCCAGCCTGGTCATCCTCAACTGCCCTCCCTTGCAGGCCTTCCCTCCCAACTCCCTCCCCTGCTGGCCATCTTGTGGTGGCCAACTTGTGTCACATGTAGACAGGATCTTTGATCACATGGGGGCAGCCCTCTTGTGTGTTGGAGTGATGGTCAATCTGCATATTACTCTTTTATTAAATAGGATAAAGGCCTGGTGCATGGGTGGGGGCCAGCTGGTTTGCCCTGAAGGGTGTCCTGGATCAGGGTGGGGGTTTCCTAAAGATGTGGGGTGGCCTGGGCGAGGAGCCTGTAGTGGTTTGCAGGCCAGCCATGCCCCCTGGCAACCCAAGCTGAGGCCCTGGTATCTGGGATTTATGTGTCTTCTACAATTGAAACTTTGTAGCCTGAAGCAGAGTCAAGCCTTCTGCTCACTCAGTGGCTGCTGCCATTTCTGTTAGGATTCTATAATTGAAACTTCGTAGCCTTAAGCGGAGGCAAGGGCAGGCGGAAAGCTTGGCTTCCTCCATTGCCAGGGAAACCCAAGCCTCCCTCCTACTCTCTGTGGCTGCAACCATCTTGGTTGGGTTTATCTGCATATTTGCTCCTGATTGGCTGGTGGGCGTGGCTTGAGGGCATGGCTTGTGGGTGTAGCGGGGGTATGGTTAATTTGCATATTACTATTTTATTAGATAGGATGATAGTAAAAAGAACACTGGAGTTCATATAAAATACTTAAGTTTAAATTTTTGCTTCACTGCTTACATGCTATGAAAATTATCTATCTTCCCTGAGCCTTCATTTAGTCATCTCTAAAATGGGTTAGTAACATCACCATGATTGCTGTTTCACAGTCATTTTTTTTCCCTTTATTCAAGAAACTCTGGAAATCTTTCATAATCTTAAACTGCCTCGTTTATATACTAAGGAAAAAAAAACTTGAAGTATGCTGTGATGCTTTAAAAAAAATTCCCTGTAAATCTGGTTGCCCTGCAGCTGCCACAGTCGTAAAATCAATGGCCTTTATTACTTTAGGTGTGGGGTGGATACAGTCTATTCTAGAACAAGTGTATCATTGTGCATTTGTTACCAAAGTTTTTACACAAGGTATGATTTTTTGAAAATGCTAAAGCTGCCATTTACATATTGAGAAGAAAGCCTGGGGATATAAGACTAAAGCTTATAAAAGTGGGACCTAACCACATAGGAATGGAAGCCACCCCCTACTCTCCTCCCCTTCCCCCAGTGGTGCAAATGATGCTTAATGAGAGATTGGGAATAGGAACAAAAAGAAAACAAGAAGGTTAAGGAAGGAGATGACAGCAAAAGAGGCTTTATCAACTTCCCTCCCCCACAACTAAGAGGAAATGCTTCTTGGGAGTCTCTAAACCACCTTGGTGTGGGCAGTAGTTGAAAAGGGCCTATTGAAAAAGGGCCATTCTACTCACTTCTCCAGATACCTCATGACTTAGAACTGGCTCAGATGCGCCGGTAGGGCAGAGATACTGAACTGAGCTTTTCGTAGGAGTCAGCACACCTTCTAGGGGTCCCTGTGTTTCAGAGCAAGAGAAATCAGGCAGAGACTGCTCCTCTCCACCAGGGGTTCCAGCTCTGCAAACAGCCAGGTTTCTGAGAGGAGGAGTGAGGAGTGAGAGCTGGGATGAAGAGTCTGGTCAATCAGGGAAGCAAACATTGCCCCATGCCTATGCTGAAAGGACCACCCCAAACACTTCATAGTGAAGGTAGAGACCAAAACCCAAGAAGGCTGGATTCGGTTTGTCTTACTCAGGATGTAGCAGCCCACCCAGGAAGGGCATTAATGGAAGCAGATGCTCCGCTCCCACCACTCCAATATTGCATAAACTTCCTGAGGCGATGCCAGTCTGTAAGGAGAAGGGGGAAGGGAGAGGAAAACCAGGAAAAGTAAAAATGTACCCCAAACTGGCTATTTAATGAAGAACCAGAGACATAACAAATGAACAAGCTTTACATTTTTGTTTTGTTTTGCTTTTTATACCAAATGAAAATGAAGTTTTGAGCAAGATGAGGTCAGTTATGTGATGGGAAACACATTTTTTTATGCTCATCTGAGGATATATTTTCCATTGATTTTTTTTTTTTTTTTAGAGTGCAGGGGAGGGTGGAGGGGGAAAGAAAAAGAGAGAAATATGGATGTGAGAGAGACACACTGACTGCCTCTGGCACTCATCCCAACTGAGGTCGGGGACCAAGCCTGCAACCGAGGTTCGTGCCCCTGACCAGGAATCAAACCCGTGATTCTTTGGTCCCTGGGCTGACACTAATCACTGAATTTAAACCGGCCAGGGCTGGAAACACAGCTTTGTGAGTTGTTGTTTTTTTAAATTAAATTTTGCACATCTGTGTTATAATAAGTAAATTTCAAGTTAGCACCACTAGTTTGCCTGTATCTTTGTTTATAACATATATATGTATAGTGTTCTCATTTATAGTTTATGAGTTTGTAATATTTTGGTGGGTATAGAATGCTTTTATATATACCTTCTCTGTTTCTTTCCATAACATTGTAAGATAATGTCAATATTATGTTTCAGGTGAGGACATCGGAGATTTGTTCAGGACCAGGTAGCTGATGAGAAAGGGAGACAGAGAAGAAAGAGCCCAGATGTCAGCCCAGATCCCCCTCTGCTCAGGAGCCACCACACATGCGACTCTATGGGGCCTCATTTTGTTTCTTTCTGGAACTCTCTACTCTCTTTGCAGATTATTTGTTAGGACCTCTTATACAATTTTCTTTTTAATTTAAAGCATGTTGCCACAAAGCTTTATCATGATGTATTTAAATAAAATAATCTTTTGTTATCTAGCATGCCAGATAACATTTGATTTGGTTATTTTAGACAAAAATCTCAGCAGGACAGTTTATCTAGGTGATAGTTTATGAGTACATCTGGGAAAAACAAATGACTTATGGAAAATACATTCTAATCATTTCATATCTAGGAAAAATTTTTTAAAAAAGAAAGAAAAGTGAGTCAATATTTTATATACTCAAGGTCAATATTCTATGTCATTGTTAATAATGTATGAGTTCCAAAGGATTTGTGTCACTATTAAATTAGAAATGATTTACTCTTATTTGATGTATAGTGGATTTAGCCATATAATGGACAGAAACAAACAGAATACAAAAGATAGAAAGAAGACATATTTTGTAAGATAATTGCAGACCTTTTATGAGCTTCAATACAAAGTAGTAGAGACTATTTCATTTTCTTTGCTATTCATTCACCTCTAGCATTAGTGAATTTATGGCTTATATTTTTAACTCTGACCTAGATCCTGAAGTGCTGCATGTCTTTGCACTGTTTCAGGAGAGTGACTGCATGTTATATGTTACATATCTATAACCCAGATTTAGATTTAAAATTGAAAGAGAAATTATAATTTGATGTTCAGGAATATCTTCCTTTAGAGTATGTTTGTATATTGCATGTCACATTTCATTGTTACTTTTTATTCTCAATATTCTATTTAGTTTAATTTGCTAAGCTATTGGTCATGATTATAAAAAACAATCTATATGTTTTTCATTGGTAATATATTTTGTAACTAGTCAGGCATATGGGTAACCCAATTTGTGTGTTTCTTTGAGAGGTATACATCAAAGCAGGTTTCTCCTTCTTGTGTAACAATTTTTTTTCTATTTTCTATCAGGGTTCATTGGACCATGCAGTACTACCACCGGTCATACAGATTACTATTGAAATAATTTTTTCTAGGATGTTAAGAGAGCCTCTTGTTCCTTTTATGTAACTTTTACTTTCAAAGTTGGACCAAATTAGCTACTAGAGGGTTATAAATTAATGTCTGAAATTTCTTTGGCATTCTTTTTATATTCATACTAGAGGTCCGGTGCATGAAATTTGTGTACAGGGGGTGTCCCTCACCCCAGCCTGCACCATCTCACAATCTGGGACTGCTAGCTCCTAACCACTCACCTGCCTGCCTGCCTCATTTCCCCTAATGCTTCTACCTGCCAGCCTGATCACCCCCTAACCACTCCCCTGCTGGCCTGATCACCCCCAACTGCCTTTGCCTGCTGGCCTGGTTGCCCCCAACTGCCCTCCCCTGTTGGCTTGATCTCACCCCCAACTGCCCTCCCCTGACAGCCTGGTCACCCCCAACTGCCCTCCCCTGCTGGCCATCTTGTGGTGGCTATCTTGTGACAACATGGGGGCAGCCATCTTGTGATGATGTGAGGGCATCGTGCAAGGGGCACTGAGGCTTTTATTAGTATAGGTAGATTTGTAGTCTTCCTGCCAAGCACAGTTTTTCTTGTGCATCTTTACTGACCACCACTGATGAGTAAACCCATCTTTGTGTGTGCCACAGTGAAAAGTCTCTTTATTACACACTTTATATCATTCATGGCCTGATACAGAGGTTGCTTAGGTTAAATAAATTATATCTTCTTGTCCATCACTATAAAGAAATGACCACATAATATGTATACAGTTTAAAATGACTTGTTGGATTATTTTTGGCTAGATTGGGAGAATATTTATACTGATAAGCCTATTTGATTTACCAAAGTTTTCCATATTATTTATTAACTCAATGTCCTTAATATCCATAGCTCAATTTTTCTACTGATAATGGCTTCATTCTGCAACATATAAATGTAATTAAAAATGTCCCTACCTTTATTAAAAAATGAAAAAAAATAAATTAATTCACATGGATTGTATTTATGAGGTCAACTGAGGGCTGAAGTTATGTACTTGAGTTATAACTGGGACAACAATGAAAGAGACGTTGAAGTATTTATTGTAAAAGAGAAGGTAGTGAGGATGTACTCATAAAGAGCCTACTCTTGCCATTATTAGATGAGAGGTTTTTTCCTTTGTATCTGTTATGTAGTTTTACATGCAGATTTTTTTTATCTCTTTAGTTGTCCCATTTCGACTTAGCTCTTCCAATGTTATCATCTTTTTTTCTTCTTTTTGATATAAAAATGATATTAACTGAAAAGTGTAAATAGCTTTGAACTATTTAAGGAGGGTAGGAAAGGGAGTTTGCCAGGCCTCAAATATTTCCTCATCTGGACCTAGAACACAGCACACATTTTTAAATACTTTAAAAAAATCTTTATAGTTGAGAATATGACAGATGTCCCCCCATTTCCCTACTCCACCCAGTTCCCACCCCATCATAGCCCTTCACTACACTGTTCTCTGTGTCCCTGGTAGAACATAATACATATTGATATGAGTCCTCTAATTCATGTCTATTTGGAACTAATATGGACACATTTCAGCAAATTTTGGCAAAAGCCACGTCCTCTGATGAGGAAGTGACTGTCCTCTTCTTGTGTCATTTCCCAGCCCTGAAGTCCTGTTTACACTAAGCTCCTTTGTTAAGGATTTGATATAAAGGTCTTTGATACTGTTGAGCCCATCCCTGAGTCATTCTTAGCTGACACGTTGTGTCTGGCTGGCAGTTTTTCCACCAGTGGTAAGGTCAGCCTCATGCAATATTACACAACCCTCCCAACTCCTTGTGCGTCAGTGAGAATCAAATGACTCTTAATAGTGAAAAACAAAATCATGGAGTAGGGAAGATGACCAATCTCCACATAAAGCAAACCCGTGTTCAGACTAAAAGGATTCTCTCATGTTCATTATACATTTTATTGGTTCTCCATCAGCAGCTCTTTCTTGCTAAAAAGTACTCTGTAAAATGTGTTTTTGCTATAAGTAATCATCATCTGTACTTTTTGGTTTTTCTCCTTAATTAATAAAGTTCTGGAACATTGGAAGACAACTCAGGGTCAGTACAGTATAGTGAAGAGGGTTTTGAATCAACAGACTTAACATCCAGGGGTCCATTGGAAGGACCCTGAAGTTCTCCTAGTCTGTCTCCTCATCTGTAAAGTGGACATAATCGTAGCTACCTCACAGAGGAAATATGTGTAACTTGGTAAACTGTAAAAACCTATTCAAATGAAATAAGCTACTATGCTTTTAAGAGCCAGAAGAGTTTGTTGTGATCATCTGAGAAAAGGTCAGACTATGGAACCTTTTAGAAATTGCAGCATAATGTTTGAGAGTGATTTGATAGATATTGGCTTAAACTAGTGGGATTTTCAATAGCCCAATTGTAGCGTTTTTCTCATTACTTTGCCTCTGTAAGGCTATCATGCTATATTGGAAAAATCTTCTTCCCTTAACCATGAAATTAAAAAAGGAACTGGGTTTGAGTTAGCTGCTACTCTTTCAGTGACTTGTGGGTAATGTATTTTGTGTAATTGACTCTCTCCTACTGTTTCAGCTGACTCTCCTCCTCTTTCCTCAGTGCTCTTTTCATTGCTTGGAAAGAAACAATAGGGAATTTTCATTGACTCATCTCTGTCCAGTTTTTGATGAACATACACAATTTTTTCTTAAAGAAGCAAGTGTCTAATTCAGAGAGAATTAAAATGGATTTTAAACCTAGTGGTGGATGCACCAATTAAGGAACCTATAAATAAAGTTGAACTTTGGAGCCAAATGATTGTTGGGGCTTGCCATCTTCATAATGAAAGTCTTTGCCATTATAATCTCATTTGGCAGAGATGAAGTTGTCCCCTTGGGAGCTGCCTTGCCAAATCTTCATCCATAATTCTGAATTGATGCCAAGCCAGACTGTTATCTGCAAACTACTTCACATCCTTTCTTTGTGGTCTACGCTCTCAATCTCAAGGATTTGGTTTGTGAACATTGAACAGCCAGAAACTGTTTGGAGAAGAGCACCTTTTAAAAAATTACAGTCATTATGGTCTAATGCCATATGGGCTCAAGGGGTGGCAAAGATGCTGAGCAGCTTCTAGTTCATTAAACTGAAATATTTATATGCACAGTAATAATAAAACAGTGTATTTTAGAGTCTGTGTGGTATGCAATTCAGTACTAATGCAATTAGGTAATATTGACAGTTCCTATTGTAATTATGTAAATAACACCAAGTTCAACACTACTCCCTTTATCTTTCACTTCCATGTGCACACAGAAGGAAAGGGCTAGAAAGTGAGTAAATGCTGGGCTGAGTGCTTGGCTCTTTGTTTATCTGACAGAGCTTCCTGAAACTTATATTACTCAGAGTTATTGTGTGTTTTTCTGTCCCATACAAATTTAAGCAAGTCCAGTGGGTTGCACAGAAGTGACATACAAATATGGGTTTGTTTGGAAGAATACTTGGTGATAAAGCATCCATATGAGAACCCTTCCAACTCAGCAGGTCCATTTTGAGTTTTTCCGTTTCAGAACTGTGTTTGGATTCCCTCTGACTAATGCCAATACTTTTTTTGTTTGTTACCTTTTGAGCAGATCATTTTAAATTATGCTACATGGGGATGTCTTTCTGTCTATCAATCTTTCCTTCTCAATGCAGATGTATTTGATTAGTATATTTAAAGTAATAAAGTTGTCAACAGTAGTGTCACCTTGATTGATGCTAATTATAAGTACTTAATGGTTCCTCTGCTTTAGCCACTATCCTTGCAGATTGTAATTTTTATGGTTAAAATGGTGCCCTGCTGTCCAAAGTCTTAATCATAAATTCCGGTCTATCTTTCTTTAATGATTCTACATGCAGTGGAATCCCGGTAACATACATTATCTTCATTCCTTAAAAGCAAGCAGTGATTTTCATAGGGGTGATTAATGCATTTATAAGGAGCTTGAAAATCCTTGTTGGGATCACAGCAGAGGTTATAATGATTATGCTTGCTGGGCATTAGAATTAGCAGCAATGTTACATAAGCTGTCTGAAAATAATTGAATATTTTTATGCAGTCCCTGTTTAGTACATTAAGGTTGTAAATGAGACTATAACTGGAATGGTAAAAATACTTTAGGGTTTGCAATCTGAAGATGCAATCAGTATGTGGTTGTCACACCAGTGAAACTAAAAGCAAGTTAAATTATCTGAGGTCTTTCCTTCTTTAGAACAAACAGTCTTGTTAAACAGATTTGAAATATCTGTTGATTAAAATGTCTTTTCCACTAGGGTTTGTCAGGCTGAATTTTCACAGTGCTAATACATGTTTAGTCTTTAATTTCTGTCATTAAGCCCAGAGATAGAATTTTAAATAAGAGAAAATGTGCCCAGTGATATATACATTAATGAGACTTTCAACATATAGATGATTATATAAGTATATACCTATATATGCCATACAATAATACTTCTCTGACATGATGAATCTTATTGAAGAGAGGCTCCACATAAAAGGATACTTTACTATTTTATAAGAGCAATTTACCCTCACAGCAATTACAACACACAACTCATTGAATATAGTAGGCATTTTTACAGTGTTTAATACTATTAAAGGAGGTACTGACAATTTTTTTAAAAGGTTGTTTTTAAACTAATATTAATCCATACCTGTTTTCTCCTATGTTTGAGGTCGCAATAGTTCTGGAGGTGGCAATAGTTCTAGGGATGATAACAAGATCTACCCAGTATATTTCCTCGATTGGACATTTGAGACTATACAGATGCAAAGCTGCATACCATTAGAAGGCACCTCAATTTGTAAGCACTGTTTTGGTGAATCTTTAACACCTACTTGGAGTTTTTGTTCTGATGACTTGCTGCAAAGTCTTTTTGTCTTGGCCTCATTTAAGGTGGATGAAACATTAATTTTTATATATCCTGGTATGCTCTGTTAGATAATGATTATCATTAGTGAACCAGTGTATATCTCTTGACCAGAGTGGAAATATGGCAAATATACACAGAGAGGATAGCTTCTCCCACAGGGAATCTTTTTCTTTGCGAGTTTCACTGAGACACTGCAAATGTGGATGGGCGAGAAAGGGCTGTTAGAAAGCTTGGAGTGGATGAGAAAGGCCAGAGTTAATTGAACTAGGATTGATTGGGGGAGAAGCCTGTGTGTGGAACCTCAGGGAGGACTGGAGGTGTTCTTTATGGTGATTAATTCCCTGTGTCTACTCATTTTCACAATGCTAGTGCTCCACTTATTAAGGAGGCGAGTCTCATTAGAATAATCAGAGAGAGACCCTTCTGTGGGCACCAAGGATCAATGGGTGCCCTGGAAATGTAGACCTTGCTATCACATTACCTGTAATTCTGCAAAGAGAAATGCAAACTGCTTGATCGGAGGTGGTGTTAGCTGCATTGCTTAGTCTCTCACTGTGTGATTATTTCATTTTGTAGTTTTAATAAATGAACATTAGCTCATGTATTCAACAGGAATATTTTTAAGTTGTTTTTTTAAGCCCCAGGGCTTCTGTTTAAAAATGCAGGTTAATTCTCAGAGGCTTTCAAAAGCATTTCTGCATCATGCTACTAATTAAGATAAGGTTATCATTTTAAGTTATACTAGGAATGCAATTAGAGCTTCTAGTGAGAACTGTAGCAATCAATTTTATACAAATTATTCAGACCTGGTAAGGTAGAATACAGTTTTGATAGGACAAGTGAACATACTGTGATTTATTAGATATAATGCGAATTCAAATGACACCTGAACATAGCATCTGAAACCCATCATGCGCCCAAGTCACTGGGAATCCAGTCAACTGCCGCTCATCGGAAGAGATCTAATAATATGCCTTCTATTCCACAGTGTTCAGTGGCCTTTAGTGGGATCTGAGGGGGATTTTTGTTTTCAGATTTGAATGAGTTTACCCAGGGGAAAGTCATCTGTGGGCTTCCAAGCAGAGATGACCTGGCCCCCTCTCTCATTTATCTAAGTGGACGCATGCTGCAGAGAACTCTGCTGGTCCTGCTTTTTTCTTTTGTGTGGTCCACAGAGCCAGTGTAGTTAACTAATTTTTCTGTGTTGTCCATCTCTTCTGAAGAGTATTGGATGTTGGATAAAACGTTGCATTTGTTATCTGCCAACTGTCAGTAATTAATTATTCATTCAATGGAGACCTGTTTACTAAACATGTATTAGAACAGCAGAGTTGAATAGCTCCTGAGAAGGTTGCATATCTTTTTTTCCGAAGATTGCTGCAAGTCATCCCATCCTCTGCATTAGGGCATATAAATAAACTATAGCACTTCTGGACTTTTGATTTTCTTGGACACCTTAAAAATATTAGGACTACCTTTTACTTTCCCCTGGTTAGCTTTTCTTCTCATTTTGACATGTCAGCTGGTCCACACTTTGCTATGTGCCAAAATTTCTAAAATTTCAGTCATTCATTTAATGTGTATTTATTGAGATTCTCTGTGTGCCATGCATTGTGGTAGGTATTTGACATAGGATGGTGGTGCTATTATCTAGAATGTGAACCTGCTCTTCTCACTTTCACCATTAACCACATAACATACCCTTTTAACACACACAAACTTTCCTTATAATATATGGTAAATATGATCTAGCACAGTCTCCACCACTTCTCTCTCCATCATATGTTCTATTATCTAGCTGGAATGTTTTTTCTTTCTGTTCTACCTCATGAAAAATGTCACTTTTGCATGAAATTAACCTGGATTAATTTTCCTCTTCTCTTCTTTATCTCAATCTTCCCCTTCCTCTGTTTCTTTCCTTCAAACAAAGAGCATGCTCAAGTTTTGCATAAGCATTAAATACAAAAATCTGTTGTCTTACTTCCGTTTTCATTCAAATTTCCTAGTTGTCAGTTTTCTTGAAAGTATTTCTAAATAGACTCTGATTATTCTTTCTCATTTCCTCATCTTATTACCAAAGTCTGGCTCTGGACCAATAAATTGACAGACCAACAAATACCCATGGCCTATGTCTAATTCTCATTCCATATAACCTCTTAACAACATTTGGTATTGCTGCCTATTTCCTACTTTGGGAAATCTGGAATCTTTGTGAATCCATGATGTCATTCTCTCCCAGTTTCCCATCTAACTGTCTGATGGTTCATCCTTAACCTTCTTTGCCTAACGGTTCTTTGCCAATCTTTGTAGTGACAATGTCGTTCAGGGTTTCCACTTCAGTTTGTTTCTTTACTTACTATGTTTTAGAAGATTCTTAAGAGAAGTCATCAAATGTGAGTTGTGAGTGCCCCAAAATCATACCCTACATATATGGTATAGATTTGGGTTTGTGGATCTTTCTGAGAAAAGGATTCATACCATTTATGCAATTCTCAAAGGTGCTAAAGACTAAAATATGGTTAAAATCTCACTCCTTGAATGAGAGCGTCATCTTCTGTGGCATCTCACCTCAAGCACTCCTGCTTCTATGCTATATTTTCTCTCAGGTAGCCGCACCACTCTACACATGTTATTTTTTTTCAAATTTTAAATTAAATTTATTGGGGTAGCACTGGTTAATTACATTACATAAATTTTAGGTGTACAGGTTTGTAGTACATCTGTGTACTCTATTGTGTGCTAGCCACCCAAAGTCTGGCCTTCTGTCACTATATATTTGACCCCTTTACCCTCTTTGTCTTCTGGCTCACCCCATACACTCTGTTAACTACTATTTTGTTGTCTGTATCTATGTTTTTTGTTTATTTGTTTTTATTCATTTGTTTCTTTTTGACTTATATCCCACATATGAATGAAATTACACAGTTCTTGTCCTTTTCTGTGTGACCACTTTCTAAGATACACCCATGTTGTTGCAAATGGAAATATTTCATCTTTTTGTATATTTTATCTATATCTATATAGATACAGTGGATAGAGCGTCAGCCTGTGGACTGAAGGGTCCCGGGTTCGATTCCGGTCAAGGGCATGTACCTTGGCTGCGGGTGCATCCTCAGTAGGGGGTGTGCAAGAGGCAGCTGATCGATGTTTCTCTCTCATCGATGTTTCTGACTTTTTATCCCTCTCCCTTCCTCTCTGTAATAAATCAATAAAATATATTAAAAAAATAAAAATAAAAAATCCTATATCATAAAAGCCTATATGCAAATTGAATGAATCATGGAATGACTGGCTGCTATGATGTGCACTGACCACCAGGGGGCAGATGTTCAATGCAGGAGCTGCCCCCAACCCACAAGGCCCAGGCCAGCCAAGGTGGGTGCCAACAGGGCCTCCCCAATTGCCCCTCCAGTCACCTTGCAGAAGTAGGTGACCAGTGGCGGTGGCGGGGGTGGGGCCAGCAGTGAGTAGCACTAGGCCTGCCAAAGCGGGTGCCAGCAATCCCCCAGTTGCTGCACTGGTCGCTCCACAGATGGGTCCTGATTGCTGACCAGGCTAAAGGACCCAACCTGTGCACTAATTTTGTGCACCAGGCCTCTAGTATTTTTTTCAAAAAACCTGCTCAGTTAACACTCTACTACTGAGTATTAATTAGTAAATTATTTCCCTCCTCTCACTCAGGTTACATTTCAAGTCATTTGGATTACAAAAGCCTTCAGTGGAATTTCCCTTACTTATAAGAGCACTTTGAACTCCTTGCAATTCCCCATGGGTGATTTTTTTTAGTTATTTTAAACTTTATTGGGGGACATTAGTTAACATGAACATATAGGTTACATGTATAGATTACTAATTTACAAAATCTATATATAGGGCCATGTGCCCACCACCCAAAGTCAAATCTCCTGTCGCCTCATATTAGGACCCTTTTCTTCCCCTACTCTTCTTCCTCTGCAACCATCACATTGCTGTTTGTGTACATAAGTTTCAGTTTTATATTCCACATATGAGTTAAATAACATAGTTCTTTTAATAATGTTTTGTAATTTTCATTATATAGGTCCTTTACGTTCTTTGTTATGTTTATTCCTAGGTATTTTATTTTTGGTTGCAATTTCAAAAAGAATTGTTTTCTCCATTTATTTTTATTTTTTTGAAGTTTTGTTGTTTGCATACAGGAAAGCAATGAATTTTTGTACATTGATTTTTTTATCCTACTAGTTGATTGTATTTATCTTTAAAAGATCCATCTGTCCATTAGCCTGTCAGTGAAGTATTCCCTGGCCTGGGGGGGGGGGGGGCGGGTGCGGAGGGGGGGAGGGGAGTTAGACGTGGCTGCCTCCTTGTTCTTAACTGTATTGTTATATCTACTCTAATCTTAATTTTTTTAATTCCTCTTCACAACAACATAAGAGGCCCAGGAATTGGAGGCCAATTGTCTTATCTGAGCATCCTCAGTGCCCAGCACAACGCTTCAAGACATGCTTTTGAAAAACACACACTCTAGGCTTTAACTGGGGATGAGGATATAAAAACACTGTGGATAATATTCTGTATCAAACAAACAAATCAAGCTTCTCTGATTCCATTTTGAAAGAGACTCTAACTCCTTTGATTAATAGTTATAATCTCTGTATTTCTCAGCCTGATCCATTCTTCACAAATGCCCATCATAGAAAATATATGTTGTAATATATATTATATGTTATGCACTAGGAGAGAGGCTTGGATCTATTTTAAAAAACAACATGAAGACCATATATAAGCACAAAATATATTTTCTCTGATATGCTTTTAAAAAGAAAGGTAAATTCTAAGTATGCTGACAGCAGCTTTGGTGTAGTTGATGTACAATGACTTCCTTAAGTTTTCAATAAAAAGTTGGCATTTTGAGACTTTCCAACAACAATGAATATTCTACAAGGAAAAATCCCTTCCACTTCCCTCTCCCAGGGGGCTATTGCTCCCCTTCTTGCTACAGGTTAAGACAATCATCAGACCAAAGCAATTGCTATCTCTGGGCCTTAAATTTCACACTAGCACACTTTAATAAAGATAATGGATCTTTTCCTCTTTTCTAAGTTTTTTTTTTTTTTTAGGTAATTTATTAATCAGACATGTCATAGGGAAATATATTTTTTCTCCTATTACTATATTAGTAACATTTTTTCTAATGAGAAAACTGGATCACATATAAGTTAAATTATTTTATATGGAGTTTTTGTCAGAGAATCATAAGTATTATATCATTAAAGATTACAAAATTTTTTCAAGAAAAAATTGTGGTGCTTAATAATCTATATTAATACTTTATCTTAAGTCAACCTGGTAAGCACTTTCTAGATACCATGAAGCCAGCACGAAGTTATAGTATCTTGTCACCCTATGATCTAGCAAGCCTTCATCACTGTTTCATTTCTTTCTATATCTATGTAGAGAAAGAAATGGTAAAGATTCTTAAATTCAGATTTTATGAAAAACCTAACAAGGAAACAGGTTACAAAGAGGAGTAGAAAGAGTTAATTTTCTTTCTGGAATCTGTCTCTTTCATCCCAAAGGCTTAAAAATATCAAAGGAACTAATTCTTTTGTCCTGTTATGTAGATTAATTGGATGATCGGAATTCTGTTTTTGTTGTTGCTACTTTTTTTGAATACTTGTAGACTTCCTTTCCCTTTTAGGTGGTTTAATATTTGGCTTGAAAGATGGAATTGAAAACTAAGTCATTCTGTTTTTCTGAAACTTTTGCTCAAAATTTATTTCATCCTACAAGGAGTCCTGTTATGAAACATTCAAATCAAAATTATTGTCACCAAACAACTCAGGCTTGTCATGAGTCTATTCTTTGCTCTCCGAAACTGCTATGACTTAAATTAGTGTTGGCCACCCCCTATGTGTTTTCTTTAAAAAAAAATTTTTTTTTATTGATTTCAGAGAGGAAAGGAGAGGGAGAGAGAGATAGAAACACCAATGGTGAGAAAAAACTATTGATAGGCTGCCTGCAGCATGCCTCCTACTGGGAATTGAGCCTGCAACCTGAATATGTGCCCTGACTAGGAATCCAATTATAATCTCCTGGTTTATAGGTCATTGCTCAACCACTGAGCCAACCTGGCTGAGCTCTATTATTATTATTTTTTTTAAAGATGCTTGAGCCTAGTTTATAAATGCTAGAAGGCTAGAAGCTGGGTTTATTTTTTCTTGGCATTATTTTTGAAGGCTCAAACAATTGTTTCCTAGCTATGTTAGCGTTCAGGGACTTCTCAAGATGTCGGACCATGTCCCTAAAAATCCTTCAGTCCTAAATTATTCAGTGTTATATGTCACAATGTATAGTGTGCTTTATGATCATTAATCCTCTCTGTTGCAAAGGATGATTGGTACATTTAAGAAGTTGAATGAACTGACAGGCACACTCCTTTGCTTAGTTATAAGACAGATTGATCAAGGCCTCCCTGCTACTTGCTGAAAAGGAGCAAGTCTTCTGTTCCACTTGGACTCTTGTTAGAGATCTTGGTAACCCCTAGGTGTCTGCTCATCTATCCTGTGAACATTCAATGTCTTATATTTTCTTTCATGTTGACGAGGCTGATGACATTACAGCTAGAACCAGCTACCTGCGTTCCAAACAGACCCTGCATACCCGTTATCCATTTTTTTTTGCCCCTGTTGAGTCTTGATTCTTTAATGTCAATCCTAACAGACTGAAGCTTGCTTCTAAACAATATCTGTGCAAGAGTATTTTCTTCTGGGTATTGATTCCTATAGATCAGCTCAAAGGTGCTACCACTTGGTCCCATATTAGTTCTTTGAAGAAATTTAAAGTATGTTGCTGGATGCTAAATCCAGCGGTTCATAATAAATGCGAGAAATTCTCAAAAGGTTGAATGGACTTTTTCAGCAGGGCTGAAAATCCGCATATTATTACTTGCTGCTAGAGCAATATCCCCAACAAGATGGTCCTTTATTGTTTACTGGACCTTCCTTACCTTTGATATGTATACCTGCTTTGCTAGAGTGCAAAATGTGTGGATAAAAAGCCCTGTATCTGGAGATTTGAGAAGCTTAGTCACTAGAACCGAGTTTCCTTCTGGCTTTTCAAGTGCCTTCCAAATTCCTATATCTTCCCTAGCCTCTTCATTCATTTATGCACAGTCCCTTTTCCAGATTCCTGAACCCTAGCAGATGCTAAGAAAGAGATCGGCACTATGTTGTTAATATATGGGCATTATGAGAATGTATACCCTAATAACTTGGATACAATATTGTATGTTAAGAGTTAAATTGCATAAAGCCCCTCAAAATGGTTATGATTTTGAAGCAGGAATTTTAGGGGGACATAGGCAGGCTTAGGGATTTTTTTTAGAATTGGGGTTTATGGAAAGCACGGGGCTGCAGACTGGGAGAAGGTACATTTTCATAACACAAGGAAGCCAGCTGCAGTTACATCTACATAAGACAAGGGAGCAGCAGCAGTTACATCTACAAAAGACAAGGGAACTGGAAGTAGCCAGGAAAGGTCTATATTTACAAAATAAAGAGAAGGAAGCCCTTCAGATGGAAAAGAAGAAAGCTCGGAGGGAAGAAGGAGGGAGAACCTCACTTCTGGAAGGGAATATTGACCAATCAGAGGGCATATCAGGCACCAGGATCTGCAGCCTTTATAAGCCTTAGGGAAAGGAACCCAGTGGGAATCTTCCCCCTCCCTACTTGGGAGTCTGTACTTGTTCCTCAATAAATGTCCATCTTTGCTGTACCACTTTCTATTCCTGGGTTCATTCTTTGATTCTGGTGGACAAAGAATCTGGGTTCCAGTCCAAAAATTTGATATCAATTTTAATATGTTACAGTTAATCAAAAGCTTTCTATAAAGATAAGACTCAAGAGAATACAGAGTCCCTAGATTCTAATCAAGGTAGTTTCTGGGAAAAAGTGAGAGGCAGGACTGGACAATATAATCATAAATACAATCAGAATTTTTATCCTGTTTTCTGAAAGGCTGTACAAACATAACCAGGTTAGTGACTAAGAAAGTATAGGAAAGAAAAATCGCAAAGGCAGTTGCTGTTGATGCCCATTAAAGCACAGTCTGGAATTCCTGAATATAGGACTTGAACATGACTAGCAGTGAACATTACACTACTGATAAATTGAGCCTCTTTTATGTGCCATGTATGTGCTAAAAGCGTTGTCTACACTGTTCTCATAAATCTTTAAAATGGCTTTCGAGGTACTCATATTAAAATATTTATATTTTAAGATCAGGAAAATAAAGCTTAGAAAATTTCAGAGACTATCCCTAGTTATTTGCTTATTATCAACAAATTCAGTTTTAAACTGGAATTTGAACCCAGATTCAGGGGCTCTCATGGACAATGTGACTTTCTTATACCAACACTATCTCCTACAAATAAAAGAAACTTCTTAAGATCTAGGTATTCACATTAAAACACTGATAGGGTCATCTAGCTATCAAGATGATCAAGTTATAGAAGAGTTTCTTGCCAGGCCCTCAATTCCTTTGTGCCACTTTGAAAAAAAAAAATTCCTGCTCCCACTCTATGCACTTAGAAGCCATTTTTCTGTTTTATGGACCCATTTACAACCTATCTAATAAAAAAGTAATATGCAAATTGACTATACCTCTGATACATCCACAAGTCATGCCCACAAGCCAATCAGGAAAATAAACCCCAACCAAGATAGCTGCGACCACTGCGAGCAGGAGGGAGGCTTGGGTTTCCCTGGCAATGGAGGAAGCCAAGCTTTCCACCTGCCCTTGCTGACCTAGGCCTCCACTTAATGCTACAAAGTTTCAATTATAGAAGATACATAAATCCCCATAAAAATGGTGGCAGCCATGGAGCTGGAGAAAGCAGAGGCTAGGGTTGCTCAGGTGATGGAGGAAGCCAAGCTTCTGCAGCCCTAGCACCTAGGTCTCCAATCTAGACTACAAAATTTCAATTATAGAATTTAAATAAACCCAAAAAGAAATGGCTGTCGCCAGGAAGCAAGCAGAAGGCTTGGCTCCATTCCAGGCTACAAAGTTTCAATTATAGAAGATAAATTAATCCCAGATCTCAGGGCCTCCACTTGGCTTGCTGGGGGGAGTGGCAGGCCTGCAAACCACAACAGGTCTCTTGCCCAGGCCCACCCATGCCCCAAGGGAATCCCCACCCCAGCAAACCAGCTGGCCCCCACCCATGCACCAGGCCTCTATCCTATCTAATAAAAGAGTAATACACAGATTGACCATCACTCTAACACACTAGTGGGCTGCCCCTATGTGGTCAAAGATCATTGCCCCCATGTGGACACAAGATGGCCACCACAAGATGGCCAGCAGGGGAGGGCTGTTGGGAGGCTCCAGGCCTGCAAGGGAGGGCAGTTGTGGGCGATCAGGCCAGCAGGGGAGGGCAGTTGCGAGGGATCAGGCATGCAAGGAGGGGAGTTGGGGGCAAACAGGCTGGCAGGGGAGCAGTTAGACATCAATTAGGCTGGCAGCATAGTGGATAGGGGGTGATCAGGCTGGCAGGCAGAAGTGGTTAGGGGCAATCAGGGAGGAAAGCAGTTTGGAGCCAACAGTCCTGGATTGTGAGAAGGATGTCCAACTGCCCGTTTAGGCCCGGTCCTACCAGGATCCTACCAGGATCTGGTCTAAATGGGCAGTCGGACATCCCTCCAGGTATCCCAGATGGGAGAGGGTGCAGGCTGGGCTGAGGGACACCCGCGCCCTCGTGCACGAATTTCTTGCACTGGGCCTCTAGTTTTTATATAAGGTTCACCAACCTGTAGTTGTAGCTTGTCTGGGGTGAAAAGGCATTTGTAGGATTGACAAAAATGTCTGATTGAATTGACAGTTACACATCTCATTGTAAATTAATTGATTAACATTCTGATTGGAATTTGGCTTTCTATATATTGCTTGCTTAGTAGGAAACAATTCACTATATGCTAAGTACAGTCATCTGTTTGCTTAAAAATAAACTTTTTTATGAAAAAATAATAAGATGGCTCATGCATATGTTTTTATATTTGTGAGAGTGCTGAAATCAATCTGGATCTAAGAATATAGCTAATTACATAAAGTCAGAATACTTAGAACACTCCAACATCTTCTTTAAATATGATTTGAACTTATATTGGTAAAACTATTATATTAGTAACCAAAAGCCAGAATCACAATGAAATAAATATCTAAAATAATATTGCATTTTGGAGGGTTTTTTTTTGTTTCAGTGAGTGTTTTGCATACATTTCAGTCATCTAATTATTTGTTGAACATTTTTACCAGGCTAGAAACTGGATGAAGAAATGAGGCACTGGTGGGGGAGATCAACCCAAGGACTTGTATGCATGCATATGAGCATAACCAATGAATGAAAGACACTGGGTTGGGGAGGGCGGCAGGTGGGGATATGTGCTGGCGGGTAAGGGAAAATAAAAAAAAAGAAAGAAATGAGGCACTGGGCAGAGTGTAGGCCACTGTCAGTCAGAAGTACAGCATGCATGTAGTATCTAAATTGAGAAGGACATGACAGTGAGTTGTGAAGAAGGCAGAGAGAGCTAAGCAAGATAAAAAAAACAAATATGAAAACAGTATGGGAACAAACCTGAGAAGTTGGCAGGATTTACTAACAGTTTCTACAACATATATATGAAAAGTATCATTTTGCTAACTAGTTTTGACTGAATATACAAGAATATACTATTTGAGTTACATCAATCTGATCCTGATGGCTAAAGCTTACACTATCAATGTTCCCTCTTCCACCAGGTATTCTCAATTAAACCCTCTCCACTGGGTTCTTTTCACTGAAATTTAAAACTTAATTAAAGTTCTCCCATCTTGCACACATACAAACAATCCTTTCTTTCCTCCCTCCCCTTACGTCCCAATTTGTTAAAAACATTTCTCTCTCTACATTTTCTTATTCCCTACCACCCCTCTCTAGTTTAGCTTCCCTCTTCATCACTCCATCAAAACAGCTTTTCCTAAGTTTACAGTGACCTTCTGTTTTTAATCCAATAGTCTCTTTGAAAATTTCTTAATAACATTAAAAAAATCCTCCTTTTGAATATTAACTTCTCTTGGTTTCTAGAGTATTTCAATCTCTTTTTCTTCATACTTCCAGCAATATATTCTCCGTCTTTTCTATAATGAATCAGTTATTAAATATTGTTGTGGCCAAAGGCCTCTGGCATACAAAGACACTTTTCTCTGATGGGATACTTCAAGGACTCACAAGGTCATATCCCCAGTGTCAACCAAAGGCCATTCCTAAAGATTTGTGAACATGCAGAGTTGGAACACCTGCCTGCTGAGTTATCCTCTTCCCGTACAGGTTTCAGCAATGCTATTCTTTGATTATCTATCTTCCCAACAGAGTACATGAAAGAAGAATCTGTAACTGTTTTTACTCAGTATGATATATCCAGATTTTATTACGGATGCTGACCAATAGCAGGTGTTACATAAATATTTGTTGAATGAATTAATAAATAAATATTTTTATTGTTTTTATTTCCAGCTAGTTGGCACTATGTTCTGTATCTTTCTGTCACACTGCATTCAAGTACTTTTTCTTTATTATGAAGTCTTTTCATGCATTTTATGCCTAAAGTTACTTTGGGCTATTAATGGTATGTAGTAAAATAGATGGCATATTCCCATAACTCCCAATTCTATTCCTATACTTCCAAGCATTACACTATTTTTTGTAAACAGTTTTATAAAAACAAATGTTTTTCACAATTATAACTGAAATATTTGTCCTTAGTACATCTGATTGTATGATACCCATGCAAAGCTGTCTCTCATAGAGTGAGGTATTGATCCAGTATCTGCCTTAAGAATTTCAATAATGAAGTCATGCTTAACTTCGAAGCCACTGAGTGTATATTGAATTTTATTGTGGCTATATCAGAAATAGAGGAGAAAGTTCCCTGGAACATGGGGGTATGTATGTGTTTTCTCTGTAACTGTCTCTGTAAAATGCCTTCCAGGTGATCCTCATCATCTTGGTCTTGAAGGTGTACATGACATCCAAGTACTTTGCTCCACCCACAGTCTATTTGCTCAGCCAGGAGACAAAAGGTGCAGGGCTATTTCGGCCAATGAGTTTGAATGAATCTCTTTTAAAAATGTCTTTATTGTGGTAGTATTGGATTATGGCCCAAAATCTAACATAAATATCCATGAATCTATACTGATATAAAAATAATTAAATAAATGGGTGAGAAATGACAATTTTGCTCCCCAGAAGAATTCCAAATAATTTAGATATTCTGCCCACAAGTCATTAGGATGTAACTTTCCACTCCTTAGTATGGGCTGCATGTAGAATCTTCCTTCCAAAGAGCACAGCATAGAAAATTGGAGGAGGGGGTGGGGGGAGGTAACTCTCAGTGGAGAAACATGTCATGAGCTACCACAGCCAGGTGATCCAGGTTCACATCAACAGTAAAAGCATGTTGATGCTGTGTGATCATCAATGTCATGAGAATAGAAAACCACTTCATGTCTGTGGTTTTCTTTCCCCAAACACATGTCCCTGGTAAACCATAAGAAAAATTTCAAACCAACTAAAATTGAGGGACACTCTACACAATACCTGAGCAGTGCTCTTCAAACTGTCAAGACCATCCAACATGAGGAAAATCTGAGAAACTCATATCTAAGAGGCATCCAAAAACACATGACACATATATCTAATGGGATGTCCTGGATGGGATTTCAGAACAGAAAAATGACATTAGGGTAAAACTTTAGGAAATCTAAGGAAAATATAAACTTTAGCTAATACTACATCAATTATTCATTGTGACAAATGCTGAGATACTAATAATGGAGGATACTAGGAACTCTCTGTACTTCAATTTTTCTGTATATTCAAAACTATTTGAAAATTTTACAAATATTAAATATTTTTTGTAAAAAAGTGTTTCAATTTAATCTCAATGCTATTCATTGAAATGTGTTTATCATTTGTGATGAAGAATTACTTCAAGTTGATTGGAGTTATTCAGTATTTAAATGTGTTTCCCTAGGTTGATTTTTCTAGATCAGATACAAACCATTACATTATTGTTTAATTTTGGGAAAATGGTTCTACTTTCTGTGATTAAGAATTTTTAAAGACTATTTAGGAAACTAGAAAGGTTCTAAAATGTTATGAGTCACAGAATATATCCATTTAGAAGTAACTGACAAACCCATTAAATTATCTAAATAAATTGGCATCAGATCAAAAACAGTATTTTTGAGAGCATGAGTCCAGACAATGTGTCTGTAAGATAGACTTTACAAACTTAGTTTGATTAATTTTTTTTTTGAGGATATGATTCTATTCTGTAATTATCATTCTATTTTCCCTGACAGGCTATCTAGTACTGGCCGCCTTAAGCTCCCTGTGAATTGAGTTATTCTCAATAACACTCTGTTTTATGAAGGCATTATTTGAGTGGTTGTCCACTGTGATCTGGTTATTCAGAGCTTTACATAAAGCAGGTGGTTCTTCCATCCCATCAACATGTCTTATTGTCTAGAATTCGCCATCTTTGTGTCTGTGAGCCCGCATAGAACATCTCAGGTTTGCCCAGTTGGCTTCTCATTTACATCTTGGTCATATTTCTTATATACTTTAAGTTCCCTTGTTTTCCGACTTGATCAGCACTCATGCTCTTAAGTTTATGTTTTTACTTCCACTCTGGTTAATTCCCGAAAGGCTTTGCAGCAACTAATTTTATTTATTTGGCTCTGAGATGATCCAGGCAACTCTGATGCAGATCAGAGTTGGCATTTATTTCAGCGGGTACAGGACTAATGCCCATCACCAAAGAATAAGCAGCCTGCCATCTGTGACCCCATGATTCCAGAACTGCTTTCCAGGCCATTTTAACAACCCAGATGTCTGGATAGTGTGACCCTGTTTACCCAGACTTCCCTACTGATCCTTTTTCATTTAGATGATGCTTTGAAGTTGACCTATTGTATTATGACTATAATCTCAAAAACACAAGCTTTAGAGTGAAATAGAGCAAGGTGTGAATATTGCCTGAGATATTCGTTAGCTTTTTTGATCTTGAGGAAGCTACTGATCTCTCTGGGACTTAATTTCCTCATCTATAAAATGAAAATAATTATAGTGGGTTTGCAGAATTATAAAAATTAGATGTTTCTAAACTTCCTCTAGAAAACCTGATTCTTTATCATGAATGTTTAATATATACTCAGTGTCATCAGTATAATGATTTGGTTGAGTTTATTTGCCTCTCCTTTGTATAAAGCCCCATCTAACTGGCACTCTACTGCTCCCAGACATGTCTAAGCCCCATGTGTTGATGTATACATTTGCATGTTTTTCTGCTCATATTTCTGTGCTATGAGCAAACTTTTCAAATGCTTTAATTTTCTTTAAAACTCTATAGGATGTGATTTGAATAGTTCTCAGTAGTATAAATATGTTATTAGAATTTCATTTTGCTGTTTGTTGTTTTAATAATAATGTGATGAGCTGAGTAGACCCAAGAGGGAGACCTGCCATGGATCTGCATCAGGAGTCTTGGGCTCTGGTGGGAGAGCGGAGAAAGAACAAAGAAATAAAAAGGTAAGGAACAGACTCTGGTGCAAGAACTCGGGAGTCTAACTGCCCGCGTTTGCAGCGTGGCTCCCCATGTATTACCTGTTCCAGAATTTTTTAAGAATTTGAATTTGTAATGTTGTGGAATGAATTTTACATAAACCATGCATTCAGCAAAGGAAGAAAAAATAAGCATTGCTTGCCTTTTTTACTTGTGTACTCTTCTCTTCCCTCTGTATCTTTACATTCCCATAGCCACCAGAACACTGCAGCCCTGACCTTGGGGCCTGTAGAAAAGGACATCAAATGCAGAAGCCATGTTGCATGAGACTTTCAATCTAATTGAATGTCTCAGGCGTATGGCCGCCTCCTCTGTTGCTTGAGAAAGCCTCACTTCTTTAGCAGCCAGTGATATATCTGTATTCATTTGGCATCTTAAACATGGCATTTTGATTATTTTAAAGTTTCCTCTAAAAGTCTGCCTTACTCTTTGAATGTAGATGTGGTCATTTGTGCTAATTGCATTTTAGAGTCTATTATATTGACAAAAGTAAATGTTTACAACTTTTGTTCATATCAAGTATAATTAGGCACTTAATTATGTAACAATTTGCTACCTACATATATTTTGCAAATGCCAAAAAGCATCAGTCCATTTTCCCAATGCTGTCTGTCTGAACTATACATGCCTTGCATAGCTGTGGCTTCTTGTGCAGGATCCCAAGGTCTTAGCTTGAGATCTCTCTGCCTGACTCCCAGACATTGATTTGAGACCAAAACAATATTTTTGCACTAGAGACTCTGCAATGAACCTTCTCAAAATGAGATAAATTAGGAGACAATATACCTTATGGATCTTCAGGATCATAGACAGTTATGGTAGTTTACATGTTGAAAACAGAAGGTTTTAAAAAGCCAAAAAACAAACAAACAAACAAAAAACCTTCTTACACAGAGGGTATTAGAGCCTGGACATGTGGAGGCTTCCTTCCTTTACAGAGGAGGATGCTGATGCCAGACAGTGAAGGGGCATGCACAGAGAAAGACTGGGTCAAAACAGGGTTCTGCTTTTGAGAAAAATCAAGCCTACTGTTTCAATTTTTTATTTTTAGTTCTTTTGATCTAAGAAAAAAGTGCATAGTCTAATAACATACTTAGCGAAAAGATCAACTATTGTGCTCTGTCAGGTTAATGTTAGGAGGGTTGGATGTGTCTTAGAATCTCATCACAGAGCTAATTTTACTCTCATAGCATGGTCTCAAGATGAGCTTGTGTTCTATTATGACCATATGCCATCATTCCCTCCCTTTACCTAAGAATGTGAATAGTATTCCCATTGTGAGGACTGCTGATTGACATCAAGTAACTCTGTTGTCATGGCTCCAGTTAAAAATGTGAAAGAAACTAGATATTTTCAACCTAAAGGTTCTCTCTGTATAGTTAATTAAAGACATTTTAAGAAGACATTTGGATTATGGGAAAGCGATGATATCACATTATGACATTTATTTCATTTCTTACCTCAAGAATCTCAGTAATTGGTTCACCTATTCAAAACTGTTATTTCATCAGAGGGTAAAGATTCCAGAGCCCCCAGTGGGACTTACCTCATTTACCTAATTGGCACGTTCTTTTAAGAAACAACTCTGTACATATGAACTTTTTGATTCGTGAACATGCTATTCACTTGCTTTGAGACAATTTAATGTAACTCATCTAATTTCAATGAAACTCTGTAGGAAACTTTAGCCAACGGTTGATATCTTATTTATGCCGTTATATTAAAGAATTGATGTTAGAAATTGAATTAAAATTCCACAAAACCAGAAATTGTTTGAATGCTATGCAGCTCTAGATGCCAATTGTTGAGCTTCTGAAGCTGAAGAAACCAAGACTTGAAAAAAGATAAACTGCTCATATAGCAAAGGAACAGATAGTGAATAGCAAAATGAGTTCCAGAACCCAAAGCTTTTGATTTCTAGTTCGGTAGTCTTCCTCCTAGGCCAGGCCATTTTAGGTAATCAGGTATTTCATTTGGTGCAGTGCTGTGTGATACAGGAAAAGTAGAAGTCTACTCACTGCCTTCTAAGAACTCATGTCCTCACAAGTGTTGTGTCTTCCATGAAAGAGAGGTGTGTTTTTACAAATACAGTTGACCCTTGAACAAATGACCTTTTAGGTGCTTTCCAGCACCTGGGGTTTATGATTCTGTTTCCATTATGCACTGATGTTGGGTATGTGTCACATTGTTTGAACCAAACACTGAGAATGGACAGGATCACAGTCTGGAATGTTGATGGCGCTCACATTTATTTTGTGTTTGAATTTCTGGAAGCAGTCTTTGTCTTCGTGGCGGTTTGGTCCCTGACCTTCTGTAACATTTGGAGCCCAGCCACACTGTCTTTGTTTACTGTAAAGAGCATGGAAAAACTGACTTCCTGACAGTGCTCTGCAAAGTCTAAGGTCAAACCACTCACAGGTGAACAAACACAGTCCTTCCACCTTCAAATTGTCATTTGGCCCCTGTAGAAAGGACCGGGGTAATAATACTGGGGAGCAGAAAAAGGGGAAATCAGTACTCTCCTAGCAGCCAGCAAACAGTCAGCTTGTCAGTCATCTTTGTAAAGAGCTAATCTTAATTCAGGATCCATTTGGGGGAAGTTGGAAAACACAGTGTGAAATATGCAGTCCTCTAGCTACCTACCAATTAAGCCTATAGACCCTTCCTTTCTTTACACTATCATCACATCATTAACATTTCCCAGGATTGCAAAGATAAAGCATAGCATTCTTATTCACTAAGGGACTTAAGAGCCACACTTATTGAATTTTTATATTATCCATCTAAACTAATTTTTTTATGGTAAGACATCAAAGTGGCCTATATGGGTTGACTTCCCTTTGAGAAGGCATATTCATTTTTTTATTTTAATGTTTTACTAACCTCTACTTTTCTTTACTATCTTCAAAAGCAACAAGTCATCTTTATCATAGGAAAGGATATGTCTTCCTGAGTAAGGGTATTGTAAACTCATCAAGGGCCTAGATAGTGCCTCATTTATTTTATCCCACTCCCATAATGTTTAACACACTGAATATATTAATTAGCAGGCTTACATAACATTTGTGCATCACTGAAAAAAACAATGACCTTGCTCATATATTACCTGTTTACTCAAAATCACTTATTTATGAGATCCACATTTCCCTCTTAATATTTAAATATTACTTATTGGAATTGATCTAAAGCAATATAAATAAAAACACCCCTAATATAAATTTATATTTATTTTTCCCTTCAAGAATGCAGGAATAAATATGATTTTGGCTGTATTTTTTCCTTTCCTTTCCTTTCCTTTCCTTTCCTTTCCTTTCCTTTCCTTTCCTTTCCTTTCCTTTCCTTTTCTTTCTTTCTTTCTTTCTTTCTTTCTTTCTTTCTTTCTTTCTTTCTTTCTCTCTTTCTTTTTTGTTTTGTTTTTTTGGTCTCTAGTGTAAATGGTCTCTAATGTAAGCCGTCTCTTGAAGTGCCCTAGTTATCTAGCATTGCTCTTGAACTCCACTTAGAGATGATATACTAGCCTTTTACTAAAATATATCTGGGTATTAAAAGCCCAATTCTTTATTGCTGATGAGAAAGATTATTAACACTTTTTTCCCCAGCTATAATATGAGGCAATAACACCCCTTTTTACTTCCAGAGCCAGAGGCACTATGTCATATTAACTTTCATTAACTGCCTAAGAAATGAGGTGCATTTGTTACTTTAGCATTCTGGTTAGCTAAGATTCTGAGAGAAAGCTGTGGTGTCTTTCTTTGCTATGTGTAAAAAAAAAGTATGTGAGCTCACTTATTTTATTGCCTTGGTAAGTGCAGCATTCGGATTGAGGCTGGACCTGGATGAGATGGGTGTGCAGATGGTGGGCACAGACTGAGGTGGCTGGAGCAGGGGGAGCAAGCACCGCCTGATCTAAATAGGCCTGAAGAGTATCATCTGAGGTGTGTGGCAGGAGAAGGCAGGTATCACCAAAATCTGAGCCAAAGTCTTATCCCTTCTTTTATTCAGTGACACACAGGAAAGAAAAAGGAATTATATTTCTTTTTTTTTTTTTGTAGATAAACAAAATTGTATTTACTTTACTCAAAAACAGAAAAATGTCTTCTCTTTTATTGAATGAAAGTGGAACTAACAGACTTTCTTTTTAAAGTTATTTCATTATTAACTTTCTGGGGGTAGCATGGTTAATAACATTATATAAATTTCACTTCTATGACTTTTAGTACAACATAGCATACTCCATTATGGGCTCACCACCCAAAGTCTCATCTCTTCTGTCCTCTTGTATTTGATCCCCTTTTCCTTCTTTATTATCCCTCCTGTTTTTTTTTTTTCCTTTTTCTTTTTTTTCTTCTTGTAACCACCATGATTTCATCTGAATGTGGGAGATTTTGTTTGTTTCTTTTGTTTGTAGTTTTTCATTTCATAGATGAGGGAAAATACAAAATGTGCCACTTTATCCCTTGATTAATGAAGTCCTCACCTGGGAGGCTTCACTGGGATGAGCATTATATGAGATACAGATTTCTTGGTATATTTTTGCTCATTGAGTGAGAACTGTCCAACAAACTTCTGCCCAAATGTCATTGTGAAGGGTCTTCTAATCATGCTTCTTTCATGTCTCTGGCTATTGCTGCAAGATCATGGGCAGAGCCATGAATCAATATCTCCTTGCATGTCTGATAATTTGTTTTGCATGCAAAATGAATAGAGAGGTGAACTGCCCCAACCCCTGCCCATTGTGATGGTTTTGTTACCCGCTGTTCTTCATGAGTGCCCATAGCTGGTCTGTGGTGTTGCAGCAGTCCACTTTCTGGTTGGTCATCGATATAATGCAAAATCATTGGTAAGCCAGGCCGTGACTTTCCTTTCCCTATCAAGGTTAAGCTCTATTTCTATGTGTAGAATTTCATGATGGACCTTTTATCTTGGATGTCCTATAAAATACAAAATTCTCTGCAGAATTTTTTCTTCATATGTAGTGTTGCTTTTAATTTTCCCATTTTTTACCTGCATTACTTTTTTATCTTTATTGTTCAGTTTATTAATTACATTGTTTCCCCTTTTTATTCCCCTATAGCTCTCCTCCACCCTGTACTTATCCCACCCTCCACCCTCACCTCCCCCTCCCCACTGTCCTCTCCCATTGTTGCAAGATTTTTGTCCAGTCTCTTGCTGCACTTCCCACAACCCTTTTCTCCCCAAGAATTGTCAGTCCATTCCCTCTTTATGTCCATGTTTCTGTTATATTCACCAGTCTATCCTGTTCAACAGCCTATCAATTCACTTGATTTTTATGTTCATTTGTTGATAGATGTGTATTTGTTGTTCATAATTTTCATCTTTAGCTTTTTCTTCTTCCTCTTCTTAAAGAATATCTTTCAGCATTTCATATAATGTTGGTTTGGTGGTGATGAACTCCTTTAGCTTTTTCTTATCTGCGAAGCACTTCATCTGACCTTCAATTCTGAATGATAGCTTTGCTGGATAGAGTAATCTTGGTAGTAGATTCTTGCTGTTCATCACTTTGAATATTTCTTGCCACTCCCGTCTGGCCTGCATCGTTTCTGTTGAGAAATCCGCTGACAATCGTATGGGTGCTCCCTTATAGGTAACCAACTGTTTCTCTCTTGCTGCTTTTAATATTCTCTCTTTGTCTTTTGCTCTTGGCATTTTAATTATGATGTGCCTTGGTGTGGTCCTCTTAGGGTTCCTATATATTGGGGTTCGGTGCACTTCTTGGACTCCTAACTTAATTTCTTTCACCAGGTGTGGGAAATTTTCAGTCACTATTTCTTCAAATAGGTTTTCATTGTCTTGGCCTCTCGCTTTTTCTGGCACCCCTGTAATTCGGATGTTGGTATGCTTGAGGTTGTCCCAGAGGCCCCTTACACTATCTTCAATTTTTTGGATTCTTTTGGTTTCTTGCTTTTTCAGCTGAGTGGATTTTACCTCTTGTATTTCAAATCTTTAACTTGGTTCTTGGGGTGCTCCAGAGCACTTTTAGGTCTTTGTATAATATTTTTTGTTTCAGTCAGTGTATGCTTAATTTCTGGTTGGTCCTTTTTCATATCCTTGAGAGTCTGCTTTATATCCTTGAAGGTCTCTTTCATTTCCTTGTAGGACTCATTCATTTCCACGTTGGTCTTGATCATTTCTTTGCAGCTCTCGTTTATATCCTTGAGGGTCTTGTTCATTTTCTTGTAGGACTCATTCATTTCCTTTGTGGTCTTGCTTATTTCCTTATAGGCCTCGATCTTTTGTTGGAGCCTCTTGAAAAACCCTATAACCGTGGTTTTGAATTCCATGTCCAGTCTTTTTTTTCCTCCATTTCTTTCACATCTGATTTCTTTCCATGTTGCTGCATGGTGGCTGCTTCCCTGAGTTGGTCAATTAGCTTTGTGTGGTAGACTTCCTACTAGGGACAGTGGCTCAGCCTCCCCGGTTACCTGAGGTGGATATGGGCTGCACAGTCTTGCTGAATTTAAGCTCAGTTAATCGTTGTTAGCACTTGGAGGGTTGACCTCCGGGCCAATCCTCTGTGAAGCTCAGCTGTGCTCAGGTTGGATGGGCGGAGTCTCTGGGCCAAGCAGACAGTGTTAGCTCCGCCCTATGCGGCCCCAGGGACTCTGTGCAGGGGCAATGGCTGCCAGCACCTCTGAGAGAGAGCCGCTACCAAGCTCCACCAGCTGCTGGGGAATTCAGACTTTCCCCAAATGAGTCTGCATGCGCAATGTCTCACCCAGGGTCATAAAACAAAGCAGACTGACGGTTTTCCGAATGAGAGACAAGTCGCGGAGCGATCTCTGCGCCATCATGCAGCCGAGCTGTTCGCGCACAAGCTGCCTTCTCCACAAGCCCGCAGACCCGGCAGCACCCGAGCTTCCGCATGCCCTCCCACTGTCCAGTTTTCACCCCGTGTGATAGTGGGTTCTCTGGACTTCACCCAGAGCTGGAGAATCAGTCCAGTGGGACGCCTTTGTCTCCCCGTTCGAGAAAACTGGCCAGTTTTCAGCTGCCCGCCCTTCCCGCGGCGCGCCCTCCAAACCTCTCTTCGCGCGAATCTTTCAACGCTGTCCACCGCCACTCCTCCGAGTCACAGTGTCTTATCTTCACTTTTATTTGTGGAATTTTCACTCGGCGGGCTTTCTGGTGATTCTGGAAGGTGTTTGTTCTTTTGTTAAGTTGTAGTATTAACATTGCTGATTATGACGGCAAGATAGGTGTTTTACCTTTGCCGCCATCTTAGTTCTCCCTGCCTCCATTACTTTTATTTACTCATTCATCATTTTAAAAAAATGTAACAAGTGTTGTGCTAGCTACTGGGCAAACAAAGATTAATGACCCAATTCCTAAACTCAAGGAACTGCTTTCTGTATTTTTCCAGGTTCAAAAAAAGCATGTGGACAACTTTGCTATCATCATTCTCCCCACTACCTTAGTAACATAATTATTTATTTCTATAAAGCCTCCAGAATCCATCTCAATTTTTCTTCTGAAACTAGCAGAGTCCAGGCACCATCCCCTTATAGTCTCTTTATTGCTATTCTTCTCCTCCTCCCCCTATCCATCTCAGTCATGGGTAATAAACTCATGATTCCTAAAATTTGATAATTCCATGGCTTACAATAAGAAGTGGGACTAGATAGAGGAGAGCTACATTATAAGGCTAATGTGGCTCTCCTCAATCTAGTTCCACTTCTACAAAATGAATACCCTTGAACCAAATTGACCCCTTCATGCACCTTTAGGTAGAGATAAGCATTCCCCCCTCTCTGATGTCTCTCCAGCTGGTTTTGTAACTCCGAGGTGGTCCCACCTGGTAGTTAGGAGATGTGTTCAGGGGCCAGAAGTGCTTTTCCACGTATTTGCTCTGGAGTCTTGGGCACCTTATTTAACCTCTTTTGTGCTTCTGCTTTGTATAATTGAAAAGAGCTGATGAAATCAATACTTTGCTCATAAGATTGGTAAGATTAGTGCGTTCACTGATGTGCATGCCTAGAAGAGACCCTGGCACATAAAACATGCTAGTGTTTCACTGTTGCCATTGATAATATTGTTATAACCCAAACCTGACTCTCTACCATGGCCAGACTTTTATGAATATTTGCAACTTTGCAAATCTCAGGGTTCTTTGGGGCCCTTTTCTTACATTTTGGTAGAATTAGTCTTTCCCTTTTTAGCTCTTCAATGACATAACTCATCCAATGCTCACTTAGCAAGTATATTTAGATCTATTTATTATTTTTATAGAAAATAAAACTGGAAGAGATAGTTAATAGTTCTAAACTCAAGGAACTGCTTTCTTTATTTATCCAGGTTTTAAAAAGCATGCAGTCAACTTCAGATAAGTAGGTAGTGCCAACAGAAAAAGTGCCATAGATTACACCTATTACACATTCTCTGAGGGCAGAGACAGTGCCTCATGTGTCCCTTATAGTGCTTTATGCCTAGTTATTAACCAAAATAAGCCAAAATTATTATTATTATTATTTTCTGATTCAGTACATGATGTACTCCACGGGTCAGGAAGAGATAATTTTTTTATTTTTTTAAAAATGTATTGTTGAATGTATTGCAGATGTCCCCTTTCTTTCCCCATTGACCCCCAGACCATTTATTTAAATAGTTACGGTACAAGTGGATTATAGAATGTCTGTACTAGTAGCATCTGAATATAAAGAAATAAGGAACAATTCTTGGTATTGGACAAAGGGTTGTCTAAGACCATCCAGGCAGGCGGGGTAGTAGTATTAGTTTAGGGTCAGGCTGACAAATGGACTGAAATGAGAAGCAGGAGGCCAGGCAGAAGACTGTTGAGTGTGTGGGCATAAGTATCTGAGCTTAGACTCTAGAAGTAGGGAATGTAGAGGACATCTTAAGTTCAAGGAAAGACTCTTTGGGATGTGCGAGTTCCTAGAGGATGATGCAGAGGAAAGAGTGATAAAGTGACCGCTGGGTTTCTTTGCGGATAATTTTGGAGTATCCAAATTGAAAAGAGGCTGTCTTAGAAGAAAGAGAGATGGGTGCAGTTACCAAGCTGTGAGCTCCACAACAGCGGGGACAATGCCTATTTTGTTCACCACTGGATCCCAGTGTCTAGTAGAGTCTCTGACACATTCACCCAATAGGAAGCCGAGTGCATCTTGACCAAGTTAAAGGCCACTTACCTTGGTATCTGCACTGTCAAAAAAGGCAAGTTGTAGACAGTTCTGATCCCTGGTTCTGGTTAGCCTGAGCCGTGTTTCTACAAAGGTATACCTTTCACATTTTGGGCAGAATGTCCCAAATAGGCTCTTCTTTCATTCCAGGATGAGTGATGGAATCTACAAGAGCCTGAGGCCATCTCTCTCCTACATGCCTTAATGTAACTGGTAAAATATACCTGGCAGGCAGTACAGCGCCTCTGCAGAGAGGTGCTCCAGAAAGCAATTGTTTGCTCTCGCCCTGCTGAGAAGTAACAAAATCTGTGTGGCTCAAAGGCTCTAGCTGCAGCCATGAACAGTGTTAGAAAAATATTACCACCATTTGCCAGCAAGAGATGCCAAACTGCAACTAAGAGGCATGTCAGTCTAATGAAGCAGAAACATTTCACTTGTTTTTAATGATTACTTGCAGAAGACCTTTATTGCTATGCATTTGTGTGCCTTTAAATAAGAGGTTGCATTTTTTGAAAATGACGAAAACCATCTCTTCTCCCTACAAAGGGACAAGCTTTTCCCACTTGGACGAATATTGCCTGCACCACTCACGGAAGAAAGGAGCGGTCTTGGCAAGCATCTTATTAATCTAAAAATAAATTATTCAGAATGCAGGTTCAGATACAGATTGCAGGGAGAGATAATAGAATTGGTTTTCCAAGCCTGATCATGCTATGAAGACATGGTGTGTGCTTTTCAGGAATCCACTTAAGTGGAATCAGCTTTGACTAATACAATCTAGAAATAATATTGCTGCCATCCAGCTAGTGTCTGCGGTACAGCATCCTCAAAATGTCTTTAAGGACCCACGGTCTCTTTAGTCTACGTAAGTGGGCATAAATAAAAGTATACATGCAGCCACAGGCATTTCTACAGAAATGCATTCTCCTTGTTGTTCTTTTTAGGAAATTTCTTCCTGGCAGCGAGAGAGGGGCACCTCATACTGGAGATCTGTCTCCTTCCTCTCCCCCGTGTCTCCGCCAAATAGTGGACCCCATCAGCAGCCGACTCCAGTTGTCATGTGGTTTCTCATGTGATGCTGGGTCTGCAGCACTTTGGAGCTAGAGCCTCTGAGACTCGGTGCTCACGGACAGTGTGTTCGGGGCCAGAAGAGATTTTGGAGGGGCGTGGGGAGGCCAAAAAACCGAAAAATATTAGAAATAAAAGTCGCATGAAGTACTCTGATCTATGCATTTTTTAAAAATTTGATTTTAACTCTTGCTTTTTTTTATGCTTTGTGTCTTTTTTTTTGTTCCTCTTTACCCATGCAGGCACCGAGCTGCGCTGTTTCGTGTGTATATTTTCTCCTGTCTTTCTTTCTTTCTTTTTTTTTTAAATCTTGAAGCCAAACCATCTTTGCTCCCAGCTCCAGGGCTGTATTGCCATTGGCACACCAGCCTCCCTGGCTACCTGAGCTGCACCCGCTGCATCCCGTCTCATCCCGTCCGGCGCTCCCGCACCGGACTCCGGGTCTGCACAGTGCCAAGAAGGACCTGCTCCCACAGCTCCGGCCAGGCCCCTCGCAGCTGGAGGAGGGCACGTGGAGGACAGGGTGAAGCAGCAGAAGAGCCGGGGTGGGACGAATAGAAAGGACGCCAAGGACCGCGGAAGGGCAAGTTAGGAATCCTATCCATCTCGTGCCCACTGCTCTTCCGGAGGGCAAAGGCAGAGTAGCCCTGGCATGGGCCCCTGGCTCGGGCTGCTCCCAGGACTTAGTTTAGGAGGGTGGGGGCAGGAGGGGGAGGAACCATGTCGAGATGTGGTGACATTGTACCTGAGAGTGCAACTGAAGATGGATAAAGCAGGTATCTGATGTATCTGCCTGACCGGGCGGAGTTGGAGAAATGCACAGTGAGGAGTGGATGACAAGAAAGAGGAGATGCCGAATGCCGCTTGATTGCCCGCTACTGGTTCTGCATTCTCATTCTAGGGAGGATGGATAATTTATAACCCAGAGCATGGATGGAGGACCTGTAAATTGTAGCCTGGATGTCCCCGGCGCTGTCAAGAGAGATACTGATGGGCTGGGCGAGAGGTGCCAGTGTCCCAAGAGAAAACAGCAGCCTTGCTGCATGGATTTAAATGCATGTGCATGCATGTAGAAACAGGGAAAAGAGAGAGAGAGAGAGAGAGAGAGAGAGAGAGAGAGAGAGAGAGAGAGAGAGAGAGAGAGAGAGAGAGAGATTTCTGACCATTTTACACAGGAAGTCTGTCCCTTGGCTGGACCGGGCTTGATTGCAGCTTGTACTTTCAGCTTCAGCTCAGCACCCATTTCCTGGCTGGCTAGCGCATGGCCGGAGCAGCTGCAGGCAGCATTTGCTTGCTGATGTGAAAGCAAGCCCCTTCGCTTTAACTCCTTGACGCTCTGAGTGCTCTGTGCCGGGCTAGGACTGATTGTGGGGTTTTGTTTTCTTCTTCTCCTACAATTCCCTGTAAACACAGCTGTATTCAGTATGGTGAAAAATGCTATCCTGTAAATAGAAATCTGATCGATTTAATCAAAATAAATGTATCCCAGATGACTTTGAGACCAGCTGGCTACCACAGGCTTCAGATGCTAAATGTTCAATGGAGATGAATGCGGTGTTAGATTTACATGTTTTAGAGTTCCAGGCTCACTCTATAATTAAAAAGAGAAATCCTTTTCTGACGAGGAGAGATGGTCCCACTGGCTTGCAGGTACAGGTGTGGGTGCCGTTCGCGAGCTCTGGGAGTCTGCAGTGTGGCATTTCAAAGGGCGTGAGCCATGTGGCAGAATATGGCCACAGGAGAAAGTGTCATCTAAGTTGCGCGGTATGGAGAGGCCAGCACCCCCGGAACAGGCTCTGGCGAGGTTGGAGGAGGCACTGAGGCGGGTTTTTGATTCAGATGAGTGCACGGTGGTGCTCCAACCACAGCTCGGAGGAGTCAGCTCAGACCTGGAAATGAGGAGCTTTTGCAGTTGTCATGGGGAGCTCTGCCGGGACGCCTGTCTGGCCCTTCCACTGTTTGTTACTATTTCTACAAAGGCAGCTCTGTGTGTTGGATTATGTTTGGCCAGCTGTTGATGCATTCCTGCGGGTGGGGATGGGTGGGGATCTTATTACTGTACTTCCAAACTGTAGATCTGCGTGCAGGGGAGCAGGGAGGGAATGGAAAGAAAGCAAGTTGAAGAATCTGAGTGCTCTTACCGCTTTCTCCACAGAGTCCTATAGCGAATCCAGAAATTGATAGAAAGAAGGACAGAAGAAATCATGGAGGGGTGGTGGTGGTGGTGAGGAACATTGAGGGAAAGAGAACGAAACTCTGCAAGCTCATAAGAGTGAAAAACAGACTTAGAACTTCAAAGCTGCAAAGACAAGCAGAATGTCAGCAGCTTGTAATTAGCGGTTCATGGTTGCGTCAGTGCCTGTATCTCTCCAAGAATAACTATGTGATGTGTGCCACAAAGTGAAGTCGATAGTCATAACTAAGTTATCAAACCCAGTTCAGACAAGGGCACATGGATTAAGGAATTTTCTCTGTTTGTAAATCAAATACTGACGGATTATACATATAAGACTTGCTGAATTCTGCATAATTGAAGGCTGAATTTTCAATTTGCCGGGGGTGGTAGTGGTGGTGGTGTGGTATGTTCATGAGATGAAACTCTGAACCCTTAAAAATGCAGATTAATCATGCAAGAAAATGTCCCTGCAAGCCCCAGCAATACAATAGTTCCTGAAATAGCCAAAAACAGCGCTGCCAATCTCCTAGCTCTGCAGCCACACTTAATTTTTTGTTTGTTTTTTGTGTGCATTAAAACGGAGAGGAGTAAAAAATGACACTCAAATAAATACAGTCCATTAAATTCTAAAATTCCCATTTTATAGAGTTCAAAAAATGGCTGTGGGGTTTTGACTTTGGTTCCTAGCCCAAGTTTAAACGTTGGAGAAGCCTCGGTTGTCCTGAAGCCACACAGCAGTTTGCTGGCAACCCCGGAGGAAGCAGGGATACTGCTGTGGTTGAGATCTGAAAGCTGTGCTCACTCCCCTCCCTTGTCCCTTGCACTTAGAGATTTGGTGTGACTACAGCCCCCACAAAGAGACGGAGGGAGGAGCTGATTGGTTGGGAGGCTAGAATGTTTACTCTTATTTGTTTTCCGTGCTCCTCCACAGCATTCATTTTGAATTTGTATTTGTGTTCATGCTGCACAATTACTCCTGACCTGTTTTGTTTCTCTGCCCGGAAGAAGTCAATTTTAGTTCAGCTCTGTGCATTTGGCTTCCAGGGTAATATGTGTATATGTATTGCATTACCCGTGTATGCATTTCCCCTTTTAACGTGGATTAGGGAAAACTGTAGGCAGGGAAAGCTGTGCATATTAAATCAATAGCTTTTTGAATCACACGTAATATAATTTAAATATACTTACATTAAGATTGCCAAAGCTGACATTGTCTGAGCCCGTTTAATTTACATCTTCGATTTAGTCAAGAAGCGGAACCTGCCAGATCAGAATAGGGTATTCTGTGCACCCAACAGGGTGGAAGACATTATTTTGTTTGTGTTAGTTCAAACAGCTGGTCATTAATGCAGTCCCCATTTCCAGAGTGAAGTGCGGGTGGACATGAATGGCTGCCTGATTAATGCTGCCCCTCCGAGGGTCCTTCACCCAGCAGTCATGCTCGCAGCAGAATAATGTAGCATGATGTGATTGCACTCTAACAGGGTAGTATGTCATTGTGTCACCAAGCAATTGAGGTTATTATGGGGCAGGGCAGACAGACGGGACAGTGGGGTTATTAGACCGTAGCATTTTTAGAAATACAGGCCTGACCTACTTAGAGTTATTCTCCCTGGCTGGCAGCTGCATGGTGCATAAAGTCTCTGATAGGCTGAGGCTGTTGCTAGGGGGAATTAACATGAATTTTTCCACACACAGACTCAGTGACTGGATGATAAAGGCTGACTGGAATTAAAGAGATTTGGTTTAGTATTATACAGATTTATCTACCTTGCTTTTCTTTCTCCAATGCAGAGAAAGGGTGCAAAATACAGGTTTTGTTTCCATTTGTTCTTTGACCTTCTTGTTCTCCCTTCCCTCCCTTCATCTCCTAAGAGGTCCGACAGGAGGAGAGCGGGGCAGTTATAAAATTTTGGTTAATCTCTTACTGTTGGGGTCGTTAAAATAATGTTGCAAATTGCAAGATATTTCAGCTTAAAGACTGCTGGGAATGACTAAGAAGGTCAGATTATTTTTCCTCTTCTGTGCACTAGGCTGTTTGAAGTTGGGCATGCATCTTTCATACACTGTATATTTAAACTTCCTTTTCCTTTTGGGCTTGAACAAAACATTTATATAAATTATTTTCTATCCAAACAGATTGAAGCTTGCACTCTCTGGCTTGTTTAAAATAAGATAGTAAGGATTCCAGATTTAGATGAGGGAGGGGGATAGGAGGAGAGAGAAAAATATATATACATACACACACACTTTTTTAATTATAATTTTTCTGGGCTATTTTGGGGCTTGGCTCATTTTTCAAAAGCTAGTCTGATGTTTATCTCATGTATATAACTTAACTGCTACCCCCATCCCTCTTTGCTTCACAATGTACAGAAGATACAGGTTTTTCTCCAGAAGAAAGAAAATCTGCAGAATTTATCTGGAGATTGTTTCTCCCCCCCCCCCACCCAGCCCCGTTGCTGACATATGTGCTGCATGTAGAGAGTTCACATAATCAATTTTATAAGATGACCCATTTTTTTCCTACTCCTGTGTTCTCCACTGAAATCACTACTTGTGATTTATAATAGATCTTTTCCAGAGGAAGATTTTTAGTATGTCTTTTAAAGCAATCTGAAAGTCCATCAGGAGAAAAAGAAAAGCAATGTATAGTCAGGAATATTTTGATTTCTCTTGTTATTCATTATGTCTTTAAACCACAGCATCCTTCTGTTACCTTTTACTGCTGAAAGGAGTCATCCTATCTTTTGACTTGAAATTAATTTTTGTAAAAACATGCTGTGATATCACATAAACAAGCTTGGTGACCTGAGGGAAAATAATAAATGTAGATTGTTTTCAATTTGTCACATAGGATTTCTTGGCCACATTAACATAGACAAGATAAATTTTTGATGTTCAATTTTTCTTTTCATTTAGGGTTTTTAAAAATATTCAGAACTATTTAGAAATATATGTTTCCAAAAAGTACTTTCCACTTGCACCAGACACAGTTAAAACAAAACAAAATGCTCTAGTGGTGTCAGGGCCAAGAAATTTACCAATATTTCTCTTTTTTTTATATCCCAGTAGTGTTTATGTTTCAACATATAAATATAGCTTATGAAGCTAAAAGAGTGTACTTTCTGATGTTGCAATTTATATTTCCTATCCTTATTTGCTTTGAGAGTCCCTAAAACAATATTTAATTATAGAAGTTTCCAACCATAGTAACACTCTTAACTGAATAAAATGTCAATTTTTATTTGTTTGAATTAAAGATTATCTTGGTGGGTGCTCCTTCTAATTTTATTTATTATTTTAGTAAGTGAACTTTTTTCACCCTTCATCTATGCTATTTACTTTGCTTAGGTCAATGGACACTCATTTGAGTATTTCAGTTAAAAGTTATAGAAATAAATGTCACTTTAAAATCACTTAAGTAAGGGAAAATGTTAGCATAAATTCATTAACATTTGTTAAAGGACAGATGCCTACTTTCTATGTTAAGTATAGTCTTTGACCAGGTACCTGTTCAAATAAAATGTTTATAGTCTGATTACTAATAAAATGATTACACTGAATTTCTTCAGTGTAAGTCCTAGTCAGTTGTTTAGATTGGTAAGAATTTTTCATTGTTATGGCTTTCATCTTAGAGAGGTAAATATTAGGTGGGTCAAAACCCAAGCCAAAATAAGCATAGTTTAAAATGCCATTTATGCTTCCTTAGGTAGCATAACACTTCTAGGTATTCACTTTGATAATGTAGTTCCATAGTATCCATTTCATCTATTGTCACTGACCAAAAAGCTAAAGAACAATCACCTTCACTCACTCATCAGTCATTTATTCATGAGGTATTTATTTTCTGCTCCACTCACAATGCTGGCTTCTCCAATTAAGAGATTCAACATGGACCAATGCGTTTAGGGCATGTTGTTAATAAACAAAAAAGGGAAAAAATCAGTTGATTGTTTTGGGGTACCAAACATAGTTCTGTCCAATACCTGATTTTATGTACTTCTTATAACTTGGGGGCAGAGCTGGTGGTAATACCAGTAGATGCTTGGAGAAGATCTGCTCTGCTGATCTAACAAACAAGCTACATCTCTTCCAAACCATGTCAACACTTCTATAATATTGAACATCTAACAATAAGACAGAATGTTCCATTGGTAAAGTCATAAAAGCTGATTTTTTGACATCATTATTTAAACTATTAATAGTCTTTCTTTCTCTCTCTCTCTGTCTCTCTCTCTCTTCTTTTTCCTCGCCAGAGGATATATTTCCGTTGATTTTTAGGGAGAGTGGGAGAGAGAGGAAAGATAGAAACATCAATGTGGGAGATACACATTGGTTAATGGATTGGTTGCCTCCTGCAGGAGGCCTGCTCAGGGCCCAGGCCAGGAAAGACCTGTAACCAAGACACATGCCCTTGACCAGAATTGAACCAAGATCCTTTGGTCCACTGTCCAACAACTCTATCCTTTGGTCCACAGGCTGACATTCTATCCACTGAGCCAAACTGGCCAGGGCAATTAAAAGTCTTTCAAATACCTTTACGTGCCAAGCTGTACCCCACCTGGAACTATGTGAGTTACTCTAAATGGTTTAATTTTGTTTTGTCTTGTTTCCCCCTTCTTTCCCTTAATTTCATTTCACTCCTTTTGTTATGATTCTTGTGTTTCCTAGCAAAGGCCAAAATATACCATATTTTTGCTTTTCACCCATTTGATCACTTCGGTAATAAAAATAATTTAAAATTTTCTGCCTCCTTTAAGATGATGCTGTCCAGGCTTCCTCTTCTCTACACTACTGCTTCGTTAGAACAGTCATTACCTGGTATTCCGTTAATTTGTTTCTCCATGGGTCTGTAACCTAGTCTTCACCTAGATGCCAGGTGCATAGAAGTTGCTTCACAAACATGAGTTGATTAACAAATAAATAAATGAGTAAAGCCAAATCCCAAGAGAAAATAATGAAGTCTTTTCTCTATCTGTAGACTTTTTTTAAAGGGCCAGGCAGTAAATCCTTTGGGTTTTACGGTCCATATTGCCTCTGTTGCAACTACTCAGTTTGGTTGCTGTAGTGAGAAACCAGCCATTCACAATGTAAATTAATGAATGCAGCTGTATTCCAATAAAACTATACAAAGTCAGGTAATGGGTTAGTTTTGGGTTGTAGTTCGCTGAACATTGGTATAATCATTATGTGGGTATGATTATTAAATATGTGTATACTGAAGAAGATCAATGTATTAAAAATGAAGGAAGGTTTTACTTTTATTTTTTTTTCAAATTTCTTTATTGATTAAGGTTTTACATATATGTCCTTATCCCTCCAACACCGTAGACAATACTAATGTATACTGCCACATGACAACCCCACCCAACTCTCCCCCCACTCATGCCTGGAGGAGGATTTTAAACAATTCAATAAAAACTATGACAAAGGGCAAATAATATTATTTGAGATGAGAGCTCAATTCTAATTCACCAACTTTATTCTCTTAGAGATGACAGAGATGGAACAGTTTCAAAGTAAAGATTATTATTCTTTCTTAAAATATAATGCTGTTACATTACTCAATACATAGAATAATAGAAGTTATTACTTTTCAAAATTGTCCTCCGAATGCTGATTACCTAGGGACAAGGAGGAAGCCCGACCTCTGTTCAAAGAGCAGCCACAAAATTCATTCAAAATGTGCAAAATGGTAAATCTGGCAGCGTTGTCACCGTATCTGGTATTGTTTGCTGATTCTTTTAATCAATTTACACTGTGTGATTTCAACAACCTAAGTCACTTTGGGAGTCCTACATGATCCCTTCACATCTTTCTCCTTGGGAGTCTCTTTCCTTTCTCCTTTGTCATGTGGCAGTATACATTGCTATTGTCTATGGTGTTGGAGGCCATAAGCAAGTTCATATAAGAGCCTAGATATTAGACAAGCCTGTGTTTAAATCTTACCCCAGACTTCTACCAGCTGTAACCTGGGGCACCTTAATTAACTTCTCTAAGCTTGGACTACCTCATCATAAAATAAGGATAATGATGGCGCCTACCTCACAGAAGTTTTGTGAGGGTGAAATGAGATCCTGAACATAAACCCTTGTATCACTTTGTTAAAGTTCAATAAAATTTGACTGCTGGTAGCGTGGCTTCTACTACTGCTCTTGCTTTCATTATTGGGAATTATTCTGCAGACAAAGAAGTGTGTGATCTGGCATTAGGCTTTGAGATCTTTTTTTTTTTTTAATTCATTTTTTACAGAGAGGAAGGGAGAGGGATAGAAAGTCAGAAACATGGATGAGAGAAAAACATTGATCAGCTGCCTCTTGCACACCCCCTACTGGGGATGTGCCCGCAGCCAAGGTACATGCCCTTGACTGGAATTGAACCTGTGGACTAAAATGCTTGGCCAGACCAGTTTGGCAGGCTTTGAGATCTTGATGACATTATTGTGGATAACTCTTCTTAAAGTGATGAGTCACCTATTTATTTATATTAGATGTTTTTTTATCTTCAGATATCAGAAGTCCTGAGGCTAAGAGCAAAACAGACACAGAAGCCCAGAAAAAGTCTAGAGATATCCAAAATATGTCAAGGAATTGTATGCTTACTGTTCATCTCCCATTTTTTTTTCAATTGGTTGGTTTTGTTTTAGCATATATTTTTCTAGGAATGTCCTAGAGGCACAGTATTTTTTGTCTATTTAAAGTAGGACTAAAAGACTGATAGAACACAAAAAGAATGCTATTTTACCCTAAAGCTATACTTTTTCTTTCTGAAAATTATGCTTAAGTCTTCTCTCCTGCAAGAAATGTATCATGATGAAATAGCTTAGGAGCAACACATGTCCATAAGCATTCCTCACTCTTAAGCTGGTTTTTTAAGAGTATTTGCTGCTTATCATTGTCTGGCTAACTTCTCCCTCCTTTCCTGGGCTCTGTTCAGTAATTATGTTTCTTTTGAAATCTATTTTGGCATCCAAGACTGGACTAGGTTATCCTCTGTGGGTGCCTTTTAAGTCCCCAAACAAAACACTTAATAACCCGTTATTCTTGCTGTTCACCTCTTATCTCTCCCATTAGACTGTAAGGATCTCAATGCAGGAGAACCATGTCTTTCTTCTGTATGATATTCCCAGCAACTAGTAGAGTAAATGGGAGCATCCTATGTGCTCAGTAAATATTTGGGAAACAAGTGATTGTCAGAGGCTTATTCATTCTGTATACCCTATCTAATAAAAGAGTAATATGAAAATTGACCATACCCCTCCTATACCCACCAGCCACACCCACCAGCTAATCAGGAGCGATATGAAAATTACCCCCAACCAGGATGGCTGCTGCCCAAGGCTGGAAAGCCATGGCCAGAGGCTTTCTGCCCAGGGCTGGGGTGGAGCCTGCCATCAGTCTGATCACAGGGCAATTGCTGGGGGTCCCTTGCCCAAGGCTGGAAAGCCTCTGGCTGGGAATTTCTGGCCTTGGGCAGGCTAGGGCTGGGGTGAAGCCAGCAATTAGCCCCATTGCAGGGCGATTGCTGGATGCCCAAGGCCTAAAGCCTTGGCCAGACGCTTTAGGCCTTGGGCAGGCCGGGGGTGAGTCATCAGTAGGAAATCCCCTGAGGGCTCCCAGTATGTGAGAGGGGGCAGGTTTCCTGAGGGAATACCCACCCCCAATGCATGGATTTCGTGCACCAGACCTCTAGTATTTAATAAGTCACTTGGAATTCTGCTGTACTGGTAGTTGTAAGTACACATTAATAGTGAAATTCATGAGTTAATCTATTTTAGTAAGCATTGAATATCGCCTAAAATTGAAGGATTCCATCCATATAGCTATGGAATTTGTTAGTGAGAAAATACATACATTATTGTACTTTCTTTGGAGATCAGAACCAACTAATTATACATTTTTACTTAAGCTTAGTGAAGATGAGAAACCATGGACTTAAGTGGCAAAAGTAGGAATTATTACAAAGCAAGCATTTTATACAAAAGAATGATCATTCTTTTGTGGCACTTTCATAAAGCATGTATCTTATTCCAGGAGTGAGGCATGTTCTTAGTTCTCACACACCATTGAGAAGCTTATTAAATGAAGAGTGTCCAGGAAATATCAACTGAATTTAATATTTTGGCTTGTCTTTATATTTTTATTTACTAAAAAAAAATCCTTTAGTTCTCTATCCACCCAGAAACATGTTACTTCTGTGATTTTAAGGACCCTTTGTAACCCACAACACTGCAGTGTATTAATAACAGAGAAGTGTAGAGGTGGGTTGGGTGGTAAAGGCACAATTGAATGAATCTAGTCTCCCTGGGATTGGTTGCTCCCTGCCGCTGCTAGTGGCCACAAATGGCCATGTACCCCAGGGGAGTGAGTGCACAGCATGGAAGTGAAAGGCTTTTTGTGTTTCCTGCCAATTATTAGGTGTGATTGAATATTTTGAAAGAAACCAGTACATAAAAATTGGCATTTGTCTAGGGCCTTATAGAAGTGATATCCCCCCCCCCCCCCTGTTTTCTTTTCAAATGTGATATACCCATATTAGATTCTGCCCACTTCTCATTATCAGAGGTAGACATCAATTTTGCAAGAGACACTCAATATATAATGGGGAAAATGGTGTTGAATTTACTATATATTTTCCTTTTTCAGTTATAGAGATGCCTTTATTTCATCTTTTTCTAGAACCATAGTAATCGAAGTTCATACCACAAATGAACTTGAGCTTGGTTTTATAGTCATAAGAGTGAGGATTGCCAATATTGATTTCCAAGAATGACCAGTACATTTAGTTTATTGTATGTTGAAAGGAAGGCATAACATAATTTGCAATATTTTGCGTAAGTTTCACAATTTTATGAAAACTCTCTTTACATTTCCTTACTGGGAAAATATTCTATAAGATTTTGCATTTCACATTGTTTTAACAGAAAACACAGTTAGTAGCAGGAGTGATATTTGGCAACCATTAATCTCTACTAGAATTTGAGAACTCTTAATTAAAGAAGAAAGGGAGCCCCAGGGCTGTTGTTCTCTTTTTAGTCAAAACACATACATATTTGTTCCTTAGAGTCTATTCAATTGGGAACCAGAAAATGGAGTTTGAACAATTGTATCCTTATTCCCACCAATTCTCTTCATTGCTAATTGCTGGGAGTCAGGAGGAAGGGCTTGGCTCCATTCTGGGAGCATGTGTTGTGTGTAATAGAAATATATACTTACAGTCTTTGTCACTCAGAAACCTTCGGGGTTTTGGGGAATTACTTTAGCCTACATGATACTCTGTATTTCCGGGAGTTTGTATTTCTAGGACTCTCTTTAGAACCAATGTGTTCGCTTCTGCTTTCTTCATCACATGTACATGTAGAAAGGTAAACATGGATTAAGGTCTATATCTTCAGAAATATGCTTTTTTTTCAAGATCAATTTTTAATGTAGAAGGTTAATGTGGCTGTATTATATATAATCTTTCAAGGAACATTCAATTAATTTCCTTTAGATCTATACATTGAAGTATGAAATCTATGGAGATAGGTAGTATATCAATTTAGCTCACCATTGCTTGGCTCCAAGAAGGTGTTATTTATGTATCTATTGAATGAATTTAAAGTAGTGGGAACTATTTTAACATATTTTAAATGAAAACAATTAGCTTTCAGTTCAAAAGGTAAAAAAAGAATTCTATCCATATGACCTTGTTATAAGAGATCCATTTCCTTCTTTTATTTAAGTAACATTTTTTTAAGAAAAGTAAAATTTTTACCATGCTTTTGTTTGTCTGATACTTACTGTTATAGGAGACTTTCTCTTAGAGATAAGCTTTTGTGGTAGTGATTGTTTGAAATTTAATTTTTTTCTTTATAAAATATTTAGTATTATTTGATAAATTCTTAGGAGTACCCATAAAGAGAACAGGTGGCAGCATTCTTTTTTCTTCTAAGCAGAAGACTAACTTAGAAAGGCTATTATTATAAAATCACCTGTCTAACATGAATTAGAATAAATGTCTCAGAACTGGAAGAGACCTCAGAAATCATCTAATCCTCCCACTGCCAGTCATTTTGCAGATAAGGACTTTGGGTCATGGAGAGGTTGAGAGATTTACTCAAGGTCATGCAGCTAGTTTTTACCATAGCTCATTTTCCTCCCTTCATTCCAAAGTTGTATATAGTCTGCAACCCTGCTGTATTTTAGACCTCGTTCCTCTAGTTCAGAGCTTATCTGCAGTTCCTATGTTTTAGAAGGCATTTTGCTTATTCCTGTCTAAGTTTTGTATTACTAAGAACTCGGATAGAAGTTTTTTTGTTTGTTTGTTTTTTTGCTGTGCAGAAGCTTTGTATTTTGATGTAGTCACATTTGTTTGTTTTCCTTAGTTTCCATTGTCCAAGGAGCTGTATCAATAAAGATATTGCTATGACACATGTCTGCTATTTTGCTGCCTAATTCTTCTAATATTTTTATGATTTCCTGTCTTATGTTTAAGTCCCTTATCCATTTTGAGTTTATTTTTGTGTATGGTGTAATTTGGTGGTCTAATTTTATTTTTGTGCATGTATCTGTCCAATTTCCCCAACAGCATTTATTGGAGAGATTGTCTTGACTCCATTGTATGCTCTTGGCTCCTTTGTCAAATATTAATTGAGCATATTGGCTTGGGTCAATTTCTGGGTTCTCAGTTTGGTTCCATTGGTCTGTATGTCTATTCTTATGCCAGTACCAGGCAGTTTTGAGAATAGTGGCTTTGTAATACAGCTTGATATCTGGTATTGTGATCCCTCCAACTTTGTTCCTCTTTCTCAGGATTAATTCCATATGAATTTTTGGAGAGTTTGTTGTAAGTCTGTGAAATATGCTATTGATATCGTAAATAAGAAAGCCCACTGCATGGGAGAAAATATTTGCCAGTTATATCCAATAAGGGTTTAATCTCCAAAATTTACAGGAAACTCATTTAAATTAATAAAAGGCAGATAAACAACCCAATAAAAAATGAGCAAAGGACCTAAAGGGACACTTTTCAAAAGAGGACATACAGAAGTCCAAGAGATATATGAAAATATGCTTAAAGTCACTAATCATCCGAGAGATGCAAATCAAAACAACAATGAGGTACCATTTCACACCTGTCAGAAGGCTACATCAACAAATCAACAAAGGACAAGTGCTGGAGAGGATGTGGAGGAAAGGAATCCTAGTGCACTGATAGTGGAAATGCACACTGCTACAGGCACTGTGGGAAAAAAATGTCCGGAGTTTCCTCAAAAAATTAAAAATGGAACTACCATTTGACCCAATAGTTCCACTTCTAGGAATATATCCCAATAAATCAGAAACACCAGTCAGAAAGGATATATACACCCCTATGTTCATAGCAGCACAATTTATAGTAGCTAAGATTTGGAAACAGCCTGAGTGCCAATCAGCAGATGAGTAGATTAAAAAATGGTGGTTCATCTGCACAATGGAATAATACGCTGCTTTAAAAGAGAAGGAACTTTTGCCATTCGAGACAGCATGGATGGACTTTACGCATTATGCTAAGTGAAATAAGCCAGACAGAGAAAGATAAATGTCACATGATCTTGCTCATTTGTGGAATGTAATGAACAATATAAACTGATGAACAAAAATAGAGCCAGAGGAAAAAGATATCTTAGAATATAATATTCCTGTTATTTGCAGATTTTCTACAACTTTTGTGGTATTATAATATCTTAATACAGGTAATATTATTATATTTAAAATCACTTTTCTTGAAATATAAATGGTTATTGCATGTAAATGGCTAATTATTTTGTATCTACAACCTTATAATAGATTTATTTTGTATATTGTAAAAATATTTAAAAAGAAATAATAATAATAATAATAATAATAAAGCAAAGGCATAAGAGTAGTAGTGAGAAACTTGTTCATGACTATGTCAAGGGAAGAGTAATTTATCAGGAAAATGTAGGAAATCTGAGGCTATAAGACATGTGAGTACATGACCTCCTTGAGTAAAAAGTGAGGAAACCAACATAGCTTAAGTAGAGTGAATAAGAGTAGTAAGAGATAATAATAATAAAAAAGAACTCAGAATATGTATGGGGAGATACTGACATGGTACTGTGCAGTAGAAATACATACACAGTAGGCTTCAATGTTATGACATTCAACATGTTGTAACAAAATGTTACAAAACTATAAATGGGATTACCAACCTGGATGTAGGTAGCTGGATGAGCTTCCTGCATCACTCATTCTCTCTGCAGACCAGCTTGTACAGTGAGAGGATATAATTTAGATACTTCTTTGAGGTTTTCTCTAGTTCTCTTTCTCTAACAGTCTATTAGTGCCCCCCCAAAAGTGATCTTACATTTTTGCAACTGTGACCAGAATAGCTCTTTTAGTCAATCATGTCTATAGTCTCTGTCATGAATGAAAGGAAGTATGTTTCGAAGTAAAAATGGGACACAGTTAAAGCTAGACCATAGGGCACCATTGCCCTGGCCATGTGAAAGAAAATTTTACCAGCTTTACTCATTTTTAATCTCTAAAATGTAATTGTAAATTACATTATGGTTATCTTGAACCTGTGTTTACAGCTGGGAAACATCAGACAAAAACAAAATATTACTATATAGCAAAGCATATAAAAAAGTATTGGATAGTGTATTATCCAATATGGTAGCCACTAATGCTGTATATCTACTTGAAATGTGGCCAGTATGAATTGAGAAATTACATATGGATAAAACACACACTAGATGTTAAAAATTTAGTACAATAAGAGGAATTTACAATGTGTGTCTCATCAATTACAGTGTTCCATAAATGTTTAATGATATTTTGGATATATTGCATTAAAATATGTTATTAAAATTAATCCCCTCTTTTACTATTTTAAATGTGGCTTTTAGAAAATTTAAAACTTATATGTGGCTTGCTTTATATTTCTTTTAGGCAGTGCTCATCTATGCTATAGCTTGCCTTTTATATGGATAACTAGAGGCTTGGTGCATGAAATTCTGCACTCAGGGGAGGGATGGAGGAAGGTACCCTCAGCCCAGATTGTGAGAGGTTGCAGATCAGGCTGAGGGACCCCCTGGTGTTTATTGGGGCCAGGGAGGGATGAAGGAAGTTGGTCAGCTGGGGAGGGACTGCGGAAGGGCTCCAGTGCATGTTTGGCCTGTCTCTCTCAGTCCTGATCAGTTGGACCTCAGCAGCAAGCTAACCTACTGGTCAGAGCATCTTCCTCCTGGTGGTAAGTGCACAACCTAAGAAGTGTTTGAGTGGCCTTAGCATATCATTAGCATATTACACTTTGATTGTTAAATGGAAGACCAGATACTTAGCATATTAGACTTTTATTATATAGCACTAGAGGCCCAATGCATGAAATAGGTGCAAGAGTAGTCCTTCCTTCCTCAGGCTGCTGGCATCAGCTTCCTTCTTGTACCCAGGACCCAGAATTCCCTCACAGTTCCGGGTTGATCTGGAAGATTATCCAGAAGGATATCTGGTCTAATTAGCTTATTATGCTTTTATTATTTTAGATGATTCTATATGTCTCCGAATGACTATCAGTGAGTGTGCTGGGGAGCATAAGAACAATAGATCATTCTAAAGTCCTGGAGATGAGTGAGCTTCACACAGTTGGAACTTATTTGTTTTATTATTGATTTTTAGAGAAAGTGTGTGTGAGAGAGAGAGAGAGAGAGAGAGAGAGAGAGAGAGAGAGAGGAACATCTACATGAGAGAGTTAACATCTGTAGTCTGCCTCTTCTATACCCCTTAGTGAAGATTGAGCCCACACCTCGAGCATATACCCTGACCATGAGTCAAACTGGTGGCCTCTGGGTGCATGGGATGAGCTCAACCAACTGAGCCAAATTGGCCAGTGTGCTACTGTTGATTTTTAATCACATTACGAAAGCACAATATATTTTAGGTTCCTGAAAGATAACTTGTTTCTTAAATCACAGAATTAAATGAATAAGACATATCTAGAACCTTCAACCTTCTAGAAAAGTTATCCTATGTAATAAAAAAGTAATATACAAATTGACTATACCTCTGATCAAGCCACACACACAAGCCATGCCCACAAACTAATCAGGAGCAAATAAACCCCAACCAAGATGGCTGTGGCCACTGAGAGCAGGAGGGAGGCTTGGGTTTCCCTGGCAATGGAGGAAGCCAAGCTTTCCACCTGCCCTTGCTGGCCTAGGCTTCCACTCAATGCTACAAAGTTTCAATTAAAGAAGATATATCCCAACAGAAATGGTGGCAGCCACTGAGCTGGAGAGAGCAGAGGCTAGGGTTATCCAGGTGATGGAGGAAGCCAAGCTTCTGCAGCCCTAGTGCCTAGGCCTCTACTCTAGGCTACAAAGTTTCAATTATAGAATTTAAATATACCCAAACAGAAATGGCTATTGCCACAGAGCAAGCAGAAGGCTTGGCTCCACTCCAGGCTACAAAGTTTCAATTGTAGAAGATAAATTAATCACAGATCCCAGGGCCTCCACTTGGGTTGCTGGGAGTGTGTGGCCGGCCAAAAACCATCACAGGCCCCTCGCCCAGGCTGCCACATGCCCCAAATGAACCCCCACCCCGATCTGGGACACTCTTCAGGGCAAACCAGCTGACACCCACCCATGTACCAGGCCTCTATCCTATCTAATAAGAGAGTAATAAGCAGATTGACCATCACTCCAACACACAAGAGGGCTGTCTCCATGTGGTCAAAGATCATGCCCCATCTTGTGAACACAAGATGGCCACCACAAGATGGCCAGCAGGGGAGGGCTGTTGGCAGGTTCCAGGCCTGCAAGGGAGGGCAGTTATGGGTGATCAGGCCAGCAGAGGAGGGCAGTTTGGGGGGAGCAGGGCTATAAGGGAGGGAAGTTGGGGATGATCAAGCCTGCAAGGGAAAGCAGTTAGGGGTGACCAGGCCAGCAGAGGAGGGAAATTGGGAGCAAACAGGCTGATAGGGGAGTAGTTAGACATCAATTAGGCTGGCAGGGGAATGGTTAGGGGTTGATCAGGCTGGCAGGCAGAAGCAGTTAGGGGCAATCAGGGAGGCAGGCAGGAGAGCAGTTTTGAGGCAGCAGTGCTGGATTGTGAGACGAATGTCTGACTGCCCATTTAGGCCTGATCTTTGTAGGGATCTCAGATTGGAGAATGTGCAGGCTGAGATGAGCCCCCCCTCCCCGCCCCGCCCCCTCTGTGCACAAATTTCATGCACTGGGCCTCTAGTTTGTTTATAAACAAGTATGCAAATAACAGAAAAGGACTAAATACTCTTTGAAAACACTAAAGGAACATCTTGTTTGCTGATGAAAAGAAAGGAACATTCATCAACCAAATAATATTAACTCTCCAGACCATGACCTCTTGAAACTGAAAATAAGCATCAAAGAAAAGGAAAGGTATTTTATGCTTTATGTAATGACTAAGAAGAGTCCTACTGATACTACAGCCAGAAAATAACCGTAAATTCTGCATATAATACAAAATGCAGGCACTTGAAGGCAGAAGGAAGGAAACACAGTAGGCAGAGTTTAATAGAGGAACCTTTTTTTAATGAATTAGGATTGTGAAGAGTATTAAAAGCCAATTCAAAATTTTTTTGTTGTGTGCAAACATAGTACCTACTGGTGCTACGTTTACTAAAGTGAACTTTAAACTTTAGTAAATTGTGAAATTAATGCATTGGGTCATAACCAGTGCATTTGTTTTAATAAAATGGACAAAATAGAGTAGAATGGAAAATATTAAAGTGTCTTGCTGTTAATAAAGGTCTTTGTGAAGCATTTGTTTTATTTATAAACAGTCAGTTCTTGTTACTGTGGTAGTTATACAGTGTACAATTGGTATAAACAACAAATTAGTAAATACAGAATTATTGTTCCAAGGAAAACACAGAGTTAGGTTCCTATGATGCTCTGGTTACAAGATTTTCACTAACTGGCCAATACATAACCTTGTTTATGTGTTTCTGTTTACATTTACCTTTTTAAATATGTATGGTTGATTCATTAACATTGAAGTCATGGCCAACAGCATGTAACTCATGCCTGAACAAAGATTATATCACACATGTATTTTATTCATTAGACACATCACAGTTTTAGGAAGAGTAGTTAGCACTTCAGCACTATGCTTAGGGGCCATTTTAAACAGCAATATCACTAACAACAAAAACACACACATCACATAAAAATGCAGAAAATGTGGCAATAAATGAACCATGAAAAGACTAGTTGTCACAGAAGGAGAGCTGAGACAAGAAGGCAGAGCATTGTCTTGCTCGAACTCAGCTGGAAGATATGCATCAGGAGACAAAAAGTTTTCATCACCTTGTATGTCTGAGAATGACTACAAAAGTGCTCTGAGTATTGATTTCAGGGTTAGAAGTCAACTTTAGCAAGTACATGAATTTGCAAATGTGGCACCTGTGAATAACGAGGATCAATAGTATTTGTAGATGCACACAAATATGTTTATTAAGCCCTAATGTGAAATGTGTTTTCCAAGAAAAATAAAGTGTTTTTTTTTAGAAATAAATTTTGAGAAAGTATGTATACTAGATAATCAGAGTACCAAGGAATAACCTGGTGAGCAGTGTTTTAAGATGTATGCAGTATTGATATGAAGAATGGGGTTAAAAAGCAAAAAAGACTAACAAGGTTAGAAGGCTTTTGTGGCAGTCTAACTCTCAAAGTGATGAAAGAAAACATTGGGGTAAGTAATAGGGGTAGAAATTAAATTTTAAAAATGTGATTCAATGTAAGAATGAGGAAGATAATTATTAAGCTGAAGGTTTCTAGTCTAGAATTGGAAGATGGGTGGATATGATGAGATATAGAGTGTAATGGGAAGCATAGCATTTGGGATGCTGGTGGGACCCACTTTCAGTCTTGGCTCGATCACTTACCTGTGTGACTTTTGGCAAGTCACAAAGCCTTATGCTTCATTTTAAAATAATGCCTTTTGAAGTACACATTAAATGTTATAATTACATGAGACAATATGCATATATATGAAACTCATAGACTATAGTTACACCTGGGATATAATGAGATGTTATATGAATAGATAATATGTTTTTATATTATATGTGCATTCATATATATATATCCTATCTAATAAAGAGGGAATATGCAAATTGACCATTACACAGTCACAAAGATGGCAGCACCCATAGCCACAAGATAGTGGTGCCCAGTCTCCTCAGCTCTGCTGGAGTCCCCCAGTCCTTTCAGCCCAGCTTGAGGCAGGGGGCGGCAGGTGCACAGCCCCTCAGCCACCCAAGGCCAGCCTGAGGTGGAGGCAAGCAATCCTTGGAGGGTGGCTGCCCAACCACCCATGGCCGCTCAAGTCTCAGGTAACCAGGGCCAGCCAAGGCTTGTGCTGCTGGCAGCAGCAGAAGTGTGATGGGGGTGCTGCCTCCCTCTCCTTGTAGGATCACCTCCTGCCCCTGAGGGCTCCTGGACTGTGAGAGAGGTCAGGCTGGGCTGAGAGACCCCCCACTCCAGTGCATGAATTTTCATGCACTGGGAATCTAGTGTGTGTGTGTGTGTGTGTGTGTGTGTGTGTGTGTATATATATATATATACACTAATACATAATTATGCAAATATATAATATACAAATATGTAATTTGCTCTATAGGATATATATATATATATATATATATATATATATATATATGTGTGTGTGTGTGTGTGTGTGTGTGTGTGTGCAAAATGTACTACAGTTTCACCTGAGGAAATATTGGGACATCTAAGAAGAGGTGCTCATCAGACTGTTGAAAATATGGGAACACAATAAAGCTAAGAGGCTAGGGTTAGAGATTTATTCATCATCAAAGGCAAAGAAAGAAACAATAGAAAAGCTGAAAGAATGAGGAATAATATATTAAGTATATAAACTGAAATGTATGATTCAGTAATCCACATATATTATATTGTAAAAATGTTATAAATTTGATTTACTATATAATACATTTTAACAACTCTGTGATGCATATTATATAATAAATTAAACAAAATTTAAAATAACGTACACTATAATATGATGGCTTATGTTTGTAATACATATGCTATATACAGTTTTCAAAGCTCTAGAGCATAAGAGCTACATAATAAAATGGCCTGGCAAAATGTAACCTTTGTTTGAGAATGCAATAGAATCTTACAGCCAGCCATTATCATGAATATAAATTTTTACCATACTGGCAAAGCTTGGAATTGCTAGTAAAGATGAACTTCTGGTTAATGGACTACCAAATGCACAGGCTTTTAGTATAATTTGTTCTACAGGCTAAAGTTAGTATTGTCAAACACTGCAGGCAACATTATAGATTTTAAGGCTCTAGTATCATTATATCTGCCATGGTATTAAATGTAATTCTAACACTGAAAATGCTCCTTTCATTTTGTTTTTTCCTTTTGATGAGAGATGAATAGATCCACTTGAGAAATGATTGTATTGACTATTATAGTTTTAAATTTTCTTTAGTACTACAAAACTGGCAAGCATCAAGCCTGTAGGTCCAAATAGACTGGTGAGGCGTGATTTCACATCACAGATACTTTCTCTGCAATGTAATAGAGCAAAGTGGGTGGTATTGAGTTTTCCACAATGAATTGTGTTCATCTTGCATCCTTTTATAAACAGTTTTCATTAATATTATTTTTAATAATTGTAATTAAAACTTGCCAGTGAGTAATGGGAATTACACTTCTACAAATTTTGCATCACAAAGACTTTTTTTGAGTGTGCATCCTGGTCACTGCACAGTCTGATAGCATTCAGTGAACAAGCCAAATTGCCAAACGCTGTCAGTGCATAATGTCAAGTTCGATCTGGAGCTGAAAAGAGTGGCCTCGGGTTTCTGGCCTGTCCTTAATGTCACTGAAGCACAGAATTGTTAAACAACCTGGGGAAATTGAAAGGAGCAAATGTCCAATAAAATTTCCTATGTAGTTCAGTGCTACATAGCAGGAGAGACCAATAACCTTTGCTCTACCCTTGCATTGGATGCTGACTTATCTGCAGGGATGCCAATCACGGTATAGAACCTTTAAAATATAAACTTTAAGAAATAGCTTTGAAGTCTCTTGTTTCCCTAAAACTTAGTGTTCCTCAAATGTTCTGTTGAAACCAATGAGAATGGAGCAAGCTCTGTTTTTCATTTTCTTCCTTGTTTCTGGGCTTTTTCAGAATGGCCTCTTAATAACCTTGAACTTGTTGGGTATTTTAATTAAGGACTTCATTGTAGAGCATAACATAAACCCAAGCTCTCTCATGACAATTATGCTTTATTTATGGTTTTACAACAATCTTATGTTAGCCTGTTGGCATATCACCATTGTATATTGAAGTTTCTTTTGAAGCTTTTAAAAAAACCCAGAAGCTTAAAGAAAGAGGGGCAATATCTTCAGACATGTTGGCTTTTTGTTCTCTTGATAAAGTGATTTAGCTCTGAAAACTATACTCAATTCAGTGCATGTACTGTTCTAGATGCCACATTTTTTAGATCAAATGAAGAGTGATTATATCAAAAATAAGGCATAACTGTGTGTTTTTTAAAATTTCTATTTCTGCCACCAAGAACATTATATGTATTTTTCTTACACTAGGAAATGGGAATAATTTTGACACCTTTTATTTTATTTTAGAAAGAGTGTGGGCTGTTTTTCTTATAAGAAGGAAAAAGATAAGCAATACTAATTATTCATCACCCAAATTAATTTCCATTGCACTGGGATGTTAACAAAATTCTCCTCGCTTAAATTCAGTTTTAAAGCCACAACATGGGGGAGAGCAAGGTAGGAATTGGCAGCAGAGTAGAAAGGCGAGTCCTGATAGCACAGAGCAGACTGTCAGGCCCAGGATGGTGAGTAGACATTAATAGAGGGCAGCCTGGCGAGGATGTTAGAGCCTCATTGGGTGAGGAGAATGACCATGTGTAGGACAATCTAATGTGAGGTTTTGGAGCCCTAGCAGGGTGAACAGGTAATCTACATGTGTAGTGGTTGAACTGTAGTTCCCAGATATGAATGTCCAAGCTCTAACTTGTGGTACCAAAGCTCTCTTAATCTTTGGTGGCTGTTGGCATTCCTTAGCATTCTTTGGCTTGTAGATACTAGTATATCATTTCAGTCTCTGTCTCTTATATACATGTAGCTCTCTCCCCTGTGTGTCTCTGTTTCTCCTTTTCTTTTATAAGAATACTTCTCCTTGAACTTAAGGCCCCCTTAATCCAGCATGACCTCATCTTGAGATCCTGACCTTAGTTATATCTGCAAAGCTCTAACCATTATTTCAAATAAGGTCACATCCTGAGGTTTGGGGTGGACATACCTCTTGGTGGAACACTATTCAACTCACTACAACATGTTAGGGCGTGGCTCATCTTGTGAAGCCATAGTGCAAGAGGAGATAGAAGGATGTTCTTGTGGAGAGTGCCTATGTGAGTTATCAAAACCCATAAAAGGTAAGAGAGCATGGGGGAGGGTAGAGAAAGGACATGAGAGATTGGTTATTTATGATGGATGGATGAGTGGGCAAGTATATTGAGGGTAATGGAAGCCAAGTTGTGTGTTGATGGAGAAGTTAAAAATATGGAAAAAGAGAAAATATTGGGATTGAAGGTATTTATGTGAAATATGATTGTTTATTATATATTAGGGACCTGGTGCACAAAATTGGTGTATAGGGTTTGGGGGGGGGGGGTTGTCCCTTGGCCCAGCCTGGGACCTCTGCAATCTGGGACCCTCTGAGGGAAGTAGGATATCCTTCTCACAATCCAGGACTTCTGGCTCCCAACTGCTCACCTGCCTGCCTTCCTGATTGCCCCTAACTGCTTCTGCCTGCCACTCACTCCTCTGCCAGCCTAATTGATGTCTAACTGCTCCCCTGCCAGCCTGTTTGCCCCCAATTTCCCTTCTTTGCTGGTCTGGTCACCCCTAACTGCCCTCCCTTGCAGGCTTGATTGCCCTGAAGTGCCCTCCCTTGCAGGCTTGGAACCTCCCAACAGCTCTATCCTGCTGGCCACCTTGTGGTGGCCATCTTGTGTCCACATGGGGGCAATATCTTTGACCACATGGGGGCAACCCTCTTGTGTGTTGGAGTGATGGTCAATCTGCATATTACTCTTTTATTAGATAGAATAGAGGCCTGGTGTATGGGTGGGGGTCAGCTGGTTTGCCCTGTAGGGTGTCCCAGATCAGGGTTGGGGTTCCCTTGGGGCATGGGACAGCCTGGGTGAGAGGCCTAGCAAGGGAGGGCCTAGCAACCCAAGTTGAGGCCCTGATATCTGGGATTTATTTTATGTTCTACAACTGAAACTTTGTAGCCTGGAGCAGAGCTAAGCCTTCTGCTCGCTCTGTGGCAGCAGCCAATTCTGTTGGGAGATTTACCTTCTATAAGTGAAACATTGCAGACTGGAATGGAGGCCTAGGCCAGTCAGAGCTGTAGAAGCTTGCCTACTTCATTGCTGGAGGCAACCCTCGCCTCTCCTTTCTCCAGGTCCGTGGTAGCTGCCATTTCTGTTAGGATATATCTTCTATAATTGAAACTTTGTAGCACTGAGTAGAGGCCTAGGCCGGCAATAGCAGACAGAAAGCTTGGCTTCCTCCATTTCCGGGGAAACTCAAGCCTCCTTCCTGCTCTCAGTGGCCACAGCCATCCTGATTGGGGTTTATTTGCATAATTTGCTCCTGATTGGCTGGTGGGTGTGGCTAGATCAGAGGTATGGTCAATTTACGTATTACTCTTTTATTAGATAGGATGGATAAATAGCCTGGACAGGTATATTTAAAAAAGTGAAACTAGACCACCTTCTTACACTATACAAGAATACAATAAAAATGAATTAAAGACTTAAATGTAAGATCTAAACCATAAAACTCCTAGGAGAAAACATAGGCAGTAACACCTGCATTACTTATATATATATTGGTTAAGTCTCCTTGGGCAAGAAAACAAAAGAAAAAATAAAGGGGACTATATCCAATTAAAATTTTCTGCACAGCAAAGAAAACCATCAACAAAATGAAAAGACAACCACTGAATGGGAGAACATATTTGCCAATGATACATCCAAGAAAAGGTTAATATTCAAAATTTGTAAAAGTTTACAACTTAACACCAAAATCCAAAACAATTCAATTTAAAAAAGTCAGAGGACTTTAAAAGGTCCTCTCCAAAGGATGCCCACATACAGATGACCAATAGATATAGGAAAAGAAACTCAATGTGGCTAACCTCCAGAGAAACACAAATTAAAACCACAATCAGATATCACCTCAGGCCTGTCAGAATGGCTATGATCAATAAATCAACAAACAAGTGTTGGCAAGGATATGAAGAAAAGGGCATCCTTGTGAATTGTTGGTGAGATTGCAAATTGGTACAGCCACTATGAAAAACAGTATGAAATTTCCTCAAAAAAGTGAAAATAGAACTACCTTATGTAGATCTTTAGTCTTTAAAATATATTTTTATTGATTTCAGAGAGGAAGAGAGAGATAGAAGCATCAATGATGAGAGAGAATAATTGATTGGCTGGATTCTGCATGCCCTTTACTGGGGAATGAGCCCACAACCCAGGCATGTTCCCTGATTGGGAATCAAACTGTGACCTCCTGGTTCATAGGTCTGATGCTCAATCACTGAAACACACTAGTTGGACTTTATGTATATACGTTTTCAGAACTACATAAAAACAGCAATTCCACTACTAGATATTAATTTGAAGAAATCTAAAACATTAATTCTAAATGATAAGTGCATTCCTATGTTCATTGCAGCATTGTTTACAATAGTCAAGATATGAATGCAACCTAAGGGTCCATCAGTAGATGATTGGATAAAGAAGAGTTGATACATATATACAATGGAATATTATTGAGAAATAAAAAAAATTAAATCTTACCATTAGCACTGACAGGCCAAGCGAAATAAGTCAAAACAGAGAAAGACCAGTACCATGTAATTTCACTTATATGTGGAGTCTAAAAACAAAACAAATAAACACAACCTCCTAGATACAGAGTACAAACTATTGATTGCCAGATGGGAGGAGGAGGGGAAGATGAATGAAAAAGGTGAGTGGATTAAGAAGTATAATTTGTAGTTATAAAATAGTCACAAGCATGTATGTAGGGCATAGGGAATATAGTCAATAATATTGTAATAACATATATGGTGTTAGGTGGGTGCTAGACTTATACAAATTTCTAACCAGTATATTATATACCTAAAACTAAGATAAAATAATATTGAATGACAACTATATAAACATGCATATAAATATAAATAAACATATATAGGTATAGTAAGTAGTAAATTGATATGTAAATGTATGTCCTTTGTGTGTATTCCCTAGCTCTGTCCACTGAAAGGGCCTGAGAATAGGACAATGCAATCGCAATAGCAATAAACACACATAACATGCATATCTTACCTACTAATTATCAGTTTTCACTTGGAAAAAATAGCTAATTTCAGAGTATGGATAGAGAAAGTACATTTATGAGCCCTGAGCATCTTGTGTCAGAAAATATGAAAGTGCTCAAAGAATGATGAGAACATGTCACAAGGACACAGAAGGCTCCCATAGGCCAAACTGGGAACAATTTTAGCAAGCAAATAAAGATTATAATATATTATAAACTATTAAATACAAAATAAGTCCACAGTGATCTCAGTAAATAAGTGAGTACAGGCATACCTTAGAGATATAGTGGGTTCAGTTCCAGACCACCAAAATGAAATGAGGATTGCGATAAAGTGAGTCAAAGCTTTTTGCTAGTGGAGGGCCTTGGCTTCACTTTTAAAAAGTGCATCTGTGAAGTGCAGTGAAGCAAAGTGCAATAAAATGAGGTATGCTTGTAAATTGAAAATTTGATGAATGGGATATTTAGATACTTTCAAATATATCCCCACAAAATATACTTATTAATGAAAAAAAGGGAAATGAGTAACTTTGAGTGGAAAAACCTGGCAAACATCACCTTAGCTAAATGTTCAAAGTGAACATCATCAGTGACTCATGACTCAACATCGTTTTCAAAACATATTAACATATATCTAAGGTATGAAAGTAAAGATGGAGTAACTGTTTCAGACTGAAGCATTCTAGAAAGACAAGTCATTGCAATGTGTGATTCTGAATTAGATGCATTATTTTGACAATGGGTGCAAATTGAATAAGGTCAGCAAATTAGATGGTAGTAACACCTCAACAACATATGAATTTCTTAGGAAGTACCTGGAACAGAGTAAGCATTCATTAATTTTAGCTGTGATGATGATGATAAGGATGAAGTAAATAATGAATAAAGGACCACATGAAAAGATATATGACATCTATTCAATAATCTGGAATTCTGGAACAAGAATGTTATGGATTCATATACAAAAATATTGTTTCCCTCAGGTCTAATCAAGTGAAATTGAGAGATAAATTTAAATTACATTATTTTTAGCCAACAGAGAAATAAAAAACACTTTACCAAGTAATACAACACTTGGGACCCAGGAATAGTAAAATTGTTTTCACGAAACTGAAAAAAATCAGTCTTCTTATAGTACTCAAAGAAGAGAATTAGAAAGGGAACTTGAATTGTCCCAACATTAGGAAGTTGGAAGCAACTCATTGAACTATAGAGTTGGAGGAGATAATGGTAAGTGTGTCAAGATATTTTTGTGAATAACCAATTCCTCATTCCATTTTCAAGGGAAAATTAAATCCCAGTGTTGAATTAGTACTTCTACGTAGATATTTACATGTGTTTTCCAAAAGTTTAGAGCTGAAAGCATGCTGTCACTTATATCAAGGAATTCATATAGTATGGGTATCTTCATTTGTGTTACAATATTTATTCCTGTTGCCTCTGATAGCCATATGCTGTTGTTTTAGCAACCCCATCCTACCCAATACAACTTCAACCAAGAAGTATATATAAAAAGTGTTTCCAATGACAATCCAAAATCTGTGTGACATGATGAAAGCAGTCCTGAGAGGGAAGCTCATAACACTACAGGCCTACCTTAAAAAACAAAACCAAAAAACAAAACAAAACAAAATACACAAGAAAAACTGGTAATAAGTTATTTAACCTGACAACTTAAAGAAGTAGAAAGAGAGCAATAAGGAAAGCCCAGAGTAAGTAGAAGGAAGGAAATAATAAAGGTCAGAGTGGAAATAAATGACATAGAATCAAACAAACAAAAAATTACAAAAGACCAATAGAACCAAGAGCTGCTTCTTTGAAAGGATAAACAAGATTGATGAATCTCTAGCCAGGCTCACCAAGAAGCAAAGAGAGAAGACCCAGAGAAACAAAATCAGAAATGAAAGAGATAAAGTAACAATCGACCACACAGAAATACAAAGGATTGTTTAAAAATTACTATGAACAACTCTATTCTAACAAATTGGACAACCTAGATGAAATTGACATATTCCTAGAAAAACACAATCTTCAAAAACTCAATCTGGAAGAATCAGAAAACCTGAATAGGCTGATAACTACCGATGAAATTGAAGCAGTAATCAAAAAACTTCCAGCAAACAAAAGCTCTGGTCTGCATTGCTTCACAGGGGAGTTTTACCAAACATTTAAAGAAGAGCTAACACTGATCCTCCTAAGACTATTCCAAAAAATTTAAGAGGAAGGAACACTTCTAAGCTATTTCAATGAAGCCAACATTACCCTAATCCCAAAACCAGATAAAGATACTACAAAGAAAATTACAGGCCAATATTCCTGATGATCATAAATGCTAAAATCCTCAACAAAATATTAGCACACCACATCCAGAAATACATTAAAAAGATCATACACGATAACCAAGTGGGATTTATTCCAGGGATGAAGGCTGGTACAATATTTGCAAATCAATAAATGTGATATATCACATAAACAAATTGAAAGCCCAAAACCACATGATCATATCAATTGATGCAGAAAAAGCATTAGACAAAATCCAACATCCTTTTTTGATAAAAACTCTCAGCAAAGTGGGAACAAAGGGATCATGCCTGAACATAATAAAAGCCTTATATGACAAACCTATAGCCAACATCATACTCAATGGGAAATACTAAAACCATTTCCTCTAAGAAAAGGAACAAGATAAGGATGCCCACTTTCACCACTCCTATTTGTCATAGTATTGGAAGTGCTAGCTATAGTGATCAGACAAGAAGAATTAAAGACATCTAAATTGGAAGAGAGGAAGTAAAACTCATTATTTACAGATGACATATTATACACAGAAAACCCTAAAGACTCCATAAAAAACTACTAGATTTAATAAATGAATTTGGCAATGTAGCAGAATATAAAATCAACACCCAGAAATGTATGGCACTTTTATACACCAATAATGAACTCACAGAAAGAGAAACTAAAAAAAAAAATCCCATTTACCATTGCAATAAAAAAATTGAGATACCTAGGAATAAACTTAACTAAGGAGGTAAAAGACCTGTATGCAGAAAACTATAATATGTTGAAAAAAAGAGATAGAGGAAGATAAAAGCAAATGGAAGAATATACTGTGTTCATGAATTGGTAGAATCAACATCATTATAATATATATACTATCCAAAGCAATTTATAGATTTAATGAAATCCCCATTATAATATCAATGGCATTCCAAAAATTTATATGGAATAAAAAAGACCCCAAATAGCCACAGCAATCCTCAGAAAGAAAAACAAAATTGGAGGGATTACAATACCAGATATCAGACTATATTATAAAGCCACTGTTCTGAAAACTGCCTGGTACTGGCACAAGAACAGACATACTGATCACTGAAACTGCATAGATAACCCAGAAATTGACTCAAGCCATTATGCTCAATTAATATTTGATAAAGAAGCCAAGAACATACAATGGAGTAAAGACAGTCTCTCCAATAAGTGGTGCTGGGGAAATTGGACAGATACATGCAAAAAAATGAAACTACCATAGCCCACCAACTTATACCATACACAAGAATAAACTCAAAATGGATAAAGAACTTAAATGTAAGTCAGGAAAACATAAAAATCTTAGAATAAGCCAAAATATAAGACATATATTTTAGCACTATCTTTACTGATACATCTCTTTGATGGAAACTAAGGAGAAAACAAACAACTGGGACTACATGAAAATAAAAAGTGTTTGCACAGCAATAGAAACCATCAACAAAAAAACAAGAAAGCCCTCGGCATGGAAGAAAATATTTGCCAATTTAACATCCAATAAAAGTTTAATCTTCAAAATTTATAGGGAACTCATACAACTTAACAAAAGAAAGATTAAAAAATCCAATTAAAAAATGGGCAAAGGCCCTGAATAGACACTTCTCTAAAGTGGACATACAGAGGTCAAGAAACATGTGAGAACATGCTCAAATCCACTAATCATCTGAGAGATGCAAATCAAAATGACAATAAGGTACCATCTCACACCTGTCAGGATAACTATCATCAACAAAAGACAAGTGCTCATGAAGATGTGGAGAAAAAAGAACCCTCTTGCACTGATGGTGAGAATGCAGACTGGTGCAACCACTGTGATAAACAATATGGCATTTCCTCAAAAAATTAAAAATAGGACTCCCATTTGACCTAGAAATCCCACTTCTAGGAATATATTCCAAGAAACCAGAAATACCAATCAGAAAGAATATGTTCATATTTACAATAGCTGAGTGCCCATCAGCAGGTGAGTAGATTAAAAAACGGTGGTACATCTACACAATAGAACACTATGCTGCTGTAAAAAAGAAAGAACTCTTACCATTTGTAACAGCATAGATGGACTTGGAGAGCATTATGCTAAGCGAAATAAGCCAGTTGGAGAAGAATAAGTATTACATGATCTCCTTCATTTGTGGAATATAATGATCAACATAAACTGATGAACAGAAGTAGAACAGAGTAGAGAAGTAGAGGAAAAATATTTTAGAATATAATAGAAGTAATGCTGTTAGTTACATATTTTTAATATTTCCTACACGGAACAGACCATCAAACCTCAGAGAGAAGGCAGGGGAGGGTGTGTATGTGGGGTAAGAGATCAACCAAAGCATATGAGCATGACCAATAGCGGGTGGAGACATGTGCTGGGGGGCAGGAGCAGGCAAAGAGATGTAAATGGGGGAAAAAGAAGACATATATAAAACTTTCAGAAATTAAGAATTTTTTAAAAATGTTTTTCCATATGGCCACAAAAACCATTGTCCTAAAACTATCCCACATTGTCTCCAGTTGTCACTAAATGTGGATATGACCCTTTTTAAAATATCCTCAACATGCTTGATTATCTGGTTTTCCAGAACTCTCATATAAGAAACAATGAATTATTGCTATAACTTCAATGATGAAAAAGTTGGTTATGTGGAAAGAGATGAGAGAAGCAGAGAGAAAGTCAAAGCCAGCAATTCACTAGATAGGAAGAAAACAAACATAAAAATGCTGACAGACGTTCATTTTATTTTATTACTTTTTCTTTATTGATTAAGGTATTACATATGTGTCCTTGTCTCCCCCTAATCCCCTCACCTGCTCATGCCCCCTGGTGTTTGTGTCCATTGGTTATGCTTATAAGTATGCATACAAATCCTTTGGTTGATTCTCCTCCTTACCCCCACCCTCCCCTATCTTCCCTCTGAGGTTTGACAACCTGATCAATGCTTCTCTGTCTCTGGATCTGTTTTTGTTCATCAGTTTATATTGGTCATTATATTCCACAAATGAGTGAGATCATGTAATATTTATCTTTCTCTGGCTGACTTATTTCGCTTAGCATAATGCTCTCCAGGTCCATCCATGCTGTTGCAAATGGTAGGAGTTGCTTTATTCCACAGTATAGAAGAAAGAAGTATAGTTAGGAGAGCACTAGACAAAGATTCTTAAGTTCTAGGTTCTAGTGTTACCCATTAACCTTGAGGGAGTTCCACAATTAGATTATCTCTCTTTACCTATAAAATTACACAGATGCCCCCTCACACAATTGTAGTAGGAACAATCTTATCTAATAAAGAGTAATATGCAAATTAACAATCACTGCTGCACCCACAAGCCATACCCACTAGCCAATCAGGAGTGAGTATGCAAATTAACCCTCACCAAGATGACTGCAGCCACGGAGAGAGCAGGAGGGAATCTTGGGTTTCCTTGGTGATGGAGGAAACCAAGCGTTCTGCACACCCTGGCCAGCTCTGGCCTCTGCTTAAGGCTACTAAGTTTTAATAATAGAAGAGAAATAAATCTCAGCAGAAATACTGCCACAGGGTGAGCAGAAGGCTTGGCTCCATTCCAGGCTACAAAGTTTCAATTGTAGAAGATAAATAAATCCCAGATACCAGGGCCTCCACTTGGGTCACCGGGGGGCGTGGAGGGCCTGAAAACCACCACAGGCCCTTCGCCCAGGCTGCCCCACGCCCCAAGGGAACCGCAACCCTGATCTGGGATACTCTTCAAGGACAAACCAGTTACCCCCCACATATGCACCAGGCTTCTATCCTATCTAATAAAAGAGTAATATGCAGATTGACCATCACTCCAACACACAAGATGGCCACCCCCATGTGGTCAAAGATCCTACCCCCATGTGAACACAAGATGGCCACCACAAGATGGGCAGCAGGGGAGGGCAGTTGGGAGGGACCAGGCCTGCAAGGGAGGGTTGGGAGGATCAAGTCTGCAGGGGAAGGCAGTTAGGGGTGACCAGGCCGGTAGAGGAGGGAAGTTGGGGGCAAACAGGCTGGCAGGGAATCCGTTTAACTTCAATTAGCCTGGCAAAGGAGTGGTTAGGGGCAATCAGGCTGTCAGGCAGAAGCAGTTAGGTGGCAATCCGGAAGGCAAGCAGGCAAGCAGTTGGGAGCCAGCAGTCCTGGATTGTGAGAGGGATGTCCAACTGCCCGTTTAGGCCCTATCCCTCAGGCCTAAATGGGCAGTTGGACATCCCTCAAGGGGTCCCAGATTGGAGAGGGTGCAGACTGGGCTTAGGGACACCCATCACTTCCCGTGCACTAATTTCATGCACTGGACCTCTAGTTATATAATAAAAATGTATTTTCCACTTTGAAGTTCTACACAGATATAAGGCATCATTCTTAAATGCTGACTGTTCTTTAGATAATATTTAAATTTGTCAAATAATCTCTGCTTAAGCCCACAGAGAAGTATATAACAAATTTGTGAAGGATAAAAGATAGTCAAATAGGCAAATCAAAATGTAGAAATTATGGTGCACTAAGTGGTAAGTCCCAGTTAAGTACAAATTTATTTAGTTGGTGGTTTAGGATTTCTGGTTGCAAGTGACAGAAACCCAACTAAAAGTAAGGTACACACATACCTGAGAATCCATAATATGGTCATGGCTCAGTTATGGGAAAATTCAGAGAAAATTTTACCTATGTTGTCTTTATTCCCAGTCAGCCTCTTTGTATACAGTGACAAAGATGGATGTCCTGCAAATAAATATCTCCCTTTTTTAAGGGTTATCCCAAGCCATTCCAGAGAAACATTACAGGCTAATTTGGGTTTACTGCAAGAATTATTTTTGGCTTTCCATAGTTTGTGATAAGTGGAACACTGAGCTGAGATGTAGGGTCATGTTCTGCAGTACAGGGGTTGCTATAAATGTGGCCAGGAGGCTAAATTTGGTCTGCAGCCTATTTTTGCAAGTTTTATAGGACAGCAACAAATAGTCATCATTTATATATTGTCTATAGCTGCTTTCAGGCCACAAGGTTGAGTCATGGCAAATATTTACTATCTGCTCCTTACAGAAAAAGTTTGCTGAACCCTGCTCCAGGGAGTGTGTGCTTTAGTTTCAACAACAAACTTCTTGGATTTTTGTTTTTCATCTTTATAATGAAGTTCAAGACTAGATGATCCTCGAGGCTCCCTTTTGAATCCATTGTTCATTCATGGATGACTCTTTGACTCTATTCCTAATGTTACTGAAATGCACAGTTTAATGCCCTGGAATTCCCTTCTCTCTTCACCTGAACTCATGCCTCCTCGCACAGTTCAAGTCCTGCCCAAATTTACAAGTCTCCAAATTCATTTTTCTCAACCAGGAAGAGCTGAATTCAAAATTACCCACAAGGCCTGTAGTTGAAAAGAGTATCTATTTTATGCCTTCTGTGTACGTGAGCATCTACTCTTCCCACGTCGGAAGTGAAGGTTCTCCTAAGCAAATACTATACACGGGTGGTCAGGAGCTTCTCTTCACTATGGAGGGTGACGAAAGAGATGGTTGGGATGAAATGGTAAGAAAGGGATGTAACAATCACAGAATGGGATGATTAAAAGGAGACTTCTGTGTGACTCAATCACCCAAAACTTCTAAAATGAGAAAAATGACTCCTGGTCAGTTTTCACCTCCTTTAACGGCTGTTTTGGCAATGCCTATATTTTTGGACTGAAAAGTCTCAAGCTCAGGGTTTCAAAAGCCTCAAGCAATGAAATTATAAAAATAAAGACAAAACCTATTAAATGGAGTCAGCTTTCTCATATTCCTCCTCCCTCTTTGATTGATATTGGTTCTAGTTTCTCAAGTTAGTTAGACAGTCCTTTGCTTTTTATTACTTGCTTATTGATGGTCTCTGTCATTTGTTGCAAAAGTAATCGAATCATTTATATGTTTAGGACCTTGTTGAATGTCTAATCACGTAACTAGAGAAAGGACAGTGGCATTTTCTAGTTGTGTAACCCTCAAGCACTTTCATAGGGGCCACAGTCCAGATTCTGTACCTGTTATGTTTGTGTGGGTCTGGAGGGCTACCATTTCTATTTACATTATTTTAATTGCCAGCCTTTTGCAGAGGGTGATATACATTTATAATTAAAACATTCCTGTTGTCATGTCGAGTTGATCAATGGTAGACCTATATGTTGCTCATTTTTGCATAATAATGACAAAATTATTTAATTATTGAAAACTTAGAGCTCATTTCTAGGCATTTTACATCACTTCAAGTATACCCTAGTATTTTAAGGCATAAATATGCAACTATCTTCAGTAACCTGAGAACAAAATAAATATTTTAACAAGAAAAAAAGCATGCCATGACAAACTGTGATTTAATAAAGAAAGACAAGGAATAGTCTCAATAGACCAAAAAAAAAAATGAGACCTCACATATATTTGTACTAAAGGAATGCTATGAATGTGAAAAGCAGCCCATTAAAAACAAACCAAACCAAAACAAAACAAAACAAAACAACCAAGACTAAGGCTTCTTAGTGGAAAAAAGTATAAATTGGTTTTACTTGTCTCCATTGAATATTTGTTAACTTTATTTTTTAATTATATTGCCTGAGGGCTTAACTTCAAGTACAATAGTATATAATGTATATAACGGTTGTAAACAAAGCAAATGTGAAAACTGAAAGTAAATGAAAACAAAATAGTGAGAATCATATATAATAAAAGCCTAATATGATAAGTATCCAGTAGTCCAGTCATCCATTCAACCAATCAAATTGTAATATGCCAATAATATTCTAAGGCCACTCAACCACTTGCTATGACGTTCACTTACCATGAGGGGGCAGACTGTCGACTAGTTGACTAGTCACTATGATGTGCACTGACCACCAGGGGACAGATGCTACGACTGGTAGATTAGCTTGCTTCCGGGGTCCGGTCTATTGTGATTGAATGAGATGGACTGGACATGCCTGGAGCCCTTCTGCTGTCCCTCCCTGGCTGGCCAACCTCCCGTATACCTCCCCACCAGATCATGCACCAGTGGGATCCCTTGGGCTGGCCTGCACCCTCTCATAATCTGGGACTCCTCAGGGGATATTGGAGACTCAGTTTTGTCCCAGTCCCACAGGCGAGGCCAAGGGACCCCCCCCTGGTGCACAAATTCATGCACTGGGCCTCTAGTTGTCTAATAAATAAAAGCATAATAGGCTAATTAGACTGGATAGCTGAACAACCTTCCAGATGACCTTCTGGACGAAGCTGCCGCAGTGGGTGGGGCCTGAGGCAAAGGCAGTTAGGGGTGACCAGGCAGGCAGGCAAGCAGTTAGTGGCAATCAGGCAGATAGGTAGAGTGGTTAGGGACAGTCAGGCAGGCAGGCAGGCAAGCAGTTAGGAGCCAGTGGTCCTGAATTGTGAGAGAGATGTCTGACTACTGGCTTAGATTGGGCCTAAACTGGCAGTTGGACATCCCCCCAGGGGTCCTGGATTGTGAGAGGTGCATGCCACGCTGAAGGACCCTCCTCCCCATGCATGAATTTCATGCACCAGCCCTCTAGTTGTCTAATAATTATAAATCTTAGTGCACCAATTCAGGTGTGCAAGAAACATAACTTATGCTTTTGCTTCTGAACCTCTGATCCCTGAATCATCATTTAATTCAATTCAGGAATGTTTTACTTTTCCTATGGGGTACACATAAATTTTAGGGGTAACGTAGAGCTAAGGCATCAAGGAAGAGGATTTGGGAGGAAGCATACTTTTTGGTGATACCAAGCAGCCATGCTGGTCTCTTTCCATGCTGGCTTTTTTGCACAGTGGTATAGAGTAAGATGTCTTTTTTTGCAAGTGATCACTCATTTTCTACCATAATATTTTAGTTTTGACTCTTTCTTCAGTATCTTCAGGCCTCTTTTAATCAAATAGAAGATCTTCTATTTCGTTTTTTATCATTCTTATCTAGAAGATAGTGTGGGGGCTCTTCCAGACCCTATTTTCCTACACACAGGTAATAGATATTTATTTCTTGCTATCTTGCCACCTTCCCATGACTAAAAGGATATAACTCTTCTTTTCTCTTAGATATCACAAACACCTAAATCTAACCATCTGTTTCTCAGAAATTCACAAAATTTAAACATGCTTGCCTCTACTCTAATCGCCCCTCCTTGCCTGCCCTGTGTGGAAACTTTGTTTGAGGGTTAGATGTACTGTCTCTCCCTGTTGAGTGTACAATCAAGACTATTGAGTATGATTGGTGATTGTTCCATTTCTTCCTGACACTTATGCTGTTTTTTCCTATTTTAGGTATATATTATAAAGAGTTGACTCCCTTTATCTTTTCTTTTACTTTTAGCCTTCTGCTGGGTGATGCTCTCCTTAAAGGAGCAGATTAAAAATGATTTAACTGAATAAATAAAGCAAGTATCAGGAGTATAAACTAATATTTACAAATATTATATTATCTACCATAAATAAAAATTTGGGTCATATTATAATGGTGGAGGTACAGGCAATTGAAACATGACCTTATTCATAACTGCAAACCCTCTTGGCTTTCCAAATAGCAGAAGAGGAGTCCATATGTAGAATCATGAGCCAACATCCTGTTTGGAGAGGTCTTCCTGTCGGCTGTCTTCCTGGCCTATTGCAATATTTGTCCAAAACTTAGACTCATTTCTTTGGTGATAACATCAACTCATTTTAAGGTCCAGATTAAATTGCAAATAAGTGGACTTTCTTGTATCACTTTATTATCAACTGGTTGCCAGGTCTCATGGGATGACAGTAATGAATATTGACTAGCAATTAGAAGTCTCATGTTCAAGTTTTGACTTGGTCACTAATTAGGTATGAAATTCTGTATTTAATAATTGCCTTTATTATTATTCATTTTTAATATAAAGAAGTAGATTGATTTTCAAGAGTTATATTCCAGTTTTACTTTGAATCAAATACATACCACATTGGACAAATCTGGGTTGTAAGAAAAGATAAAGGAAAGATCTGAACCTTGAAAACACAGAGAATTCAGTTCCTGGAGGATATCTTAGGGTTCCTAGAATCCAAAGGCAGGGGAGAGTTAAGAGATTAAATGGAAAACTCTTTGGCAAACAAACATTTCTTATTAACATTTTTCTCAGAGCCGAGCATGCACACATTTTTTATCTCAGCCAGGCTGAACTATTTGACTCGGTTTATATTTCTGACATAAAACTACACAGTAAAAGCTGCAAAATTTCCTCCCTATTTTAGGTATATATTCTAAAATACTCACTTGTATAAAAAAATCCATACAGAATATCTGGCCCCAAAGGATTTGTATTTGTATTACACACACTTTTTATTTTCACAAGTTGGTTTAGTAGAAATCACTTAGGCACTATAAATAATGGCATTAAAATGTGGGGATGGGGAGAATGAGAACACTTGACCTCTCTTCATAAAATTCAATTGCTCTCGATATTTAAGGTTTTGACAGAGAGAGAAGGAAAGAGAGGGAGAGAGAGAATGTCATTATTTGGTAATGAGCACCCATTAAAAGGACAGTATATTACATTTCATCTTCCTACTTCATATTCCTATTTTAAAGGTTTGCAAGCAAAGCACTGTGAGGCCTCTAGAGTTAAGAGGCTGGAGACAGGTAGTTTTGATGATATTTTAAGGGGCACTCAATAGTGTGTATAGTCTGAGTGCTGAAGCTTAATTAGCTTCAATTAAATACAAAACATACTGAACAGCTACTGTGTGTCTGGCACTGTGCTGTGTGCCCAAGTGATGTAAAGGCAAAATTAGAGCCATTGAAGCTTAGAGATGAAAAGAAACTTAGAGTGATTGGTTTCCTTCCCAACACACAATTAACAGGTCACTAGTGACTTCTATTAAGTTTCTGATCTCCGCCAGCGGCTCATTGCAGAGAGGCAGTGTGACAGGATGAAAAGATCACTATATTTAGATTCAAAAGTCCTGGGTCTGAGTCCTGGCTTGACTGTTCTATGAACCTGTTAAATGGAGGTATGATGACTAATCCATCAGCCATTCTGGGCTGAGTGGCAAATGAGATGTTGTGTGTACAGTTTCTTGCAAACCAGTAAAAAAGCTATTCTACAGTAAGATTCCTGTTGTGAACTGAATTGTGCCCCCTTAAAATTCATGTTAATTCCCACATTACTTCAGAATGTAACTGTTTAGGAAATAGGATGATTTTTTTAAAAAAAATTGTGATATTATTGAAATGTAACATTACTTTCAGCTATATCATATAATGATTCTATATTTGTACATATTGTGAAATGATCACCACAGTATGTTAATGAACATAACACCATGCACAGTCATAAAAACCTTTTTGTGTGGTGAATACAGTTAGAATCTATTTTCTTAGCAACTTTCAAGTACCTGTCGTCACCATGCTATGCCTTATATCCCCATGCCTTATTTTATAACTGGAAATTCGTTCCTTTAAGGAGATAATTACGTTAAAATATTGTCATGAGGTGGGCCCTAGTCCAATACAATGGGAATCATTATAAGATGAGGACATTTGGACATAGATATACACAGAGATAAGATCATGTGAAGAGAGAGAGAGAGAGAGAAGGCAGCTATCCTCAAGTCAAGGAGAGGGCCTCAGAGGAAACCAACCCTGCTAACACCTTGATCTTGTAGCTGCCAGAATTGTGAGGAAATAAATTTATATAGTTTAAGCTACCCTGTCTGTATACTTATTGAAAGTATCACAGACAGTGTGATTTAGAGAAAGGAAGGGGGGCAGAAATGATGGAAACACCAATCAGTCACCTCCCACAAATGGCCTGACCAGGATTGAATCAGCAAGCTGGGTACGTGCCCTGACCACAAATTGAACCCACCACTTTTTGGTGTACGGGACGATGTTCCAATCAACTGAGCCACACTGGCCAGGGCTCTGATGTTTTTTATAACAGCTCCAGCAAACTATTGCAATACCTTTCAGCTCTATAATTTTACATGTGCTTTGTTTGAGAGCCAAAGAACCCAATTGATTTGCACTATCTGCTCTTAAAGACTTACTTATCCTGTAGAATGTGACAAAACATACACACAAGTAACAAATAGCATACTTCTAAGTACCCAAATTAATAATATGTACAGTTGGTGCTATTAATATCTAAGAACCATTTATTCCAGGTTTCTATATTCACCCTAGTGGCTTTTGCCAACTTTAGTTTCTTCACCCAATATTAAATTGTTGGTTGCAACTTTCAGAATCATGTGTCATGCTCTGAGTAGAAGGAAATAAATACTATGCTCTAAGAACTAAGATGTATATTTTAAATATACTTCTAAAAAGTCTAATCCTCACCCAACTGGCATGGCTCAGTGGTTGAGTGTCTGTCTACCTATGAGCTAGGAGGTCATGGTTTCATTCCCAGTTAGGGCACATGCTCTGGTTGTAGGCTTGATCCCCAGTGGGGGACATGCAGAAGGCAGCCTATCAATGATTCTCTCTCATTGTTGATGTTTCTTGCCTCTTCTTTTCTCTCTGAAATCAATAAAAAAATATATTTTTTAAAAAGTCTAATCCTCAGAGAAATATTCAAGCTTTTATTAGTTCCATTTCTAGGTGAGAAATATGGACAAGCTGGTCAACAGTAGAACTGGTATTCCAACCCTGTTGTGCCTAAAACTAAACATGTGCTCTTACCAGGAAAGAGCTGATTTTCCCCTTAATTCTTACTCTATGACAAGGATATGTAATAGAAGAGACAGAGGCCATTGAAAATGGGTTTTGTGGTGGATAAATCTAAAATAATTTCTTTTTTTAATTAATCTTTATTGTTCAGTTTATTAATTACATTGTTTCCCTTTTTTCCCCTATAGCTCCCCTCTACCCAGGATCCATCCCACCCTCTGCCCTCACCTCCCCCACACTGTCCTCTCCCATAGGTGCATTATTTTTGTCCAGTCTCTTGCTGCACCTCCCACTCCCCTTTTCTCCCCAAGAATTGTCAGTCCATTCCCTCTTTATGCCCATGATTCTGTTATATTCACCAGTTTATCCTGTTCATCAGATTATTAATTCACTTGATTTTTAGGTTCCTTTGTTGATAGATGTGTATTTGTTGTTCATAATTTTTATTTTTACCTTTTTATTATTCCTCTTCTTAAAAAATATCTTTCAGCATTTCATATAATATTGGTTTGACAGTGATGAACTCCTTTAGCTTTTTCTTATCTGTGAAGCACTTTATCTGACCTTCAATTCTGCATGATAGCTTTACTGGATAGAGTAATATTGGTTGTAGATTCTTGCTATTCATTATTTTGAATATTTCTTGCCACTCCCATCTGGCCTGCATCGGTTCTGTTGAGAAATCTGCTGACAATCATATGGGTGCTCCCTTATTGGTAACTAAGTGTTTTTCTCTTGCTGCTTTTAATATTATCTCTTTATCTTTTGCCCTTTGCATTTTAATTATGATGTGTCTTGGTGTGGTCCTCTTTAGATTCCTATATTTTGGGGTCCTGTGCACTTCTTGGGTTTATAAGTCAATTTTTTTCACCAGGTGGGGGAAGTTTTCGGTCACTATTTCTTCAAGTAGGTTTTCATTATCTTGCTCTCTCTCTTTTTCTGGCACCCCTATAATTCGGATCTTGGTATGCTTGAGGTTATCCCAGAGGCCCCTTACACTATCTTCAATTTTTTCTTTTTGGTTCTTGCTTTTCAGGCTGAGTGGATTTTGCTTCTTTGCATTTCAAATATTTGACTTGGTTCTTGTGTTCATCTGAACTGCTTTTAGGTCTTTGTATAATATTTTTTTATTGCAGTCAGTGTATGCTTAATTTCAGTTGGTCCTTTTTCATATCCTCGTAGGTCTCGTTCATTTCCTCATTGGTCTTGTTCATTTCCTTGTAGGTCTCGTTCATTTCCTCATAGGTCTTGTTCATTTCCTTGTAGGTCTCATTCATTTCCTCATAGATCTTGGCCTTTTCTAGGAGCCTCTTGAAAAACCTTATAACCAGGGTTTTGAACTCTATGTCTAGTTGTCTTTTTTCCTCCATTTCTTTTACACCTGATTTCTTTCCATTTCTCTGCATTGTGGCTGCTTTCCTGAGTTGGTCCATTAGCTTTGTGTGGTAGATGTCCTCTAAGGGACAGTGTGGTTCAGCCTCCTCAGTTACCTGAGGTGGATACTCTTGGTGCAGCCCTTTATGGGTTGCACAGTATTGTTGAAGTTAAGCCCAGCTTATTGTTGTTAGCACTAGGAGGGTTTGACCTCCAGGCCAATTGGTTGAGAGGGTGAGCTGTGTTCAGGTTGGATGGGCGGAGTCTCCAGGCTGAGCAGGCAGCATCAGCTCTGCCCTATGCAGCACATGGGTCTCTGTGCTGGGTGGTAAAGGCTGCAGGCACCTCTGAGAGAAAGCTGCTGCCAGTCTCCACCCATTGCCAGACAACTCTGCCTCTCCCCAAATGAGTCTGCACACCCAAAGTCTCGCCCAGGGTTGTAAAACAAAGCAGTCTGGTGGTCTCCCGAACAAGGGAGCAAGTCACGAGTCCTCTCTGCGTGGTTACATGCAAACTGCTGTTCTAAGTTTACGCCCAATCTCCTCAAGCTCACAGACCTATGCCGGGCCCGTGCCCGGGTTTTAGTGTGCCTACTCCGGACCTCGGACCTCGCCTGGAACTGAGGAGTCAGTGCAGTGGTACATCTTTGCCCTCCCTGTTGGAGAAAACCAGCCATGTTTGCTGCCGCCCGCCCTTTTCCGCTCGCACGTGCACGGCTCCAAACCTGTCCCTGCGCGTATCTTCAAGGCTGTGCTCCACTGCTCCTCTGAGTCACAGTGTCCTATCTTTACTTTTATTTGTGAAGTTTTCACTCAGCCAGCTTTCCAGTGATTCTGGATGATGTTTGTTTTGTTGTTAAGTTGTAGTTTTGGAATTGTTGTATGGGGCAGCAAAATAGGTGTTTACCTATGCCGCCATCTTGTTTCCTCCTTCCTAAAATAATTTCAACTGACTTTTATGTCAGCAGCTCCTGTTCTGGCTCAGGGGACAGAGAGGCTGCGAGCGAGCCCAGAAGCCTGACTGACTGACTGCATGGGCTCCTTGAGGGGATGTGATTTACCCCAAAGTGTGTGGAGTGTGGAGCAATGGCCTGTGACAGCATCAGCACAGACACACTTCGTCCTCCCGCAGAAAGAATCAAGAGCTTATAGTTTGCCGTGTGCTGTGACCTAACTTTTGTTCTGCAATCAATGCCAGCTCTTGGGCTTTCAGTCACATTATCTTCCAAACCAGCTTTTTAGCCTCTGTCCTTATTTTTGCTAATGCATCACTTCCCTTGTTCATGGAGTCTGGAAACCTTGGTGTTATTCTTAAGTCTTTCTTCTTTCTCCTTTGCTCTTCCCTGTTGAATTTCTTATCTGCAAAATCACTAAGCACTGATCAATTTTCATTTTTGTTGCTGTTTCATAGAGTTGCTATGAACTATGCCTCAACCTCAATTTCATTCCCCTGCCTTTGGATTAAGCAGCTTTGCCTATATGAATGGTCTGATTTGAGATGAGGGCTCTGTATCCATCTGCTCCAAAAACAGACCCTGGATTTCCCAATGTGTGCTGTGTGGTTGTGGATCCAACAAAACACAAGCTTCATTTGAACATCTCAGATACCCACTCCTCCATGAAGTCATTCTGAGGTATCCAGAAATTATTTCTTCTCTGGGCTTTCATAGTTACTGCTTGTAAGTCTCTTACAGCATGAATTTTATGCTGCTCTTTATTCAAGTGATAAAATTTTCAACTTGTCTCTGTGTTTGATGAATATAAAAATCTCATCCTTTTCTTAAATGCTTCTTGAAATTTCAAAATGTACTAAATATTGTGATTTAAAACAGATCATGGAAATTATATAATGAGTACTAGGGGCTCATTGTACAAATTCGAGCACCTTGAAAGGAATTGTGGGCCACAAGGCTGCAGTGGACACAGGGGCAGGTCTTGGCCCATCCTCTGGACCCCCACCTGGCCTCTCCCACCATGGTCCCTGGTCCCCTGTCTGCCAGTAGCCCCACTTCTGCTGCTGCTGCTGCCATGTGCTCATGGTGCTGGCCCTATTCACACCTGCTGAAGGCAAAAAGTGATTGTGGCCAGTACCAGCAGAGGGTTTGAGCAGTGGCTGCTGCCCTGATCAACCCTCAGGAGCAGGGGAAGGTGTAGAAGCCCTAAGGGATGATCAGGGCTGGCAGCCGCCGCACACATCCACTGACAGCACTGAATGATTGGGCTGGTGCTGTGTGCTGGCAGCAGATGCGAGCACCTGGTGGGACCACAGTGCATGGGAGCAAAGAATTTTCAGTAACCACTAGAAGCTTGCCTTGATGACAGCAACTGGTGCCCTGCCTTGGTCTCTCACCTGCTCCACCATCCCTCTGCAGCCAACGCCCATCATGTTCTGTGCTCTGCTGCCTGCTGCCAATGACCATCATGTTCTGCAGCAGTCAGCACATGTCATAGGTTTTATGGTTGTTCCACAGTTCAGTCTATTAGCCTTTTATTATATAGGATTCTCATTTAAAATATGCATGGTTTCCTCAATATTCTTTTTTCCACTCCATATTTTCCCAAGCACTCCTTAATGAGGCTCGTTAATTTAAATATCTTAGCTTTGACCTCGGATGATGGAGGCTATACCTACTTTGTGGCGGATTGATGGTCAATTTGCATATTCCTTCTTTATTATATACGATACTGAGGGTTTGGTTGTTCATATCTTCTGGGACCTTTAGATTACCAGCACCCCTCACTGGCTGAACCAAGCACACACCTGACACAACCTTGGAAGGATTGTGAAAGTGCTGTAATGTGTCTGCTATGGACTAAGTTCTGTCTGCTCAAAAGTTGTATGTATTTGAAGCTAGGATTTTAAGGAGGTAAGGTTAAATGAGTTCTAAAGTGAGACCCTAATCTAATAGGACTGTGGCCTTCTAAGGAGAGAAAGAGAAAACCCTTGTCAATCCCCCACCCCACTCAAAAGAGGACACAGTGAGAAGGAAAGTGAGAAGGAGCCAGGAAAATGGGTCTTGTCAAGAATCAAATCAGCTGGCACCTTGATTTTGGGTTTCCTAGCTCCCAGAACAAGGAGAAATAAATTTTCATTTTTTTAATCACCTACTGGTATTTTGTTATGGTAGCCTGAGCTGACTAATAGAATCTCCTTCCAGAAAAGAAAATACGCCTATATGTTGAGGGTGTTAATTTCTCCATAATAATAGCGTCCTAAAATATTCAAACCATTTTGTTATTGTTACAGGACAAAATCGTCTTTCTTTTCTGACTTTCTTTCCTTCACCCTCCCTTGGGATTTTTTTAAATTCTAACAATGGCAGGATAGATTGCATAGCAGAAAATATACATTTAATACAATTTTTAGTAAAATTTCTTAGAAATGTTTGTTCTGGCCATACTGAGTATAAATAGGATTCTTGTCCTTGTACCTCTACATACTCAAGCACTAAATGTGATTTGATTTTACTTCCTACATGTTTCTTGAATCTGTTTGCTCTATTTTCTTATTCTCTGTGCCTTTATTCATGTCAACATCATCTTTTATATGAGTTATTATAATTTCCTCCAAAATTTCCATTGGCTATATCTTTGCCTATCAATAGCTTTCAATGGCCAACAGGAATATCACCTACTTGTAGTGTCTCTCATGCTCCATTGCTAGCTATGTCTTCAGACCCATTTCTACTCACTGCCCCTATAGTAATCTCCAGTATTGCTGTTCAAGTTGTGGTGCCTGATCACAGTGTGCGGCTTCATTCCTCTGTGCCTTTAACAGGACTTTGTTGGTTTCTGGAATGTCTTCACTCCTAGATGCCTTCACCCATTTTTCTTTATGGATTAAATAACACTATGGTCAAGGTGTGCTTACATAATTTATATTTTAATAAATAAAATTTAAACTGGGACCTTTTGAGAGTAAAAATAGAAAATTGTTAATTACTATTCCAGAACCACAGGCATAAATTCTTATTATCTTAGGTAAGTAGAATGAGTGATTGCTTTTCCAGTTAAAACTTTATGCTCTACCTCCTTTAGGACCCTATCAATAACATGCTCTGGTTCCCCCTCTGTTTCTAAATGATGCGGTTCACGCCTTTAGCGTCGTGTATTAAAATAATCCTTTTACATTCTGGCTCCTCAATCTGAGATCTTTCTTATTTTTGAGGGCCAGCATTAGCTCAAGCTCCTTAAATTTAGAGGACCCTAAAGAGAAAAACCCCATACTTGATGGTGGTTTTCCTAATTTGTAAGTTACAGCTGAGAGTTTGACAAGCTGTGCAGAACTCTAGCTGGCTTACAAAGCTGAGGACACTAAAATTGAAGCTCAGAGTCCCCCAGCACAGAAGGCCCTTGGAAAGACTCCAGATTTTTGGTTAGGATCTCAAAAAAAAATTATATGCTAGAAACAGCATGAAAAGAAAATAAAAAATCAGTCTTAACTCAGAAAATAGAAGATAACTTAAACTCAAATTCAAATTAGCAAAATACCTGATAAAATGAAAAGTGGTCTGCTTCTAAACTTATTTCCAGAAGCCAAATTAAATCCAAACTTAGAAAAATATCATCTAGAGGTTTAGATTATCTCTCCACTTTTTTTAATCCAGTGGCTGGCACATAATGAAAAATAACTAGATATGCCAGAAGACTAGATAAATAAAAAAAAAATTAAAAAATAACAATAAACCCATGTATTTGGATGGTGGACATATGGTGGAAATGCAGGTCCCACACATTCTGGTTTGGTATGGGACAACCTACAGTGATGCCCAACTGCTGACTGCTAGCATGGCAAGGTGTTGTAAGCGTTTTATGTCTCTGAACTGTCTTCGTGGTTGGAACAGACCTGTTAGTTCCTCTCTGTTGCAGGAATCCATGTGGTCTTGAAGTTGTTTTCTGAAAATATACAAACATATTCTCAACCAAAAGTTAATAAAGGAATCTCTTCTGTAAATTAGACTTGGGATTCTTTTTTATTTTTGCCCAAATGATTTTCCTTTGGCTTATTTTGATATCATGTGTATTTTTCAGATATCATTGCTGACATGTACACATAAGGAACTATTTGACATTGAAACTGGGACTCAGAACTGTTGGACATTGAAACTGAGACTCAAACATTTTTTGTTCTTATATCTTTATCTCTAGTATGCAGATACAAGATTTTTTAAAGAAAAGAAATGGGGGGGAAATAGATACAGAGGCAAAGAAGCATTGAACAGACTGTCAAACTACAGTGGGAAGGCAGGGGAGAGTAGGGTGCGGGGGCTATAAGAGGTCAACCGAAGGACTTGTATGCATGCATATCAGCATAACCAATAAATACAAGACACTGGGGTGGGGGCAGGTGAGGGCATGGGCTGGAGGGTAGGGGAGGCCAGCTGGAGGTCAATGGGGGAAAAAATGAAACATATGTACTGCTTTTTGTAATACTTTAAACAATAAACAATAATAAAATAAAATAAAATAAACCCATGCATCATGCAAAGATTTGTTATCAGATATGAACTTAAAAATATCTCTGATGGGCACTTAGGCTGTTTCCACTTAGCTATGGTGAATTGTACTGCAATGAACATAGGGGTGCATAATTCCTTTCTGATTAGTGTTCCTAGTTTCTTGGGATATATTCCTAAAAGTGGGATCACTGGGTCAAATGGCAGTTCCATTTTTAGTTTTTTGAGGAAACTCCATACTGTTCTCCACAGTGGCTGCTCCAGTCTGCATTCCCACCAGCAGTGCAAAATAGTTCCGTTTTCTCCGCATCCTCACCAACACTTGTCTTTTGTTGATTTGTTGATGATTGCCATTCTGACAGGTGTAAGATGATACCTCATTGTTGTTTTGATTTGCATCTCTCAGATAATTAATGACTGAGTATGGTATATATACACAATGGTATACTACACTGCAGTAAAAAAGGAGTTTTTACCATTTGCAACAGCATGGATGAAACTGGAAAGCATCATGCTAAGTGAAATAAGCCAGTCAGAGGAAGAAAAATACCACATGATCTCACTCATTTGTGGAATATAATGAACAACATAAACTGATGAACAGGGACAGATCCAGAGGCAGAGAAGCATTGACCAGAATGCTGGTCCCCAGGGGGAAGGGGTTGGAGGGAAGGTGGAAGAAGGAGAGATCAACCAAAGGACTTGTATGCATGAATATAAGCCTAACCAATGGACATGAATACCAGGGGGGTGAGGGCATGAGTTGGGAGAGGGGTGTGAGGGTTAATAGAGGAATAAGGACACATATGTAATACATTAATCAATAAAGAAATTTGGGAAAATATTTCTGAGTAAAATATTCAATAAATTATGTACTAAAGTGTAATAGAGTATGAAAAATATTTAAAAAATAAAATAACTGAAATTAAGATGTGGGTTTAACAACAGATTAGACACAGTTTAAGAGATGACTGAAATTATGGGACTATTTCTATCCTCTTTCTCTGAAAGTAAATCTGAAGAAACTATTAATACTGAGACTTTTGAAGAGTAAAATGGGATACCACTATGCAAACCAAGAGATATATGGGAAAACGGTGAATTACTCTAACAAACATGTAGTAAAAATCATAGTAGGAGAGGAGAAACAAAATGGTAAAAAATTACAAGAGACATCAGATAATTAGACAAAAATGAATAAAACACATCAAGCCACAAACTCAAAAAGGTTTACAAAACCAATATGGGAAAAAACATAGAAGTAAACTAATCCTAAACACAACATAATGAAATACTAAGGAAATTCCTTGATAGACTTCAGTTCATGGTTTTCTATACCTCTTGAATTCATCTTCTGGAGTGACCTTCCTTTTCTCCCACCATCATGGGCTGTTTCTGAAGAGGACAATTTAGAATATGTCCTACTTGGGGACTGAGTAGATTTATCAGCAAAATTTCTAATAGTAAAAATTTTGGGCCACAAAAGTTATTTCAGACTATTTTGCCAGAGTCTTTGTTAATCCTAGCGAACAAAATAAACTGATGAACAAAATAGATCCAGAGACATTGAAGCATGGAACAGACTGATGAAATCTAGAGGGAAGGCAGAAGTGAGTGGGTGGGTCTGGAGAGATTAATCAAATAATTTACATGAATATATGCTGGACCCCTGGACACAGAAAATAGTGTAGTGAAGGCCTGGGAAGTCAGGGGCTGGGAGAGGGGGCGCGGTCAATGGGAAAAAAGGGGGATATCTGTAATACTTTCAACAATAAAGATAAATTAAAAAAATAAAATCTGCCAATCAAACAAACAAAAAGAATTGGAAGATTGGGTTCTAGGTCAGGGTCAACATTATGACCATGAGCTATTCAGAATAATTTCCTTATTTTTATCATTAAAATAAAAGGATTGAAATAAGCTACATGCTCTTCTGAAAGATCTAATTTTTTTCCCCTGAATCTTCAAAGTTGGTTCTGGCTCTGCCTCTAGGTTTTAAAAAATATAATCAAGTACTACAGTGGGAATATTTTTTGAGTTTTCATAGTCTTTCTTAATCCTGGTTGGTGCCACCTTTGCCAATACAATCTGTCAAACTTTTATTGGCTTCCAACCAGTTCTATATGCCAATAATTATACCCACAGTTCTATTTGAGACACCACTCTATGTAGATTTATTTTGAATTACTGGTTTTGGGGTGAGCCCAACACATAGTCTCTGTATTCTGAGCATTTTTTCCTTAACTAAAAGATTTTCTCTTGACAAACTTAAAACATTTACAATGTCTAAGTATGGAGGTGATGACCATATTCAAGATTCAATCTTTACCTTGAGATCAAGTCTCAGTTTTGTTGCTCAACTATTTCTCAATAATTTCTTTTACTGGTTGTACATAAAAAAATAAAATAAAAAAATAAATGCATTGCCTTCAAAGGTGCTAGAACTGGAGTTTTTGTATTTTATCTATGTACTATCATCTGTGAATTCTCCCTATATATGTTCAACCCAATTCCATTAAGCTTATTTTCCTCTTATAGCACCCTGTCAAAGACAGCTAACAATAGCAATCCAGGCACCATAACAAAAATCTTTATTTGCAGTCTATTTGCTTAAAGCCACAAGTTTATAGGTACATTATTTGACTTCCATGCTATCACAGAGGACATTTTATTTTTATTATTTTACTAGAAGCCAGGTGCACAACATTCATGAACTGGGGGTTTGGGGGGGGGGTCTCTCTGCCCCACCTGTGCCTTCTCGCAGTCCAGGACCCCTTGATGAATGTCTGCCTGCCTGCTTAGGCCCGCTTCCCTCAGGCAGACGTTCGCTGAGGGATCCTTATAGCTTTTGCGAATGTGGGAGAGGCTCCCGCCACTGCCACTGTGCTTGCCAGCCATGAGCCTAGCTTTGATAGGGGAGCACACTGACCACCAGGGTTTTATTATATAGGATTTTATTTTTTTTACACAGAGGACATTTTAAGTCCATATCACACCACTGGGGACATAGGTTATCAATTTTCTCAGCTTCAAATAACATTTTCTTCACCAGTTATCACTTTTCTCCAAGGAGAGAGCCTCATATTTTATGTATTATTAAGTCATCATCCTACTTCTGATGCTAATTTCTTTATCTTGGTTCATATTTCTATGTTTTTCAGATTTGCTTCAGTAACAACAATCATAAAATCCCATTAACTTGCAATAACAAACATTTGTTTCTTGCTTTCATTGCATTTGGCAGCTAGCCTCACAGGTCTTCATAGTCTGAGATGCACATAGAGGAAACAATATATTTTCTCTCTGCATTTTAGCTCAATAATATATGCTCTTTCTTTATACATTTCTTCTAGTACATGGAAAAGACAACAGGCCTTCCAGAAACAACCAATGTGTCTTCAAGTTTCTTCTTGCATGTGGTTCACATTATATTATTTCTATACCTTTTGCCAAAGCAGGTCACATAGCCAAGGCTTACAATGGTATGTAGAAGTATAGTCCACTTAAATGTCACACTTAGATGGCAATGGATGGGGATGTATTATACTTTTGTAATGAAGAGATGAGCAAATAGTTGATGACAATAATGTACCAAAAATACCAAGGCCAATTGTGTCTAAGAAGATTGATTAATTTGGTAGAATGACTTACTAATGCACTAATGTTTCCTGGCTAATAGACAAAGGAAAAATTAGAATTCCTAGTTAAAATGAGTGTGTCATAAATCTTATCTTGTGTACACCAGTTGAGCTTTAATGATACTCATTTTATATTTGTTATTACTCTGGTATTAGTTACATATACATTTTGTATTTATTAAGGTCTTACTGTGTGTCAGGAATAGTGGTAAATCTTTTCCTGAACCTTATCTATTTAAAACTAGTAAGATCTTTGAGATGAAACTATTTTTCTTCCAACTTATAGATGAGAATATTAAAGGACAGAATAGTTAAACAATATGCCCAAGGTCAAGATTCCTGTTCTTATCCATTGTAATGTATTTTATTCTCCATTTTTTCTTTTTCATGCAATGTAGAAATTCTGGGAATACCACTGAGTCCCTGTTTTAACACAGTGGGAATGTTACCACTTCCTGAAGTAGTTTATTTAATTTAGGCTAGCTCAGATTTCTAGCAAACAATTTTAATGGGTCTTTAGTCAGTTTCTCCCAATACTTGTTCCAGTTGGTCCTACATTCATCTTCTATAGCTAAGTATATAGAAAATAATCTTCCATCAGGTAGTAGAAACATCTAAGTTTTATCTTTTTTTAAAAAATATTTATTGTTGAAAGTATTACATATGTTTCACTTTTCCCCCCATTGAGACCCTCCAGCTTACTCCTGTCCCCTACCTCAGGCCTTACCACCATAGTGTCTGTGTTCCTGGGTGATGCATATATGCATACAAGGTCTTTGGTTGATTACCTCCTTCCCATCACCCTCCCCCATCTCCCCCTGAGATTCTGCTCCAGGCTTTCATGTTTCTACATTGTTAGATTCCACATATGAGTGAGAACATTTGATTAAGTTTTAGCTCTTATATTCAGCAATTATTTATATTACAGGGTTATATATTTTTACCACCTCAGTTTCCTTACCCTTAGATTATCAAAATTTAAGTATGGAACAAAAATTATAACAATATATCATATATGAACATTTGTGTTGAATTTGCAAGCAATAATGTTTTCTGTTTAACTGAAATATCTCAGAACATAAAAGAATACTTGATGTTTCAGAAAAAATCTAGCTCCTGCCCAGCTGGTATGGCTCACTGATTGAGGATTGACCCATGAACCAACAGGTCCAGATAAATTGCCTGGGTTGCAGGCTTGATCCCTAGTATGGGTGTGCAAGAGGCAGTCAATTAATGATGATTCTTATTAATGTTTCTATCTCTCTATCCCATTTTTTTTCTCTCTCTAAAAATCAATAAAACATATTTTTTTTTAAAAAAGAAAATCTAGCTCTTGCCTTTACCTCTGGCCTGAATTTTAAATTTATTTTTATTAAAAAAATATTTTAATCTTTATTGTTCAGTTTATTAATTACAACGTTCCTCCTTTTACCCCCCATATAACTTCCCTCTACCTAGTACCCATCCCATCCTCTGTCCTTATCTCCCTCCCACTGTCTTCTCCCATAGGTGCATGATTTTTGTCCAGTCTCTTGCTGCACTTCCCACACCCTTTTTTCCCCCAAGAATTGTCAGTCCATTCCCTCTCTATCCCTATGATTCTGTTATATTCACCAGTTTATCCTGTTCATCAGATTTTTAATTCACTTGGTTTTTAGGTTCCTTTGTTGATAGATGTGTATTTGTTGTTCATAATTTTTATTTTTACCTTTTTCTTCCTCTTCTTAAAGAATATCTTTCAGCATTTCATATAATACTGGTTTGGCAATGATGAACTCCTTTAGCTTTTTCTTATCTGCGAAGCACTTTATCTGACCTTCAATTCTGAATGATAACTTTGCTGGATAGAGTAATCTTGGTTGTAGATTCTTGCTATTCATCACTTTGAATATTTCTTGCCACTCCCATCTGGCCTGCATCGTTTCTGTTGAGAAATCCACTGACAATCATATGGGTGCTCCCTTGTAGGTAGCTAAGTGTTTTTCTCTTGCTGCTTTTAATATTCTCTCTTTATTTTTTGCTCTTGGCATTTTAATTATGATGTGTCTTGGTGTGGTCTTCTTTGGATTCCTATAGTTTGGGGGTCTGCGCGCTTCCTGGATTTTTAAGTCAATTTCTTTCACCAGGTGGGGGAAGTTTTCGGTCACTTTTCTTCAAGTAGGTTTTCATTATCTTGCTCTCTCTCTTTTTCTGGCACCCCCATAATTCGGATGTTGGTATGCTTGAGGTTGTCCCAGAGGCTCCTTAGACTATCTTCAATTTTTTGGATTCTTTTTGCTTCTTGCTTTTCTGGCTGAGTGGATTTTTTTTCTTTGTATTTCAAATCTTTGACTTGATTCTCGCAGTCCTCTAGACTGCTTTTAGGTCTTTGTATAATATTTTTTATTGCAGTCAGTGTATGCTTAATTTCTAGTTGGTCTTTTTTCATATCCTTGAAGGTCTCATTCATATCCTCAAATGTCTCATTAAGTTCATCGGCCTTTTCTAGCAGCCTCTTGAAAAACTTTATAACTGTGGTTTTGAACTCTGCATCCCGTTGTCTTTTTTCCTCTATTTCTTTTAAATGTGATTTATTTTCAAATCTTTTCATTTTGGCTGCTTCCCTGAGTTGGTCAATTAGCTTTGTGTGGTAGATGTCCTCTAGGGGACAGTGGCTCAGCTTCCCCAGTTACCTGAGGTGGATACTCTTGGTGCAGCCCTTTATGGGTTTCACAGTCTTATTGAAGTTAAGCCTAGATTATTGTTGTTAGCACTAGGAGGGTTTGACCTCTAGGCCAATTGGCTGTGAGGGTCAGCTGTGTTTATGTTGTGAGAGCTGCTGTGCTCAGGTTGGATGGGCTGAGTCCCCAGGCTTAGCAGGGAGCCTTGATTTCCCATCAGCTCCACCCTATGCGGCACCTGGGTCTCTGTGCCTGGTGATAATGGCTGCATACACCTCTGAGAGAAAGCTGCCACCAAGCTCTACCTGCTGCCAGACAATTCAGCCTCTCCCCAAATGAGTCTGCACACCTAAAATCTCACCCAGAGTTGTAAAACAATGCAGACCGGTGGTTTCCCTTCTTTCTTTTTTTCTCCCAAACCAGAAGGCAAGTCACGAGTCCCCTCTGCTCGCTCACATGCTTCTTCAGTTCCCAAGTTTGCGTGCCCTCTCTGCAAGCTCGTGGACCTCTGAAGCTTCCGAGTTTCAATGTTCTTCCTCCTTACTGTCCAGTTTCACCCCTTATGAGTGTGGGTTCCCTTGACCTCACCCAGAACTGGGGAATCAGTGCAGTGGGATGCCTTTGTCTCCCTCCTCATTTGAGAAAACCAGCCAGGTTTTCAGCTGCCTGCCCTTTCTACTCGCACGCAGCCCCGAACCTCTGACTCCATGGGTATCTGCAACTCTGCCCTCTGCAGCTCCTCTGAGTCACAGCATCCTTTTATCTTTCCTTCTATTTGTGGAATTTTTACTCAGCCAGCTTTTTGGTAGTTCTGGATACTGTCTGTTCTGTTGTTTAGTTGTAGTTTTGAAATTGTTGTGTGGGGCAACAGGATAGGTGTTTACCTATGCCACCATCTTGGTTCCTCCTGAATTTTTTATTAACAAAAGGCTATTTTCTGCTGTTTCTACTGAGGAATCAGTGTCATCACTAATGTTTTTATGGAATCCTGGCTGCAAGTATCCTCTACCATCTCAAAGATTAGAAAAAGGATTAAAGGTGAATGATGGTTTCCTTTGGGTTGCTTTGGTAAATTTATGTGCTCATGTAGGACATTAATTGTTTAGGTTTAGCTTCATGGCTCAAGACAAATACCTGCATGTTTATGTTTAACACTGGTATTTGTCAAATCCCAAAGCTGACGTGAACATTAAACAAAACAACTTCTTGTCATTTCCTTTAAATAACACACACAACAAATATATTAACTTCAATTTTACTTTAAAATGTCAACTTATCTGTCCTTTTACTCATGAATCTATTAGAAGACATTTTTAGTTAACAACCCTAAACTGGGAAATGAATGCTAAATTCTTCTCTCACCATTTGTTAGATCTCTACTTAGTGATCATGTAAGTCAGAGAATTTGCACTTTAAAAAGCCTATTGATTTGTCTTGTTCTATGTAACAAGTAGGTCAGGACATTACAACACTACTATACTGATGAAAGATAGCATGTTGTAAATGGGCTAATCATGTGAGAAAAATGAAAGTTATCTGTGTATTTCCTAGGACTTTGATTCTAGTGTAACATTTATCTCAGTTTTGCAGACATTTGAATAAGAAAAATAAAGCCCATAGAATCTAGTACTACCACTGTCTGTCATTTAATCTTACTTATTTGTGTATTATGTTGTATTTGGAAGCCAATCTTGAACTTGTTCAGTGAATCTGAGAGTCCTTAAGTAACAAACTTACCTGGAAGTCTTGTTAAAACACAGCTTGCTGGGCCTCACTCCCAGAGTTTCTAATTTAGAAGATCTGGGGTGGAGCCCAAGAATGTGCATTTCTAACAAGTTCCCAGGTGAAGATGATGCTCTTAGGCAGGGGACCCCACATTTGGAACCACGGGTGAAGAGAACCTTTTACATGAATCTATCTGGTTGAAGAATTGAACCTCCTCTCTGTAATTTGACAATATGATTCATAACTTACCAATTAATGTGTGGGCAGAGTTGCCCTTCTGAGCTAGAACACTAAGCCAGTGGCAAACAAGTGAAATAAATTCCAGAAACAGTTATTTCAGTAGTGTGAGGTTGGTACAGGGGTTGGAGATAATCCAATTTGGTATATGAAGAATAAGATATAGCAGGGAACTAGTTATGTGAATGAGTTGTTCTTTAGCCTTTTAATAATGTATTTAAAATTTTCTTTCTACCTCTTATCTCTCTATCATCTATCATCTATCTATCTCTATCATCATCATTTATCTATCATCTACCTATTATCTAGCACTTATCCTATCTAAAAAAAGACTAATATGCAAATTGACCATACCTTCACTACACCCACAAGCCATGCCCACCAGCCAATCAGGAGCTGGGGCTGAGCCAGTTAGGGAACATGCAGCTCGGGCCTTGCGGGGTGGGGCTGAGGTGGCCAGAGCTGAGAGGAGCAGGGCCAAGGTGGCCAGGGCCAGGGGGTATGGGGCCAAGCCAGGGGTGTGGGGCCAAGGCAGCAGGGCCATTTGGGGTGGGGCTAAGGCAGCCAGACCCATGGGGTGGGCAGGGTTGAGGCAGCCAGAGTACGCAGGCCAGGGAGAAGGCCTGGGCCAAGGGGGTGGAGCCGAGGCCCATGCTAGCTGGCCACGAGCTGGCTGGGCAAAGGCCCAGGCCAGGGGAGAGTGGGGATGGGGCTGGGACGGAGTTAGCCATGGTCCCATCGCAGGGCGATGGCTGGGTGCCCAAGGCCTAAAGCCTTGGCCAGAGGTTTTAGGCCTTGGGCAGGCGGGGGGTAAGCAGTCAGTAGGACATCTCCTGAGGGTTCCCAGTATGTGTGAGGGGGAAGATTGGGCTGAGGAATCACCCACCCCCAGTGCAGGAATTTCGTGCACCAGACCCCTAGTGTTTTATAAGAGGTATGAAGCAGTGCCACTTGGGCACAGGTTTATTCTGAATCTTCCCAGCAGAGAGACTCAGATTTTGAAAAATGTCTATTATTTTCATGACTGAAGGAAGTATTTTAGAGTATTTTATAATAAACAAGAAAGACATGTTAACATATTGCTCCACTAAAAGGGCTTAGGTTAAGGTCAATACCACATTAGCTGCATTAACAATTTGACACACTTGTATTTGTGATTACCAATCTTAAAACAATGCATTGTATTGTGAGACCTTAATTCAGGGAAACATTATTTTAATTGAAAGCTGAGTATTTGTTTATATGCTTATTAAATATCAAATGTCTTGTTTCATATTAAATTACCATGCAAGCTTTATTTGATTAGAACTTTTTTCCATTCTTCTATTGTGAATTTGGGTGGGTGTATGTGTGTGTCATTGTGTAAGTTTTGAAGCAGAAGAGAGTGTTGCTTTTTTTTTAAGTCTAGTGTGAAAGTCACTGCCTTTAAATAAGCAAGTTTTATTCTTTATATTTATTGTGATGACTACTACATTTGATCATTTGATCTTTCTTCTGTCATCTTATTTTTTGTTTCCTATTTACTACTTTCTTTTTATTTTACTTCTTTTTTCTCTAACATTGATTTCTGCCTGTCATTGGAAAATTGATGTTTTATTTCCTACTTTTCCATCTACTGACTTAGATATTATTCCTTCTATTTAATTTATCCTAGTGGGTTTCTTAAATCTTTAATACACATGCCTAACAAGTATGACTTTAGTATAAATTTATCTACATAAGCATCTTAGGGTACTTTAACTCTAAATTACTCCATGTTGTTTGGTAATTAACATATATTATCTACTCTCCCTGGTTTTTAAATAAAGCCACACCTCAGAGATGTTGTGGGTCGAGTTGCAGACCACTGAAATAAAGTATTACAAAGTGAGTCATAATCATTTTGCTGGTGGAAGGTCTTGTCTTAAATTTATAAAAAGTGCAACATCTGTCAAACACAATAAAGTGAAATTCAATAAAATGAGCTATGCTTGTACCTCTTCTAAATTAGTCCTTATTATTAATATTATTATTTATGTATATTCAGATTTATTGAGAATTTTGCTGTTAGAACTCCCAGACACAGTGAAATATCTGAGAGTATGCCCTCTTTGTAAGCTTGAAAGATAGCCTGCCAGTTTTGTGGATATTTACAGAGATATGAGACACCTGCATCAGAGACACAGGACTTTATTATTCATGCAATAGTTATAGTAACCATAGTGTTTCACCATTTTACTGATGGTTCCCTTTCTTCTCCAAGTCCCACAGAAGTGATTCTTTGATGCTTTGGTATGCTTTAGGTGTAATGTATGGATGATTTTATTTGTCCCCCTTGCTGATTTATATGGTTATGTCAGATGCTGTGAAAATACTAAAACTTAAGCTATTCCTATTGTACTATGGAAACTCAAAACTAATTTTTTCATTTTTAAGAGAATCTATAGATATATACACTATCAAAGCTGTCACCAGTAGAATTTATCCCCTTTACTATTAGTTAAATGCTTAACTTGAAAGTATGGTGGATGTTGTTCGCAATGAACCTTGAGTTAAAAATTTGGAAAGTAGTCTAAAAAATTTCATGAACTGTCATTTCAAGTTCAGTGAAAATGCCACAGGATGAAATTTAAAATCTTAAGTGAGAGAGATTATCCTGGATTAGCTGTGGGTACAGGCCATGTAATTATAAGAATCCACATGAGGGAAAGAGGGAGGCAGGAACCGAAATAGTAAAAGAAACAGTCAGAGTGATGCAGCATGAGAAGGACTTGACTGTATGTTGCTTGCTGAATGTGAAGATGGAAGGGGCCACGAGCCAAGGAACACAGGCAGCTTCTAGAAGCTAGAAAAGTCAAGAAAATAGATTCTCCAGAAGGAGTGAAGCCCTGCCAATAACTTGATTTTAGCTTAACGAGACCTCCAAAAATGTAATATAATAAATTCATGTTATTTTTAGCCAATAAATTTGTTGTAGTAGCAATAAGAACCTAGTGAACTACTTCATTAGATTATTATAATGATTTAAAATCAATAATGAGGAAGTACTTTGTAAACTGAAGTACCATAAATGTTAATTATTATTAATAAAATCAAAGTGGGCTCTAACAACTCTAATTAGATTGATGAGGTCTGTTTCAAACAAAATCTAGATTAGAAATGGGCTAGTGGGTCTTTGCCATGTTCATCAACTTTAATAGGTTCCTCCCAAAGTGAATTAACAGAACCATCCAAAGCAATCCCTCTGGGACCAATGTGAAATTAATTTTTCAGCTTGATCTCTACAATATTAGCTAAACCATAAATTAAAAGGGAGCAATCTTTCTTCTCTGAGTAATGCAACAGCTTAAGTCCCACTGGCTCAGCACTGCAGTGGCCTTAGAATAAAACAATTTTTTACTGGTTGAAAATTTCTGTCATAAAAAATCTTTTAAATATGCCGTAGCCCATTGCAATGTAGTCCTATTGATAAATTAATTATTTTTAAATTTGTAGCCTGAAAATATATAGAGGGAACATTTCCCAGCATTAATAAGCTAAGAAACCACTTACTTTTAAAGTCAACCAATATGTTTTCTTTAAACTATTTTCATATAGCATTATATAGAAAATAATTACTTAAGTTCCCTAATCTTCACCATTATTCCAATGATCTTTCTGTCAGATTAAAAATAATTCATTTCTTTATCCTCAAAATTATTAGTTTGTAATCGCAGTGATTTTTAAAAGCATAGTGGTTGCTCAAATTAAAACAACTTTGTTTACTACAGACATAACCTTGGCTTCTAACAGATTCTGATAAACCTGTTCAGTCCAGCATTAAGGGAGAAACAGACAGGAGGAAGAATATGGCTTGGCTAGTGGACATTGCAGGAACACCTACTTTACAATATGATTCTGGAGCTGGAATGAAAAAAATCTTCCTTTTGAGTTAATTTCTGCCCACAATTATTTTAATCTAACAATTAAATAAAAACATTCTTGGGAACATTTAGCCACTAGATTTCTGGGAATTGTTGAGGTGCTTACTGTAAATGAGGCTCTGGTGAAGTGCTGCCTCTAGGAGTTGAAGATGCCAAGGAAATGCGGGTTTTGTTTGCAAGCAATTCTTTCTGGGCCCAAACCTAAGACGGCTGGGTGCAGCATGCATTTCAGCAGAACAATTTGAGCAGAAGAGAGAAAGAACAGAATTTTGGTTTGGTTTGGTTTGTCAGAAATTAGTCTCTCGGACTTTGCCCAGTACAGTTAAATATGGATTGTGTCTGCATTTGTAACTCTTGTCCTAAATTGCACTAGTTGTTGAAAAAAGTAGACTAAGCATTTGACTTTACCTCGAAGTTCTTGGACACCTTCTCTCTGGAAGACCATTGTCCCTCCTCTCTGACTATTGGATTAGTCCAGGTGTCCTAAAAAGCTTCAGGCTGTCCAGTGCCCAGGCATAGCATCCCTGCTTCACAGTAGCAGCTTCCTGTACTGTATAGCTCCTCTGACCTTGAACCCATGCTGAGAATAAGGATGCCACTGTGGAAGCAGTCTAGTATTGGCCCTAGGGAATATTGCACTGCTTAGTCAGACCACATCTACACAAATTCTTTACTTTCCCAGATATTGTAATGCATTGAAGATGGTCGGTTCTGATTCTGTCACTTTTCTCTTCTTGCGCAAGCCATAGCAGAGTTTGTCTCTCCAGCATAGTGTAAGTGTGGAAATGTGGTTGCATGGTTCCATTACTGATGGGGGTTACGGACAAGGGCTGCGCTTCCAATGTCACTGTTGTGTCCACAGTCTACAAGGTAAGGCCCCTTATAAGAGTGTTTTTCAACTGTCTGATCTTGGTCCTCTTTTCACGTGACCACCACCGGATGGCCTAGCTAGGCTCAAATGTAAGGCAGCCTTGCTCACTTCAGCCAGGTAGTCATCTTACACAGGGCCAGAGAGTCTGTACTTCAAATTGACTACTGGTAACACTCATGATTCTGTCTCTCTGGCTACTCCTTGAAAAAGAATTCTAATAATGCTGAAATCAGTTTGGCTCAGGGGATAGAGCATCAACCTGCAGACTGAAAGGTCCCAGGTTTGATTCCGGCTAAGGGCATGTACCTTGGTTGCGGGCATATCCCCAGTAGGGAGTGTGCAGGAGGCAGCTGATCAAGGTTTCCCTTTCATCGATGTTTCTAACGATCTCTCTCCCTTCCTCTCTGTAAAAAAATCAATAAAATATATTTTAAAAAGAATTCTAATAAGATCTAAGTATTTAGACTTTGATTTCAATTTTAAATATGTAACTGGTTCTTGTAATTTTATTTTGGTTCCTGTTGAGATGCATCACAGTACATTTGCAACCAGTATTTGAATGCTTAGTAAAAATTGAAATTTGCTATATTTGTAAGTTTAACTTATTTAAACTTTAAATATTTGTTCAGAACATGGACACAGAAAACCCCTCCCTGTGGAGAGGAGGGAAAGATGGATGTGGAACAGAAGGACGTGTAATCATTTGTGTCCCAGGAAGAAGGAGGAAGCAGCTGAGGGAGGCACAGGGAGTGTTTGTTGGCGAGTGGGAGGACAGCTGCTCTCCGGGAGAAGGAGGGGGACTGCTAGATTAGTCTCCCTTAATGGAGCAGCTCCAGTGCGGCTGGGTTCTCTCACGGAGCCACTGGCTCAGAGGTGGACTGCGCCATCTTGAAGGGGAAGAGCCTGAAAATTTTACAGTTGTAGTACCCACTGGGTGGCTGAGCCCCCCCCCCCCCCCCGGAACATCGGTTCCTAGTTGGCAAAGAAGCGGATTCCGAGGAACCCTGTGCTCTGCCACAGAAAGGTCGGATTTCCCCTGGGGTTTTTTCCCCAGGGAGATTTGCGCCTGGGGAAAAAATAAAAATGAACAAGTCTGGGATTGTTGGAGCTGGCAAATGTGGAAGAGGGCCCTTGGAGCTGGTGGCAGGGGGGATACATAGAAGGCTACCCATTTGGACCTAACAGAGAAGGCCAGCCTAACAATTTTGGGAGGAAGTGGGCTGCCAAACCCAAGGGGGAAGGGGGTTTCACACAACATATGAGCAGGATGTGAGCAGGACCTGAGTTCACACGCTTGCGTTTGTCCTCTCCAAATTCAAATTTCTCAGTGCTGAACCAGGAACATGGAATTGCCTGGTGGGGGATAACCTGGGAGACCGCAGGGGCAAGCTGTTTTGCTGAGGCTGGGGATCAGAACAGGTGCTCACCATTAGAGAGGCAACTCTGGGTTACCCTATTTCCACAAATCAGCAGGAATACCATAGACATAGCGGGATTTTGGTTCAGGCTAGAGGGACCAATAGATCCGGAGGTCAATTCAGAAACACTGCCACCTAGGAGCTGAATCACAAATTGACTCTTGTGTAACGCAGATTAAGGAATCAATTTTATTTCTACTACTATTTAAACTTTTTTTAAAGTGGCATTTTATTTCTTCTTTACTCTACTTAGAGATTAGGGTTATACAGTCTTTTTTCATCTATCCTTTAGTATCTTTTTACTCTACCTCAACTTCACCCTTATGCCAGCACTCTCTTGCTAATCTTTCCCTAGTTAGTGTCTTACACTTTTTCCTTATTCTCTCTTTTTACCCCCTGTTAAAATTTCACCCCACTCTTATATCCAATCTCCAACCACCTGTTCCAAGTCCATACACATCTATTGCTTCTCCGACTTCAGTATCCTAAAATGTTTTTCTCTTGGTCCTGCTGATGTTGTTTACCTGACTGTTGATTATATCGATATTTTATGCATGTTTATGAGATTGGTTTGGTTATTCTTTTCTTTTAATTTGTTTTGTGTGTGTGTGTGTGGGGGGGGTTGGCATTGTTTTTTGTTTTGGTGTTGTTTATATTGTTTTTTTGATAGATTTAAGCTTCTGTGTTCCCTAACCTTCTGTGATATTAGTTGTTGTATGTAGTTTGTATCAATCTCCAGGTACTCATTGCTGGCTTTTGCTGGGATTAGTAGCGGTCCTTTGGGACTTTCCAACCCATCTTTATAGTTTATTCCCTTTTCCTATCTTTTTACTCCTTCCCCTTTTTCCAATTTTATTTTGGCATTCTCTTTCTTTCTTTCTTTCTTTCTTTCTTTCTTTCTTTCTTCTTTCTTTCTTTCTTTCTTTCTTTCTTTCTTTCTTTCTTTCTTTCTTTTTTCTTTCTTTTTTTCCGTCTTTTGTGTGTGTGAATGTTTTCACTTACTCTCTTTTTTTCCCACCTATAACCTAATTTACCTTCCTCTGGCAATCACCTTTAATTTGGAGTTACCAATACTGTGAATACATTCTTCTTCAGTGCCTGGTGTGCTGCACCTGGTTGTGTTGTAGTTTGAGCCTTTAAATCAACACAGGAAAGTGAGAACTATATAACGAGACACACAGAGAAGAGAGACCATGGGGAGACAAAGAAACAGCCCACCAATGAAAGAAAAACAAGCCTCACCAGAAAAAGAGGTAAAAGAAATGGAAGCAAGCAACCTGTCAGAGAGAGAGTTCAGAGAAATGGTCATAGGGTGGCTGAAGAGAATAGAAGTCAATATGAGTAAGAACCATGAGGAATTGAAGAGGAATCAAGAGGAAATGAAGAAGAGCCATGAAGAAATGAAGAAGACCCAAGAAGAAATGAAGAAGACCCAAGAAGAAATGAAAAGTGACATTGCTGAGGTAACGAACTCCATAGAAAATATCTGGAGTAGACTAGATGAAGCACAGGACCACATCAGTGAGCTGGAAGACAAGGTAGGAAAAAACACCCAAGTAGAGCAGCTTCTAGAAAAAAAATTAAAAAGCAGGAGGAGCCTAAGGGAACTTTGGGACAACATGAAACAAAACAACATCCACATGAGAGGGCTTCCTGAGGGACAGGAAACTGAGCAAGGAATAGAAAACCTGTTGGAAGAAATAATGACAGAAAAGTTCCCTGATATAGGAAAGAAAAAACCCACATGAATCCAAGAAGCTCACAGAGTTCCAAGCAAATTAAACCCCAAAAGACCTACGCCAAGGCACATTATAATTAAATTGGCAAACATCAACGACAAAGTGAGAATCTTAAAAGCTGCCAGAGAGAGACAGAATGTCACCTACAAAGGAACCCCCATCAGATTAGCAGGTGATCTGTCAACAGAAACTTATCAGGCCAGAAGGGATTGGAATGAAATATACAAAGTCATGCAAAGAGAGGGTCTGAATCCTAGAATACTGTACCTAGCAAGGCTATCAATCAAAATTGAAGGTCAAATGAGGAGCTTCACAGACAAAAAAGGTCTAAGGTAATACATTACCACCAAACCAGCAATGCAAGAAATGCTAAAGGGTCTGCTGTAAAATGCAATAGGAAGCCAAGAAAGAACACAGGGGCAAAGAACAAAAATGGCTACAAATAACTACCTATCAATAATAACTTTAAATGTAAACAGTTTAAACGCTCCAATGAAAAGACATAGGGTAATAGACTGGATAAGAAAACACCACCTATATATCTGCTGTCTACAAGAAACCCACCTCCAAAAAATAGATGCACACAGACTGAGGGTGAAAGGATAGAAAAAGGTTCTTCAGGTGAATGGAAATGGAAAAATAGCTGGGGTAGCAATACTTATATCTGACAAATTAGATCTCAAAGTGAAGTACTTAACAAGAGATAAAGAAGGCCACTACATAATACTAAAGGGAGCAATCCAACAAAAAGAAATAACTCTGGGAAACATATACACACCCAAGACAGGAGCACCCAAATACATACAAAAACTCCTAGAGGATATCAAGGGAGAGATAGATAGCAATACAATCATAGTAGGATACTTTAATACCCCACTATCACCATTGGACAAATCCTCTAAACAAAAAATCAGTAAAGAAACATCAATCCTTAATGACGCACTAGACCAGATGGAATTAATTGACATCTTCAGATCATTTCACCCCAAAGCCACAGAATATACATTCTTTTCAAGTGCCCATGGGTCATTCTCAAAGATAGACCATGTGTTGGGTCATAGGCAAAGTCTCTCCAAATTCAAGAAGATAGAAGTCATATCAAGCATATTCTCAGATCACAGTGGCATAAAGCTGGACATCAACTACAATAGAAACAATCCAAAGAAATCAAACACATGGAGACTAAACAGCATGCTATTAAACTATGACTGGGTTACTAGAGAGATCAATGAAGAGGTAGAAAACATCATGGAAACAAATGACAATGATAGCACAACAATCCAAAATCTATGGGACACAGTGAAAGCAGTTCTGAGAGGGAAGTTCATAGCTCTATAATCCTACTGCAGAAAACTAGAAACAGTGGCAATAAATTATCTGACCCAACAACTCAAAGAGGTAGAAAGAAAGCAACAAAAAAGCCGAGTGTAATCAGAAGGAAGGAAATAGTAAAGATCAGAGCAGAAATAAATGACATAGAGACCAAAGAATCAATACAGAAGATCAACAAAACCAAGAGCTGGTACTTTGAAAGGATAAACAAGACTAATGAACCTCTACCCAGACTCACCAAGAAGCAAAGAGAGAGGACCCTAATAAATAAAATCAGAAATGAAAGAGGTAAAATAACAACAGACCCCATTGAAATACAAAGGATTGTTAAAAAATACTATGAACAACTCTACTCCAACAAATTGGACAACCTGGAGGAAATGGGTATATTTCTAGAAAAATATAACCTCCCAAAACTCAATCAGGAAGAATCTAAACAACTCAATAGACCAATAACTGTGGAAGAAATTGAAGCAGTCATCATAAAGCTTCCAGCAAACAAAAGCTCAGGGCCAGATGGCTTCACAGGGGAGTTTTACCAAACATTCAAGGAAGAACTAAAACCTATACTCCTCAGACTATTCCAGAAAATTCAAGAGGATAGAACACTTCCAAACTCCTTCTATAAAGCTAGCATCACCCTAATACCAAAACCAGATAAAGATGACACAATGAAAGAGAATTACAGGCCAACATCCCTCATGAATATAGATGCCAAAATCCTCAATAAAATTCTAGCAAATCAGATCCAGCAGTACATCAGAAAGATCATACACCATGACCAAATAGGATTTATCCCAGGAATAAAAGGATGGTACAATATCTGCAAATAAATAAGTGTGATACATCACATAAACAAATTGAGAGATAAAAATCACATAGTCATATCAATTGATGCAGAAAAAGCATTTGACAAAATCCAACACCCTTTCTTGATACAAATTCTCAACAAGGTAGGAATAGAACGATCATACCTCAACATAATAAAAGCCATATATGATAAACCCACAGCAAATATCATACTCAATGGGCAAAAACTACAACCATTTCCCCTAAGAACAGGAACAAGACAGGGTTGTCCACTCTCACCACTCCTGTTCAACATAGTATTGGAAGTATTAGCCATTGCAATTAGACAAGAAGAAGAAATAAAAGGCATCCAAATTGGAAAAGAAGAAGTAAATCTATCTTTATTTGCAGATGACATGATATTGAACATAAAAAATGGGAAAGACTCCATAAAAAAGCTAATAGACTTAATAAATAAGTTCAGCAATGTAGCAGGCTACAAAATTAATGCCAAGAAATCTATGGCATTTCTATACACTAATAGTGAAGTTACAGAAATAGAGACTAAAAAAGCAATTACATTTACCAACACACCAAAAAAATTAAGATACCTAGGAATAAACTTAACTAAGGAAGTAAAAGACCTATTCGCGGAAAACTACAGGACACTAAAAAAAGAGATAGAGGAAGATGTAAACAGATGGAAGAACATACCATGTTCATGGATTGGGAGAATTAACATAATTAAAATATCCATACTACCCAAAGCAATCTATAAATTTAATCCACTCCCCATTAAAATACCAATGGCATATTTCACAGACCTAGAAAGAACTCTCCAAAAATTCATCTGGAATAAAAAAAGGCCCTGAAGAGCCACAGCAATCCTGAGAAAGAAGCACAAAGCCAGTGGGATTTCAATACCAGATTTCAAGCTGTACTACAAAGCTACTGTTCTCAAAACAGCCTGGTACTGGCACAAGAACAGACATATAGATCAATGGAATAGAATAGAGAATCCAGATATCTACCCAAACCAGTGTGCTCAATTAATATTTGACAAAGGAAGCATGAACATAAAATAGAGTCAAGACAGTCTCTTCAATAAATTGTGTTGAGAAAATTGGACAGATACATGCAAAAAAATGAAACTAGACCACCAACTTACACCATACATAAAAATAAACTCAAAATGGATACAGGACTTAAACGTCAGATGGGAAACCATAAAAACATTAGAGGAATCTACAGGAAAAAAAATCTCAGACATATGCCAAAAGAACTTCTTTGATGATACTGCTCCTAGGGCAATGGAAGCTAAAGACAAAATAAACAAATGGGACTACATTAAATAAAAAGCTTTTGCACAGGTAAGGACAAAACAACAAGAAAATCCACTGTATGGGAGAACATATTTGCAAATGTTAGCAGTGATAAAGGTTTAATCTCAATCATCTACAGGCAACTCACACAACTCAATAAAAGGAGGACAAATGATCCAATAAAAAAATGGGCAACAGATCTAAATAGAATCTTTTCTAAAGAAGACAAAAGGAAGGCCCAGAGACATATGAAAATTTGCTCAAAGTCACTAATTATCCAAGAGATGCAAATCAAAACGACTATGCGGTACCATCTCACACCTGTCAGAATGGCTTACATCAACAAATCAACAATGACAAGTGCTGGTGAGGATGCGGAGAAAAAGGAACTCTCCCGCACTGCTGGTGGGATTGTAGGCTAGTGCAGCCACTGTGGAGAACAGTATGGAATTTCCTCAAAAAACTAAAAATGGATCTCCCATTCGACCCAGTGACCCCACTTCTAGGAATATACCCCAAGAAACTAGAAATGCGCATTAGAAAGGATATATGTACCCCTATGTTCATAGCAGCACAATTTACCATAGCTAAGATTTAGAAACAGCCAAAGTGCCCATCAGCAGATGAGTGGATTAAAAAACTATGATACATTTACACAATGGAATACTACGCTGTGGTAAAAAAGGAGCACCTACCATTTGTAACAGCATGGATGGATTTGGAGAGCATTATGCTAAGTGAAATTAGCCAGGCAGAGAAAGACAAATATCACATGATCTCTCTCATTTGAGGAATATAATGAATGACATAGACTGATGAACAAGAATGTACCCAGAGACTGAGAAAAGTCTATCAGAATATCAAACCTTAGGGTAAGTGGCAGGTGGTGGGAGTAAGGGGGAAAGTCAAGGTATTTGAACTCTTGAACTAAGGTAAGTTATTTGTAGTTTTGCATCCCTGACAAAGTTTATATAAAGTTATAAAAAAAATTGGCAGCTAGTTTGAGATTGAATTGACATGGCCTAGAGCTTGTCATCTCCTATGGACACCAGTACTTAGGCTAGGCCCTCATTAACCTCCCGTGACACCATAATACCCTTACATGATATTATTCTACAATGTCATTATAATATTTGATATTTGACAACAGCATATTATACAATTATCCCAAATAAACTTACAAACTAATTCTTTGAATGTTGGGCAGCAATTTAAAAAAGGATAGGAAAGGAATTAATCCCTTTCAGAAGGAATTAAGGCACTGGGAAGGCATCCTAGCATTCTATATTGGCCCCTCTTGCCCTTTTTGCCAAGAGGGACCCTCTTCTTACTATCCAAATACACACAGCTGATGCCTGAGCTTTCAGTTTAAGCTGTGGCTGAAGCCTCTGGGCAGCTGGCACCATGGATCTATCTCTCTACCAATGGTGTGAGTTGGGCCCTCTCTGGAGAAGAAACCTGGGTCCCCTGAGATATGTGATCAGTACAGGGACCTCGCCATCAGGCGAGGGGACCCCAAGGCAGGTGCTGGATATGGAGGCCATGGGGGCATAGACTACAAAGGAGACAGAACTGAACCTCACATCAGCCTGTTTGGCCTCGGAGGATGGCTGGTTAGCCAGAGATGGGTAAGACTCCTCAGGGAAGGAAGAACCTAAGACAGGCACAGTTGCAGAAGGGCCAACAGGAGAGAACTAAAAGGTCAACAGAGATGGGGCACAGACCCTCATCCACAAACCTTGCAGGGGCTTGAATTCTTACCCCTCCTGAGGAAGGTCTTCTACCCCCACGGCTGCTTCGCCTCCCACGCACCAGGACCCAGGTGGCAGACCGAGACTCGGCCAGCAATAGCTGCCCTATATCTAAATTCAGTTTATTACCAGGAATACTCAGAACCTACTCAAAAATGCAAATATTCCTTTCCACAAGTATTTACAGGGTAAACTAAGATTTCTGCTTGAGTATTAAAATTGACAGTGAAATAGTAATCAAGTTTTCAGATTAATTTAAATTGGCCAAGTGAAATAAGTGAATACTCAAGAAAATCTAACTTTACTGGACAAAAAGCTTTTCCTAAAACATTAACTAAAATATCTATTAGTAGTTCATCTCACTGTAAAATTGCCTAATAGCCAAAGAACCCAAAGCAGTCATATTTGTGTGCAAAAATTAAAATGTAAAATTACCAAGACTGCAAGATAAAATTTCCAAAAGCCCCCATTAATAAAAAAAAGGGGGGATAGTGGGGTAATATAATGTAAGGAAAAATATCTTTTAAGTAAAATACATCTAGAAAATTCTTACTCCAGAAAAGTAAATTCCATTTGTAAAACCAACTGCAGGATACCCATGAAAAAACACACATGGTGTCACAATAAGCCAAAGGAAAATAATTTAGGCAAAAATAAAAAGAATCCCAAAGTCTATTTTGCAGAGAGAATCCCTTTGTTAACTTTTGGTCAAGAATGTGTTTGTGTGCTTGTAGAGAACAACTCCAAAACCATGTGGGTTCCTGCGACAGTGAGGAACTGACGGGTCTGTTCCAGCCACGAGAAAGGTCCAGAGATAGGGGACACTGACGATACCTTGCCATGCTAGCAGTCGGCAGCTGTGCATGGCTGCAGGCAGCCCAGGACCATACCAGAGAGGATGGATCTTGCATTGCCATGATGTGTCCACCATCTGGATACCATTGCTGACATGTACACATGAAGAACTATTTAACATTGAAACTTGGACTCAGAACAGTTGGACATTGAAACTGATACTCAAACATTTTTTGTTCTTATACGTTTGTTTCTAGTATGCAGAGGCAAGATATTTTTGAAAAAAAGAAACAGGGGGGAATGATTGATATAGAGGCAGGGTGGCCTTGAACAGGCTGTCAAGCTACAGAGGGAAGGCTGGGGTGGAAGGGAGGCAGATGCTGCGGGAGATCAACGGAAGGACTTGTATGCATGCATATGAGCATAAGCAATGAATGAAAGACACTGGGGCGGGGAGGGGGGCAGGTGGGGACATGTGCTGGGGGGTAAGGGAGGCTGGGGGGAGGGTATTGGGGGTGAAAAAGGAAAACATATGTACTACTATTAAATATAAGCTATATTGTAAATAAAAGAAATAAACCCCTCCCTGTGGGGAAAAAAAGAACATGGACACATTTGCTTGTTAAAATTGTAAATTTACCCAATCAGGCATATGAAATTTGTTATTTTATTTTATTTTATTGATTACGGTGTTACATATATGTCATTATCTCTCTATTGCCCCCAACCTCTCTGAAGTGGGTTATTTTAACTTGCAAGTTTAAATTTTTAAAGGGAACTTAATTAAATGAGGTTTTAAATTAGACTGATTCTTTTCAGGGAAACTTAGTGTATGTACTTTGGTACTAGCACACACTAATCAAAATTCCCTCCAAAAGTTACTCTATTTTATATAACATTTACTACATTTATAAATAGATGAGATTTGTGAGTTGAACTTAAGGCAAATGATATTTCATATTTTACTGTAGTAAATAAAAATAAATTTAGAATACGTATAACTCTAAATAACTTTTTTTAATGTAAAAAGATACCCTTGAATAAAACTTATACTTTTACACACTGACACAATTCACTCAACTCTGGTAGATGTTTTTAAAAATGCTTAATTTCTGCTGCATGCCAGGGCTTCTATTTTGATTGTTGGTCTGCCTTGCGTAGACATCTGGGACTATCTACATTGCTCAGGGCACCCAGTTCATTTTGAGTGGGGGTTTGTTCCAGTAGTTCATCCCTAAGCCTTTTTACACAGTAAGTAAGCCCCTTTTGGTCTGTCTGGAAGCCTCCCCCAGGTGACTATCTTATCTATCTACCTATCTATCTATCTATCTATCTATCTATCTATCACCTATCTATCTACCTACCTACCTACCTATCTACCTACCTATTTATCTATCATCTAATTTCCCTCTCGCCCTCTCTTTGTCCTTCTCCTCACAGACTCCCCAAAATCCCTTTGTCTTTTAACCTGTTTACTTTTCTTCCTTTTTCCCACCACATCCCATGCTGGGACCTACTTTCTTTTGTCCTCAGTCCTTCAGTCCAGCTTCACTTTCATCTGGTTTTACATTGTGGAGAGAGTAGGAGATTCATACACATGGGGGAAGAGAATATGACTAAGGAAGGCAGAACATCTACAAGACAATAAGAATTTAAGTAAATCCTTTATTGAACAAAAATTATTCTTTGACTCTTTTTTTTTAAATTTTGTTTTTAAATAGAATTTTATAGATTTCAGAGAGGAAGGGAAAGGGAGAGAGACATAGATACATCAATGATGAGAGAAAATCATTTATTGGTTGCCTCCTGCACACCCTCCCTGGGGATCCAGCCTGCAACCCAGGTATGTGCCCTGACCAGGAATCTAACCTCAATCTCCTGGTTAATTGTTCAACACTCAACCAGCATGACAGCTGGGCTATTTGACTCTTTGAATGAACTGAATTGCATAACACAAATAACCTCCTTCCTATCTTGATATTGACCTAGGTTCCAAATAAGGGAGAGCAAGTACAGACCTTAGGAAAGAAATGGGATGGTATATAACCCTGCAGTCCTTAGATGGAGCACTCCTATCTCGCATTCTAACAGAATAAAAGTTCTTCTTTACCGTTTATTTCTGCAAGTCAGTATCTTCAGTCTCCAGTTTGTTCTTCCCACTCAAGAAGATGATGTCTTGACTAAGCCTTTTTTTAAAGACTATTTTTTACAGAAGTTTTAGGTTCACAGAAAATTTGAGAAAAAGCTACAGAGATTTCTCATATATCCTTTGCCAACCCCCACACATGTACAGCCTCCCCCTTTATTTACATTGCCCACCAGAGTTGTACATTTGTTACAATTGGTGAACCTACTTTGATATACCATTATCACCCTAAGGCAATGGTTTACATTATGGCTCACTCTTGATGTTGTACATTCTATGGGTTTGAACAAATGTATAAATGACATATATCCATCATTATAGTATCATATGATAGTTTCATTGCCCCCCAAATCCTTTATATTCTGCCTATTCATCCCTCCCTCCTACAACACTTGGTAACCACTGATATTTTTAGTGACTCCATAGTTTTGCCTTTTCTAAAATGTCATATAGTTGGAATCATATAAGTCTTTTCAGATTGGCTTCTTAGTAATATGTGTTTAAGTTTCTTCCATGTATTTTGCTGGCTTTTATAAAAAGGTGTGGTAGGATCTTATTCTCCTCCAAGTTGCTGTTCTGAAATAAACATGCTCACTTGAGCCTGATATCTGGAATGCTCATTAAGTTGAGGCTCTTCCCCCATTGTCAGCCTGTGCTTAACTTGCTGGTTTCCTGGTTTGCTTTTCAATTGCTTGTGGGAATCAGAGCCCTGTCCTTGACATTTCAATAATTAGCAGCTTGTCTTTGAAATCTTAGTCCCAAATTGATGAGCCATGTCTTGGAAATCCCAATAGTTGGATAATCTACATCTGCTTCTAACCAATTAACCTACTAGATTGAAGACATATGATCTGCTTACATGGTTAGTACTGAGATTTGTGGTCTTATCACCTGGACAGTACCTCCTAGATGTATCAACTCTGATTGAAACCCAAGGTCCCTCACCTCCTTGAATTTTATTATTTCAACTGCTGGCTTTACCCTCGAGGGCAAGTCATGCCCTCTGGTTAGTTTCCCCAGCTTTAGATCCTTTTATTCCTTGCTGTCATTACTCTTCCTGCTGCCCTGCGTGTGCTCCCAATGTGCAGAGAGCCCAAGTGAGTTATAGCCTTATACATCTGCAGTTCAATTATAATTGATGTTCGTAGGCATGTCTCTAGGTGACTACAGGAACGAAAGGTGCCTTCTAAATCATCAAGGAAAGAATAAATTATGTTCAGTAAAATTTTATTGTTCCCATATTTTTTTCTTTAAGACCTGATAATCCACATAGGAAATATAGATAAATTTATATTAATCAGATTCATCAACAGTCCATTTCTATATAGCTTAAAATTTACTGCCTTGGGAGAGACCCAGATGGTCAAATATTTTATTACATATCTAAGTATTTGAGATCACATACACAGATTTCAGAGAGTTTAGTATAGTAGGACAGTAATTTTGAGCACATGAGTCCCTCAACTCCTTGGCCGTTCATGCCAATGGTCTCTAGCACATGCTGATTCTTTTGCTTCAGTCATTGACATCTACAGCTTTGTAGGTCAATTCTTTTCCTTATTTACATGGTTCACCACCTCTCTTTCAAATGTTACCTCCTTGATAATTCTCACTAGTGAAATATCCATATTGTGGCAATCAGAAGAGCTGACTTAATATTTCATGTGTTACCTTACTTTTAGTGCAGGTATGACCAGTTCTAGCTGATGAAATGGTGAGTGGAAATGTATTATTTCTGAGCTGAGGTATTTAAAAGTAAACGCACCACCTCTATTTTCTTACTTCTCTTTTGGCAGAGAAGACCTTTCAGTGACTACAGTTGTCACATGTGGAGATGCAGAGCCAAAAATGGAATGATGTTTGACTTTCTAAGTCACTCCACGGAAAGAACAGTCTTAGAGAGTACCTAAAATACAACTTTGCATGTACTAAAGATGTGGGAGAGCGTTACTACTGGAATTTTGGGGTTATTACTGCAGTATAACATTATTCTATTGGCCATGTAGTTGATCCTTTCAATACCCTAGCCTCTAAATCCCTTGACTTCTCTTCTTCCAATAGTCTTGACTTTCATTTTACCTGTCATTTATTTCCTTAAATTTTATCTTGCCTTGCCACCAGTAAGTGCACCCTTTCCATAAACTAAATCTTAAGTACCCTAATCTCTAAATACTAAACTCTATATTTCAAGCTTACTTCTGCTGGTATCCCAACTTCAATCATTCCACAAGTCCCTAGTTTTTGCTATTTCTCAATCCACTCATTTTCTCCCTTAGGATAGCCATTATTGCACATATACCCTTAACTACTTTGCCGTCTTTCCCTTCTTAGCAGAACTCCAACCTAGTGTAAATGTGACTTTCTTGAAACATGCTCAATTTGTGTGAATAATTGTGTGGATATAGTTTGAGAGAAACATGAAATCCTGACTGGATTCTAATTATCTAATTAGTTGTACTATATTTTCCAAGTGCCTTTACTCCCACACTATCTTAGATAAGCCTTTTATATATATTCTCTCTCTCTCTAATATCCCACCACATTTTCCTTCTTTTCATACTTAGCTGATGACTTTGCTTCTTATTTCATTGAGAAAATATGAACAATCTGAAAAGTACTTCCAAACATTTTTACTACCAAATCTACCAACCTGCTTGCTTTTTTATCCATCTATTTTGCTCTTCCCCTGCTATCACTTCCGATGTTGTCCTATCTAAAGACAACATCATTATTTGTGCCCTGGATCCTGTTCTCTAACCTGCTCAATGTTATTCATGCTCCATTGTCTCTCTTTTTTTCCAATGCATTATAAATACTCCCTTTCTAAGAAGTCATCCCATCTGTATAAAAACATGCTCTGCTAGCTCATAAGAAAGAAGATAGAATCTCACCATTTCTCTGCTCCCCTTTATAGCTGAACTCACATGATAGGTTGTCCATACATCTTCTGCTCCCAGTTCCTCCTGAGTTCCCTCCAGTTAAAGATATATAAATACCACTCTAGTGAATTTGTTCTTTTCAAGATTTTCAATTTCTATATTACCAACTCTAGAAAACAATGATCATTTTCACCTTTATCATTTCATGTAACATTACTTCATCCACATTAAAATACTTTCTTCACTTGGATTGCAAGATATCTCTTTTTTGGTTCCTTTTACCTCACTGTTTTTTCCTTCATAGTTTCTCTTGCTTCTCTCCTTCTGTACCCTGTGGCATGTGGGCATGACATGGGGCTTAAGGTTTATGTCTTTTATCTGTCCTGAGTCCCTAGTCTTTAAATAATATCTGTACTGACTACTCCCAAATATGTATCCATCCCAGACTTGATATTCAAAGTCTAGAGTAGAGTAACTATTCTAAAAAAGTCAATGTAAAGAACACAAAGTACTATTGGATTTTATTTTTGCTTTTCATTCTATAAATTGAAATGTGGGAGAACAACTTTTGCCATACAACTTTTAAGGACTCATAAAGTGTCCTTAAAATATCTTGGTAATATAACTGGAGTTTTTAAGGCATTTGAATACTATGAGAGATAGGAGAGACATAGTATACTCATAATTAATTCCAAAAGTCTTCAGACTGAATTTAAACGGACTTGTTTCATTTCTTCCATCAGAGACTAGAATCAAGTTAACTTTGTCTGATGGTATTCTATATGCAAAAGATCTTTTCATTTCTCTGTCCAAACATAGATAAGGTCTTTATTTATTTATTTTTTAGCCAAAATTTTTCCACAGCTCTAAGGGAATGCAGACAAAGAGTGTAAAGTAATGGGGTCATTAGTTTGAGTAATTTGGGTCAGGTATAGGTACATTAGGCTTAAAACTTGAGCTCCTGAAAAATTTGTGTTGCTATTGCTCTGCAATGATATTTTCAACTTTATTTATTGGCTTCCTATTGAAAAATTTTGTGAGCAGAGAAAAATCATGTATAATTATAACAGCCCTGAAAAATAAGAAATATGGTCAATAATGATCCAGAAATTTGAAGGTATTTGTATTAACTTAGTTTGGATTGGGCTCTTGCAACACAATGAGAACACTAAATTAGAAATGTTGGCACCTGCCATCAAGTACTGGCTGTGAATGAGTCACTTCTCTCTGGCTTTAGCTTCCTTGTTTAAAAATAAATAAATAAAATCAGATTGAACTTACTAGTTTCTAATGGCCCTTTCAGGTACTCACATCCTTTGACCTGTTTTTTTCTCTATCTTTAAAAAAAAAGTATTTTAAGGTTATTTTTATTTATACGTTTTGAAAAATCTACAGTTTTTACATGGGTTACTTGTGCAAAGTTAGATTTAGAAGAATGATAAATGCACATGGGGGACAATGGCACATTTAGACAAAACATTAACAAGCCTTGTCCCACACAGCTACTTAAAAGGCACTATATAAAAGTAAAAATATCCGAAGAAAGATTGCAAACATTTACTTTAAGATTCTTATAATATTGAAAGGAAGGAAGAAAGTAAAGCATGCAACATTAACTTAGGAATTGTGTGGAAAATAGTTTGACACAGATATGCTCCTTTCATTGGGTTAAAACTATAAAAAATAAGGGGAGTTATAAATTTGTTCATCTAAGATTCTCTCTATCTTTATAAAGATCGGTGAGATTAAATGGGAACTTATGCTGTCCTTTTTTTTAATGTTATTTATAAACTTTTCAGACTTGTACATGTGACTTCACCTACTTGTAGTAGAAAGCAAACCTATTTTCATGTTTTCTGAAGTCTGTTTTTTTCTCTTTTCCAGGAACCTTCTGGTTTTATTATGATATGCATCCCTTCTCTTGTAAAATGCTCCAGATCCTTCCCTACCCATGTACTTCTTTAGATTCTTCCATGGTCTTAAATATTTTCTCTCCTCTTTCATCATGATTATGAAATCAAGTTGCTCTGACCCTAAGAGACTTTTCTTCTGATCGTGAATGATTGTTCCCAGGGTAAGGCATGTGACCAAAGTGAATCAAAAATTTTTTTTCTATATTTGTTAAAACTGGAGATAAGGGTCAAGGTGAGGCATTTCCTCACTTGTGATGACATTGGGAAAGAGGAAGCAGGTGGCTTCACATTCTATTGTTATCTCCTGCATGGAGAAAGTTGGTCTAAGAGTATGATGTGAAACAATGAGAAGCCAAGGCAAGAGATGAGACAGATGTCCTTGGTAGGATCTGAGACTATGGTAAGCAAAATCACTCTACTTCCTGCAGTTAATAAGCCTTCCAATAAATTCCAGCTTTTGCTTAAGTTAGTTTGAGTTTGTGTGTTGCAACCAAGATAATTACTGACTTTTAATTTCATGCCTAGTCAGATATAAAAATTTGGGGTGGACTAGGTATCCATTTTTTTCTTTACCCCTATGCCTTTTTAAGCTTTTAATAATAATTGAGAACATATGTAAGGATTCTGGTAGGAATTAGTATCCAGTCCATTAAAAATTGGCTTACTTTCATTCTTATCCATTCTGTGCCTTTTCTCACTTTTTTCAGTAATTGTCCTTGGCTCCCTAACTCCAGGAATAAGGACTTGACCCAGGATGCCACAATGTGTTCTTTATGGCTCTGAGCACAGTGATTAGTCCAAGGAGTAAGCATACAACCCAAGGCACACCAATGAGGGTCTTTCCTTGGATTTTAAACTATTGAGCCAGAAGAAATACCTCTTAGACTCTTGGGCCACAGAATTGCTATCATATGAGTCTGATGTGTCTGTGGCTCTGCTATTCATGAGCAGTGTTGAAAAGTCCATCTTCAGTGGGAAAGAATTAAGCTGATAGGCAGATAGAGACAGAAATTTTGGAAAGGATTTTTTAATTCTTTGGAACTTCTAGTTATTGTCAGCCAGAGGCCCACCATTATCATTGGGTTCTTCAGAAGGAGACATTGAGAGGAGTTTTAGCATACTGTGTAATTATAGCAATCAATGCCCATAGATTGTAATTGGGAAGAGCATATATTATCTTTCAGGGGAGATGTCTCTGCAATGTCTTCAGTGAAGGGAGGTATGCAAGCCTTTAATAAGAATGTGTGGGCCACCTCTGCAGCCTCCAAAGTTGCACAGCACTTTGGGGTTCAAAATTTTGAGGCTCCTTTACTCAGATGACCCCATCCCGCATGAAAATATTTTATTGTCCCAAACAACTTCTGATCTTTATCTACCAGCCTGCCCTGGTTGACTATTTTTCTTTTCTGGAGTTTGTTCTTTCTGTTAAACCAGACCTAGTCAGGTCTTTAATTTGTCCTGTTGTAGGAGATGGAGACTCTTTGTGAAGAACCACAGAGGCCCTCTGGCTTTCACACTTGGTTTTCATTGTCTGTTAATCATCTGCATTTTTTTCTAGTAGAGTTGTTTTCAAAAGAGATCTCAGGATCAGCAGCATCCACAACACCTTGGAACTTGTTAAAATATAATTTCTTTTACTCCAGTTCAGATCTCCTTAATAAAAAAAATGAGTTGGACCCAGAAGTCTATGTTTAGAAAACCCTCCTGGTCATTTTGAGTCATGGTAAAAGTTGAAAACTACAGTCATAGAATATTCATATCACTTAGTAATAGCCATTGCATAACATTGTCCTTTTAGATACAAAGTCTCAACACCTCTCACACCCCTGATACATCTTATCTGCTAGTAATTCCCTTCTAGTGGGGTGCCATCCCAATTCACCACTATTGTGAATTTTAACCACGGGACCCCTATCTTGTGCCAGCAGCCACATGGACTCTACCTACCTACTGATTGAGTCCTTTTCTCAGTTTAAGCTCATTTAAGTTAGAGTTCTACCACTTGGCCCTGAACGAATCCTGACCAATATACCTTAAATACCTGAGTGCACCTATGAGGAATGTATTTTTATTAACTTACCAGTAATAATCATTTAGGAGCACATGATTGTTTAGTGCATCGCTGCTTATAAAGTGCTTTCATATGTTACTTCATGTGATCAGAACAATAAAGCTGTGAGAGGAAGGGTAAGGCTCATTCTATTGTAGATGCATATGGCTCTCTAGATCTTTGAATCATATTTAGTTTTTCTTTTATTATGATACGAAATATCATAATGAAAAATAAAGTAGAAATTTCTAATTGTTCACTGTAGTGCAAGGTGCTCTCATTCTTTTATTGTCTTTAATTGAAACTTGCCTCTGAAATCTTGTGAGGACTGAATAGATAAAGATCTGTCCTCTGACATCCTCAGAGGCCCTTTCTGCAGGATGAGCTGTCACTGGGACGACACTATTCATCTACAAAGCATATGACAGTATTCAGTGACATACTTCTCACATTCTCTCTGGGTGCACGTGTAGTTTCCAAATGACACACTTGATTGTATCATTTTGGCAGTACCAATCACTATTTTCAACTAACTGTGATTCATATCAGTTGTTAGGACAGTAGAGCAGAATTTTTTCATTGTTTCTTTATTTTTCATCTATAGTATTAGTTTATAGTTGTTTAAAACTGAAATTAGTAGTCTTTACTCTAATAGATATTTTAGGCAATCAATGAAAAGACATTTGTTTAAACATGAGACAAGAATTGTGTTAGATATTATCTTTATTGTCTTTAATTGAAATACCTAAGGCATAATAAAAGTCTAAAAACCACTTAGGTCAGTTTCTTAGGTTGGTTTCCCTATATTTGAGTTTCTTATGTAAGTAAGTAATTAAGGGAATGTTCTCGGAAGAACCCTACAAGGGAGGGAACTGGGTAGGACAGAGAAGAACATAAAACTTGTAGCTTCTGATTGTTCTCATTGATTGTCCTCATAAAACATGTAGCTTCTGGTGAGTAAACCATGAAGAAAGTTCAACCAGACAGAAAAGGGCTATTTGACCCTTTATACTAGTTAGTCATTGCTGTTCATGTCCTCCAAGGAAATGTGGCATAACACCTTTGACATTTTCAGTGGAGTCAGTTCCCATCAGCCAAGGGCAATCTTCTGGAGAACATTGCAGCTATGAAACTTTGGCAGCCAACAACTGCAACAGCTGAGCAGTGGGTACACCAGCCTGGTAAAAGGGAATCATACAGGGTAGTAAGAGCATTTCATATACAAACAATAATTACCTGTAATTCTAATAATAATGATAAAGATGTTAATGAGAGAAAACAATTATATACTGCTTAATATACTACTATGTCAGACTCAGTTTTGAATGTTTCACAGCTTTTGACTCATTTAATCCTCACATACATTTTATAGATGAGGAATCTATGAATGACTATAATATAGAAATAATGTAGAGAGTGAGAGGCAGCAAAACCCAGGTGCCATGGAAAATGTAATCCAGATAATGTGTCCATGGGGAATGAATAGGCAGGACCTGATGCTAGTCTGAAAGATGACTTTTCAGATAAATGTGGTTCTGACACACGTAAGAATTGGGAGGTGCACTGATAATAATGAGGATATTGATAATAACATTCTGCTGTTCATTAAATATATGTTCCAAGAGTCTAATTAAATTTCCATAATTACCTGAGATGGGGATTTGGGTTTTAGAGAATCAAAGACTAATAATCTCAGTGTTTTTGGCCAATTTAATGGCAGTCAGGAGAGGTGTCCCAACTAAGTCTCCAGACCAAATCTTTACTGCAAAAGTGAAAATGTTCTTAGTTATTACAACTACTAGGGGCCCGGTGCATGAAATTCATGCATGGGAGCAGGGAATGTCGCTTAGTCCAGCCTGCACCCTCTCCAATCTGGGACCCCTTGAGGGATGTCCGATTGCCTGTTTAGGCCAGATCCCGGTAGGATCCTGGTAGGAGTGGGCCTAAAGAGGTAGTCGGACATCCTTTGCACAATCCAGGACTGCTGGCTCCAAACTGGTCACCTGCCTGCTTCCCTGTTTGCCCCTAAACACTTCTGCCTGCTAGCCTGATCATCAACTAACCACTATCCTGCCAGTCTAATTGATGTCTAACTCCTCCCTGCCAACCTGTTTGCCCCCAACTTCCCTTCTCTACTGGCCTGGTCACTCCTAACTGCCTTCCCCTCCAGGCTTGATTGGCCCCAACTGACCTCCCTTGCAGGCCTGGTCCCTGCCAACTGCCCTTCCCTGCTGGCCTGATGGCCTACAACTGCCCTCCCTTGCAGGCCTAGTCCCTCCCAACTGTCCTCCCTTGCTGGCCATCTTGTGGTGGCCATCTTGTGTCCACATGGGGACAGGATCTTTGACCACATGGGGGCAGCCCTCTTGTGTGTTGGAGTGATGGTCAATCTGCAAATTATTCTTTTATTAGATAGGATAGAGGCCTGGTACATGGGTGGGGATCAGCTGGTTTGCCCTGAAGAGTGTCCCATGACAGGATGGGGGTTCCCTTGGTGTGAGAGGCAGCCTGGGCAAGGGGCCTGTGGAGGTTTTCAGGCTGGCCACACACCCCAGCGACCCAAGCCAAGGTCCTGGGATCTGAGATTAATTTATGTCTACAATTGAAACTTTGTAGCCTGGAGCAGAGCCAAGTCTTCTGCTCGCTCCATGGCAGCAGCCATTTCTGTTTGAAACTTTGTAGCCTAGAGTGGAGGCCTAGGCCAACAATGGCAGACAGAAAGCTTGGCTTCCTCCATTGCCAGGGAAACCCAAGCCTCTGTTCTCTCCAGCTCAGTGGCTGCCGCTATTTCTGTATCTTTTATAATTGAAACTTTGTAGCATTGGCCAGCAATGGCAGGCAGAAAGCTTGGCTTCCTCTGTTGCTGGGGAAACCCAAGCCCTCCTCCTGCTCTCAGTAGCAGCAGCCATCTTGGTTGGGGTTTATTTGCATAATCTGCTCCTGATTGGCTGGTAGGTGTGGCTGTGGGTGTGGCTTGTGGGTGTAGCAAGGTATGGTCAAATTTGCCTATTACTCTTTTATTAGATAGGATAAGTAAAAAAGGTTAAATAAGTTTGAAGAGTGTATTGGACATGTGCCCCTGCAAAATTTATCTGTGAAGTCCTAACCCACAGTGAGATATTTGTCAATAGGGCTTTTAAAGGGTTAATAAGATTAAGTGAAATAATAAAAGTGGGCTTTGAGCTAATATGACTAGCATCTTCATACGAAAAGGAAGAGACAGCAGGTATGCACATACAGAGAAAAGACCATGTGAGGACACAGCAAGAATGCAGCATGTGCAAGCCAAAGAGAGAGGCCTCAAGAGAAACCAGTCCTGCTGACACCTTGATTTTGAAATTCTAGTCTCCAGAACTGTAAGAAAATAAATTTCTGTTGTTTTTACCACACAGTCTGTGGTATTTGTAATGGTAGCCTTAGCTAACTATCACGAAGAGCAATGTTAAACAGAACTAATGATGGAAAGAATTATCATTGACTATATTGAACATACAATTGAACATCAGAATAGAGGTGATCTTACATATATTTCAACTCAATATGCTAACTGTATTAATTTTCTAGGGCTGTAATAATGAAGTTCCACAGATTGGGTGGCTTAAAAAAACAGGAATTTATTTACATATAATTCTTGAGACTAGAAAGAAGTTAAAGATCAAGGTGTCAACAGGATTAGTTTGTTCTGAGGCCCCTTTCCTTGGCTTGCATGGCCACTTTTCCCTGTGTCTTTATATGGTCTTCCCTCTGTGTATATCTATGTCTAATTTTTCTCTTCTTATAAGGACACCAGACATATTAGATTGGGACCCACACTAATGATCTCATGTTAAGTTAATTACTTCTTAAAGACCCTTTCTCTAAATATAGTCACATTTGGAGATAATGGGGGTTAGAATTTCAACATAAGAATTTTAGGGAAAACAATTTAGCCCAAACACTGAACCATTCTGAAAAAATTCAAGGTGCTTTCTAGATGCAATGTGCCCCTCTCCTGAGAAAATGAGCTGCAGATGTTTCCCTTTGTAGTAGTTATCTTGCTTTTTACCAAGTAATTTTACCAATAAATCCACTGCTAATGACCAGTGCCTGAATCAAAAGGAATGGTGAAGAAGCTGGCCTTGCTGTTAGATCTTGCCCTAACAGCATTGCTTTCAATTGAGCAGGGAAAATCAACCCCCCAGTACCTTATCTTTTGGTGGCTCTGAAATTATTACAGACAATGAGGCAGAAGAAAGAAAAAGAGGGTAAAGCAGAGACAGAGATGCTGACTCATAGGAGTGATGTAGTGATCCAGCTGAGAGCCACAAATGGCTTCTGTGCTAAAACTTGCATCTTTGCCCTCAGATCCACTTCCTAAACTTCCCCTACTTCGATCTGTATCCCTAACGTATGGTTATGCTAAGCCAACGGAAGACACTAGGAAGAGATTTGACTGCAACAAGAAAGAAAAAAAGGGTATTTTCTCTACTTTTCCTGCTTCGGTGTCTCAGGCAGAGGTTATATTATCTTCATGATTCCAGCTCTGCCTGAAAGTATGTCCTACCAGGCAGGCCCACCATTGTTCCATTTTTCTCCACACGACCTTTCGTGGATTCCAGTAACACCTCTCTTTGTCTCACCAGCAATCAGAGTAATGGCAGGTTATTGCTGTTTTTAAAGGGTTCCATCATCCCTTATTGGGCTTTTCACCTCTTTCACCATTTATGAAATTGATTCATCTGCTAAATTCCATTTACTTGAACTACCTAAAGTAATGACTATGATTCTATCCTTGCCTAAGGAGATGAATTCTAGAATTGTCATTGCACCTTCAATTATATCCTTTAAAAAATTATGAATAGCATTTTGCTTTCAGCCTTTGGTGTGTATTGCATAGATAGTGTTTGGGATTTCTTTCCCTTTCCATGTGGCCTTAGAATATACTAGATGCCCAGTGCACAAAATTCATACATGGGGGGCAGGTGTGTGTCCCTCAGCCCACCCTGCACCCTCTCCAATCTGAGACCCCTAGAGAGATGTCCATTTAGGCCCGATCCTACCTGGCCTAAATGGACAGTTGGACATCCCTCTCACAATCCAGGACTGCTGGCTTCCAACTGCTTGCCTCCCTGTCTTCCTGATTGCCCCTAACTGGTTCTGCCTGCCAGCCTGATCAGCCTCTAACCAATCCCCTGTCAGCTTGACTGATGCCTAACTGTTCCCCTTCCAGTCGAATAGCCCCTAACTGCCCTCCTCTGCAGGCCCGGTCATCCCCAACTTCCCTTCTCTGCTGGCCTGGTCACTCCTAAATGCCCTCCCTTGCAGGCTTGATTGCCCCCAACTGCCATCCTTACAGGCCTGGTCCCTCCAAATGGCACTCCCTTGCTGGCTTGATCCCTTTCCTGCTGGCTATCTTGTGGTGGCCATCTTGCTCCACATGGGGACAGCCATCTTGTGTGTTGGGGTGACAGTCAATTTTCATATTACTCTTTTATTAGATAGGATATCCATTGTTTGAGATAATATGGGCATAGCTCTGGGTCTTGCAACTTGAAAGAGTCCAGCATCACTCAGGAAATAACCTATAGGGTTACAACACTCTTCTCAAAAAGGCAAATAATTCAATCATGTTGTCACAAAAACATAAAGGATAAGGACAGATTCTACTAGCAATCTTCTTAACATTTATTTGGATGTTTATCTAATTTACCTATTTACCATCAGGAATTCTCACAGTGGGCACTAGTGGGAAGAGCATACTGGTTCAAAGGATGTATTTCATAGCTACTTTAAAATTTCTTTAAAAATATATATTTTTCACTTATTCTATCAATAAATATGATCAATTTTATTTTAAAATTTTATGCCTTTCTACAAGAACCTCAAGATTAGCCTCCCAGTACTCTTACATCAGAACCATGGTGGTGGTGGTGGTGGGAGGGAGTCTTGAATAGCAGCCTGATCTATTAGGAGGGGGCATGAGCAACAAGGGACAAAGGCACCCACAATTTTAAAAAGCTCTATAGAGGGTTCTGATATATATCCAATGCTGAAAAACACTATAAATTGTTAGATGATACAAAGTTTTTCAACATTTGTTTTTTAATCATCAACTAGCTATGTGGTAGATTTTTCATGTTCTAGGTTGACACTTGATATTAAAAGCATATTTAGAAAAACAAATATGATTTGGCATTGTTTCAAATTAAATTTATATGAGGGAATTTTCCAAATTAAATCTCCTTAAAGGAATTTAGCATGTTCTGTGGGATGTCAATGGATAGAACTTGACACTCCAATGCTAGGACAAAGTCAATCAAGAGGAATATGGCTGTGCAAGTCCTAGACTATGACATGCCACAGACATTAGTCCTGAGTTTTCCAGCAGTGATAGCAGTGCCATTTAGAAAACATCCTCATTAAATCAAATGATAGGAATTCCTTATGATAGTCCAAAATATTGTTCACTGACAGGCTTTAAAGTAATGCTTCTTGTAACACAACTCTGCTGGGAGGGACCAGGACAGCCCAAGCCATCTGCTGTACATCATGGTGAGTTGAGTGACAAAAATCCATTAGGATAGGAGAGCTATCTCAGAGGCAGCAAACGATCTGGTGGAAGAAGAATGAGATTTGAGTACGAGGAATAAAATAAATCTTCCACCCTACCTGGTTTACTTCAGTGGATAGAGCATCAACCTGCAGACTGAAGGGTCCTGTGTTCAACTCTGGTCAAGGGCATGTACCTTGATTGTAGGTTCCCCAGCCCTGGTTGGGGTGCTTGCAGGAGGCAACCAATTGGTGTATCTCTCTCACATTAATGTTTCTCTCTGTCTATCCTTCTCTCTCTCCCTTCTGCTCTCCCTAAAAATCAATGGAAAAATATTTTCTGGTGAGAATTAACAACAACAACAAAATCTTCCTAGGTATAGGGTAGACAAGAAGAAGAAGGTTGACTCACTGAAAAAGAGCCTTGGATTTGAACTGAGGGAAGATCAGCTTGAGCTCACCTACTCTCAATTTTGGGGAGATTTGGCAAAAATGGAGTGAGGTAAGGATGGGAGTTCTGGTTAAGAGACTGCTTACACAAAGAACCTGAAAGTTTCCTGGAAATAGCCCATTCTAAGGGAAAGTGAGAATTAAGAGGCCACAGGGCCTTTTCTCCATATGTCATTCCCTGTGATAATGGCTTTAGGATGGGTTTTCACATAAAGCCAGACCAGTGACGTCTTTGGGGAAAAGAAATAGCCACAAAATGTTGGAGCTGGAACTTTCACATGGGCAGGAGTATGAGCCTAAGAGTTTCACAAAGATTCAGAGCCTCCTACTTCCTTAACTGTAGTCAGTTTTTTTTTCAGTCAGTGTGCTTCTTTCTTATAGAAAGAAAAATGCAAAATCATGAAAAAAGTTTGTGTATTTTACTTAAATGGTAAATTATTTAAGTGATCTGTGATGTTATTCATTTAAATATTAATGGCATGTTGGCAATTAAATAGATAGTATTTTAGTAACTTATTTGGAATAAATATTTGTCCAATTATTTTATTAATATTTTCTATTTAGGGTATAAGGCTAGTAAGACAAATCATTTCATGTTGTTGAGAAAAGTAAGGGGTCTCTGCAGTTTATTTTTTGAAGTTTAATGCTTTCAATGAAAGAACCTCAAGGCATATGCTTCTTTGAGATAAAATACATTTGCATCACTGTCTTTCCCCTCACATCATGGGTCTTTGCCTTCACCCCCTCAGATGTCGCCTCAGAGGCATGTCTTATCTCTTCCTAACATGCAACCTGCCACATTATATTTCTTAAATAAATGAAACCTTGTTTAAATAGCAAAGAAATATAATGATCACCTTACCTGTTTAAATGACTGCATGAGTATGCTTTGGTCATGGTCATTAAAATGTGTTTACTTGGCAAGTTCTCCTGCTGTATGAATTACTCTATAAGCTTTCCCCACAATGGCTATTAGGAGATGGAAATATAGTTAAGTAACTACTTCCACATGTATTTTAAAACTAAAGGTGGCAGCTTAATAGGAATAGGTTTTGGAGTTAGAGCTTCATTCTAATTGTAGTTTTTCCATTAATTTCTTTTGTGACATTGAGAAAGATATTTGATCTTGTTATGGCCTCAGATGCTACATCTATAAAATAAGAATAAAATCCCCTTTGTTAAGTTATATCGAGAAAGAGATGCTATATGAAAACACCTGGCAGGATATTTAGTAGAAAAAAAGAACAACATAATGTTTTGCTTCTTTTAGTGTCTTTATTTTCTTATTCTTAATTCTTTGGCTTTAAAATTCATTGGTTGAATTGCATTTTATTATGTAGAGGTTTAAAACTTAGTATCTTCTAACAGTGAGTTAAATATACATTTTCTTTTAAGATAACAAAGAAACTTGAGGATATAACCATGAAGCTGGCGGGCTGGGGTCAGTCATCTTCACTGCTGATTTTCTTTGGCCTTTTTGATCACTTAGGATCACCTTCCATTTTAATTTTAAAATTTTCAAATGTTGTCAAGATAAGCATTTTCGAGTTTCATAGAAAACAGTTCAGAATTTTTATCCTAGAAAGAACTAATCGGATTGCAACATTCTGAATATTTGCAAACAGTTTGACAAGTTCAGTTTAAAGAGACAGGGGCATAAGTAATAGGCATAAAAAAGGCCAACCCTTGTGGGTATGAATTCAAGCTGCTTGCGTTTTCTCAGAATGACTAGCTTGCAGTTTTAAAGGACCCATGTAAAGAACACATTTTATGGAGGATAACACCATTATGACATTACTGCGGCTGGCAAGGTCTGCCTGGATGCAGCTAGGATGCAGAAAACATGTCCCTGGGCTTCATTTCTTTCTAAACAGGGGCATGCTTTGAACAGAATGCCTGTCATATCATTTCATTGATCTAAAAAGAAGCTGGTTTAGAAGCTAAGTGTTATCATAAAAGGATTTGCGTTTTGGAGTCAGATATACCTGAGTTCCTATTCCAGCTGGATACATTGGAGGAAGTCATGCATTCATCTGGTCTTCGGTATTTGAAAACTGGGACAGTGTCATCAATTGGCTGCTGATTGTGAGAATTTAAATGACTGAATGCATGTAGAAGTACCTGCATGTACTACATTCTCAAAAGAGTCACTGCTCTGTTTTTAAATTACTAATGACATTACTTGAAATTTTCATGGTTAAAACAACCAAACTTAAGAGGCAGGCCAAAGAGATTTGGAAACCTCAGAGTTCTCATAAAGAAACCTTTTAAGGACTCCTGTGAAATAATATCATGAACATATGGAGGAGATTTCCAACTGGAACACACTGTGGCCTCAGGATTAAGATTAAAATCACTGACTTTTACCCACCCTGAAAAATTAGACAGGAGCTCAACACATTTGACCTCTCACAACCCTGACTTAGTCTGCCCAAACCAAGGAGCCAGGAAATGTAGATGAAGACATTTCTCTGCTTCCAAGACTTCAGAATTCATCTGATTTAGAGTTCAGGGTTATACATATAGTTGACCTATTGTGAGATTGAGCATGGAGGCTTCTTATCACTGTGACCGTTTTTTCTTTATCTACATTTCTGGTGGCACTTCTTAGAGGTTAAATCACTAGCTCCACCAAAGCATTTTCTTCAGCATTACTCCTTCGCTCATTCCCAAAGTTATGCTACAGTTGGATGAGGTTCAGTTGCTTCTGAGACTGTTGTTTGACATTTAGATTCCATTCACATGAGTTTACCCTTCATAACTCATAGATAATCATTAATAATAAATGCTGTCATGAGTATGTTATGTGAAAAGTAATTTTTAAGAGGCTGAACTTCCAAGGCAAGACATATTAGGCTGTAGTTAGACATTTAAGTTATAAGGAAACATATTGCCTCTCTGAATTATGCTCAATTTATTACTGTCTTTCTGATGAGCCTTCTCATCTTAATGAGGTTGTATAATAAAATTATAGGTTTAAAACATGTCATAACTGAGAATTCATTATTATACTGGTAAGATAACTGATGAAAATATTTTTTCGGAAAAATGATTTTTCAAAACATACATATTTAATGTAAAAGAATAAGACTTGTTAATATAGGAAAGGATACTTGTGGCCCAGGCCAAACTTAAGAATAGTAGAAAACTAAGTTGCTTATGTGTTCGCTAAATGTTGGGCAATTGAGAAAAGTCTGATATCCTGAAAAATATTTTGGATTTCAACAAATTGAGATTCAACTCTCCCTTTTGCTAGTTATGTGACTCAGTTACTTAACTTTACAAAACTTGAGCACCTTTAACTTACAAATGAAAATAATATTATTATCATATAGGAATGCTGTAAGTATTGTAGTAAGCATGTAAAACACAGAAGGACATCTAAAAGATGGTATATTCTCAGCAAATGATAACTGTCACTACTCAGAACCAAAAACATAGTGTGGGTTTGAAATATCATGATCCACAAAAACTATGCTCTTTGAAAGACAGGCAGAGTAATAGTCCAACCTTAGCAAATTTGAAAGCTTCTGTTTCTTATTTGTGTAATCTTGAATAAATTATTTAATCACTCAAAGCTCCAGATTTTACATCTGTAAATGGTAATTATGGTGGTATCTCTAAAGGTTGTAGTGAGAACTATGTGAAGCAACTCATAAAAATTGCTTAGCTCAGTGTCAACCATGCATTTAGAACTTTCACTGACTCCATCTATCTGTTTGTGTATCTACAGTTATACGTACTCCCACTTTTGTTTATTTTTCTTTTGTTTCCCTAACATGAGGGACATATTTCAGTAATCTGAAAGTGATGGCAAAGAATTTACTGCCTATGTTTTCTTCTAGGAGTTTTATGGTTTTGGGTCTTATATTTAAGTCTTTAATCTATTTTGAGTTTAATCTTGTATATGTTATAAGGAACTATCCAGGTTCATTCTTTTGCATGTGTGTGTTTATTTTTCCCCACTCTATTCATTGAAGAGATTGTCTTTATCCCACTGTATATTATTCCCTCCTTTATCAGAGATTAATTAACCATTTAGACATGGATGTCCTATTTTTTTTCTATTTATGTATGTGTTTGTTTTTATGCCAAACCATGCTGTTTTGATTACTGTAGCCTTGCATTATAGTTTCATATCAGATAGCATGGTACCTCCTACTTTGTTCTTCTTCCTCAAGATTGTTGTGGCCATTCAGGGTCTTTTGTGGTTCCATATAAATGTTGGATTATTTGTTCTAGCTTTGTGAAAAATGACATTGATATTTTGAAAGGCATTGCATTGGATTTTTAGATTGCTTTGGATTATGTAGACATCTTAACAATGTTAGTTCTTCCTATCCATGAGTACTGTGTATCCTTCACTTTTTTTGTATCTTTTAAAATTTCTTTCTACAATGTCTTACAGTTTTCTGAGTACAGGTCTTTTCCCTACTTAGTTAAAGTTATTCCTAGGTATTTTTTAAATTTTTAATTTTAATTTAATGTTATTTTTTAATTTAACAAATCTTTATTGTTCAGATTATTAATTACAATGTTCCTCTTTTTCCCCCATACCTCCCTTCCACCTGGTACCTACCCCCCTTCTACCCTTACCTATCTCCCCACTGTCTTCATCCATAGGTGTATGATTTTTGTCCATTCAATTCCTGCACCCCTCACATCCCTTTGTCCTCAAGAATTGTCAGTCCATTCCCTCTCTATGTCCATGATTCTGTTATATTCACCAGTTTATCCTTTTCATCAGATTTCTAATTCACTTGAATTTTAGATTCACTTGTAATAGATGTGTATTTGTTGTTCATAATTTTTATTTTTATTTTTATACCTTTTTCTTCTTCCTCTTCTTAAAGAATACCTTTCAGCATTTCATATAATGCTAGTTTGGCAATAATGAACTCCTTTAGCTTTTTCTTATCTGTGAAGCACTTTATCTGACCTTCAATTCTGAATGATAGCTTTGCTGGGTAGAGTAATCTTAGTTGTAGATTCTTGCTATTCATCACTTTGAATATTCTTTGCCACTCCCATCTAGCCTGTATCGTTTCTGTTGAGAAATCAGATGACAATCATATGGATGCTCTCTTGTAGGTAACTAAGTGTTTTTCTCTTACTGCTTTTAATATTCTCTCTTTGTCTTTTGCTCTTGGCAGTTTAATTAAGATGTGTCTTGGTGTGGTCTTCTTTGGATTCCTATAGTTTGGGGTTCTGTGCACTTTCTGGACTTTTAAGTCTACTTCTTTCATCAGGTGGGGGAAGTTTTCAGTCATTATTTCTTCAAATATATTTTCAGTATCTTGTTCTCTCTTTTTTTCTGGCACCCCCATAATTTGAATGTTGGTATGCTTGAGGTTGTCCCAGAGGCTCCTTACACTACCTTCAATTTTTTGGATTCTTTTTGCTTCTTGCTTTTTCTGGCTGAGTGGATTTTGCTTCTTGGTATTTCAAATCTTTGACTTGATTCTTGCGGTCCTCTAGACTGCTTTTAGGTCTCTGTATAATATTTTCTATTTCAGTCAGTGTATGCTTAATTTCTAGTTGGTCCTTTTTCATATCCTCAAGGGTTTTACTCATATCCTTGAGGGTCTCATTAAATTTATTGGCCTTTTCTAGGAGCCTCTTGAAAAATCTTATAACCATGGTTTTGAACTCTATGTCCAGTCATTTTTTCCTCCTCCATTTCTTTCAAATGCAATTTGTTTTGGCTGTTTCTCTGAGTTGGTCTAGTTGCTTTGTGTGGTAGATGTCCTCTAGGGGACAGTGGCTCAGGCTCCCGAGTTACCTGAGGTACATACTCTTGGTGCAGCCCTTTATAGGTTGCGCAGTCTTGTTGTAGTTAAGCCTGGATTGTTGTTGGTATCATTGGGAGTGTTTGACCTCCAGAGTCTCTGTGCTGGTCAGCCCCAATCTAAGTGGAACCTGGGTCTCTGTGCCCCACAGTAACGGCTGCATGCACCTCTGAGAGAAAGCTGCCGCTGACAGTTCTGCCTCTCCCCAAATGAGTCTCACTCAGGGTTGGAAAACAATGCAGTCCAGTGGTTTCCCTTCTTTTCTATTTTCCTCCCAAAGGGGAGAGCAAGTCACCAGTCCTCTCTGCATGCTCGCGCACCTCTGCAGTTCCCAAGTTTACACCATGAGCTTGTGGACCTCTGTAGCTCCTGAGTTTCAGTGTGCTTTCTCCTTATGGTCCAGTTTCACCCCTTATGTGTCTGGGTTCCTCAAGACTCGCCCGGAATTGGGGAATCAGTGTGGTGGGATGCCTTTGTCTCCCTCCCTGTTCAAGAAAACCAGCCAGGTATTCAGCTAGCTGCCCGTCCTTTCTGCTCGCATGCACAGTTCTGCACCTCTTTCTCCACACGTCTTTGAAACTCTGCTCTCCACAGCTCCTCTGAGTCACAGTGTCCTTCTATCTTTCCTTCTATTTATGGAATTTCCATTCAGCCAGCTTTCCAGTGATTCTGGATGACGTCTGTTTTGTCTTTTAGTTGTAGTTTTGAAATTGTTGTGTGGAGTAGCAGAATAGGTGTTTACATATGCCACCATCTTGGTTCCTCCCTTTTATTTTTTTTTGATGCGATTGTAAATAATACTGTTTTCTTAATTTCTCTTTCCAATAGTTTGTTATGGTATATAAAAATGCAGCTGATTTCTGAATATTAATTTGTATATTTCAACTTTCTTGAATTGATTTATTAATTTAATAGTTTCCTGGTGGATTTTTTAGGGTTCTCTATATAGTATAATGTCACCTGCAAATGACAGTTATACTTCTTCCTTTCTAACTTAGATGCCCACTCTTTCTCCTTCCTTCCTTCCTTCCTTCCTTCCTTCCTTCCTTCCTTCCTTCATTTCTTCCTTCCTTCCTTCCTCTCTCTCCCTCTCTCTCCTCCTCCTCCTCCTCTTCCCTTCCCCTCCCCCTTCTCATTCCCCTTCCCCTTCTCATTCCCCTTCCCCTTCTCATTCTCCTTCTCTTTCTCCTTCTCCTTCTCCTTCTCCTTCTCATTCTCCTTCTCATTCTCATTCTCCTTCTCATGCTCCTTCTCTCCTTCTCCTTCTCCTTCCCCTTCCCCTTCCCTTTTCCCTTCCCCTTCCCCTTCCCCTTCCCCTCCCCCTTCCCTTTCTCCTTCTCCTTCTCCTTCTCCTTCTCCTCCTCCTCCTCCTCCTCCTCCTCCTCCTCCTCCTCCTCCTCCTCCTCCTTCTCCTTCTCCTTCTCCTTTTTTTGTATGATTGCTGTGGCTAGGTCTTCCAATACCATACTGAATAGAAGAGGTGAAAGTGGACATCCCTGTCTTGCTCCTGATCTTAAAAAAAAAGCTTTCAGCTTTTCCCCATTGGATATGATGTTAGCTGTGGGTTTGTTATATGTAGCCTTTATTATATTCAGATATGTTCCCTCTAACTGCACTTTAATGAGTTTTTATCATAAATGAATGTTGGATTTTGTCAATTTTTTTCATCTATTAATATGATCATATGATTTTTATCCTTCATTTTGTTTACATGGTGTATCACATTAGTTGATTTGTGAATACTGTACCAATCTTGCATCTCAGAAATAAATCCCAATTGATTGTGGTTTGTGATACTTTAAATGTATTGTTAAATTTAGTTTGTTAATATTTTGTTGATGATTTTTATATCTATATATATCAGGGATATTAGCTATAATATTCTTTCTTTGTAGTGTCTTTGTCTGTTTTCAATATAAGGGAAATGCTGGCCTTATAAATGAGTTTGGGAGCCTTCTCTGTTCTTCAATATTTTGGAGTAGTTTGAGAATTATAGACATTAATTCTTTAATTGTTTGGTAAAATTTACCTGAGAAGCCATCTGGTCCAGGCCTTTTGTTTGTTAGGAGATTTTTTATTCCTGATTCAATGTTCTTAGTAATTATTAGTCTGTTCGGGTTTTCTGTTTCTTCTGGTTTCAGTAATGGAAATTGTATATTTCTAGATATTTATTCATTTCTATTCAATTTGTTGGTATATAATTGTTTGTAGTATTTACTTGTAATCCATTATATTTATGTGTTATCAGTTGTCACTTCTTTTTTGTTTCTGATTTTATGCATTTGACCATTTGCCCCTCCCCCCCAACTCTCTCTCTCTCTTTCAGTGAGTATTTATTTATCAATTTTGTTTATCTTTTCAAAGAACCAGCTCTTAGTTTCATTGATCTTTTCTATTTCATTTATTTCTGTTATGATCTTTATTATGTCCTTTCTCCCTCCTCACTTTGAGCTCTGTTTGTTCTTTTTTATCTAGTTCCCTTAGGTATAAGGTTAGGTTATTTATTTGGAATTTTTCTTGTTTATTGCTATAAATTTTCCCCTTACATTTGCTTTGGTTGTGTGTCCCATACATTTTTAGGTCTTTCATTTTTAGATGTTTTAATTTTCACTTGTCACAAAGTATCTTTTGATATTTTCATTGATCTCATTGCTAACCCATTCATTGTTTAGTGGCTTGTAATTTAGCCTTCACATATTTTTATGCTCTTCAGTTTCTTCCTGTAGTTGATTTCTAGTTTCATACCATTGTAATTTGAACAGAGCTTAATCTGATTTCAATACTAATAAATTTATTGAGACTTATTTTGTGTCCTAACATGTGATCTATCCTGAACAATGTTTCATGTGTACTTGAGAATAATGTATATTGTACTGCTCTTGGGTGAAATGCCTGAAAAATATCAATTAAATTCATCTGGCCTAATGTGTCACTTAAGGCCATTGCTTCCTTATTGATTTTCTGTCTGGATGATCTATCCACTAATATTGGTAGAGTGCTAAAGACCTCTACTATGAGTGCATTACTGTCAATCTCTTCCTTTATGTCTATCAATATTTCTTTGTACATTCAGTTGCTCCTACATTGGGTGTGTAGATGTTTATAAGCATTATGTCCTATTATTGAAATAATCCCTTTATCATTATAAAATGTCCTTCTTTGTCTCTTGCTATAGGACTTGTTTTAAAGTCTTATTTGTCTGATGCAAGTGTTATTAACCCCACTTTATTTTTGGATTCTATTTGCATGATATCTCTTTTTCTTTTACTTTCAATCTGTATATGTCTTTTGATGTGAAGTGGGCCTCCTGTAGACAGCATATGTTTGTTTGTTTTTAAATTTCTTTTAGCTATCCTATTTTTTATTGGAGCATTTAGTTCCCTTACATTTAAAGTAATTATTAATAGGTATATGATTTTTACCATTTTATTAATTGTTTTCTTATTGTTTTTGTACCTCTTTTCTGTTCTTTTTAGTTTTCTTATCCTAATATATAAAGAGCTAGGGTCTGTCATGACCTAAATGCCCAGACCAACAACTGAACACCAGGCTAGGGTCCCTGCCAGTGCAACGGAACTCAGTCCTGGGTCCTGGTGGTGTGGCGGGAGTCAGTACTGGGTCCCAACTGCCTGTGGTGGGAGTCAGTCCTGAGTCCCAGTCACCTGCAGAGGGAGTCAGTCCAGTGTCCTGGCCGTGCATGGTGCAGCAACAAGAGGGATCTGTGGGCTCCAGTTGCCCATGGCATGGTGGATGTAGGGAGCTGTGGGAATGGAGCCATGCTGCCATTGAACAGGCTTCTGGGTCCCTCCCCCTGCACGCAGGCTCCAGGGAACCCGAGCCATGCTGCAATCTGGGCATTTTGGTCCCTTCCCCTGCCCAAAGGCTCCGGGAAACCAGAGCCATCTGACATGGGACTGGACCCTACCTGAGGGGTCCTGGATTGTGAGAGAGTTCAGGATGGGCTGAGAGATCTCGCAGAGTGCATGAATTTTCATGCACTGGGCTTCTAGTATATTAATAATTTTCCAAAGTGTTGTGTTTGGGTTCCTTTCTCTTTATTTCTTGTTTATCTCATCAATTTTTGGTCTGTGGTTACCAATGTGTTTTCTAAATATCAAGCTATATTTGTAGCAAAAACTATATTTTAAGTTGATGGTTGTTTAAATTTAAAAGCATTCCAAAACCACTACCATTTTTATTTACTTCTTTCATATTTATGTTGTTATTTATTAATTCTTTTGGGTGTACTTCTTAATTTACTGTTTTAATACACATTTGGTTGATCCACTGCTTTTATTATATGTTTGCTTTGTCAGTTAGAATTTTTTCTTTCTTATTCATATTTTTATCTTTTCTTCTTAAAGGCAGTTCCTTTAACATTTCTTGCAATAATGTTTTGATAGTAATAAACTCCTTTAGTTTTATTTATTGTCTGGAAATCTCTTTATCTCCTCAATTCTAAATATTATTCTTTCTGGGTAGAGTAATCTTGTTTATAGGCCCTTGCTTTTCATCGCTTTAAATATTCTGGGCCTATCTCTTCTAGAATGAAAAGTTTTTGTTCAGAAATCAGATGACAATCTTATGGAAGTTTCCCTATATATAACTAACTGCTTTTCTCTTGTTATTTTCAAGATTCTTTGTTTGTCTTTAACCCTTGGAATTTTAATTATGATGTATCTTGATGTGGGCCTCTGGGGTTCATCTTATTTGGAACTCTGAGCTTCTAGTACCTGTATGTCTATTTCCTTTGTCAGGGTAGGGAAATTTTCCATCATTTCTTCAAATAGGTTTCAATCCCGTGCTCTCTCTTCTCATCTTCTGATACATCTAAGATGAAAATGTTGGCATAAAATGTAGCCCCAGAGGTTCCTTAAGTGTTCTTCATTAAACTTTTTTTTTTTTTGCTCTAAGTGGATATTTTCTGCTTTGTCTTCCAGATAGCCAATTTGATCCTCTACTTCACCTAACCTGCTGATTCCTTCTAATATATTCTTTAGTTTTTTTTTTTTATTTCTGAATGGTTCTATTATCTATTTTCTACCTCCATTTTTATGTTTCAAATATTTTTATTGAAGTTCACACTGAGCATCTCTAAAACCAGTGTTTCAAACTCTACATCTGGTAGATTGCTTGTCTCCATTTTGTTTAGTTCTTTTTTTATGGGGGTGGGAGGGTCTTGTTCTGTTCTTTCTTTTGAGGCATAACTTCTAGTGTTTGTTTCTATGTATTAAGTAGAGCTGATACATCTCCTGGTCATTGCAGAGTGGCTTTATGTGGTAGGTGTCCTGAGGTGCCCACTGGTGCAGTCTCCCAGGTTACCAGATCCTGATTCTTTAGAGGTATTCCTTGTATGTTGTATATACATTTCTGTTGCAGTTCAGCTTGATTGCTGTTGGGACATCAGTGTGTTGGATTGACTCTTCATGCTAACTGGCTATGAGAACGGCCATGATTATGGCAGATGAGCTGTTGTATGGGGGCTGACTCCACAGAGTACGATTCACTTTCATAGGACTCTGGAGCTTGCCAAGTCTGCCTTTTGGATGTGTGGTTTGTTGAGCAGTTTAGGTTGTGCTCTGGTATAGTTTGATGTAGGCCACTGGGCTTATTGGATCTCAAGCCTCTTAGGAGGGACTTTGGTATAAGCCAATGTCAGCCACTGCCTGTGCCCAATTGGGCAACCTGGTAAAAGTCACAAAGTGATCGTGAATAGATTGTCACCTGTGATGGGTCTGGAAGCTCCTGGGAGAATCTAAGCTGTGAACTGAGGATGGCTGCCACTAGTTATAGGCTTGGGGCTGCTTAGCAAGAGGCATGGGGTATGCCAAGAACAGCCACTGCTTGTTTCTGGTTTTTGAACCTTTGAGAGATTTTAGGAAAGTCCACAGCATGAGCTGAGACATGCCATTTGTGTTCAATAGTCACTGGACGAAGTTACTGCCACGAGCTTGACTTGGTTGATTCTCAGAGAATCAGCAGGTCTGGGAGAACACTGCTAGCCAAGCTAATAGCTCAGGTTTGTTGCCCACTGGCACCTGCTGCGTGGGTGGAGGGAGTCCTCAGCAAAGGAAAAATGGTGTCTGATTGTACTTCTGTCCCCAAAAAAGAGCTGGAGACTTGTATAATTTTAAATCCTGATGAGCTTTAGGCAACAAAGAGGAGCATTTGAAATTGCAGGGAAGAAGCAAGGAATTCCTTAGTAAAGTCTCTGAGAGAGAGGCAATAAATTGATGGGATTTAAAACAGAGACAGATGCACTGATCTTTCAGAATATATGAGACCGTAATTGTATCGAAAGGAAAGAGGGAGTGTGATGGGTTTGGATACTGCTAGGTGTGTGGGCTGGTGGCAGGAACTTGAGTGGGTTTCCAGCTGATGTATTTCATCATTTCTGCAGGATGGGAATTGAGGTCATCTACCGGGAGGGAAGGAAACAGTGGTAAGTTAGAGGTTTCAAGAGAATTGAGAAGATTTACAACAGCTTTGTGGAGAAGACAGAAAGCTGACTAGGGAAACAAAGTTTGTTGAGCAATTCTTATTTTTTATTTGGGGAAAGCAAGACATAGAGAGGCTATACAAGTTTCTCAATATTTCTCAAACCTAGAGAATAACTGGGCCTTGAAAATTTCTTATTCCATAGCCACAGTTCTTAACACTGCCAATATATTGGCCCAACTCACATGTTATCTATGCTTCTTTTGACACTTTTTACCTACATATTTTGTCATATTTATTCATATAAAGCTTTGCTTCTCTTACTAATTTCCAGGGTTCAGGATCTATCCCCTAATTCATTCTTGTATTCCTGCACACAGAAGAGGCTCAGTGAGTATATGTTGAGCCAGTGAATGGCTGTATAAAGAAAGGATAGATGTCTGAGTCACAGGAAAAAACCCTTTCTCTTTCTTGGGTTCACCTTCCTTATTCATATGCATGATTGGCTCCATTTCTTTTACACATTTCTGGCTTAGACATAGCTGGAGCCTCTTCCTATTATAATTATGGCTTCAAGAGGCATAATTTAAAATCATGTGAAGCAGTGCAGTGTGAAAAAAAAAGGACTGCTATTTTTCAGACTTTTTTTTCTTTTTAAAATTTATTTTATTATTTTATTTTGTTAAGTGTAGATACGGACTGAAAGCTGACACTTGGGAGGTTTCTTTCCCCCCCATATAACTGATATCACAGAGTTTATGTTCTTATCTTTCATTCTCAAGGATATAAACAAACATTGGTTTTGGCCAAAGCCCTGACCTTGTGGGTGACTAAGGCCCCCTGGAGTTAAATTCTAACTAAGATTTTCCTCCTGGGATTCAAATTCTATCATTTTGTGCTATATTTACCAATGATGTTACACTTTATCTTTCTCTTAGCAAATATTTAATTTGTTGGGAGAAAACATGTAATGAATGCATTACTCATAAGTTTCCATATTTTCCAGAGATTTTGGCAAGGGGCTGAGATGGAACTTCAAGACAACTGAAATAAAGCCAAGTGTTAAACGTTAGTGAATTTAAAGGTGGAAGGGATAGGCGAACAGAAATATGCTACCTGACTTCATATGGTCAGTTGATCAGCCACCAGCCCTTCTTTTGCAAAGATGTGCTTAGGTTTTAAATAAAATAATTTAACAGATAAGCATTTAGAAATCAAGAAAATGTATCTTATTGAGGAGCTCAATTCTTTTTCTAATTCCATTCTCTGTTTAATTAATCTTTCAGCTGCCAATGGATAAAACTAAGGATTGACTGAAATTGTGCATCATCTAATTCGCGTGCTGATGTTTAAGCTTCTGAACTGAAGCACCTTTGAGAGGATAAAACACCTTTGGGCACTAATGGTTTTGAGATTACTGAAACACATCACAACACACAGTATTTTTGAGGACTGAAATAGGCTGGTTAAAGAAGAGTTTTTATTATAAGCACCCTTCAAAACTGGTTATTTGTATTGCAAACTGAAATCTGACCATAAAAGCAATACTCTTGATTTCCAAGTTACCTTATAAAAGGGTTTGGGCTAACTTTCTCTAATTCTTAAATCAAAAAAAAAAAATGAATTTTATCCAGATGCTGGGCTTGGAGATTTGTGTTGCATTACAAACAAAACGGGATATTTGTTTTTGGAAAATCTTACTACTGTATATAATTTAAAGTAAAGGTTACATGTGTTTTTTCATTCCTGTCACAGCTTCTAGTTCTTAGCCTCTGAAAGCCACTTTTCTACTTCTGAGTCTCCAGCATTTCTGTGTTTGTCGACAATGCACATGATTAAAATGATATTTTCATATTTCAATGTAGTTGGAGCTCCTTAAAGCAGAGGGTTGTAAGTGCAAAAAAAGATATGCAGTTCCCTAATGGCTTATTACCATCACATTTGCAATTCAGATCAGCTCCAAATTGACTGAAATTTTTAAACACATAGCAGGCAGTTTAAACTAATGATTGTCTGGAGGTTCACATCTGACATGAACTAAGCTTCTGTTCAAAACAAATTGCAAATAATTCCTCCCTTAGAGTCAAAATGTCACTTTAAAAACTCTGTGTTATTGCTAGATTTTTGTCAGTTACATACAAAAAAAATCTGCTTTGTAGTGTGCATTCTACCTTCGAAAGGACTGACACCATTTCCCTATTAAAAAAATAACACAACATGTAACTACATATATGGCTCTCCATCATTTGCACTGAGAATCAATCCCCCTCACCCCCCTTTTCCCCTTCAAAAATCCTAATTGTAAAGTAAAACACCCTTGGGGCAGTAGAAGCCCAAGTTGCTTAGCAACCCTCAGCAGGTAGCTGGGATGCAGCTGCAGCTGTCCTGATTCTTCCCTAAGAACCTTCTTATTACTGTTTGTGTTAATCTTTAACCAGGCTTTTAAACCACAGTTTTACTCTCCATTCTCTTGTTAGATTGCAGGGGCCTACTCAAATGTTGTCCCAGAGGTAATGGTCTTAAGGGTGGCTATTGAATGTTTGGAGAGTGATAAGCACTGAAAGGGATTAGAATGCATGTTCCAACTAACCTTATTTTACATCCTTGGAAAATATCATGAAAATTGTACCCTAATAGGAACAATGTTTGGTGTTGACACACAGCTGTAACCCTGCTTTTGCTCCCAGCTTGTAAATATGATGAGGCCACCTCACTATAATTCTTCCTTTTAAAAGGCCCACATTCTCCAACAAAGACCACTTAAGGAATCCATTTAGAATTTGTAGATAGCCTTAGCCTAATTCTGAAGTCTCTTGGTTTCATTATAGGAGAGCTAGGTATGGATGGGTAGATATAAAGACAGATTTAATAGGGGCTTGAGAGAGTCTCTCTCTTTAAAGAAGTGTTTCTGCCTCTATTGGGAGGTTTCTAACAATCCAAAAACTCTGTGTTTGGATCTGAAGTTGAGCAATTCTTTGAAGATAAAACAGTGTTATGTGTGACAAGAGAGGCACATTTACTTTTAATAGTGTAGGGACTTTTACTTCTCATTTCCTCTGTTGTGAGGTTTGGCTAAATTTCAGAGACTGCTCACAATTATTAACCAATGGGGGTAGGTTCATAAAACATTAAAAAATAAAGCTATCTCTATATTCCTATTACAAAACGCAAGGCAATGTGAAGTGACACAGCTTCCCTGAGGTCTTTTCACTCCCTTCTCTCAGTAAATTAAAAAAAAAAATCATCGCAGATGATTCACTCCCAGGACCTGCATTCTGTGTCATTTAAAAGGAATTCAGATCTTTTCTAATCATAATATGTGGTTATGGACCTGGTGCTATTATGCAATATAATATGTGCTTAATAATACTGATTAACTGGATTGGAAATTGGAGAAAGGTCAGAGCATATGAGGAAATAACATTTTCATATTTTCTGGATCTTATTGAAGTGAATCTATGTAGAAATAGAATCTTCCAATTTTGGATTAAATACAAACACATACACACACACACACACACACACACACACACACACACAGGCTCACACATGACATTAGTCTCCTGATTTCTGAATTTAATTGATGTTCTCTCTTTTTGTTTGAGGCTATTTAAAAAATATTTCTATCTTAAGTAAAAAATAAAAAAAGTATGACTCTCTCCACAATGTTGATAGTGTCTACTATCTATTGGGATGTATGTAAACTAGTTCATTTCCTCCCCTCTGATCCCACTAAACATCAAAAACAAGGAATGCACATTATATTTCTGATGGGGGAAATGAGACATGGAGATTGTTAACCAGTTTTTAAGCTGTCATATTTGGATGCCCTGATTGTCCCAGGATATCAGATAAACCTCCCATTGTAAAGTGGCATTCAGGTTTCCACTGATATTATCTTTGCATTTAATGGACCAGCTAATTTTTCTTTCCAAGAAACCTTAAGGTTTAGAAACAATAAACCTCTGTAATTTTGATGCTTCCTATTTAAATTCCAACCTCTGCCTTTTATCTTTCTTTTTTGCTAAGATAAATTACTTTGTTACCCGAATGATTGTCAATTTAATTCTGAATACAGCTGGTGTTCAGATAATGATTTATTTTTATTATTTTTATTTTTATTTTTTATAAAAATTAATGCAGTATAACTTATATTTAATAGTAGTACATAAGTTTTCCTTTTTCCACCCCAATATCCTCCCCCAGCCTCCCTTACCCCCCAGCATGATAATGATTTTGCTTATGAAAATATCTTTGTGGAATATTTAACACAACTTAAAAAATAAATTCCTTGATGAACCTAGAAGAAAATTCAGGAAGAAGTATCTATCCATAATCATGTTGATAGATTTCATCATATTAAATCAAGTCTTTATTTGCCAGATAATAATTTCTAAAATGTTAGTAGAGGAGAATGCTGCCAGTTTAGAAAAAGGTAATTTAAAACAATGTACTTGTGTCTAGATTATGGGATTGGGTTTAACCTTTGTTGCATCATATAGTGGGAACACAGGCCTCACACCTATAAACAGAAGGAACCATGCTCCTGTCCTCTCCAGTTGGTAATCTGTGTGTACTCATGGCAGGCAGCTCTTTGGACCTCATACTCCTTCTCCATTATGCACAGAATCTGTGGCCTCAACACCATCCGTCCTCATGCCAAAACAGAAGGACAACCCCAGGCTTGATGAGTATACCATGTGGGGTGACTCATTGTGGGCTTCCATTGAGATTCATTATTAGATATGAACATACATTTTCAACATTTCTATTCCTCCCATTTAAAAAAAAAATATATATTTTTTTTATTTAAGAGAGGAAGGAAGGGGGGAGAGAGAGATAGATGAGAGAGAGAGAGAGAGAGAGAGAGAGAGAGAGAGAGAGAGAGAGAGAGAGAGAGAAACATCAATGATAAGAGAGAATCATTGATTGGCTGCCTCCTGCACACTCCTCACTGGGGATTGAGCCCGAAACCAGGACATGAGCCCTGACTGGAAATGGAATCATATCTTGGTTCATTGGTCAATGCTCAACCACTGAGCCATGTCAGCAGAGCTCCTCCTATTTTTTTGACTACTGAATTTAGGTATGAATAAAATACTATATTTTATTTCTCATTACTTCGTGTGTTTTTTTTTGTTTGTTTGTTTCTTTTGTTTTGTTTTTAATCCTCACCTGAGGATATTTTTTCCATTGATTTCTAGAGAGAGTATAAGGGATGGGGGACATAGTGGTGGTGGAGACAAATCAATTGGTTGTCTTCCACACATGCCCCTACAAGGGGCATACAGAATCTCAAGACCCGCTGAATGGTTTTTAAAAGGGTCCCCAATGATTTTATATGAAAAGTAATGTGTGGGAAATGCTGATTTAGTCTATCATTTTGAACAGAGATCTGGCTAAGTTTGCACAATTTCAATGTTTGAAATGCAACCGTAGCAGAATTTTTAGTCTGCAATTTCATGTATATACTTGCAAATGTAATTAAACAAGGTTAATGAAAATATGTAAGGAAAATAAAAGGGCATTCACTAATTTAAAAATCTTTTTCCTCCCAATAATGATAACATTTTAAATTTTGGCCCACTTTGTACCATCTGAGTATAAATAAATTAACGATATTTTAGAAATATAACTGTGTCTTCCTAAGTAGTCTAAATAATAATAAATAAGTTATCAGGTGTTTATTCTGCACTAAGTGCCCTATTAGATAATTTAAGCCTCACAAAATTGTATTGACTTCACTTGACAAATGAAAAAGCTAAGACATGAAAAAATTAAGTACCTTGGTTCTGATCACACATTTTTAAAAATATGAGAAACCCAGCGCTCAGGCCCATGTTCTTTCCATCCTATTGTCTTGCCTTTCCTTCTAAAGAAAGAAGAAACAATAATGAACATTTTCTCCAAGCTAATTATATCTAAACAATGCCCACACAGATTCCAAGCCCCAGGAATGAGGGGTCAGGGAGAATGATTACTTTTCTTTAAAGCCCTCTTTTGTCCTATCTTCTTAGGCAGCAGTCTCATTATACCTTGAGAATGCCTGAGTGAAGCCAGCTTGAGGTGAAGAATCAGGTTCACCCATCTCCTTCCTTTTGCCCTCACAGAATTAGCCTCAGCAGTAACAAAGCCACATGGTAAGAAGCATTGTAAGAAGCATTCTTAGAAAGGACGGTTTTGTCTCGCTTGTATTTGAGATTTGCCCACTGATTGCTAAGAATATGGGCTGATTAGTTAGCCCAAGGGTTTGATGAGTGGACACAAACTGGAAAGAACACTAAATGTGCCATTTCCATGATTTAAACAGAAATTAATACACCTGTAATTTTTAATTTCTCCTTCATTAGAGAAACTTTCTGCTTTTGCTTCTGCTCTTTCCTTCTGCAGAACCTCTTCGACTCAATTACCAACCTATTTTTTTTTATTCAGCCTATATTCTATCAGTCGGTATTCCCAGCTTCTTTTTATCACCATGGTGACACCATGTGCTTATGTCGTTATTAAAAATTTATCTTAAATAGATCTTCTAGGAACTAGTCTTTTAGGCAATGACAGTTTTTCAGTTGCAAATCCACCATAATGTCCAGATACTGGGAATTTGTGTGCAAATATTATTCCACTATTACTATAAAAGGATATAAAGCAAAATCTTTAAAATTAGCTGCTATTTTGGCTAGCTGCTTATACATAAAAAACTACTTTATATGCATTCCATTCTTGCTTTCCAAGAGCAGTTGGCACACAAGTTTTTAAAAGAACTTATATGATCATCTATTATTGTTAAATTTAAAATTTTTAAACTTAATGTTGCCTTTCAAAGACTATATCCTATGAAAATATCAGAAATGTCACAAAGATTTACATAAATATAATTGGCCTTACATTGTTTATAATAGAAAGCTTAAAAACTACATATATGTCCAGCAATGGGGGAAAGATTAAATAATGGTATAGAAATATGACTGAATAATATGCATTTCTTAAGAATGGTATCACAAATAATTTTTTGTGATGGAAAAGGATTATAACGTGTTAATTGAAAAAAAGATACAAAATTTATGTATGATATGATCCTATCTTTATAACTTGGTATATAGTTACCTTAATTAATTGAATATTTTTAGTTATATGCACTTCTATCCTTTTATAAAATTTAAATATGCCAAATATTAAAAGTGGATATACCTGGTTATGACCTTATGGATAATTCATCCTTTTTAAAGCTTTTCTCTGTTTTCTAATTCCTTTAGTGGACAATTAAATGCTTTAAAAGCAGAAATAAAAAAAGTAAATATAAAATTAAACTGATTTAATTCTACCTGGATTGCACTAACATGATTGAAAGGTTCCTGGGATTTTTGCATGTTTTTCTTGTGTTTAAAGTCTATTGTTACAGAAACTACTCTTAACCTGCTACTTCTGTTTTAAAGAGAGTTTCAAAATAATTATTCTAGATGGACAGAGACTATTGTGTTCACCACGGATAATGAAAAATGAGCTACAAGGAGAAAGAAACAAAATCAGGGATATTGTCCCAAGTGTGTATAAATTAAATAGCTAATTTTCCAAAAGGTCAAATCCGGAGTCTGCAGATGGGTTAGACAAAAGAATAGATTGCAGGGATACTTTTCATTATGATTCAACAAAAATGTACTTAAATAAAGCAGAATGAAAGAAGATACTTTTATATAGGTATATGATTCTTGCGTATTTGGGGAGAAAAATACTCAAAGGATGGTGCTGGGATAGTACAAAGCAGGCACAAGATTTGGTCACAAGAAACCCAGGATTCTAGGTTGCACTCTGCCATTACTAGACTTGAGTAAGTCATTTAATCTCTCTTGCCAGTGGTTTCTTCCCTTAGAATAGACACAGTTTGATTAGATGCTATCTAAAATCCCTTACAGTTGAAAGTTTGATTTACTAATATTCTACTGTTTCCTGTTCTCACAGAACAGATCAAATTATGGGCGCTTACATTTCTGAAACTTGGGTCAAAGTCCTGGCTGATCCTCAACAAGCACAACAACAGTCTGGTCATCTGTAGTGACGATAGGTATTGTTTGGTGCTCAGTCAGCTCTGTTATTCTCTCCAGCTAAATGAAGCCAAGCAGTATAAAAAGTAGGGCCAAGCACACAAAACCTTTTTAGATTCCACCAAACAGTGCCTTTTTACTTGGGACATTATTTCCAAACTAGAGGACTGATGCACGAAAATTTGTGCAACAAAAGGCCTTCCTTCCCTCGGCTACCGGCACCGGCCTCCCTCTCATACCTGGGACCAGGGCTTCCCTCCTCCTCCAATTGCAGGCAGGCACCCGGGACCTTGGCTGGCTTCCCTCCAGCCCCAGCTTAGTCAGGAAGGACATTCAGAATTATGTCAGGAAGATGTCTGGTCTAATTAGCATATTACCCTTTTATTATTACAGATGTGAAATATTTCATTTCATGGACATAGACAATATGAAGGCCTAGGGTGGTGGGAGGGGCAGGCTTGAAGAGGTCAATGGGAGGAAAAAGGGGACATATTGTAATGCTTTCAACAATAAAGATTTTTTTTAAAAGATATGTTTCATCTTTTGCAAACTAACAGTGTAAGTTTATGATGAGAACTAGCAAATGGTGATAATAGTATGAACAGGAGTATCTGTCAAATATATCTAATGTGAACTTGCATGTAAGTATAGGTATTTAAAAATCTTAAGTATTGATAAGCATAGATAAATGTATTAGATTTTAAAACATCTTTATTGAACCATATTGATATGAAACAAACTGTGCATATTTTAAGTGTACAATTTACTAACTTTTGATATTTGAAAGTACATTAGGCCTCCCCAGAACCAAATTAACATCCATAACATCATCACTCAAAGTTTTATTGTTTCCCTTTGTAATCCCCTTGCAAATTCATGGTCAAAGTATAAATCAAAGTTTTTTTGAGGGGAGGAAGACTGTGGATAACCCATTATTCCAGCCATTATAAATTCGTCTTTTTCCCCCCTTCCAACTTAGTTAAACATTATATGCCCACATATGTGTGGGATTATTTTTGAAATAACTATTGTTTCCCTGATATATTTATCTCTCTGTCTGCCACTGCCACATTGTCTTGATTGATGTTGTTTTATCACTAGAGGCCCAGTGCACGAAATTCGTGCATAGGGTGGGGGTTGTCTCTCAGCCCAGCCTGCACCCTCTGCAATCTGGGACCTTTTGAGGGATGTCTGACCACCTGTTTAGGTCCGATCCCACCAGAATCAGACCTAAACAGGTGATCAGACATTCCTCTCACAATCCAAGACTGTTGGCTCCCAACTGCTCGCCTGCCTCTGCCTGATTTCTCCTAGCTGCTTCTGCCTGCCAGCCTGATCACCCCCTAACCACTCCCTTGCCAGCCTGATCAATACCTAACTTCTTCCCAGCTGGCCCGATTGCTCCTAACTGCCCTCCTCTGCTGGCCTGGTTACCCCTAACTGCCTTTTCCTGTCAGTCTGGTAACCCCTAACTGTCCTCCCCTGCAGACCTGATTGGCTCCAACTGCCCTTCCCTGCAGGCCTGGGTCCCCACAACTGTCCTCCACTGCATGCCTGTTCCCCCCCAACTATCCTCCACTGTAGGTCTGGTTCCTTTCAACTGCCCTTCCCTGCTGACCTGATCCCCCACCAACTGTTCTCCCCTGCAAGTCTGCTCCCCTGCAACTTCCCTCCCCTGCAGGCCGGGGTCTCCCCCGCAACTGTCTTCCACTGCAGGCCTGGTCCCCTGAACTACCCTTCCCTGCAAACCTGCCCCCCACCAACTGCCCTCCCCTACTGACTTGGTGCCCCCCAACTTCCCTCCCCTGCAGGCCTGGTCACTCCTAACTGCCCACAACTGCCCTCCCCTGTAGGCCATCTTGTTTTGGCCATCTTGTGTCCACCTGGGGGCAGCCATTTTTGACCACATGCAGGCAGCCATCTTAAGTTTTGGAGTGATGGTCAATTTGCATATTATTCTTTATTAGAGAGTATTGGAGTTAGATTGTATTAATGCTCCATATATGGTTTTTATTTTATTTTTCACAAAGTAGTTTTGGATATTTTAAGTCTTTGGAATTTTCATGTGAACTTTTTTTTTTAATTTTAAATCTTTAGCATGTGAATTTTAGAATCAGCTTGTTGATTTTTATGAGAAAGCCTGCTGAGATATTTTTGGAGACTGCATTGAATCTATAAATCAATTTGGGAAGAATTCACATCTCAATGGTATTGCATTTTCTGATTCATGAGTACAGTATATCTCTCCATTTATTTAGGTATTCTTTAATTTCTCTGTGAATTTCTGTATTTTTAGGTATAGGTCTTGCATTTATTTCATCATATTTATACCTAAGTATTTTATATTTTTGATACTTATAAATGGTGTTGATTTTCTCAATTCTAATTTCGAATATTCATTACTCATCTATTAAATACAATTAATTGTTAGTATTACCTTAGATCTTATAACCTTGTTAAGATCAATTTTTAATTCCAGTAGATTTTGTGGGTAGAGAGATGTCATAGAATTTCCTATATAAGATGATCATGCGATTTGTGAATAATGATAGTTTAACTTCTTCCTTTCCAATCTGAATAACTGTTATCTCTTTTTTCTTGTCTTATTACACTGGCTTAAAATTCCAAAAAAGAGGAGTAGATGAGGTAAAAGCATAAACTATTTCCTTGTTCCAAATTTTAGAGGAAATGCACTCAGCAGTTCACCATTAAGTATGGTGTTATCTGTACATTTTTTGTAGTTGTCCATTATCATATTGAAGAAGTTTCCCTCTAGTGCTACTGACCTGATAGTTTTTAAAAATCAGGAATGAATTTGGATTTTGCCAAATGTTTTTCTGTGTCTAGTGTGCGCGCGCGCGCTTGCGTGTGTGTGTGTGTGTGTGTGTGTGTGTGTGTGTGTTAGTCAGCTAATATGGTGAATACATTGATTTTTAGTGTTAAAGCAGACCAATATTCCCAGGATAAATCCCACTTGGTTATGATGCATTATCTTTTAAAAATATATTTTGTTGGATTTGATTTTTTTAAAGTTAAAAAAAAAAACCCTGCATCTCTGTTCAGTTACTTTTCTTATAATGTGAAATTCAAAGTAATATTATTACCTTGGAATGGGTTGGTAAGTAACACATTCTCTTAAAATTTCTAGAAGAATTTATGTATAATTTGTTTTACTTCTTCCTTTAATGTTTAATAGAACCATCTAGACATGGAGTTTTCTTTATGGGAAGATTTTAAAATAAAAATTCAATTTTTTAATAGTTCTAGTGCTATACAGATGATATATTTCCTCTCAAGTGAGCTTTAATAGTTTGTGTCTTCTAAGGAATTTGTCCCTTTCATCTAGTTATCAGATTTATAGGCATGAAGTTTATAATATTCCTTTGCTAACTATTTTAATTATCAGTTTACTGTCTCTCAAAATCCACTCTTCTTTATCTGCTGTGGTAATGGAACTTTAAACATTAGTCCTTTGCCACAAGCATGATAATAAGCTGTGTCAATAGGAGGCTCTGCATGATACTGTGCAGAAGGGACTTTTTGGTTTCTGTTGGGAATCAGTGCTCTATGTATATTTTCACATTTTTTACAGTCAGAGTTTTGAGCAAAGTGCAAGGGCTCCTGTGTTAAAGAATGACGGAATAGAACTGTAAAGACAGAGACAGCTGGAGAGACATGCAACTTTATCTCACTGGGCCATTTGTTTATATTTGTTTATGTCCCAGAGTGGTGATATAGAGCAGAGTGGAGAACATCCCCAGAGAGGATTTGTTTATGTTCTGGGGCAAAGGTCTCTCTCAAGGAGAGGATGGCAGGGATGCCCACAGCCCCATAGAAACTTCAAGTTTCATAATTTTGGAGTTCCTTTTCCTGTGGTGCCAAGCTCATTTTTATGCACAGGATACCTGTGCTCCACCATATCACATCGTGTTTCTTTTGGAATGATTTGCACATCGAAATAGTAATGTGCTGTGGAAAGATGCTCCATTGCCTCACCCCGTGGGAAAACTGAGTCCTGAGGTGTGGACACAAGCTGCTCTTAACTATATATATTTAATTGATTTTAGAGAAGACAGGAGAGGGAGAGAGAGATACAAACATTAATGATGAGAGAGATTCATTGATCGGCTGCCTCCTGCAACCCCCTTTTGGGGATCAAGACTGCAACCAGGCATGTGTCTGGAAAAGGAATTGAACTGTGACCTCCTAGTTCACGAGTTGATGTTCAACCACCGAGCCACACTCACCAGGTGACACAAGCTACACTGTATGTAAAAGGTCTGTTCCTTGAACAATAGAATTTACATGCACACACATATACCATGTGTTTATATACACACACACACACACACACACACACACACACACACACACACACCTGTATATACATATACATTCACACATATACATAAACACAAGTATAACTGTAGCAGGCTAGCTTTTTAGCTTATAGATCTGGTAACATTTTAGAACTCCCATAGATTTGGACTAGTTCCAGTTTGCTGCACTTTTGCCACTTCTTTGCCCGGCTGCATGGCTATCAGCAGTGCACTGCCCAGGAACACATCCAGAGCCCTCAGCTCCTCAGTGAGCTTGCAGCCCAGGTCACTGTGCTCACTGTAGCCCTGCTGGCATGGACGCCAGATGCTCCAGAGCCCTGTTGGTCAACAGGCTCCCGCTCCTCTGCACTATATCTCACCAGCCTTAACCCGTTTGTACCCCACAGGGTTCTTTCCCACAATCCTCCTGACACTGACATTGCACACCCCTGGCTGCATGCTACCCTGCCAGTGAGTGTGCTCCAGACACCTTGCCTCTTTTTGTGCTTTCATTCACCAACGTTGTTTCACTTGCAGCCAGGAGAGGTTTGTAATTTATTTATTTACTTTTCCCTGCTTGTCCAACACCTGTGGACCAGCTGCAGCTTAGGCAATCCAGGAAACTTCTCTGCCTTGTGGTGCCTTAGAAGACCAACTTCTCCAGTATGTCTTTTTTATTTCTTCTTCTTTTTTTCTTCCACACCCCCAGTATGCCTTGATTCAGCCTTGAGGAGGGCATCCCCTTCCAGTTTTGTTTCTCCTTGAGAGCTCACCCTCAAACTTACATTTGTGGAGGGGTTTCTTTACATCTTTATCATTACCTTGCATTACAATTAATTATTTTTATAGTGAATGCAAACTATTTATAAAAGACTCATAATTAGTTGTATCACAGTGTGCATTCATATAGAGCATAGGGATTCATCAGGGCTATAGGGGGAAGAGCTTATTTACATAATTATTTACATAACAAACCCTCTCAATTTATGTGTCATCTGTACCCTTTTTTGACTGATACATTAATTATGAAAACAACTTTTTAATCTACATATAATGAACTGCACATATTTTTAAGTGCACAATTAAATATTTGTTGGACTTATGTATATACCCATAATATAAATCAAGATAATCAATATATTTATTATCTGTAAACATTTCTTTATTCAAATGGTACCTCAGGAATCACATACCAAGTGGAGAAAAGTTGAGCTACGGATATGCATGGTTTGGGTTCACTGAGTTCAGTTTATAGGATCCACAGACACTCTCATATATAGTGAAATCACTGCTGGTCATCCTGGTTTAGGAAGGGCTTCTGAGAATATTTTTACTGCCTACTACTCTCACCAGACTCTTGATAGGAAGGATTGAGCATATGAACATGTCCTATGGTACGAAGCATGGCCTATGGTTAATGGAGGAAAAGTAAATAATAAGTAAAAATAAATAAATAAGTAAGTAAGTAAGTAAGTAAGTAAATAAATAAATAAAGTGATTAGCACGTTCTTTTAACCATATATATATATGGTTATATATATATAACCATATATAGAGAGAGAGAGAGAGAGAGAGAGAGAGAGAGAGAGAGAGAGAGAGAGAGAGATCCAGAAACATAGAGTGTGGGATAAAAAATTGTTCTAAATTCTCTAATCACATGTACAAAAACTTTCTAGAGGTTTTCTAAAGTAATCAATAAAACTTTTACTTAAACTCCTAATAATGCATCAAGAAGTTAAAAGAATAATTTTAAACTGTCAGCAATAAAAAGGAAATAAATTTTGATTAGCCATGAGTGGGAGACTAAATTAGCTATCCACTATCTTTACAAAAGAGACAAAGAAGTTGAAGCCAAAAAAAACAGGCAAAACTTATTGTAGAGCTGAGTATGTAAGGTTACTAATAAAAATGTCTATTTTCCTTAAGTTTATAATGTTTGTGGTCTTTTTTAGCTTTTACATTTTGAAATCTGTTGCAGTTTATTTTTTCATTCCAAATAAATGTTTAATTATGGTTAATTTTGAATCAGCAAATTTGTATTTATTTTTCACAAAGTGGGCCCCTTCCTGAAATGTATAAGCTTTGAGTACCACCCAACCTGAATCTGCTCCTACTTCCAAGCATCCTTTTCCTTGAATATGTCCCACTGAATCCATTGACCATAATATATGATATTGTTTTTCAATCTGACTTTGAGGGATTTTGAAAATACTGATGACAGTGATAGTGATGGCTATGATGATTACTGACTGTTTCTTTTATTTCTACAAAACAAGCTAAATCCATTAACCCCTGGTATAGATTTTTCTGACTATTAAAACTTACTTGATCTTAAACTTTTCTCACTGTACATTGAGAACTTCTGGTCAGCATTTTCCATATATTTCTTTGTGTGGTCAATGTTTGTGAAAACTTTGTTTTAGCAGAGGATAAAGATTTTTCCTAGTTTATACATTTATGGTATTATGCACAATGATATTTAAAACTTTGTACAAATAGCTGATTAATTTGTATTTACATATATGCTTAAATAATTGCTTTTATTATTGTAAGTATAAGAAAATTGAGTACCTATTTCATGTACATAAAAAAGTACATGAAAACCATACAGGGAAATTGAGGACAATGTTAGAATATGATTTGTGTAATCTTCAATAATTTTATTTTCAGGTTTTTATTTTATTTTATTTAAAAGTTAACATTGAAATTGGTAGCCCTAGACATATTTTAGTTTCAAGACTAAGTTTATCAATTCTCTTGTGTAATAAACCTTAAGGATTATTTTGCACAAGCAAAATAATAACTATGCTAATATGCTATATTATTTATTTATGTGGCAAAAGTATTATTTTCTGATATCTATACTTTCCTATTCTTCATGTGTATATTTATAGTTTGAATATATTCCTTTTCTTCTCTCATTATTTTCATTTTTTAAACAGATTGCTCAATTCTAAGACAAACAGCATTTTGAAAATGGGCTAGAAAAAGAGTTAAGAGTCCTACTGGTACTCTCAGTGGTTAGAGCATAGGCCCACACATCAAAGGGTCTCAGGTTTGTTTCTCAGTCAAAGACATGTACCTGGATTGCAAATTCAATCCTGACCCCAGGCCAGGGCACATGCAGGAGGCAACCAATCGATGTGACTCTCACATCAATGTCTCTCTGTCTCTCTGTCTCTCTCTCCCTCTCTCCCTCCTTTCTCTTCTCTCTAAAAAGCAATGGAAAAAAATATCCTGGTGTGAGGATTAAAAAGAAAAAGGGTTGCAGAATGATTTAGAATTAATTCAAGAAAGAACAATCTAATCCTTGCTCACAAAGGACACAGAAGCTGAATAGATGGGGCTGCGGAGCCTGGGGAAGAAATTGTGAATACTTGCTCTTGATTATCATTATCCTCTTCTTGTCTAGGAAGATGATTGTTGTAATTACCAACAAATGTCATGGGCAACTATAATTTACCTTTCTTTCTAATAACTGATAGTTTACCTTTTTCCCCCCAATGACTTTTACCTACTGGTCATGTTGTTCTCCCCACCCCTCCATAATAATCAAATATAGAATAAAATGTATTTGTCTTATCATGTTTTATATCATTACTAGTTTGTGCACTTGTGGGAGAGGGGTCCCTCAGCCTGGCCTGTGCCCTCTTGCAGTCCAGGAACCCTTGGGAGATGTCAGACTGCCGCAAAGGCGGGAGAGGCTCCTGCTGCTCTCTCCAGCCATGAACTGGGATTCTAGCTGAGCTGTGATTCCCTTGTATGAATGCACTGACCACCAGGAGGCAGTTCCTGCATTGAGTGTCTGCCCCCTGATGGTCAGTGTGCATCATAGCAACCGGTCATTCCGCTGTTTGGTCGGATTGCATATTAGCCTTTTATTATATAGGATATACTTACAGCAATATGTGTCTATTAATTTTTAGAAGTTATTAAATTGCCACTCACTCAAATTTTAGATTTTTTTAAAATTAAAGCTTCTAGAAGATCAGAAAATATAGTATAATAAGCACATTGGAGGGGCCCTTAGAGATATTTTAGGACTACCTCTTATTACGTTTATTTTTAAGTGTAGTATAGATGTTATGTACTATGCTGCACAATGCCTTCTAAATACAATTTTAATAGTGTTTAGATTTTATTTGTAGTGTAATGTTTTCAATTGCATTTTAACTTATTATGATAATTCAATAGAATTATATGTAACTGGAATTGAATTTTAAAAATAGAATGCAAAACATACTATTTTATAAAGCATCATAGGATTAATTGTGAAGAGTATTTAAATAGCATGTACCTTTGCTAGGCTTTTACTATGTGATAATGATAGTTGTTTAATTGGCTTTAAATGAAAGTAGCTCAAGTGCTTTTTAAAAGAAAATGTCCCACTATTTTTGGATTTCATGCTATATCTAGAAAAATGAATCTCTTTGTATAAGTTTAAGTAACACAAAATATTATACTTAAAATAGTAATTTCAATGAAAAAAGTCAATCAAAATAAGTAGCCCATAAATATGCAGCAAAGAATAACCAAAATTAAGGAGAGATGTGAATAAGTAGCCCATAAATATGCAGCAAAGAATAACCAAAATTAAGGAGAGATGTTTTCAACTGAGTATAGTTACTGCTCTAACATTTTTGTCTCTTTTACTATCACAATTTTAGAATGGTCAACATCTCATGTGTACTTTTTATCCTATGATCTGAATTTTCTCTTTACGTCTTCATGGAGACAGTGTTCTAGACAGATATTTGAGCATTTTTTAAAACCATATTTGATGGCATTTGCTCAGTGTTACTCATTCTTTATAACATCTCTGTAGATTTTTTATCCTACCCTGCATTTTTAAACACTTGGGTTTTGTGGCATTGATTCTGGTTGTCTTTCTATTGTCTGGACTTCTCCTTATCTCACTAACATTATATCTTAGTTTTCTAAATGTGAATGATCTTTATTGCCCATTTCAAGAACATCTATTCTTGTCTTCCTTCCTTGGGGATCACCTAGATCTCAAATATCATCTTTCTGTGGACAATGTTATTGCAACTAATATTTTTCTATATCTAGACTCTTCTTGAACCTCCTAGAGTTATAGAAAATAAGAAAAAAATAACAAAATTAAGGAATGTTTTTGAGATTATAAAATTGGAACTATGGAAATAATTGGAATTATGAGATTATGTTAGTGAAAAAAACACACACAAGTTTATTTGGCTTTCCATTTTGGTCCCATTTGAAAGCAGATTCTAGTGGAGAAAAGGGCACCCTCATGCACTTTTGATGGGAATGCAGACTGGGGAAGCCACTGTGGAAAATGTTATCTCATTTTATCTAAGAATTATAAATGGAAGTGCCTTATGAAACAGTGATTCCACTTCTTATGTCTGAAGAAACCCGAAACACTTATTTGAAAAAAATTTATGAAGTCCATGTTCATTTACAATAGCCAAGATTTGTAAGCAGCCCGAGTTCCCATCAGTAGATCTGTGGATAAAAAAGCTGTGGTACATTTACACAGTGGCATACTAGGGGACTGTATACAAGAAGGAAATCTTACCTTTTGCAACAGCATGGATGAACCTGAATAGTATTACGCTAAATGAAATAAACCAGCCAGAAAATGACAAATACCATATGACTTCAATTATATGTGGAATCTAGTAAATATGAACTAAAAAAAAAAAGAAACTAACTCATAGATACAGAGAACAGACTAATAGTTGTCAAAGGGGAATGTGGTTGCAGGGGCTGGGTGAAAAGGGTGAAGGGCTTAAAAAAACATAAAAAGTAAAACAACCCAAAAACCTCTTAGACACAGACAACAGCATAGTAATTACCAGAGGGAAAGGAAGTTGGGAGAGGTAGAAGGTAAAGAGGACATAAATGGTGACAGAAGGAGACTTTGCTTGGTGTGATCAACACACAATATCAAAATACAGATAACATATTAGAGAATTGTACACCTAAAACCTTATAATTTTATTAACCACTGTCACCTCAATAAATTCAATATCAATTTAAAAATAAAAGATAAAGAAGATTGTTTTTTTCTTTTTCATGTACGTGTTTATCTTTCATCCTGTATTTAATTTTAGAAATAGTGCTTATGTTGTTGTAGTTTTTGCTGAAGTTCAATAAAATATTTAATATATCTAAGAATTTTTCAAGTAAGTAGTTAAAGTACTAAGCAAAGATACACAGTTTTCCTAGTGATTGGAAAATTCAGTTACTATTTATATCCAAAGTTATATTAATGGTACTGGGGCAAGCTCATTATTTTAACATCACTTGTTGATTTTGCTGTCAGTGTTTACAATAAAATATAGCAATACTTTCATTTATACAGTGCTTTTAAGCTATATATTCAGAGTGCCTGGATCTGACATGACCCTCACAGTGTTCCTTTGTATGTCCGCTCATAACTTCACTTTCTGAGACCTGACTAATACATTTGCACAGGGTTCATTTTTCTTATTACTGGGGTCACAAAGACCAAATTTACTATGAGTTCAAATTATTATAAGGAGTACCCAATGAAGTGCTGATTTTTTAAAACCATATTCTTGGATAAGAATAGGACTTAAAAGAAATAAACAAAAAACAAGGAGAACTTCTGTGTGAAAGACCTAAATTAGAGCACAAATTGTATTTTTGTGTTTGATTGCAAAGTGACTATAAGGCAATGAGATTGATTTTTATATATAACTAAAGGCCCAGTGCATGAAATTTGTGCATTCTGGGAGGATGGGTCTCCCAGTCTGGCCTGTGCCCTCTCATAGTGCAGGAGATCAATTTCCCTAAAGAGATAGACCCCACCTACCCATCCGGGGCTCCTCAATGGATTGCCCTGAAGAGATAGGCCAGAGCCCTGTGTGTCTCGCCTCTGCACAGCGCATGCAGGCAAGCCCCCATTATCCAACAATCATTGGATAATGATTGTTTTACCATAGGTCCATACTTGGATAATTCAATACATTTAAACAACACTGAGTTCAATAAGTAAAACTGCTAATTCCTAACATGCCCTCTGCTACTCTGTCTCTTTACCTGGTGGGCCTTTGGCTTCTTATTGCTGTGTGTGTATGTGTGAGTGTCTGTGTGTGTGAGTGTGTGTGGTGTGTTAATTTAAAGGGCAGTTCCACACAAAACATTTTGTACATATAGGGAAACTGTACTTGAAAGTAAGGAAAATGTTATACCAAATAATATTTGGTGGAACCAAAATCATCTCATGTTTCACATATTTGGCATAAAAACATGTTGAAATAGAAAACTGATGTTACTATAAGCACTTAAAAAAGATTGCCACATTGGAAATTTGAGGATGGAAATTTAAGAAAATTATTTAAACAATTTTATTTAAATTATTTTATTAAGCTTATTTAAATATGCCTGTTCAAACTATTCCTATACCTGTTCAAACTCTGAGTAAACTGAAGCACTGTGAATTACCAAATATTATAAGTCTTATGAAAATATTACCATATACATATTCTAGTTAAAGTTATTCTGCTGTGTTCTAGTGGCTGCCAAAACACATAGTAATATTATGATAAATCTATTGAGGGGAATTTTGGGATATTGCAGTTGAAGAAAATAGTTTTTACATGACAAAGGGATAAAATTAAGATATTAAGAATAAATATTTTCACAAAAGATCCAAATTTTATTAAAAATATTTTTAAAATCCCATAATATACTTATTTAATTTATTTTTGTACTAAAATTTAAATTTCATTTTATTTCAGTTAGTCTTTTCTCTGAGAGCCTTAGATAAAACAACTAAATAACAAACACCCTCTTTTATTCCCCACAATACCAAGCAATATAAGGGAAAATGATTTAATTTTATTTTTAAGAATATTTAGGACTTATACTCTTATCTTCAGTTCTGTTTCAGAGGAATAAAAGCAGAAGTCCACAATGTATTTATTTTCTCTTTTTTTAAAAGCTTAGAGTAATTGGATTATTAGTCATATGATTAAAAATGTATACAAGTTCTTGTTTCTAATAAAGCAGGCTACTCAATTCCATAGTGTACATAAGAGAAAACAGGTAATAGGCAAGTCTATTCTTCTACTACAGAGGTAAAGATGACTTAAAACATACTAGGACAATATATTGTCACTCAATTAAATTAAAAATAATTTAAACTTAAAAACATTTAAAATGATAAGAATACTAAGTGCGTATTATAAGAACCTGCACATTTGCTACAAATAGACCAAAATATCAGTCATGAATTGTCTAAAAATTAACAAAAAATTGCAACCTGTATAATTCCATAATTCACAGAGTTTATATGTTTAAAATAGACCAATTGTTCAAGAACTACAATTATTTTGTACTAGTTCCATAAGAAAAATTCCTTCCAAGGTTTCTCATTATGAGAATAATATAAAGAACAGTGTTCTCTGTGATATTCTAATAGATGAAGAGTTTAGAAGGTCTATTTTTAAAACACTTTATATTAAATATTCACTAATTAATCATTATAATGTGATATACACTGGTATATTAATATGTTCTATGTAAAGTAATATAATTATGATAAATACATTAATTATTAAGCTATCTTTTAGAGTATTAAAACAAAGCAGAGAATAGCAAGGTAACCTTATTTTTTATGGAGTATTCTGTGTAAGTACCATGATCGGGCAATGGTTTTAATATCCATCTAGCCAAGTTATTTGTTGCCACATAGAGGCTCAGGTGTACCACACTGAAATATGTCGTTATTTTGGGCTTGTAACATACAACGGGCTTGTAATGCATGATCTTATGCAGTGGGTTAACTCATTTACTTCTCTAGGTACTTATTTTGTAATCAATTCTCCTCTCTATACAGAAAATGTCCTGCTAAGATTAACCATCCAAAGGTGCCTTTCTGAGGCTTTTTTTTTTTTAAAAAGGCCAAAGCGAACACATGATTGGTTTTCCTGCATGTGCAAGTATCAGACTAAATTTTTTTCAGCCATATACCATCTGCAGATCTGCTGAAGAACTTTGGAAACCTATTGGTCCCTTCTTCTGTACACTGAGTGGCCAGATTATTATGATCTCTGAATATATAATAATCTGGCCACTCAGAGTGTGTGTGTGTGTGTGTGTGTGTGTGTGTGTGTGTGTGTGTCTGTGTGTATTAGAGGCCCAGTGCATAAATTCATGCATAGGTGGGGCCTGGCCCACCTGAGCAGTTGGCCAGCCTGCCTGCTGGTCAAACTCCTGGTCGAGGGTACAATTTGCATATTAGCATTTTATTATATAGGATATACAATGAGTGGCCAGATTATTATGCATTCAGAGTTCATAATAATCTGGCCACTCAGTGTATATCCAAACTTATAACCAGAGGAATTCTTGCCTCCCCTTCAGACACCAATAGGTTTTCTATTGACTGTATATCCTATTGGGCAGTCTCCTCAGTTTTCCCAAGAGAGTGTTATTCATCCCAACACCAAGCTCCAAATTGAGGTAGAGCACAGGACAGCTGCACTCCATGTAGCTGTTAAGGAATACTGCCTTAAGGTCCTGCTGCCCCAATTCTGTGAAAATCTCACTTTCACAAAAGCATGTTTATTCTCTCTCTCTCTCTCTCTCTCTCTCTCTCTCTCTCTCTCTCTCTCTCTCTCTCTCTCTCTCCCCTCCCTCCTTCCCCCCCACCACTGGAAGGGTTGTAGTCTGGATGAGCACTGCATTAATTGACTGCTTATTGCTGTTGGCCCCTCATATAATTGCTTTTATTGAATTGCCTTTATAGTGCAATGGCCCAGCGCACAGTGAGTAATTTTATGAGAAACAGTCTCATGAAACATGTTGATGCATTTAGTGTAAGAATGCTATTGTTTTTTTCATCACCAGCCCCATTCTTATGAGGAGCCATAGAGGAAGATTTCCAGATTTCAGAAGCATTAATGCCTGCTCTGGGCCAAACTTTCCCCATTCTTCCATGCTATGGAATAATGTACCCAATTGGGTCACATTGGAATTCTGTTCTTCCTGACTCTGTCCCTCAAGGCTCTCCTTCCACTGAAGGCCAGAAAATGTAGGATCAATATTTGACCTTCTTTTACAAGGGTCCAGATCCACAGGCATCTTGTGTGTTCACTTGAATCTTGATTTTAACTAATTTGTTCTATTGTAATTTTTCCTTTTTGTCCTTTTAGTGTTAATTGTATCATTTTTAGTATGGATTTTGAAAGCTACCTTTAAATAAATTATGGAAGCAAGAAAGAGAGTTTTCAGAACAGTGAAGCCTTTGAAAGAAACCCGTCCTGATTTCTTTAAGCTGCTTCCATATTCAATCACACCACACTCAAGATTTGCCTGCTGTTCCTGCTACAGGTTTTTCTCTGCTGATAAAATTTTACCACTTTCCCAGGAAACACATGAAACAAGGTGGCTGTTGCTTCTGTTTCTGCACATCACTTATGCTATGCTTTTTAAGCATATGAATTTTAGTATAAAATTTAAATCTTCTGGGAAGTATTAGAGTCTGTGAGCTTAACATTTTTGATGACTCATATTGTCACTCAGTTTCTTGGGTGACTTAGTAAAAGATCTGAATTCTTTTCTGAATTACAAACACTCCTTTAATAAAAAGTGAAATGTTTACATAATTATTTTGATAGGAGGTGACAGTAAAGCAAAAATTCTGAGACGTGCTGGAACTAAGTATTGACAATAAACTCATTTCTTCTTTGTCTGAAAATACTCCTCACTAAAATGGCATAGCAGAGATTTAATATATTCTGTGAATAGTTTTGGCATTTACACTTTTGAAAAACTAAGATAAATAAAGGAAAATCATTTTTGTTAGGTTATCATTCATTCACTCACCCTAAAGTCATTAACTATTCTGTCCATATACTACTTTACATACTGAAGCTACAGCGATGAAAATTTAAAATTTCCGCCCTAGTGGAACTTATATTCTAGTCAGGGAAGGCAGATAATAAACACATATATGAATTAACAAGCAACTAAGAGAGATAATTTCAGATGGCAGTGAAGGCTAAGAAGCAAAAGAAGTAGCTAGGTGTAGTGATGACTTTGGTTAGAGAAATTAGGCCAATGATCTTTAATATGAGCCATAAAACCAAGAGAGGGAACCAGTCATGCAAAGATCTTGGGAAAGAATTCTCTAAACAAAGAACCAGTGCAAAGGATCTCTGATGGGATTAAGTCTGTGTGCTCAGGGTCCAAGAAAAGCCCAGTGTGGTTTGAGTGCAAATATGTCAAAAGAGATAAGCCAGGATGATAAGGGGCAGGCAGAGGGCAGACCACTTGGGGTCTTTAGTTGTGCACGTCTATCTGTTGGAACTTTGAGAAAGCTGCTTAATATGTCTTGGCCTCAGTTTCCCTTCATTAAAATGCTGAAGATGAAAGCTATCTAGTAGTCTTGTTTGTGAAGATGTTGCATGTTAATCAATGTTATGTGCTTACAAGAATGTCTGCACTTAGCAAAAACTACACATGTTATCTGATATTGTTATGTATATTTGCATGGTGCAATTTCCCCCCAGCTAACAATTTATTGCCTTGATAGAATTTTAAAGCTAAAATAAGTCTTGGAAATTATATTCAAGCCTTTCATTTTACAGATGAGGGTTTAGCTAAGAGAGGTCAAATGGCCTACACAAGTTCCCACAACTAATGAGTAAATGTTTGGACTAGGATCTGGTCTCTTGACTCTCAAGCCAAGAGCTTTCTGCTATTAGATAGTGTTGGCCTTTAGTGGCTTAGACTTATTTTCCATAGCATTTGACTTATAGGATTAGAACAGCATTATTGAACCTGAAATTTTTTGTAGAGACTAAGATGGTTACCATATTGGTAGTGAATTTATAAGCTAATGATTTATTTATTATAAACTGAAAGATATGTGGAAGTAATTAGAATGTAAGATTATTCTATTTTAACTAAGCTTAACCACAGATTCAAATATTTCATTAGTAGCTTTAGTAATTACATTTTTAAATAAGATGGTAATAGGAATTTCATTTTATTTTGTAATTTGTTATATAGTTCATTCATTCATTCACTTCTCTAACAACTCCTCTGTTGCCCTATGGCTATTCTAGGTACTGGAAATATAGGGATGGTCAATATGAAGTGCCTGCCCTCATGGGATTTATACTCTAGTCAGGTAAGCAGAATATAAACACATAATTAAAGGAATAAATAAATAAAAAAGGTAATTTCACTCATCAACCAAATATTTTAAAATGGGATAATTAGGCAATCAGTGAGATTATGATAGATAAGATTGTTACCAGTAAAACTGGAAGAGCCAATCACACTTTAAATAATTAACTCATTTAAATAATTTATCTTTCAAGCCACAGTTCCTAGACTCATTAGCTACCATAAACAAATGATTGAGTAACAAATTCAAATGCAATTGTGCACATGTTATTATTGAAGAGTAGTGGTTAATACACAGCAAAGACTTCGTTAAACTTACTATATAGGTCTAAAATTATTTTACCCAAAATATATATTATTGGAGGTTCAGAGTAATCCTACCTAATAAAGAGGGAATATGATAATTGACCCTCATGCTATCACAAAGATGGCAGTGCCCACAGCCAATAAGGAGGAAATATGCTAATTAATTGTCCTGCCCTCAAATATGTTGGTGTCCACAGTCAGAAGATGGTGGCACCATGTCCCTTCAGCTCCTCCAGGGCAGCAGACATGTGGCAAGGTGGGGCCTACCCCCAGGCAGCCCTGGCTGCTCTGCACACCTGCGTCCAGAGTCCCCCAATCCTCTTAGCCCTCCAGCCACCCAGAGCTGCCTGATCCTCAGGTAACCAGGGCTGGCCAAAGCTTGCGCTACTGGCAGTGGCAGCAGCAGAGGTGTGATGAGGCGTTGCCTTCCTCTCATCGCCAGGTCGCCTCCTGACCCTGAGGGCTCCCAGACTGTGAGAGGGGGCAGGCTGGGCTGAGGGACCCTCCTTCCAGTGCATGAATTTTCATGCACCAGGCCTCTAATCTATATAATGAAGAGGTAATATACTAATTGGTCCTAACCGTGTCCCAGTCATGATCAGTCAACAGATTGGGTGCGCACAGGAGCTGGTGGGTGGGGATAGGGGCAGGGACTTCCACCTTCAGCAGAGGTGAACGCAGGCTTGCCAAGTGCTAACATCACACTGCCTCAGAGGTGGAGGCCACTCTTGACAGATGCACATGGAAGCCTGCCACACTACCCAGCCCAGAGGGGGGCATCAGAACAAGCCACAGCAGTCCCTCCCCCAGTGGTAGCATGCACAGACCCCCTTTGCCATTGGGTCTGTGGGGGGGTGGTCAGGACAGGGGCGTGGCCCCATTGAAGAGCTCTCAGCACTCCTGCACTGGGGGTCTGAAGGCACAGAGAGGAAGAGAGAGCAGGTGGGCATTTACGGGGATCAGGCCAGGAGGGGAGTGCAGATAGGTAGTTAGGGGGATCAGACAAGGAGGAAAGACCAGTTAGGGAAATCAGGCTGGCAGGGAGAGCAGTTAGACAGTTAGTGGGATCAAGCCATCAGGGGAGCAGTTAGGGGCATCGGTTAGGCAGGAGAACAGTTAGAGGAACCAGGCAGGAAGGCAGGTGAGCACTTAGGAGCCAGTGGTTCTGGATTTGGAGAGGGATCCCAGATTGGAGAGGGTGCAGGCCAGGCTAAAGGGCCTCCCCCCATGCCATGCATGGGTTTTATGCATCGGGCCTCTAGTTTTAAATATTTACTTGTCTCTTTCTACATTATTGGTTTTTTAAGAAATATGAAAATTGGTTGGTGGGATAATCCTTTGTGTGTTTGCCTCTTTACAAGAAATCTCTTACCTATGAATAGTTTTGTTTCAAAAGTTCATTTGTGAACCATTTTGAACTCGTTTGCCATAGTAGCAGTGCTTAGTCTGGTGGTTAGGTTTAAACGTTGGTTCAAGGCAATTTATTCCCCCAATTTTAAATATCAAAGGTTGTATTTATGGTGTTCTCCTGAATTCTGACCCAATTTAATTTGGAAGGAGTAAATAGAGGACAAGCATTTTTCTCCATCTCTGAGCTCAGAATTAGACCAAGTCCATCCTTCAAAGCTGATGAGACTTTCCTTTTGCACCCTCCTGTCTTCCTTTCTGCACCTCTGCCTCTGCACAGCTCCTCCTCTTTTTAGGCCACCAGGAGTTTATTTTCTGTTTGTTTTTTCCTCCCAATAAAAACAATGTGCCCTTTATCCTATATCCTATCTTAGTGGAATAATACTAAAGTTGATCATTGAATACACAATACAGATATTTTATTTTCAGGATAATAATTCCAAGCAGGCATCCTATACTATAAGAATGGTTTCTTTGAACTTTTGTTCAATTACCTGCTTTTAGCATCCAAAAAATTATTTTCTCAGTATTAAATCCCTTTATATTCTAACAACACCTTCTGCTCAGTCAGAGGAATGGCTGACTGGCCTTAAATGTTCATGAATTGTTCTTGTTTCTCACTTTCAGATTGCATATTTGAGATGGTGGGATTTGAAAATCTATGAGATTTCACTCAAGGCAAGCTTAGTCCTGTAAACAAAGGCTGAAAAATTATAGTAATGTTATCCAGTTAGTTTGAGTTCACTTTGCTTTTAGCATCTTCTTTATTCTCTAAATTGTCTTTGTGTACTTTTCTGTTACTTTAGAGAAATATACTGTGTAAAATCCTAGCCTAAGCAAAAACAAACGGAAGCAGTTAAGTTTGCCCCATACCACTGCAAAGGCAGTCCATAGGTCTGCTGCTTGCCAAAAATAGAGGTACTTTATAGTATGTTCAACTCCATTGCTCATATTTTTTCATTTCCTCTTTCCAGCTGAATAAATGGGGGAAAGAGAAAAAAATTACTGCCATAAAAAGTACATTTTCCCCTCTATGTTCAATTATGGAGGGATATCTATAAATATAGGCATAAAGCCTAGAGAAAAAGAGTTATTTCCAAAATGTTGTCTGATAGTCACTTTAGCTAGCAAATAAAATTTGTTTGGAAATATATTTAAGACATATGAACAAAAATATTGACATATGGTATGTGATATTTGGCTGAGTTCATAGATGACATATGAGCCTGTCTGAATGAGCTTTGCTGGTACAGTAATTGTATAACCTATGAAGAGACTGATTGTCAGAAACACAGACATTCAGGGATCTATGAGAATATAATGGTCATGTAGAAGAATTTACTTGCTGATTAAATCACAGGTATGTAACTAATTCAAACTATAAATAAAATTTATGAGAGTTTAGAAGTTAGTAGCACCCTAGCCGGCTTGGCTTAGTGGATAAAGGATCAGCCTACAGACTGAAGGGTCCCAGGTTTGATTCCAGCCGAGGACACATGCCTGGGTTGTAGGCTCAATCCCCAATAGGGGGCATGCAGGAGGCAGCCAATCAAAGATTCTCTCTCATCAATGATTCTCTCTCATCATTGATTCTCTCTCATCATTGATGTTTCTATCTCGCTCCTTCTCCCTTGCTCTCTGAAATCAATGAAGAAATATATTTTTAAAAAGGTAGTAACTAAACTGTTTTTTAATGATCTTCAAAATATGCTGTTTTCTGGGACCCTGGTCACTATGGCAAAATGTGGCCTTGGTCAATACCTAGAGTTTAATTCTTGTTCTCAGGCTACTTAGGGTATGGCATTCATCTGTTCATTGCCATTTTAACTCTAAACCATATATGTCACATATATTTATAGCATATTTAAAGTTATAAGACTCAGATTTATGTGAGAAATATTTTTAGCAGTGCATGCTCAAACCTGTATATGCTTTAAAAGGAGAGTTTTGAATATATTGCATTTCTTATTATAAGCACATTGGATTAAAATTAGGAAACGTAGTTTCTGTTCCTATTTTTTTTCCATCTAGTTTTATAAGTTTAGATAAGTGACTTATTCTTGGATTTACTTATAGATCTCAAAAATGGGAGGATTGTCTAGTTGAATCTAAGTTTCCTTCCTCTTCTAGTATCCCACTGGGTAATTATCTAGATAAGAAAACCATTTTTTATGTCAAGAATATTAGGTGAAATATATACAAAATTATATAAAAAGTTAAGAGAAACTATCTGAATAACTGATTTTTTTTACAATTATTTTTACCTGATGTTGTGGCAACTGCAGTTATTTCTATATTTATGATTTTGGGTTCAGGAATAAAGATGGTACCCGTCTACTATGGGGAAATTAAGGACTGGTCCCAAAGGGATCATTTTCATGTAGCAACTCTATATCTACCTATAATTTTGTCAGAAGACAAGCTGGTGTACTCAAATGACAAAAATCATGAGAGTTTAATGAGCTGGAGGGGATACTTGGAAGTTGTAGTAGAGTTAAGAGTAACCTAAAAGGTATGGCAAAAATTTGGGGGACAGGCAAGGGTAGGAAGACACCAACAACTTGAGCCTGCAGGAATAAAGAGAAAGAATGGACATTGGAATCTGTAGAAATTTGTAGGTAGTTGTAACTGTAAGATAGTATGTCTGACCAGAGCTCTGGGATTCAGTTAGGAGAACCTGGACACTAATCTCTTTCTCTGCTGGCTTTCCAATCTCTTGCTAGTATCTACCACTGGTGAAACCTGAGTAGAAGCCAGAGGTACACAGTCTCAACAGGTCAGCCTTCAAAGGACCTTAAGTTATTGAAAAAGATCAAGAAAATATTGTGTATATTCCTATTTTATGCTATAGAAATATCTTCTTCATTTTATAAAAAAGCAATGTATGTATTAGCAATAGACTTTTAGAATGATTAACTTTAATCGAAAAAGTCAATTTCTGATTTGACCTAGACTTGACTATCTTTGACCATAATGTTGTAATAATAATTTTTTTTACTTACTTATTTAAATACATTAGAGAGATAGTAGTACAAAAAGAACTAGGAGGGTACCAGAAACAGTTCAAGGTCTGATTTTATACATTGTTGGATTTAGTTTACTGATTTGTACTTATAAGAGTGAGGATTTTTAAATCTAAATTTATGAGATATGGTCTCATACAAAAAAATAGAAAGATCGATAGTGTTTTGCAGCTTTGGCGGTCTTTGGTATTAACGTTGTTTTTGGTACTGGTCTCATCAAATTAGTTGGGAAGGGTTTCCTTCTCTTCTATTTTCTCAGAGATATGTAAAATTGATGTTAATTTCCCCATAATTGTTTTGTTAGAATTATCTAGTGTAACCATCTGGAACTGAAGGTTTTTTTTTCAACAGCTTTTCTTTTCTTTCTTTTTTTTTTTGCTCTTTTTTTAATCTTTATTGTTCAGTTTATCAATTACATTGTTCCCTTTTTTTTCCCTATAGCTGCCCTCCACCTGGTACCCATCCTACCCTCCGCCCTCACCCCCCCACTGTCCTCTCCCATAGTTGCATGATCTTTGTCCAGTCTCTTGCTGCACTTCCCACACCCCCTTTGTCCCCAAGAGTTGTCAGTCCATTCCCTCTCTATGTCCGTGATTCTGTTACATTCACCAGTTTATCCTGTTCATCAGATTATTAATTCACTTGATTTTTAGATTCATTTGTTAAAGATGTGGATTTGTTGGTCACAATTTACACTGTTATCTTTTTCTTCTTCCTCTTTTTGAAGAATATCTTTCAGCATTTCATATAATATTGGTTTGGTGGTGATGAACTCCTTTAGCTTTTTCTTATCTGCGAAGCACTTTATCTGACCTTCAATTATGAATGATAGCTTTGCTGGATAGAGTAATATTGGTTGTAGATTCTTGCTATTCATCACTTTGAATATTTCTTGCCACTACCATCTGGCCTGCATCGTTTCTGTTGAGAAATCTGCCGACAATCGTATGGGTGCTCCCTTATTGGTAACTAACTGTTTTTCTCTTGCTGCTTTTAATATTCTCTCTTTGTCTTTTGCTCTTGGCATTTTAATTATGATGTACCTTGGTGTGGTTCTCTTAGGGTTTCTATATATTAGGGTTCCGTGCGCTTCTTGGACTCCTAAGTCAATTTCTTTCACCAAGTGTGGGAAGTTTTCGGTCACTATTTCTTCAAATAGGTTTTCATTGTCTTGCTCTCTCTCTTTTTCTGGCACCCCTATAATTCGGATGTTGGTATGCTTGAGGTTGTCCCAGAGGCCCCTTACACTATCTTCAATTTTTTGGATTCTTTTTGCTTCTTGATTTTTCAGCTGAGTGTATTTTACCTCTTTGTATTTCAAATCTTTAACTTGGTTCTTGGGGTGCTCTAGAGTACTTTTAGGTCTTTGTATAATATTTTTTATTTCAGTCAGTGTATGCTTAATTTCTGGTTGGTCCTTTTTCATATCCTTGAGAGTCTCATTCATATCCTTGTAGGTTTCTTTCATTTCCTTGTAGGTCTCATTCATTTCCTTGTAAGTCTTGTTAATTTCCTTGCAGGTCTTGTTCAATTCCTGGTAGGTCTTTTTCATTTCCTCATAGGTCTTGTTTATTTCCTTATAGGTCTTGACCTTTTCTAGGAGCCTCTTGAAAAGCCCTATAACCGTGGTTTTTAATTCCATGTCCAGTCAGTTTTTTTTCCTCCATTTCTTTCACATCTGATTTCTTTCCATGTCTCTGCATGGTGGCTGATTCCCTGAGTTGGTCAATTAGCTTTGTGAGGTAGATGTCCTACAAGGGACAGTGGCTCAGCCTCCCCAGTTACCTAAGGTGGATATGGGTTGCACAGTCTTGTTATGTTAAGCTCAGATTAATCGTTGTTAGCACTGGAGGGGTTGACCTCCAGGCCAATTGTCTATGAAGTTCAGCTGTGCTCAGGTTGATGGGTGGAGTCTCTGGGCCAAGCAGACAGCATCAGCTCCACCCTATGCAGCCCCAGGGTCTCTGAGAGAGAGCCACTGCTGAGCTGCACCAACTGCCGGAGAATTCAGCCTCTCCCCAAATGAGTCTGCACACCTAACGTCTCACCCAGGGTCACAAAACAATGCAGTCTGATGGTTTCCCGAATGAAAGAGCAAGTCACGAGTGCTCTCTGTGCAGTCGCACAGCTGCGCTTCAACAGCTTTTCTATTATAACCTAAATACCATTAAAGGTTATAAGTCTAGTAAGATGATCTAATTCTTCGTTGAATTGTGGTAATTTGTGAATTTTGAGGAACTGGTCATTTCTTCTTAATTGTCAGCTTCATTTGTTTAAAATTATTTATAGTATTCTCTTAACTTTTAAAAATATATGATCTGTGATATCCCTATATTATTCTTAATATGGGTGATTTGTGTTTTCTTTTATTTTATTTTGTTAGTCTTGCTAGGAATTTATCAATTTTATATATTTTCCCAAAGAACCATAGATTTTTGTCTTAATAATCATTTTATTGTTTCCTTATTTTTAGTTTTATTGATTTATACCATTACTTATATTATTACCTTCCTTCTGCTTGTGTTGGACTTACTTTATATGTCCTTTTATAGTTTTTTGAGGTATGAAATTTTATAATTTACTTCAGATTTTTTATTTTTTCTAATATAACCCTTTAGTACTATCAATTTCTCTCTCAGTATTGCTTTAGCTACATCTTTCATATCTCAATATATAGTGCTTTCATTTTTTAAACAGATTTCTATGTATTTATTTTTTATTTTTTAAATATATTTTTATTGATTTTTTTACAGAGAAGAAAGGAGAGGGATAGAGAGATAGAAGCATCAATGAAAGAGAGAAACATCAATCAGCTGCCTCCTGCAAACCTCCTAGTGGGGATTTTCCCATAACCTAGTTATATACCCTTGACCAGAATTGAACCTGGGACACTTGAGTTCGCAGGCCAATGCTCCACTGAGCCAAACTGGTTAGGGCTCTATGTATTTTTTAATTACATTGAAATTTTCTCTTTGACCTATAGATCATTTAGAAATGTGTTGTTCAATTTACATAGGTTTAAATTACATAGACTTTGTAATGTATCTTGAAGTGTTTTTATGGTGGCTGCTTAAAAACCCTTGTCAGATAAATACATCTGATTCATTTCAGTGTTGGCATTGGTTGGTTGTCTTTTCTCATTCAAGTTTTCATTTTCTTGGTTCTTTGTATAACAATTATTTTCAGTTGTTGCTTGAACATTTTGTCTTATGTTCAAAGATTCTGGGATCTTATGTAAATCTTGTTTTAGCAGAAAGTCACACTGTTCAGATTTGCATGCAGGTCCTGACTTAGTTTGTGGTTTTTTGTTCCTTCGACAGTTCAATGTTCAAACAGATAAGTATGTATGACTTATCTAATGCTGCTGGTTTCTAACTGTTCTCTGATGGTGCTGCCTGGGGAAGCAAAATGAGTTTCCTCAAACTAAACCTCTGGTGTAGAGGGCAGGCCTGGCCTTTAGGGAAAAAAAATGTTTTATGAGACAAAATATGTGGCATGATTCCCTACCAATGCCCCCAGCTGCCCCAGTCCCTGGCAGAGGAGGACAGTTTTAGGTTCTTGAAGACAAAGAGACATTCCATGCCCTGATGCCTGCTGTTTTCACCCAACCACTCTCACGTTTGCATTGTGGAAGGAGTTTCAGGCTTGGGGAGGCTTCCTTGGCCAGACACTTGTTCTTATGGGACCTTCCTTCCCTGTTGGGAGGTGGTGGGAGGGAAACAGAGAGTGTTTACTGGCTGAGATACTTGTTGTGGTGGGAGTTTCTTACAGGGGGTCACATGGGACAAATAGTCTTCCAGAACCAGACTGCTTGAGTAATGTCTCTTGCACATGCTATGTGACTGGCTTTGAGTTTCTCCTCATTCATCTTCCTTGTGCACTCAGTCCAGCTCACTTGGTGTTCACTCAGGTTCCTTCCAGGAAGGAATGGCACTACCCAGGCTGCCTTCTGATGGTAGGTTGGAAAGCAGTAAATGCTGGACCTGGGTCACCTTCATGGGTAGTGCTGTTTGTTTCTTCTCCAGTCTTCAGGTCCCAAAGTAGTTTATCAAGCATCAGAAGTATCCTTTGTGGCCTCTTGTTATTTCCAGGATGAAGAGAGGGCATAAATAGATCTATATCATCTTGTCTGGATCTGAAGTTCAGATCTGCTTTATGCCTAGGGAAGACACGCTAAAGAAGGAAATTGTAAAGGAAAGACTCCATACCAGGCAGAAGGAGATAGAAGTTGTGGAGCCCTCTTTCTTTGGAAGCCATGGGAAGCAGCGGAAATACAGGAGGACCTTGAATAACATTTCCTTCATTGCCTTAAAAAATTCTTTATTGTTTAAAGCATTACATATGTATCACCCCCCTTGTCCTCTTCCCTGGTTGTCCCCCCCCCCAGCACATGCTCTCATCCCCCTACTGTCTGTGTCCATGGATTATACTTATATGCACCATCATTACCTTTTCATTATAACATTAATGAAGGACATACCTCTTATTTATAGCAATTAGCCTTTGATATAATTGGTTTCATGATATATCATTTTGCCATAGTTCCAAGAACCTATCCATGACAGTGAAGACTGAAGTGTACTGTACAATAAACACATCTATCTCCGATTGAGTACATTTTTGTTTACATCCAATTTTAAGTCATTTGTATTTCTTCATTAATTCTCTATATAAAAGGATGTATACAGTATATATATAGTCTTAACCATCTACATTTTATTTATTCTTTACTCTGCCTCCGGCATGCCTTGAGATTTAAACCCTAGAAGAAATAAAATCTACTGTAAAATTTTGATTAGTATTTTGAAGTAGATGAATTGATGGTATAAAATGGTGAATGGTGATTATTTAATTGAGATTACAAAATTTTATGTATGCCTATAAAGAGAGCTATTCACATATAATTTTATATCCATGTCCCCTTGTGGCATTCTCAGAGCTTTGACTTAAATTATATGTAAAATAAATTATTTTATGATAGTAACAACTGTGTAATAATTATATGTATGGGTATAGAATCCATTAGCCCATTGGCCTTAAATATGAGTGTCCTCATCCCTTTGGAAAGAAAATATCAGCATTACTATTTCTATTTATTTTATAACATTGTCCTTGAACTTATATTTTTAATGACACAATATATTAAAGTAGTAATAAATGCATAACATTTTAAAATTATGTAATTTGAGGCACTGATGGGCTTCTGTAAAGTCAAAATAATTTGGAGATTAGCAATCAGGACAGAGAATATTGTCACAATTTGCTGCATAAAAAGTTACTTAAGATGGGGAGTTTAACCCAAAATAATTTAGAAAATCTTCACTATAACCGAAGAGGTGCAAAATGTTCAGAATACTTAAGTTTGCATGCGTTTGAAGAATATACATCTGTCTTAGAGCCTCAGAGAAAGAAACCTTTTGAAGTTGTGCACAAGAGAAAGAAATCTGGCTGGACAAGACAAAATTTGAACCTGGATTGCAAGGAGCACATGTTTGTATGATTTACCAGAGGAGGTCAGAGGGTACTACTCTGATTTAAAAATCCCTCCCATTTTGCCACCTTTTCACCATAAGCTCCTTATTCTGCTTCACTATTACCTACATACTATAAGTATCCCTGCTTTCTGAAAGCTTGAGTTAACAGTCACTTGGCTTTTAGGAAAGTCCAGCATTAGCATCTGTTTGTTCTAAAAAGGAAATCCAAAGAGAACTTTTGCTTTTAGGGAAAAAGGTGAAAAGCAAAAATAAGATTTGATATTTGCTTTGCACTAGCAGTTAACAGAGGCAGTATTCACATCCCGAGCAATGAGAGTGGCCTGCCAAGCTCCTTCCTTGGGAGCTACACGTGGCCTCTCAGCATAAGCTGCCATAGCTTTGACCCGTGTCTCTGAGCATCTGTGCTTTATCTCGATTTGTTCTGTGCATTTGTTAGCAAGATGTTTTCTACGGTACCAGAAAAGCCCAAGAAAGCTCTTAAGGGTGTCACACTTAGCATAAAACTAGACATAAATAAGTGTTTTGATAATGGTGAATGAAATAAATACATTGTGCATGCATTATATTTTGGGCCAGGTATGCTCAAAACATTTTCATATAAAGCAGCAGTAATCGCATCTTCACTTTATGCCACTTTGGCTTATGAAAGGTATCATAGGAACACTCTACTTTCAGATGGCAGGGAAACCTGTATGCAATGTACTTGTACTCAGTGTTTATTGTGGGTTGTCTGTCTTCCCCCAGCTACAGAATGAAGTTTCATGAGGGCAAGAGTTTGCCTGCTTTGCTTATTGTGAATCAGGCACGACAACCAGGCCATGGTGCTTGGGTGAAGAGCAAGTTAACTAAATATTTGTTTAATAAACAATAGCAGAGTACTGAACAAACCTACAAGTTTTAGGACTTCTTTTTAATTGGCTATTATAGCCAAAGTCTTCTGCAATTAATGTCACTAGGTTAGGTCACTCCTCTGTCCTCTTTCTCAGTATAAACATAAACTGCAGTTGGAGAGGTTTTAGACCCAATATGCTGGCAAGAATGTACCTTTGAAAAAAAACTAAAAAGCATTACTTGTGTTGCTTTCTTTATCCAAAAAATATATTCCTTAAAAATGTTTAAAATTTATTTTTCAATTTTTATTATTTGTTTTATTGATGTGTAATTGACATATATATATTAATTTCAGGTGTATAGCTTAATGATTTGATGTTTGTATATATTGCCAAATAATCACCACAATATGTCTAGTTAACATTTGTCACCATACATAGCTATAATTTTTTTCTTTTAATGAGAACTTTTAAGATCTATCTCTTAGCACCCTTCAAATATGCAATATGTACATTCTTTTTCTTTTTTTACTTTATGCACTTAAGTGGGTTCTGAGTCTTAGAGTAAAAGAATCCTGTTTAAAGATTTTAGTTGAATAAGAATTCTCAGGGCCAATCCCAGAGCGCCTTCATTGTAGAAGCCACCCCAGGTTAGGCTCACAAAGCTTCTATCATGCTGTTATGGAGTGCAAGCATGGCCCTGCTTTAAAACATGCTATCTTTTCCACTTGTGCATGCATTGCTTTTTAAGTGTCTTTTGTTGCTTCATTTGTCTTTTCTATATTTACCATCCAAATAGATTATAATTGTTGCCACAGATTTCTAAGTAGCAGAGTCCTATATGATTGCTGACTGGGCATTTGGGAAAATGCTTCTGAGAAATAGTCACTCCACTATTTTTATTTTTAGGGAATTAGAAAGCTTTTCTTTCAAGAGTCCTTCAATATGAATATTATCTTAGGAGACAACACTTTTAATTCTTTATTGGATTAGTGATTATCTGACCACCTGCTGAGAATAAGAAGACAATGAAAAAACAGTAAACGGTGGGATTTAAGATAAAGGAATGGGAAACTCTTAAGAGAAAGTGCATCTCTGCGTCTTTCTAAATTAAATTTTTTGGTGATATTTGGTGCTAAGTTAATGAAATATAAGAAAATAAAGTCCGAATGCATTTGGACAAAATTTTAATTTATCTTTCTCTCTCTCTCTCTCTCTCTCTCTCTCTCTCTCTCTCTCTCTCTCTCTCCCTTCTTTTCTCTCTCTCTCTTACTTTACCATCACTTATTTATTCATCTAGCCCAGTTAGTGTTCTTGGATGTATTTTTGACTCATATCTGCTTCATTCCCTCTATATATTAGAATTCTACTGCTGTTCTTAGATCTCTCACATCTTTTGCTTCTTTCTTCTTTCCTACAGGCAGAACAGTTTTTAAATTTTCTTTTAGAGTGTTATAGAAATATTTTCATTTATTTCTTTCTGGACCAGTTCTTTTTCTCTACTAGTCCCACATATCCACAATCCTCCAAACCAGATTCATGTTCTATTTTCTAGTTCTGGAGATATTTCTCTCTTGCCCTAAAATTTCTTGGTTTCCTCTTGCCTTCTAGAATAAGTATAAACTTTTAATTGGCATAAATGATCCTCCACAATCCATTAACACTTCTTAAAAGGTGTTTCCCCATGATTACCCTAAGGTAATGTATACCGCATATCATGGGAGCACAATCATAAGAGAGATTATATATTAAAACAATGAACATATCTTGTATTTTGGTTAAAGTTGATTGTTTAATAATCCTATATAATAAAGATGTAGTATGCAAATGGTCATTACACTGTGAAGTGTAATGACCAACCATAACAACTGGATCACAGACCAGCAGGATGGTGGTGGAATGCTACAGAAGGGGGCAGGGCAACAAACTATGAAGGGGGGTGGGGCAGAGGGAGCTACCAGAGGGGGCAGGAAAGCAAGCTATGAGGGAGGGAGAAGAGAGGGAGGCAGGGGGAGCTACAGGAAGGTGGGGCAGTGGGCAGAGAGCTACTGGAGGGCAGCAACGAGCTACTGGCGAGCTACTGGCACATGGATTCTTGCACAGGGCTACTAGTTCCTTAAAATACTATATCTCAGTTCCTTTTGTTCAGGATGTAGGAGATTCTTATTTCATAAAATGATTCTAAGTGAATTGACAGATATGCTGTTTACCTATTTTTGCCTATCAATATCCCACCAACCCTTAAAATTCCATCACAATGTGTCACTCCAAAAAACTTCCTTGTTCTTATGTCCAGATGTCTCCTACTCTAGCACTGTTTAGCATTGCGCTTTATACTATCTTTTCTCTACCTTAGTATAGTAATTTCCATGTCTATGTAACACTCTCTTTCTCTACAACTTGAGAACAAACTTCTGTAAGATAATTTTCTTGCCTCTCAGTCCTTGTAGAACCTATGACACCTGATTTAGTGATCTATGCAATTAGATTTTTTACAGAGAGGAAGGGAGAGAGAGAGTTAGAAACATCGATGGGAGAGAAACATTGATCAGCTGCCTCTTGTACACCTCTTACTGGGATGTGCCCGCAACCAAGGTAAATGCCCTTGACCAGAATCAAACCTGGAACCCTTGAGTCTGCAGGCTGATGTTCTATCCACTGAGCCAAACGAGTAAGGGCTGCAAATCAATTATTAAGGCAAGGAATATTCCCTAATATACAAGGACATTTTGGAAAGGGATGAAAGAAGAGGAAAAAGAGGTAAAAGGAAAATATAAGATATTTGCTCTTAGGATATAAAAATTTACCTCTTCACCAAATAGAGCATTCCAATATAGCTCATCCTTCACAAACTGTGTCTTCTACTCACTTTTTCCTCTTCATGCATTTCCTTTCCTTTATGTTACTCTTCCTTTTTTTCCCACTTTATTCCCCTTTCTATGTACTTTTTATTTCATCTCTGTCAGAATGTTGGGTGGGATATTTCTTATTGTCTATTGTCTAGGAAATCCTGCTGAAATCCCAAAAAGCTGCTGCAAAGCAGCCTGGCAATGCTATTGCTTTCTAAGGAGAGCGAGCAAGAAATGGGCCATAATCCTAGGTTGTCTAGAGGCTGTTGAACAAGCTGAGCTGCCCTAATCTAGTCACCCCTCTGGAGTCTTATCAGTAGAAGATTAAGTGTATGAGGAAGATGCTGTAATTCAGTGTCTGGGTAGTGAATATTTGTAAAGCCAACTCTCTAAGATACTTATTATCAAAGACAATTACTCATTGGATCTCAAAGAAAGAGAGAATGGCATTTATTTCCTCAGGATAATATCTGCTTATGAAACCCGTTTTCTGACCCATTCTGTGTAGATGCCAAGAGATAGAGAAGAGAATTGTGAAGAGAACCCAGGGAAGGAGAGGGCCAAAAGCAATCCAGTATTCTCGGCACTCAGTTGTTCAGAGTGATTCCGAGGCCTGAGTTTCCTGTGAAAAGATTTGTAGATAGGTGATCTTGAGCCAGAATTCTACAGTGGGGTGCTTGTGGGACCATAGAACAACAGAAGAGGCTGTGGAGAATCCTCCAAATGTCAGAGCTGTGGGGTGGATAGAAGAATTGAGCCAGAGCACTTACCCTGATAAACTATAGAGTGGGGTATCCCCATTTGTAAATGTCTTGGAAAATCATGAGAGAGACACTTGCCACTCAGAGAGAATTTAAGATTAGTCCCTGCCAGCAATGCGAAGATTATAAAAGCACCACATGAGATCATGATGTCAAAACTTTTTCATTTTTCCTCATCCTCCATCCCATCCAGCATAGCCAGAGGAAAGGAGATCCAGAAGAGGGAGTGAGAAGAAAGCTTTCAGAAATAGACCACATCTACTTGAGCCATAATAAGGAGGCCATAATAAGGGAGAGAAAACCATTAAAGAGGTTATGTATGAGATGGAGTTGAAACTTGTCTGAATGGGACTTGTTAGACCCAGAGTTATTAAAACATATGAAATGTGGCAAAGATTGTACTAAGCAGATGGGAACTCAGTAGAGCATGGTTGAAGGATAAGGCCATTTCATGTTTGTATCTGCCATGGTCTGAATGTTTGTTACTCCACAATTCTTATGTTGTTGCCCTAATCTCCAAAGGCGATGGTACTAGTGAGTGAGGCTTTTGGGATTTAAGATATGAAGTTTGGCCCTTGTGAATGGAATTAGTGCTCTTATATAAGAGACCCACAAAGCTCACTAGCCTTTTATGTCATGTGAGGATACAATGAGAAGTCTGGGACCCAGATGAGGGTCCTCACCCCACTATGGTGGCACCCCGACCTTGTTCTCCAACCTCCAGCACTGTGAGAACTAGAGTTCTGTGTTTATAAGTGACCCAGTCTGTAGTGTTAGCCTGAACAAACTAAGACAGCATTCTGATAATTTGAGACTGCTTAGTAAACCTCATGCTATCTGGGTGCATTACAATTTCATAGTATTTAAATTGTCCGTCATAATACTGTGAAAGTCAGCTGATAGAACATGGCTGCCTTTTAGAAAGAATCCTGAGAATTCAATCTTCTTGTTAGCATGACCAGCATGATTAATAATTATCAAATTCTTTGATTCTAATAACTCGACTCATAATGATTTACTGTGATTCTAAAGTAAGCTGTTAATTGTCTTATTTGTAATGCTAGCTTCTGCTATTTGTGACAAATTTTAATAGGAACTTCTCAATGATAGTGATTAATTTTCTTTTGATTTTCTATTAAGTGAAGATAAGAAACTTTGACAAATTGCTCTTGTAGATTTTGACATCTCTAAGAAGTTGGCTTTTATTTTTTAAGATAAGATCCATTACACCAAGCATACATTAAAAAGCTATAAAACTAAAAGAAACTTGCTATGGGGTGGATCATTAAGAACCATTCCAGAAATAGATGGAATGGATGTGAGCTTAGCAGTTGCTATCGTAGATGATTTGGCACTTCACGAGCTTGAGATAGTTGTCAATCTTATGCGAATCCCTGCGTAGGCAATGGAGCAGGTTATAAAAAGCAAAAAAGCGAGAGTCTTCATCGGCCACCTGCAGAGATGGAAGCCCCAACCAGGTAGGGTAGGCCTCATTTCTTATGACTCCATTTTGAACCTAATAACAAAAAAGGTAGTGACATTATTAGTGTTATTTGCTTATCTTTGCTCTTTCTAATTTTTGAATTAAGATTTGTGGAAGAGATATGCTTGTAAAACTCTCTAGGCAGAGGCATGGATTATTGAGCCAGCATATCAGAAATCTATTTATAGTGTAAAAACTAGAAGCAGAACTCAAGTGTGAGTTTTCTCATAATGTATGTGATTGTAGATGAAGTATGCCTGTGCTAGATGGAGAACCAGAAAGTTGCTATTTGAACATAGACATGAATGAGACAAAGGGACAATGAGGAGCTGGTCTCCAGTCTCTCACTAGAGGAACTTCTTCATTTTCTGACTTTGTCTCTGATGTGCACTGTGGATTTTATTTCTTCTGAGAGGTCAAAATGTGACAGGTCATATTAATCTTTTTCCTACTTTGAACACCTTATATTCTCCATATAGTATGTGTACCAGAGAAGGATATGATGAGGACTGTACTTGACGTTTTAAAGCTAAAACTAAGATGAGTTGCTGAAGGAGTCAGAGAGACCTTTGCAATGTGCTAGGACAGATAACCCCCAAGTTTTTAGGAAGAATAGATGCTTTCTTTTGAGGTCTATTGAGTGGAAGATCCTGGGAGACATGACTATGAGAAAGGAGGTGTTGGCAGCAACCAATCAGTAGTGAGGGTGGGTGATGGGTGGGGGCACAAATGTGATAACAAAAGGCCACTGAACAACATGAAGGAAGAGCAAATGCCACTCCGTGCTCTTCAGCCACTGTGTGCTGGGAGTTCCCGGGGACTTGAGAGACCTAGTATCCGCTTGTTAACTAGGGCTGAAAGCTAGTTTGGAGAGCTAGGAGATACAACTGTGGGGTGATTGTAGATTCTGATTGCTAAATAACTTTCTCTGTACAGTCAGAATATTTTTAAAACCTGGGATTCCTACTGGAATCTCAAGTGCGTGTGTGTGTACTGTCATGCTGTTTTTTTTGTTTTGTTTTGGTGTTTGACCTCTGTGACAAAATATACTATGCCAGGGACAATTATATGAAGAAGAATAAATAAATATTTATTGTTTTTTTTAAAAAAACAAAACTAAAATTGAAGTATTATGTAACAGATTGGTGACCTCAGAAAGCGGGCCCACAGTGAAGAAAATCATTTGAAAATCTATGTGATTACTACTTATGTCCCAAGGGTAAAATGTACTTTGTATTTGACATATTCTTCTCCTATAAAAATGACCAAATGATACATGCTAACAAGTACTTTGTATACAATAAGAAAAATATAAAATTTCTCCTGTTATTTCTATGATCATATATTTTCCTTTAGATGATGAGAACTTCAGAAGGCTGTTTAGATATTACCTCACTTGTATAAATCTCCATTTAGATATTAGGTATATTGCAAATATTACCACAATCTAAATATGACAGATTATTTGGAGAGATCAAATGCAATGTGTCAATTTCATTTTTGAAGCCCTCCAATGAGATTTGGAATATGTAACTCTATAAATTAGAAACTAAAGAACATTTTAGAAAAGATATACCCTTTCTTTTGCAATCCACTGAAATTATAGTAGTTGTTGAGCAGCATCAATGCCATTGTCTCATCTTTTCTATCTCCTTCTTCCCAAACAAGTATGTCTACCAGAGTGGGTGGGGAGTGGGGAAAAAGGGAGATAAACACCATCTAATCTGATTTTTATTTTCTCTTTTCTCCGTTCTCTCTCATGTTTTGGTGTGGGGAGAAAAGAGGAAGAATATGAGCAGAATGACAATAATAGGTATCCTAGAATACATTCTCTTGCAGGTTATATCCTCCAGTTTCTTTTTATTGAAATTATTTAACTGCCTGTCCCCAAGATGGGCCAAGGCTTGGATGGATTTGTGTGCAGTGTAGGGAAGTCTGCACCTGTCAAATATGACAGTGGAATGCTAAGATTCACTTATAGTAGACTCTATCACTATGAATTACTATTGCTTTGTTTAATAGCAGTGTAGAATATAAAATGCCTAAATTTTGTTCTTCCAAAGTAAGGTATTTCAAAATGGATTCCTCTGCACAGGGTTCACTTCTTTCTTTAATGAGAAAAACAAAGAAGTATCAGAAAGCCACTCACCTCATTGATTATCCTCTCCATGCCCTCCACAAGTTGTTTGTTACGTTCCTCGATCTCTATGGCTTTTGCTAGGATGACATCTGGGGCTTCTTGCGTACCAAGGGTTTCTTGCATACCAAGGGTTCCTTGGGTACCAGGGGTTTCTTGCATACCACGCACTTCTGTGACTAGATGATACAGAGGCTCATTCCAGGAGCGCAGCACTCTAAGGACCAGGTTCAGAAGGTCTTCATACTAAACAATCATTAAAATAATTGCATTAAAATAAACGTAGTACAATGAGTCACATGTGATTTTTGCTCGGAGAGGCTGACTTAAATATATCTTTGTTATTCCTGCATGTATGTCGTTTGTAGGAAGGTACAAGTTGTAAAAATAGAAAATTTAAGCTATTGGTTTATACTTTGATAAATTGTTAAAAATCTGGCTTAAGTAACTTCTTCTTTTAATGATAGTTCTAATTTATGACATGAAGACTTTTGTTTTTCTTCGGAAATTCTACCATTTGCCCACACAGAGAATTCTTTTTTATTTGACTGCTTTGCTTTTCCTTGGGGAAAAAACAATTTTGTTGAAATTCCATAAGTGCAGTTCCTGAATCAGGAAACATAGAGTTCTCCGGTGTCAATGACAAAGAGCTCAAATATTTTCATTTAAAGATTCATTCTTATCAATGAGTCAAATTATTCATTAAATCATTGTTTTATGACTTGTAGTTTTATTTTATGGGCTCTTTATGAAGAAAATACAGTATACAGAAACATGTGCTCCTTAGCCCATACCAACTCCTGCCCCCATGCTGCTCTCGAAGCACTGTATTTACTGACATATTCCGGTGAATAAAGTGGCACAATGTTATCTATCATCAATAACAGCATTATAGGAATCTACAATGGACTTATTGTAGCATAATAATAAAAAGAGTTTTGAATTGGATGAAGCCCAGATTCACTGTTTACGACCCATGTAACTGGTGTAAATTCCATCAACTCTCCAAGTCATGGTTTCCTTATATCAGTGTGTATAATAATAGTACCTTGTGTGAGAGGATTTTATATGAGGATTAAAAATAGTAATGCACATAAAGTGCTTTGTAAGGTGTCTGCTAATATAATAGCTATCAATAAATTCAACTCTTCTTCTTCCTCCTCATTTGCACCTTCTTCCTTTATTTTTATAATTATTATCATTATCATCATTATAATTATTTATTAATAAGCTTAGCAGACAGAAAGAATGTTGGAACCATTAACAAAGTTGTAAGGAAAGAACACATAGAATTTGTGGGACTATCTATGTGAAGATGTTTCTTTTAAATCATGTTAATTGTGGTTATGACAGGAAATCAGAAGGGATCCTATCTAATAAAAGAATGATATGCAAATTTGACCATACCTTCGCTATACCCACCAGCCACAACCACCAGCCACGCCCACCAGCCAATCAGATCAGGAGCAGACTATGCAAATAAACCCCAACCAAGATGGCTGCCACCACTGAGAGCAGGAAGAAGGCTTGGGTTTCCCCGGCAACAGAGGAAGCCAAGCTTTCTGCTTGCCATTGCTGGCCTAGGCCTGCACTCAATGCTACAAAGTTTCAATTATAAAAGATACAGAAATAGTGGCAGCCACTGAGCTGGAGAGAACAGAAGCTTGGGTTTCCCTGGCAATGGAGGAAGCCAAGCTTTCTGTCTGCCATTGTTGGCCTAGGCCTCCACTCTAGGCTACAAAGTTTAAAACAGAAATGGCTGCCGCCATGGAGTGAGCAGAAGTCTTGGCTCTGCTCCAGGCTACAAAGTTTCAATCGTAGACATAAATTAATCCCATATCCCAGGTCCTCTGCTTGGGTCGCTGGAGGGCATGGTTGGCCTGCAAACTTCCACAGGACCCTTGCCCAGGCCACCCCACACCCCAAGGTAACTCCCACCCTGATCTGGGACACCCTTCAGGGCAAACCAGCTGGCCCCCTCTCATGCACTACGCCTCTATCCTATCTAATAAAAGAGCAATTTGCAGATTGACCATCACTCCAACACACAAGAGGGCTGTCCCCATGTGGTCAAAGATCCTGCCCCCATGTGGACACATGATGGCCAGCAGGGGAGGGCAGTGGGAGGGACCAGGCCTGCAAGGGAGGACAGTTGAGGGTGATCAAGCCTGAAGGGGAGGGCAGTTAGGGGTGACCAGACCAGCAGAGGAGGAAAGTTGGGGGCAAACAGGCTGGCAGGGGAACAGTTAGACATCAATTAGGCTGGCAGGGTAGTGGTTAGCGTATGATCAGGCTGGCAGGCAGAAGCAGTTAGGGGCAATCTGGTAGGCAGGCAGGTGAGCAGTTTGGAGCCAGCAGTCCTGGATTGTGAGAAGGATGTCCGACTGCCCGTTTAGGCCCGATCTTATCGGGATCGGGCCTAAACAGGCAGTCAGACATACCTCTCGGTGTCCCAGATTGGAGATGGTGTAGGCTGGGCTAAGGGACATCCCTTGCCCCAGTGCACAAATTTTGTGCACCGGGCCTCTAGTATGATAATAATAGTAAATTGAAACTGTGATAAATGACTGGAGCTTGATATGCAGACATTGTTGTCATCAGATCAGAGGCCATAATCATGAGAAGCAAAACAATATTTTACAAGGTCTGCTTTCACTGAGACTTATTATTAAGAAGTAAGAGTTGGCAGAGGAGTGAGTGAAGAATGAAGAAAGGAAGAAAGAAGTAGGTGTCAGAGAAGTAGGAGGTTCAGAAGGAGAGCCTTGAAAGTCCAGAAGAGATGGCTAAGATGGTGCAGTGGTTAGAATGTGAAATGCTATCCTTGTAGGAGCCCCTTTCATAGATAAAACTGATTGGTGTTTCTTACATATCCATGGTTTTTTTGTTTGTTTGTTTGTTTTTTTCAAATCTTATGTTTTACACATGGAAGTCCAAATTTGCTAATGCTTTCACATAGTATAATATATGCAGTCCTGGGTTTAAGCTTTGGTTACCATCATGTCTGCATAGCCATTTTATAGATCTGTTATCATTTATTTATTTATTTTTAAAGGTATTTTTATTGTTCTTTTAGAAAGAGAGGAAGGTAAAGGGAGAAAGAGATAGAAATATTGCTGAGAGAGAACATCAATTGGCTGCCTTCTGCATGCCCCTCACCAGGCCTCAAGCCTATAACCCAGGCATGTGCCCTGACCAGGAATTGAAAGCCATCTCTTGGTGCACATTTGACCATTTAGCAACACAGGCTAGACCATTATTTATTTTGCTGCTTCAATATTTAGTCAGCATTAGATTTTACTGACAATTTAGTATATAATGTCATTTTTCTTTGATTGCTTACTCTTCTTCCTCCTTGCCCAGCAAGTGCAGTTACCATTGCTTAATCCAATGCCTCTGATAATCTACAGCATGGAAATATCAGTGTACTGCCTCCATTGTTTTGGTGAGAATCCTGGATAAAAGACTTACATGGATCTTTTGGGCTTGCTCCTTGTCTTCTGGGGTAGGGATTAAAGAGGTGTGGCAGCCGTTGATGGCCTTGGTAATGAACCCCCTGCCCTGGGCATACCGTTTATCCTGAAAGTGATAGAGCAAATTCAATGAGGGTTGTTTGGATATTAAATCAATAAACCCAATTCCAAAATGTTGACACCTTTGATAGTTTTATTATTGTTTAAAAATTATAGCCACATAAAAATTAAAACGAAAGAAATAAGAAAGTTGTCCTTTTCCCTACCCTTTCCATTATCTCTATTATAAACAGTTCTTTTTCATCAAACTTTTCTAAATTCCAAATCCTTGTTTTTGGCCATTTCCTTAATTTTTTCTTTCTATACATTACTATATGTGTGTACTAAAAATATAAAGAATATGAAATATTAAATGTTTATTAAGTATCATCTTTCTTTAGTATTTGAACCAAATGTGATAGTGCATATAAGCCTATATTTAGCCATTTTAATCTCTTGATTATGTAGCACCAAATGGATACATACCCTTAATAGGTATTGTGAAATTGAAACTTTTCTTTGACTAATCTCTAAATCTATACAACTATATACCATCTTCATCACAGATGCAGAATACAATTTGTTGATCATGATGAAGTATAAATCAGAAAATATTAAGCAATGGGCTGAGAATAAGAACAGAAAAATCTATGCTAACACATTGGCAGAGAAAAACCAATCATTAGCAAACATAGTAGAAATTCAAAGAGATTACTAGAAATATTTGGAAGACAAAAGATAGCCAGTCAAAAATGCATAAAAGAACAATTAGTGTGAAAAATAACTATATAAATGCACATTTATTATAAACATTCAACCACATTCTTCATGGAGATTCTTTGATTTATTGAAGTTCTAATCCATTGCTTGATCTTTGATTGACCTAAAAGAGTTAACATATGACTTCCATAGTACCTTAATCAGAAAGAAAATAATTGTTTCTTGTTCTAAACTAATCCTCCTACTGTAGTTCTAAACCTAGAAATATTAGAACAATAATTCTTAGCATTTTTGAGTTTTAGAAGAGCTAGCTATTATTACTAGTTCATTTTTCTATCATGCATTCAGTTTAGTTTAACTTTGCCCAACACACCCACTTCATTGCAGTGCAATTCTCATTTATTATATATCTCCAGTGCAGTATGCCTTGGGAGAAACATACCCTACATGCAAGAGCAAGAAATCAACACACTTTCTTCTCCTCAGCCTGACTGTTCAGGCACCTTGATGGCACAGCCTCCACAAATATGAGAAAACACACTTCAATTATTTAAGCTGTATGTATTTTGCATAGCAGCCCCAGATGACTAGTATTGGATGCTTAACAATTTTTGGAAATTTTACTAAATGAATTAAAGGAAAAAAATTTTTTAAATACACTCTTTAAAAGTCTTTTGGATTTCCTGAAACTGTCCCTTCTTATTCCACATTTCATTTACCGATGCCTTAAGTTGCATTATTTGAAATTTGGCTTGTGAGGCTTTCTTGTTTAAAGTGTGATATAGCTTAGTCATTCACATGAAGGTTCCTTCTGGGAAGAACCAAGAAGCATGATACTTACAAACTCACTGAACATTTCAGAGGAGAGGTTATGGATGTAGTCAGATAGGATGACTGCACGGTCAAACAGGTCTCCGAGGGGCACTTTGCAGTTGACAGCCCCGCTGGGACAGGTGGGCATGGAGGCCACATTCTTGCTCAGGAGCAGGCTTGACACCAGCACCAGCACCAGCAGGAATGGTCCTCCTTAAATAGAAACAAGAGCCGTTCTCAGATGATCTGTTCAGCTGAGGTTATCAAAAGTCATCTTGTGGAAGACAGCCTTATCTCTCCACATTGCCCTCAGCATGATTTGGTACTTTAATAGCTGGGATGGAGAAGAATCAACACTTTCCACTGTGTAAATGTAGATATATAATTATATTTGCACAGATATATAGTCAGAAAAGTAGGTTAGTCCCTGCGTGTTTGCACTGTTCCCAGAAGTACCTCTATAACTTGTAAGCATTTGGAGCTTAAATTAATTCTGAGCCAGAGTGTTTAGGTCATTCTCGTAAGATAGTTTAGTGCCTTGGGAGTTTCTGCAGATTTTCAGCAGCCCGGATCTCTTGGAGTTTGTAATTTATTTTATTTTATTTTTTTGGTATAGCAAAGGTGGAGATTTATTGAAGAATAAGTACAGACTCCCAAATGGGGAAGGGAAAAGGGTCACCTGTAAATTTTCTAAACACTATATTGACTAATACTTACACTTTAGACACTGAAATGGCAGTTGATCAGTTTGTTTCACCTTTTTGACTAATTGATAAGAATAAGCACATGCCTGACTGATTGCTAATGTTGAATATGAAGAGAAATCTAACATCACAAATGATGTTGTAGCCTAGATCTGCTAACTCACTTAAAAAACCCCATGCATCTGCTTGCCACTTTGCCAATAATTTTAACATTTAAAAAAATTGTTTCACAATAGCCCAGTGAGATAGCCTGAGCCTTCATTATTATCATCCAATTATACTGATGAAACAGAAGGCTTATTGAGTTTAAGGGATTCTCCCTAAGTCCCATTATGCGCAGGTGGAAGATGTCCTTATTGTCATCTTGTCACTTCCTCACGTCCCACCCATCACACATAATCAGTAGTCTCAATGACTCAGTGCTTCCAGATGCCATTGTCATTACATGTAAAGAACAATGCTTGACCATTGATCTCATGATAACAGTGGCCCTAGAAAGTTTGTTTTACCTATTTTTTCCTGCTCCGTTTATAAAACACCTACTTTAAAATATTTGACAATTATCCGAGATGATTTAGTCATCAATTTGTCCTCTCAGTAGATGGATAGATGTGGACCTATAAGATGTCAATAATTTACACTTTCAAAAGGTAAGAAACAATATATTTAAATCTTTTTAAAAAAACAAAGACTCCAAAAGAGTATCTGGTATTAATGTGTTGATCAGAAAATTAAAATGTTAAGAAATTTTCAATAAATGTAGGTGGATATGTATGAGATAGAATTAGGTAAGTGCTAAAGATTTTGTGTGGAAAAATATCTAAACCAAAATACTTAAAAATATCTAAATATTAGCTGCACAATAAAAATATTCAAGTTGTTAAGTGATTAATATAACAGACTTAATTTTTTTTAAATGTGTATTTAAAAAGTTCATTTTCTATACATTGTAATCATGAAATGTAGCTGGACATTTTATCTACAGGTATTGTCTACATTATGGCTTCAGAGTTCAAATTTCAACAGGTTGACTCACCTTGACAAAATCATGTAAGTGGCCTGAGAACCAGAAAATGTTAACCTTTGACTTCTGGATTTGTGATAAATTGGACCTAAAGACACTGGTTTTATTCCAGTCTTGGATTTCTCAACATTAGCACTATTGGCATTTTGAACAGGATAATTCATTTTACTCCAACCTCTAGAACTCTGAGAACTAAGAAGTGACCCAGTCTATAGGTTCTAGAGGCTCTCCTGTGCACTGCAGTTTGTTTAGCAGCATCTCTGACCTCTACCCACTAGGTAACAGTAACACTCCACCTGTCAATTAAGACAACCGAAAACATATGCAGACATTAAGATGTGTCTCTAGAAGAAGGATTCATTCATTTGAGAACTGCTGTTCTATTCTATTGTGCCTTTATACAATTGCTTTATAGAGTAGTGATTAGATTACTTTGCTAAACTCTGTAAACTTGAAACATATTGCTAAGAGAATATTAGCTAAAATTTCAGATTCATACCTTCAAAGAAGTGTTGGTAAAGCCAACAATTCAGAGAGTGTCTGCACATACCTGTCAGTGACAACCCTCTGTTGTCCATGGTGGTGATAACTTCGGGAAACACCGTTAGCCAAAGAAGATCTGGTTGCCCCACAGATTCCGCTTTCCCAGATATTGGCTTTATATACCTTTGACATCTTTATGAATGTTTTTAATAAGTATTTTATTCCCTTTTACCAGTCATCTATTTTTGTCAATGAGATTACCCCCATAATTTCAAACATCAAATGGTATTTTATTTCTTATTCATATGTAGGAAGACATACTGGCCAGAAATTTTGAAAGGGATTTTGATTAATTAGACCAAAGGAAATGAGAAAAATAATGAAGGTGAGATCTGGAAACTAGTTTGGGTTAGAGGACCTTTAAAACTCTAGAAGTCATTTACTTTGAATATTACCTTTATTTCTCTGCAGTTTCTTGAATGCAGCATTATATTTCACTTAGGTGTCTCATGTATTACCAAAGGGTATTCCTTTTTTCATTCAAATTTGCTAGGTGGTTAAGATTTCAAAACTGACACACTAAAAACCAGGAAATAAAGATTGAGAAAATAAAATGTTCAGTTCCTTGTTATAGTCTCTTTATACTCTATTTTCTTGTTTTTTACACATTATTTTGTTCTTTGTCTTAATGATATATATGTCTGGTACTTTGTTTTTAAATGTGCATTTTATTTGCTTATCTCTTTTGATTTTACCATGTATATAAACTTATATTATCATCTCCAGTTTACAGATTAAAAAACTGAGGCTTGGAGAGATTAAATGTCAAGAATACAGAAGCAGTAATTAGTCAAGGTAGAGGTTAGAAGGATTATTACTTCAAGAAGAATCAGGAGGGTTGTAGAAAGGCTGGAAAATGAATAATTTAACAAACATTGCTGTGTACCCATATTGGAGATGATCAGGAAATCATTCCTGGCCTTGGGAAATTTATTTGGGGAAAGTGATGTAATGGTTTTCAAGGGCAAACACAAGAACACACTCACATACACACATCCTACATCTGACATAGTAAAACAAAATTCTAGGCGATCATTGCCATGTTCCTCAAGGACAGGGGTTGATAAACCTCTATTAGCATATGATCGTTTTATTTCTCTGACCTTGAGACACTCTAAGGCTAAAGTGACAAAAATTAATCTTTCATGGGCTCAAAAGTTCCATTTGCCTTTTAGAGATTTCCTAAATGAAATGATTATAATGAATATAAACTAAGTTGTTGACGACTTTCTCTAAATTAAGTCCATGCATCTAAAACAGCCTGTGACCTTTAGTTTTAATTTTACCATATGTCTCTTATGGTAAATTGACATATGATGTAATTTAAAAAAATAATCCCTATAACATTTACTTTTACTATAGTTGCTACTGCCTTATTTATACTTAAGCAATTGTCAGACTAAGTGCTCTTATGGGGGCTTAGAAATCTTAATCAAGACTGACATTACTTAAAAACTATCTTCTTTATTAATTAATCATAGTGGTTTGGGTCAACTTCTGAGTTCTCTATTCTTTTTCTTGGTCTATATGTCTGTTTTTGTGCCAGTACCAGGCAGTTTTGAGAACAGTGGCTTAGGAATATAGCTTGATATCTGATATTGACATCCCTACTACTTTGTTATTTTTTTTTCAAGATTGCTGCAGCTATTCATGGCATTTTCTTATTCCAGATGAATTTTTGGAGAGTTCAATCTAGGTCTGTGAAATATGCTGCTGGTATTTTAATGGGGATTTCATTGAATCTATAGACTGCTTTGGGCAGTATGGACATTTTAATGATGTTGATTCTACCAATCCGTGAACACGGTATGTTCTGGGTTGAGAAAATTGGACAGATACATGCAAAAAAAATGAAACTAGATGACCAACTTACACCACATTCAAAAATAAAGTCAAAATGGATAAAGGACTTAAATGTAAGATTGGAAACAATAAAAATCTTAGAGAAATCCACAGGTAGCAAAATCTCAGACATGTGCCCAAGCAACAGCTTCACCAACACAGCTCCTAGATCTGGAAACTAAACATAAAATAAACAAACGGGACTACATTAAAATAAAAAGCTTCTGCACAGCTAAAGAAACCATCAACAAAATAACAAGAAAGCCCATTGCCTGGGAGAACATATTTGCCAATGCTATCTCTGATAAGGGTTTACTCTCCAACATTTACAGGGGACTCATACGACTTAACAAAAGGAAGATAAATAACCCAACCAAAAAGTGGCCAATAAATAGACACTTTTCGAAAGAGGACATACAGAAGGCCAAGCGACATATGAAACATGCTCAAAGTCACTAATCATCTGAGAGATGCAAATCAAAATGACAATGCAGTACCATCTCACACCTGTCAGAATGGCTATCATCAACAAATCAACAAATGACAAGTGCTGGAGAGGATGCGGAGAAAAAGGAACCCTCCTGCACTGCTGGTGGGAATGCAGACTGGTGCAGCCACTGTGGAGAACAGTATGGAGTTTCCTCAAAAAGTTAAAAATGGAACTCCCATTTGACCCAGTGATCCCACCTCTAGAAATATATCCCAAGAAACTAGAAACACCAGTCAGAAAGGATATATGCACCCCTATGTTCACAGCAGCACAATTTACAAACAGCTAAAATTTGGAAACAGCCTAAGTGCCTATCAGTAAATGATCGGATTAAAAAACAGTGGTATAGCTGCTGTAAAAAGGAAGGGACTCTTACCATCTGCAACAGCATGAATAAACCTGGAGAGCATTATAAGCCAGTTGGAGAAAGATAAATATCACATGATCTCACTCATTTGTGGAATATAATGAACAACATAAATTGATGAACAGGAACAGATCCAGAGACAGAGAAACATTGATCAGACTATCAAACCTCAGAGGGAAGGCAGGAGAGAGTGGGGGTAAGGAGGAAAGATCGATTAAAGGACTTTAATGTATGCATAATAAGCATAACCAATGGACACAGACACAAGGGGGTGAGGGCATGAGCAGGGGTGGGGGGAGGCAGTGGGGAGATAAGGACACATATGTAATACCTTAAACAATAAAGAAAAAAATGATCTTCCTAATTGCCTTAGCTTAACTAACATCAGATTTTGAATCATATGTATCAGGTGTGATGATTTAGTTTCTAAAGATCTGAACTGAGTCAGGATTTCATACACTCAGACTAAGTATCCACTTTCCCCCCTGGACAATGAAAGTATGAATTATTAAGAGAGCAGCACCCTCTGGTAGAGAAATTAATGCTGCCCTACATCTCCCCATCCCCTCTACTACAAACTTAAGAGTACAGAAATCTGTCATAAGAACTGACAACTTAATCTTAAAAGGTAAAAGTGTTGCTACTTTTGTAGATAGCTAGAAAAAGAGTAATCTAAGAAAACCTGAGTATGTTTATTCAGTGGAGACCAATTGATTTACCGTATTTACCGCCACAGAGATATGTTTTCTCTGTGAAATTTCTTATCTGCTTCCTTGTTGCTTCACAGCCCCATATTCTCATTAAAGGGATATTGCAATATCTAAATAATGTAAAAGGCATATTCTATGCAAGAAGTCATAGTTGTCCTATTTTTTTTGGCTAACTATGTCATTCACTTTTCACCTTAGTTTTGTATGTGCTCTACTGCAAATCTTTCCTTTCTCAAACCTTGCCCTTAATTTAGAACAATAGAGAAGTTTACTAAAAGTGGACTTGTCTGTTTCTATTTACAAAAGTTCATTTGTTTGCCATTTTTGGCCTAAACGTTTAGGATTAAACTTAGAACTGGGGATTAATTTCTGTCAAGTAGCTGAATAAATAGCTCCAATGATGTTAAAGAGCCATGAATGTTTTAGTACCTGAAGCTAATAAACAATTTCCCCACCTTTTCTAAGTGACTCTAATTTTCAACATTAAGCAACATCAGCTTGGTTTTTTATTCTGAATTAGGGATGGAGCTTGTACTTACTTTTTATTTTATTTTACTTAACTATTTTTAGATTTGGATATTCTTTTTTCTTCTGTCATTGATGATGCAAAAATATTTAAAATGCTTTACATAACTTGAAACGTGTCTACTGCAAGATATAGAGGAGAATGTTAAAGAGCAAAAAATATTAAGAGGTTTAAAAATCATCAGACTCTCTCATAAGAATGTTTCAATCTATATTAATGATGAATTATTAAAGGGGAATTTGCAAATGATTAAATGTGTATTGTTTATTAATTTTAAAATTTCAAAGAGCCATCATCTAAAACTTGGACTAAAAGATAGGATATATATTGTTTTCCCTATGAGATACCAGAAAATGTAAAAGGAACATTGAAGAAAGGATCAATCACAGTGATGATTTCTTGAACTGCACTGTTGTCAGGATAAGCAAAGTAATGTTTAAATTGCTTCCTACTATTTACATTAACTTCATGCATATTAAAACATACATTTTCCCCTTGAAGTGCCTGTGTCCAGTGCTTATCTCTTACTTGGGCTTTGCACATCATCAGTTTTCCTAAGAAACTCCAGAACCAAAGTTCTTAATCTGTTGGCAGTGTCTTGAGAGCATTTGCTCTTTAAGTGAAAAAGCCACAGTGGAAACATTTGGAAATTTCCCCCGTGATTCCTTTTTTTCTTTATTTCTTGTTTTCACTAATATGATATTCATATCCTCTGACCTAGTTTTATGAGTTTTCTGTACTGGCTTATCCTATGACTTTCTTGTCATATGCTTGTTCTAAACTATCTGTCCCTTTAATGCCTACTATAAGACAATGCCAAACCTAAGAATCACATATCTAAGAGACTTCACCGATTCACTCTCTGAGATTACATTTTTTCAAGTAAATACATCAAATATTTTGCTGTATGCTAATGCTAAGTGGTACAGGTAATAAATTTCTTTGTGAAAGATTCCTCATACATCAAGATTGTGTGGGTGTGTCTTCTTTGCCTAATGGGAAATGGACCTGAAGCAAGCATGTTCACTTCAAGGAATCTCTCTCTCTCTCTCTCTCTCTCTCTCTCTCTCTCTCTCTCTCTCTCTCTCTCTCTCTCATTACCTCTATCTATCTATATAGAGAGTCATTATCGAATAGGACGTGGACTCTGAGCCATACCAACTACCAAATTCGAGGGATAATTTTAATCTTATAATTATCACAGGTACCACCAAACAGAACAGAAAGCTATAGAAATAGACCAGCATCCCTAAGGTTTCAGGAATGAACTGCATTCACTATTGTTCAATGGTGGTGAGACTCTGGGGATCCTAGTTGGGGGGCTGGGCAGTCAGGAGGAGTCTGGGAGGCCAGAGCAGCAAATCTGTATGGATCTAAAGAGAATTATTTTAATATTCTAACAATGCATAAAACCATACATGTACTAACTTTCTTCCACTGTTAATCATTTTCAAGCATTGAAAGAATTCAGATTGAGAAGCAGGTTTTTTATAGGAAACAATATCTGCCAGTTCCAGTCTACACAACCATCATCCTCTAATGCATTTTTCTATTAGAGTTTGTTAAAAATATCTTATCTGTGACATGTTCATCATCTTCTTTATCATTCATTAAATGCAACTTTTCTTACTAATGTAACATATATTTTAATATTTAGGGATTGACTAAATTGACAGTTGTTTAAAATGTTCTTTACCATTTGGGGTTGCAATATAAATAAGAATTAATTCCTTGATGGAATTCTCTATTTATAAAATATATATATAAAGATCTAGATATGTAGTTAGGTATATATATATATATATATATATATATATATATATATATATTCTATATTGTAAACTATAAGGGAAAACAAAGATACAGGATGATGATTATTTCCAGGACAAAGAGATTGCACAATTTTGGTTCTCCTTAATCTTAATAAAATGAGCAAAAGGTAAGCTTTAAAAGTACTAGCAAAATTACACCTATTTCAAAGGTGGAAGGAGGTATGAGTATGTAATTTTTTCATGGCTTATAGCTGGAAATCAATAGATATAGTCACAGTGATTTTTAAAAAAAGGAAAGGTTTCCACACATGATGCAAAGTTTCCATAATCACTAGAAGAATCAAAAACATTATAAACCTTCTAACACCTCAAGTAAAAATATCACACAAATATAGATGCACACACAGATAATACACATGACATTCCATGTAACAAAAGATCGATAGATAACAAAAGAAACATAAACAAAAACATATAAAATTAGAAGGCAGAATAAGATCAAACATCAAATATATTATATTAGAGGCCCGGTGCATGAAATTCGTACACGGGGTGTGTGTTCCTCAGCCCAGCCTGCACCCTCTTCAATCTGGGACCCCTCCATGTATGTCTGGTTTAGGCCCGATCCAGGTAAGATTGGGCCTAAAGAGGCAGTTGGACATCCCTTTCACAATCCAGGGCTGCTAGCTCCCAACTGCTCATCTGCCTACCTTCCTGATTGCCCTTAACCACTTCTTCCTGCCCGCCTGATTACCCCCTAAACCACTCCCTTGCCAGCCTGATTGATGCCTTACTACTCCCCTGCCAACCTGTTTGCTCCTAACTGCCCTCCCCTGCAGGCCTGGTCACCCCTATTTGCCTTCCCCTGCAGGCCTGGGCTCCCCGCCAAATGTCCCCCCCTTCAGGCTCGATGGCCCCCACTTTTCTCCTATGCTGGCCTGGCTACCCCCTACTGCCTTCCCTTGCAGGCCTGATCCCTCTGAACTACCCTCCACTGTTGGCCATCTTGTGGTAGCCATCTTGTGTCCACATGGGGGCAGCCATCTTGTGTGTTGGAGTGATGGTCAATTTGCATATTATTCTTTATTAGAGAGGATAGAGGTCTGGTGCACAGGTGGGAGCTGGCTGGTTTGCCCTGAAGGGTTGCCTGGATCAGGGTGTTAGAACTCTCAAGGGGCCAAAGAGCTGCATGTGGCTTCTGAGCCTCAGTTTGCCAACCACTGCCCTAAACCATCTTTTTCAAAGGATAAAGAGCTAGAGGTTGATTGTGACCCCCCAGAGGACATTCACCTACATCTGAAGACATTTTTTATTGTCATAACTGAAAATAGTGGTGCTCCTTGCATTTACTGGGTAGAGGCCAGAAATGCTACCAAATATCTTACAATACACAGCACAGCCTCTTAAACAAAATATATGCTATCCAAAACATTAGCAGCTCTAATGTTGAGAATTCTGGTCTAAAATGATGTGGCTAAGGATAGTAAAAATAGAAATACAAAAAACCCCACATCATGCAAATTATTTAAATTGCTGGAATAATAAAATTACTAATAGACAAGTTTAAATTTAAGACAAAAGTGGTTAAAGGGTAGTATTTTGTGATATTGTTTATAATCAACACTAAGGACAAAGCTGTCAATAATCTTTATGCATTTTAATAATAGGATTAAAACATAAAAATATATATATATACACACACAAGATGCCTGATGCATGAAGATTCATGCAGAATGGGCCTTCCTTACCCTGGCACAGCCTTTGTTCTGGCCTGGAGTTGCCCCACCTTCCCACACTGCCCAAAGGCCCAAAGTGGCTGCTAAATGCCCCCCAGCTGCTGAGCGCCTGTGTATGCAAATTAATCCACCATCTTTGTTGAGATAATTTGCATACTCACTCCCGATTGGTATGGTCAATTTGCATCTTTCTCTTTTATTAGTATAGATAATGTGAGGTGAATAACCAACATGAAAAATAAGAGTGTATGTATTTCAGATAACTCTGAAACACCTATAATAACTGGCATTATACTTGGTCATAATGAAAATGTAACCATTTTGTAAAAATTAGAACACATAACAATGAGAGCATATATGTAGTTCAGGTTATTTTATTTTCTCTTAATAATTATTAATAATTATTTGATTGCCAAATCCTTGAGCCCTTAGCTATCTCAACATTTTTTGGACATTCTACCCTGTATTCTCCTCATTGGCTGACACATTCCCTGTAATGACTTTACCTGTCATGTCTGTGAGGATGATCCCAACTCTATTTTTCTTTTCCTGACTTCTAAGCTGCCATCCATCTGCTATACCTGCTATATGTTTTAACCTATATGTCTTTGATCAGAATATGCCGAGTTATTAAAAGAAGTCCTGGCTTTTCTTAAAGTCTATCTTCTCAGGTGCCCACATTTAACCTCTCAGAGTTGTGTTTCTTATCTTTTCTTTTGTCTACCTTCATTCACACTCAAGCAGTTGATATGTTGCAATTATCTGACCTCTTTAACCTCCATAAACTTTTCTTTCTTCCTGTCTCCAGGTCATTTTGATCTGAATATTTACAATCATTTCTCTTTCATTTTCTCCTGCCTATGTCCATTTCAATTTTAACCTTATTATTCATCTAAGAGATTAATCATCAGGAAGGGCAACTTCTGAACAATCTATAATTTGTTTAAGTCATTGTATTTAATATGAGAGGAACCAGTGGGTAAATATAACCAAAATTTCATTTTACAGGTTAAGACAATTAAGTAAATATATTAAATTATTGACAGGACTAGCACTGGAACTCCAGAACTTTTGCCTACCAAAAAGGTATTTTTTCTTCCTGCCTTTGTCATATTTATGCCCACTGAGTTTCTTATTCTGCTGATGGATAAGTCTTGGTGAAAGGATACGGATGGGACTTTGAAGACATATTGAAAGACATGTTACTTCAGGGCAAAATGCCAAGGTAATTGGGTTTCCAAAGAGAGAAGAAAGAAAAATAGAATGTTTTAAAAACTTAGGAAACTTAAAGGAATCATTGCCACTTTCAAAGAGTGTAATTTTAAATCATGTTATAAAGACAATGCATTTGTTAGAATATTTCTAAATGAGTTATATAGGTAAAGGATGAAAAACTATTTTATTTTTTTAAATCAGTCTTTGGTTTATCTGCCATTTTGGTTTCTAAGAATTATTTTAGTAAGATGAGTCTTGCATATGTCATACACTCTTCATTTCACTTGACACTTCTATATCATTAGTAGCATGAAAGTCAGAGAATTCGTGTAGATTATAAGAAATAAAAGGTTATCTGTCAACCACTGGATAGAAGCAATATTATTATCCTTATAGGCTATGTGACATTTGAATGTTCTTTCTTCTACAGGTCATTTTGTACTCATACTTTATGAGATTAGCTTAATAGGTGAAGAATCAGGTATCTCTTCCAGAAATGGCATTAATTTTATAGAGAAAGTAAGAGAATTAATGTAGGCCATAAGTTTCTGTTAATAACTTGAATAAGAGAGAGACTTTACTTTGAATCGCATATGAGAATGAAGACAATTTGGATAAATGAAAATCATGAACACATATAGAAAACAGCTAAGAAATTGTGAGATGTTTGCATGTTCGGTTTATAGAAAGCTTTCATAAAGCCACATCAAGTATATGGGAACACATTTATGACTTAAGCATATTTTTGGAAGATAAATATGTGAAGTAACTATATTTTCCAAATTCTTATCTACCTAAATTAAGTTTAAAAGTAAAGTACTATTCACATAATTCAATCTAAAGTGAACTTGAATCTCAAATGTCAAGACAGAAGATTTGCCCCCATTATTTTTTTCAAGTGATTTCAACAAGCATTCATTGCATTTGCTTGTATAAATCTATATATTATTTTTGTCCAGAACCTTTTACATATTTGTTTACATGTGAAAAATTTCAGTAACTAAGAACAGTCTCTCAAACAGTTTGCTAGGCATTGTAGACTCTAAGTAGCTGTTAGTGAAATCATTAATAATTTTTACTTTTAATTACCTTAATGACCAAAAAAAGATGATTAATATAGTGAAACATTTCTTTTAGTACTCTAATCAGAATATCCTATACCATGCACACAGATGAGTACAGTGTTACTTGAATATTCTAACTTTATCAATCTGTAATTCACTTTGACTCACTGTTTCTGGGGAGCAGTAAATGTGTATGTGTGTCCGTTCTGAATTATACTAATAAATGTTACAGTTTCATTGTATATCATGAAAACATATTATATGCAAAATTTATTTGAATTCCATATTAGGATATCACAGTTTTTAGATAATGTATCTCTTAAAATATTACATATAGCATTTTCATTATTTCAGGTATTTCTTGCAATACAAAGCAAAATAATAATCCCATAAAAATGATGCCACGGGAGTTCTCAGTGATTCTGCAGGAAAGTCAAGGATATGGAAGTGAAAATAAGGGAGCGTTTAATGGGCTGAAATTTTTTATATAACATGTTTATAAAATTAAAGGTGAAAAACTTAAGTCTAGATAGCATCTTATCACCCAGGCCCATTTCCAATGATAACCACTGCTTCCTTCAAAGGTTAATTAAATTATAAACGCACATCTGTAGAATATTTGTGTGTTTAAAAAAATTATTAGAAGTGCAATATCCTTCCTGTTTGGCCAATTTTAATGAATATATTTGCATCTAATACTAGTAGCCCACCTTTAGAGCTTTCCTGCTCATTTTCTCTGCCTTTATCCTGAGGAGCCAGATTTCCAAGGTTAAGACCAAAGGCTTTGTGAAAATGTCATGAGTTTGTCCTTGTCAAAAAAAATCTTGAAAGTCTTTCCTTATAGTTTACTTCAATGTTATTTCGAGTAAAGGAAATCTTATATCCTAAACATAAAACCCCAAAATATTGTTTTATAATGTTATGAAACAATTTATTATATATATATTTTTTTCTTTTTCAACTGATACATTTTAGCACAGTTCATAAAAAATGACATTAAAACTGTTTTACTTTTATTACAATCCCAAATTGCAAGTTTATATATGTATTTTTATTTTTAAATTTACATTTAATATTCAATATTATATTAGTTTCAGGTGTACAGCATAGTGATTAGACATTTATATAACTTATGAAGTGATTCCCTGATAAATCTAATGCCCCCTAATACCATACAGTTAATACAGTTAATACGGTATTATTGACTATGTACTCTCTGCTTCATTTTACATCCCTGTGACCATTTTGTAACTGCCAATTTGTACTCCTTAGTACATTTAGCTTTTTTACCCAGCCCCCACCTCTCCTCTCCTCTGGCAACCATCGGTTTGTTTTCTGTATCTATGATTTCCTTCTGTTTTGTTTGTTTGTTTATAAAACTAAACCACTTTATTTCACCACACACAAGAATAACTTCAAAATGGATGAAAGAATTAAATGTAAGATCCAAACTACAAAATTCCTTGAAGAAAACATAGGCAGTGAACTCTATTACATTGCTCTTAATAATATATCTTAATAGGTCTCCTCAGGCAAGGGAAACAAAGGAGGAAACACAAACAAATGGCACTGCATAAAGCTAAAGAGCTTTTCCACAGCAAAGAAAATAATCCACAAATCAAAAAGAGGACCTACTGAATGGGAGAAGATATTTACCAATGATACATTCAATAAGGGGTTGATATCCAAAATGTATAAGAAACTCAGACAACTTAACACCAAAAAGAAAAGCAATCCTATTAAAAACTGGACAGAGGACCTGACTAGGATTGCACAAGAGATGAAATAAGCACATGAAAAAATGCCCGACATCACCAATCATCAGAAAAATGCAAATTAAGGCTACAATGAGATATCACCTCAAACCTATCAGAATGGCTATCATAAAAAGAAATCAACAAACAAGTGTTGGCAAGGATATGGAGAAAAAAGAACCCTTGTGTACTATTTGGGATTTCAAATTGATGCAAACTATGGAAAACATTATAGAAGGTGCACAAAATCTTAAAAAATAGAACTACTATAACCTTAGCTGCTGTGCTCAGTTGGTTGAATGTCATCCTATGCATCAAAAGGAAAGCAGTTGGATTCCTGGTCAGGGCACATGCCTGGGTGCCCTGTTGCATCTCCAATAGAGGGTATGCAGGAGGCAGCACGTCAATGTTCCTCTCCCTTTCCCTTCCTCTCTCTCTGAAATCAATAAAAACGTATTTTTAAAAAATAGAACTACTAGCCCTAGCTAATTTTGCTCAGAATAGATTCTGAGCCTATGAACCAAAGGGTCCTGGGTTTGATTCAGGTCAAGGACAAGTACCTCAGTTGCAAGCTCCTCCCTGGCCCAGGTCCAGGTGGGGGCTTGTGCAGGAGGCAACCAATTGATGTGTTTATCTTACATTGATATTTCTGTCTATCTTTCCCTCTCTCATCAACTCTCTCTAAAAATCAAGAGAAAAATATCCTCAGGTGAGGATTAAAAAATAATAGAACTACCATATGACCTACCAATTCCAAAGAAATCCAAAACACTATTTGAAAAGACACATGCATGAACCTCTATGTTCATTGTGGCGTTATTTTCAATAACCTAGATAATGAAAACAATCTAAGTGTCTGTTGATGGATGAATAGATAAAGAAGAGTGGGTACATATATACAATTTAATATTGCTTGGCCATGAAAAATAATGAAATCTTACCATATGTGACAACATGTATTGACCCAGAGGATATTATTACTAAGTGAAATAAGTCAGACAGGAAAGGAAAAATACCATCTGACTGTTCCTATAGGTGGAATCTAAAAACAAAATAAACCAACAAGTAAGTTTATATCTTAAGCTTTATCATTTCAGAAAGGGTTATGTGGGAGTAAACCCCAAAATTTAGGATTAAAAATATGCTTTTTCCTTGCAAAAAGTGTATATCACTGTTTGTTAAGGAATATATATATATATATATATATATATATATAATTAAATAAGAAAAGGGAGCTTTGAATTATACTGTTGATGTAATTTTTGATTTACTGAGGCTGTCCCTACATGATTGTGATGAAAGACAATTTATTTCCAAGTTTGATGAATATGATTTGTCATGGTTCGTGTAACTTTCTGATTCCTGCACGTTCCCTTCTGCTCATGAAGCATTATAAACTAGTAACTGCCAGAAACTTCCAGGTATGTCTAATCCTGCCAAGGTATCATGAAATCAGATAGGGCAAATAACTGATTCATAATAGTTACCTCTCTGAACAGGACTGATATGATATATTGAATAATGTTAAGAATATTCTTTGAGCCCTGGCCGGTTTTACTCAGTGGATAGAGTGTCTGCCTGCAAACTGAGGGGTCCCAGGTTTGATTCTAGTCAGTTGTGGACTGTATCCCCATTGGGGGAATTGCAGGAGGCAGCCAATCCATGATTTTCTCTCATCATGTATGTTTCTACCTCTCTCTCCCTCTTCCTTCCTCTCTGAAATCAATATATATATATATATATATATATATATATATATATAATCTTTAAAAAGAATATTCTTTGAATCTTTCATAAAAGAGAGTATAAACATTTGTTCTGATCATCTATTGCTACAGAAAAAATTGTTCCAACATTTAGTGGCTTAGAACAACAACAATCAATTTACTGTTATCTCTTATGGTTCCTGCTTGGGATCTTACATTCAGTTGGGTGGTGGCTAGGACTATAGGCATCTTGAAAGCTTCTTCACTCAGATGTCTGGTAGGTGATTTTGGCTGTCATTTGGGATCTCCACTGATCTTGTCCAGCTGAACACCTACTTATGGCCTCTTCATGTGCTCTGAGCTTCCTCATATCATGGAAGCTGGGATCCAAGAGGACTAACACAAACCTTGTAAGTTACATAGCAACACTTTCTACATGGTCACCAGCATGCCCAAATTCCTGGGGATAGATAGAACTATCTATCAATGGGAACAGTATGCCATTGTCAAGAGAAAAAAAAAGTGTGTAAAATGGAAAATTCTGTGGTGTTCATCTTGAAAAATACAATCTGCAATAATAATTATACTATAGTGCTGATAGTGTTTATTCCTTAAATTTTCCTGCAAATGACCTTAAATATCTACCATATAATTCATAATTTTTACTTACCTAAAAGCACATTTGCCCATTCTTTTCAGGGGTTGCCAGACATTTTCAGATTCCTCTTTTGGCCCCAAAAAACCAATGTCTAAAACTTTGTTTTGAAACATAGGCAGTAAGTCATATAAAGGAAAAAATATCAGAAATAATATATTTTTCTTCAGGGATCGGTAAACTTTTTCTTGAATAACCAGATAGTAAATATTTTAGGCTTTGCTAGTAAAGAGGTCAAATAAAAGATATTATGTAGGCATTTATAAAACTATTTTAAAATGTAAGTAATATTCTTAGCTCATGGGCTATACAAAAACATTTTGTTCAGTAGGAGTTATCTTATAAGCTGCAGTTTGTCAACCTCTGGCCTAGATCATGAGACAGCAGTACAAACCAACATTTTCAAGCCCATGAATCATTTTTCATTTGGTTGGATATAGAAGTAATGTAAGTCTGACTCTTTGTCTGCACTGATCACGGACCATATATTGCTTATGGATTTCAATTTTAATTGCTGACAATTACTGAAGCCTGGCTTGATGAGTCTTTCATAAAACCTACCAATTATTTTAAGTTATAAAACTAGTGTGGACATAAGTCCTAGATATCCAGAGGAAAAAATAAAGGAAAAAATAATGTTCAGAAAATCCAATTCCTTTTCATTTTTATTTACTTTTTTAAGATAACCCTTAGGTACAGAGGTAGTGTTATTCTTTTCATTTCATGATACATTATCATTATCTTTAATGCATAGTCCCATTATTTCTTATCTATCTATCTATCTATCTATCTTCTATCTATCTATCTATCATCTATCTATCTCTATCATCTATCTATCATCTAATCTCTCTTATTCCCTTCTGCACTCCCTTTAACTTACTTTCTCCAGAAACAACTATTCTAACGTATTTATATGAATTACTATGTATGTGTTCCTGTAGGATGCATATTGTACAGGCATGCAATTTTAATTTACCACAAAGAGATGGTCTTAGAGATTTTGATCTGAACTTTGTTTTGGTTTTTCTTCAGTCATTTATAGTTAAAAGATGCATTTATATTGCTCTGTGTACATCTAATCTGTTGTTTATAATTCTTTGTCATTGAAAGCATCTGCATTTTACTACTCCACCCCTCCAGATGACATCTAATCCTCTTTCCACTATAAACAATACTTTGATAAATATTTGTATACCTGGCTTTATGAGAAATAGCAATGAAAATTCTCTTAACAATTGAGTTAAAATTAGTAATCTAGTTACTATTGTGACTAAATAAAGGGCTTCATAGGTCTCTTTGAAGTGTTATAAATTTGTACAGGACAAGTATAACACACTAAACATTAAAAAGACACAATGCAAAAAGAGTTTCACTAATAATTTAATGCCAACGAGTTGAAATTAAATTTACTCACTTCCTTAGATTTTGATTGAGGTGACAGTTACTGTTTTGACAGTGAGTTTTTATGATTTCTCAGTTTTTACAAATATTTTAGTAGTTGTTCTACAGATGACAATATACCCTCATAACTTTTCATAGGCTAGTTAGCATTAATAATGTAATGTTCTTTTATACATAAATGTAGAACCTTGGTAGGTCCATTGATTACCTGCTTCATCCTTTATGCTATAGGTATCATATGTGGTACGTATACTCACAGTATTCAATTCAAAATAATGTTACAGTTTTTGCTTTAGACAGTAATATATGCAATACAGAAATTCTATATAATAAAAGCCTAATATGCAAATTGACCAAACTGCGAATGATTGGTGGAACAATCAGTTGCTCTGATATGCACTGACCACCAGGGGGCATATGCTCAATGCAGGAGCTTCCCCCAGCCCACAGGCCCCAGGCCAGCCAAGGCAGGTGCCAGCAGAGGCCCTCCAATTGCCCCACTGATCATCCCACAGATCAGCCCTGATTGCCGGCCAGGCCTAGGGACCCTACCCATGCATAAATTTTGTGCATTAAGTTTCTAGTTAAGAGATAATATAGTATTACATATTTATCTGTAAACTTACAATTTCTAGTGTTCTCTATTGTTCCCTAGAGGTCCAAGTTTATCTCTGGAATTATTTACCATTATACTGAAAAATTTCCTTTAGCATTTCCCATATTATTGGTTTGCTTTATGACAAATGTCTCATTTAAAATATCCAAAGTGGCCGAACTGGTTTGGCTCAGTGGATAGAGCATCGACCTGTGGACTGAAAGGTCCCAGGTTTGATTCCGGTCAAAGGCATGTACCTTGGCTGCGGGCACATCCCCAGTTGGAGGTGTGCAAGAGGCAGCTGATCGATGTTTTTCTCCCATGGATGTTTCTGACTTTCTATCCCTCTCCCTTCCTCTCTGTGAAAAATCAATAAAATATATTAAAAAAATAAAATATAAAAAAATAAAATATCTAAAATGTCTCCTCTTTTGCTTTTACTTTTGAGGGATAACTTTGCTCAATATAAAATTCTTAGTTGATATTCTTTTCTCTCAAGTACTTTGAATATATAATTCCAATGTCTTCTGGAGTCCACAGTTTTATATGTGAAGTCAATTAGTAATAATTTCTCTTCTACGTTTAATGCATTATTTTCTTCTTGTTACTTTCAGAGATCTTCCTACTTTTTTATTTCAAATAATTTGACTATAATGTTCTTAGGCATGATACTCTTTGAGTTTATAGTACTAGGGTGACATTGAAATTCTTTTATCTTTTGTTTTTAATTTTCACCAATTTGATAACATATTGGCTATCATTAATTCTTATTTTTTGCTCCCAATTCTTCTTTCCTTCTGAGATGCCAATTAAATGTAAATTGTACCTTTTTATTGTCCCATAGCTCCCTGAGGCTCTGTTCATTTTTTCCTAACTGTTTACTTTGTTTTTCAAATTAGATAATTGTTATTGTTCTACCCTTAAGTTTATTAATTTTTTATCTTTTCTACTCTTTAATAAAAAAAATAGATATTGCACTTTTCTGAAATTTTTATTTGGTTCTTTTTCATTTAATTCCTCTACTGAGATTCCCAACTTTTCATTCATTATGAGCATATTTATCTTTAAATCATTGATCATTGTTATAATTATTGTTTTAATCTTATTTTACTTAAATACCTCAGTCATCTCCAGATTGAACTCTGCTAATTGTCTTTCCTTTTGAAAATTAGTGACAGTTTCCTGTTGTTTTTTTTTTTTTCATGTGTCAAGTAATTGTGTATTGCACTATTGTCATTTGAATGATACCTTGTGTTTGGATTTTGTTCTAGTCTATTGAAGAATATTGCTTTTTGTTTGTTTTAGCCAGCGATTAACAAGACTCAAATTTCAAACTCTACCTCTTGGGTGGCAATTCAAACTTTAGTTTAGTTCTTTCATCTTCAGCTGTGTTGCTTGGAGCCAGCCACACACACAGAGAGATCGGACAGAAATATATACTCAGAATTTGGGGCTTCTCTTCCCTGGGTCTTCCTTTTTTAAAATTCTCCCCTTACTTTCCAATGACTACAATGGCTCAGAATAAGTGTGGGGTTTTGTTCAAAGTTTTAGCCACTCAAATGAGCATTATTGCACTTTTCCTCCTGCTAGCCTGATTTTACCCCCAATTGATTTCCCCTGCTGGCCTGATCTCACCCTAACTTCCCTCCTCTGCCAGCCAATTTGGTTCTGATTGGTTGGTTTTTGTGCCATTCAGTATAAAAAGCTCCACCTCCAGGCAGCCATTGGCTCCTCACACGTCACCCAGATTTTGTTCTGATTGGTTGGTTTCTATGCCAGTTAGCGTCTCTGGGCCTATCAATGGGGCCTGATTAGAAAGGCAGGGCTGGTCAGCAGGCTGGTGGAGGTCTGGAGAGAAATGGAGGCATGGCTCCTGGCCAGGCCTGGAGAGAATGAGAGAGGCAAGTGCTGATCAACAGCTGCCACAGAGGCTATGAATCAGACTCTGCTTCTGTCTTCAGGCCTCTCTCGGGCACTGATTTGCAGCCTCCTCAGCAGTCAGTGCTGGGTCACCACAGCAACCCAGCACTGACTGCAGGGCTGATTTCTGGTTGGTTGAGCTTCTGGTCGTTGTGAATGTGATGAACCCAGAGTTTTTATATTAGGATATTTCTATCTCTCTCTTCCTCTTCCTTCCTCTGAAATCAATAAAAATCTCTCTATATAAAGGCCTAAGCAACCATTATGATGGAATGACTGGAACGATCAGAATGACCGGTCACTATGACATGCACTGACCACCACAGGGCAGAAACTCAATGTAGGAGCTGCCCTCAACCCGCAGGCCCCGATTGCTGATGGGGCCTGCTGGCCAACCTCCATGTCTCTCTCTCCGGCCAGCAGGCCCTGATCACCCTATTGGGGCTGGGTCCCCAGGCTGGGTAGGGAAACTGAGGGTGGATGGTGGTGGATGTGGCCCCTTTCCCAGAGGTCTGAGGGCCAGCTCTCTCCTTGGGGCCAGCAGCTAATCTCCCAGGTCCCTCCCCCTGTCCTTCCACCAACTGGCAGGCCCCACAGTGGCAGTTGGCTTCTCCCCCAGTTGCCTGATTGGGGCTGGTCCCAGGCTGTGATGGGGAACTGGGGTGGATGGTGGCAGACACAGGCAATGAGGGAAGGAGAGGAAGGGAGGCAAGTGGGGGAACTGCGTGGTGGCAGTGCTGACAGTGAGGGAAGGAGGAGGCGGGGAGGTGGAGAAGCAGGAAACCTGATTAGCTCTGATCACCAGCCAGGCCTAGGGACCACACCTGTGCACTAATTTTGTATATGGGGTCTCTAGTATATACGTATTTTTAAAGAATTATCATTATCCAGAGCTGATGTAAAAACAAACAAAAAAACAACAAAAAACACACCTTTATTTTATGACCAAATAAAATATCTGAATATATAATATTTTACCAAATAGGGTTTCCAAGGGTCATCTGATTGTAAACTGAATGTCTCAATAATCACTGGATAAGTATGCATTACCTTAATACTTTAATTTGAAAAATAAACTAACGAACACTTCTGTCAATTCAGTGTCCTAGCAAGAATTACTCCCAATCTGCTTTTGTTTTTAGGTGCTGCAGTGTCCAACTATTAAAATTGGGGCAGTTCCTAGTTGTGCATAGATGTGAACCCTGCCTCACAGTCTTTGTGTTTGGTGCTGCAGCTTCTTTCATTCTCTGGCCCACCAAGTCCCAAGCTCACATTCATGAGCATTATCTGGCCCCAACCATTTGCACAAGCCTTTGTAATTTGTCTTTCCAATTTGTCTATTTGGTTCTTTTTATTGGAGTACTCAGTCTCTCTCTCTCTCTCTCTCTCTCTCTCTCTCTCTCTCTCTCAATCTCTTTTTTGAGTATTTTTGAGTATTCAGTCTCTTGATGATTTATTTTTCACACCATGTTGTACTATACATACCCTGAGCTTTTCTTACTGATCTAAATTTTGGCTTTTAGCTTCATCACATTTTTATGAATTTAATTTTTTTGGTGCAGTTTCTGGTATACAACTTAAACTGGTTCTTCTTTTCTGTTTGTTCTCAGCTTCTTAAGTAACTTTGAGAACTTTGCTTTTAGGCTATACTGTCTCTCATTTTAATCCCATTGTTAATTTTCTGTAATTCTACTTTCTGCCTTTCAACTTCAGTCTTGGTCTTTCTCTACCCACTATAATTTCAGTACTATGTGTTTCTACTAGTATATTGGTATTAAACTTTATAATACATCATTAACCTATTATAGCAGAAAATGGAAATAAATATAAATACAACACCCTACATAATAACAGCCTAATATGCTAATTGCCTCCTTGACCAGGAGTTTGACTGGGAGTTTGACCACTCACTATGACATGCACTGACCACCAGAGGGTGGCGAGGAACATGATGGATATCAGCAACACGATGCTGGTAGTGGCCAGCGTTGGAGGCACTGCTGGCCCCAATAGGCCCCAAGAAAATTGGGACTGCAACAGGATGGTGGAGCAGATGAGTTGGCAGTGCCAGTCCAAGGCGGATGCGAGTGTGGCCTGATGACTCTGTTGATTACCCCTCAGATGGTGACCAGTGGCGGCAGTGGAGGTTGGGCTACCCAGCTCCCAGGTGCTGAGGGAGCCGGAGCGGGGGGGTGAGAGATCCAGGGACCCAGGTGCTGTTCAGGGCCCACAGGTCAGCTAGGACATGCCCTTCCATGCCAGACACTCCCACTTTGATCTCCAGCCAGGCCTAGGGACCACACCAATGCATGAATTTCATGCACCAGGCCTCTAGTTAATAATAAAATTCCCCTCAAATCCATTAATGCTACCATTAAAAAAATATTTTCTATTCCATATTATTGAGATCCCCAGCTCATTTTTCAGGTCAATGTGGTTCATTTTTTAAATTGAATTTACAGAATAATGGGGTCATCAAACAGTAGCATTTACTTTGCTTTTCATATGCTTCATTAATAAGAATGTGAATATTAGTTACTGGTCATTGGGGCTATTCTGGGGCCCCAATGACCCTATAGCCCACTGTAGGATAATTGCTCCTGAATGAAGGATGTACACCATGGACTGAGAATAACGAAACAAATAGGTGGAGATAAAGGAAAGCAATAATGCCAAGGAGACATAGGAGGCCCTTGTTGCTCTGGAAGAAAAGCTTGCTATGACTATCATCTGGAGTTTAATCTTCAGATTTATTAAAACTCTTCTCTTCCTTTCTTATTATAAAAACTGAGTTATTTGTGTTTTTTTTGTTTTGTTTTGTTGTGTGTGATTTTTTCTTATTTGTTTGTTTTTGCTAGTTAGTTGTATATGTTCCTTATATATTTTGAATATTAATTCCTTATCAGATATGTGGTTTTCAAATATTTTCTCCTATTCCATAGGTTGCCTTTTTGTTTTGCTGATGGCTTGCATTTCTGTGATTTTTAGTTTGATGTAGTCCCACTTGTTTATTTTGCTCTTGTTGCCTTTGCATTTGGTATCAAATAAAAAAATTCTGCCAAGATCACTGTTAAATAGATTATTCCCTATTTTCTTTCAAGTGTTTAATGGTTTCAGGTCTCAAGTTTGAAATCATTTTTAGTTGATTTTTTGTATAGTGTTTAAGATGGGGGTCCACCCAGTTTTGACCACCCAGTTTTCTCAATGCTATTTAATTAAGATATGCCATTTCTCCACTGGATAGTTTTGGCTTTTTTATTGTAAAATAGTTAACTATATATATACATGTATTTATTTCTGGAATCTCTATTCTGTTCTGTTGACTTATGTGTCTGTGTTTATGCTAATAGCATACTGTTTTGATTACTATAGCTTTTTAATATAGTTGAAACCAACAAATATGATGTCTCCAGGTTTGCTTTTCTTTTTCAAGATTCCTTTGGCTATTTGGTAGTTTTTGTGGTTCTATAAAAATTGTAGGATTGATTTTTCTATTTCTGTGAAAAATGCCATTGGAACTTGATAGGAATTATAATAAGTCTGTAGATTTCTTTAGGTAGTAAGGACATAGTAACTATTAGTTTTTTCAATCCATGAGCATGGAATATCTCTCCTTTTATTTGTGTCTTTTATTATTTACTTCACAATGTCTTACAGTTTTCAGTGTACAGATTTTTTTACTTCTTTGGTTAAGTTTATTCCTAAGTTTTTAATTCTTTTTTATGATATTGTAAATAAAATTTATTTACAATTTATTTCTTTTCCTAATGATTTGTTGTTAGTGTATAGATATACAATTGGTATTTATATATTGAATTTATATCTTCCAATTTTACTAAGTAGACTTTTTCCCAAATAAGACATATAAATGAAAAAAGGTAGATGAAAAGATGCTGGATATCATTAATCAACAGGGAAATGCAAATTAAAATTACAATGAGATATCACCTCATACCTGTTAGAATGGCTATTATTTAAAAAAAGAAATGTGTTGGTGAGAATGTGGAGAAAAGGGAGCTCTTGTGCACAATTGGTGGGACTGTGGATTGGTGCAGTAACTGGAAAGTTGGAGGTGCCTCCAAATTAAAATAGAACTTCTGTAAGATCCAGAAATTCTACATCTGGGTACATATCCAAAGAGAACAAAACTGTTATCTAAAGCAAATATGTGTAGTCCCATGTCCATTACAGCATTATTTACAATAGTCAAGGCATGGAAACAATCTAGATGTCTGTGGACAGATGACTAGATAAAGAAATTCTGATATCTATATACATATACATGCATAAATACATGCACACTTTGGAATATTATTCAGCCATAAAAAGAAAGGAATTCTGCCAGTTGTGGCAACATGAATGAAGCTTGAGGGCATTAGGCTTAGGGAAATAAGCCAGGCAGAGAAAGACAAATATTTCATGGTATCAATTTATATGTGGATTCTAAAATGTAAAAAGTTGAACTCACAAAGAGAGTAGAAATGTGACTGTTAAGGACAGGGAATTTGAGGGTGGAAGAAATAGGGAGATATGGGAAAAAGAATACATACTTTTAGTTATAAGATGAATATGGTATGAGGGTCTAATGTATAATATGGTGACTAAAATTGATAAGATTGTATTTTCTAATTGATTTTCTAAGAGACTGGAACTTAATTGACACCAAAAGAAAACCAACAACCCACAAATAAGCAAAAAAGTAAGTGTTGAATGTGTTAAGTAACTACATGGAAAGGGGCTTTCTTTCACAATGTATACATATCAAATCATCATGTTATTCATTGTAAATATCTTACAATTTTATTTGTCTACTATACCATAAAAACTTTTACTTTTCTTCTTATTCATTATTTGGGACATTTAATATATTTACATGGGTGTCTATGTAAGAAAAATAAACTTGTTTGGGGGAGTATCTTTTGAGAGGAACAGAACCAAGAAGTTATCAGATTGTTAAGCAAAGTAGCCTTTAAGCAAAAATGTTAATACATAAGTAGTTAATGGTAGATGCAAAATCCCTTTGTAACTGTTTCAGTTTTAAGCGACCCTTTACTTTGTTTTTTCTAATATTTTTGTAATTGCCATCTCTTTTTGGATTAATAAACAGGCCAGCCTCCATAAAAATGATTATTGATATAACTGGGTGCCTGGTTCCTAGAGGTGCTAAAGTTCCTTATTATTTGAAACAGCTTATGTGGAGAAAAATGCTACCCTACTTGTTTTAAAAAGGCTGAGCTAATGCTAAGAAAAGAATTCTGTTTTCCATGCTGGACTCCTCTTGTTAGGACTGAATAGGTAATACAGGTAATATATAAAAATGTTCAGGGTGCTTAAACAATGGTAACATTTCCATGCATGTATATGTATGCCATATATGTGTATACATGTGATAGCACACACACACACACACACACACACACACACACACACACACACACACACCATGCCACAATAAAGTTATTGACATGGAACTGAAAGGTAGAATCCCACTTTCCATTGCATGAAGATCACAAATTTAGACTTCTTTTTATCTTAATTCTTGTATTTTCAGCATAAATTCTGAATAAGAGAAGTGAAAATACCACAGCACAAAACCTTGAAATCAGGAGAGAATTTTAAAGTTCCATCTTCATTTTCTTAAAAACATATATAAATACTAGAGGCCTGGTGCACAAAATTTGAGTACTGGGGAAGGGGGTTGGCCCTCAGCCCAGGATGCCCCTTCTCACAGACTGGGAGCCCTCAGGGGATGTTCTACTGATGGAGCTCTCAGGTGATGTCCATGGGGAGTGGTCCTAAGCTGCAGTCTGGCCTCCCTTTGTAGGAGGTGACTGGGATGATCTGGGGAAGGCACCAGCCCCATCACCCCACTGCTGCTGCCACTTGCCAGCCACCACAGCCACCAAGGTGTTTTCATCAACACGGACTCCAGTCCCTTCACCATGAAAAAATGACAGCTTTCTTTAGGTATTTTCAAGATGTGTCTTTCATAGGATATAACATTTCTTTCTTTTTTTTTATCCTCACTTGAGGATATGTTTCCACTGATTTTTAGAGAGCTTGGAAAAGAGAGGGAAAGACAGAGAAATATTACTGTGAGAGGGACACTTCGATTGGTTCCCTCCTGCATGAGCCCTGATCTAGGCCCAGGCCAGGGAGGAGCCTGCAACCTAGGTACATGCCCTTGATCAGAAGTGAACCCGGACCCTGCGGTTGTCAGGCCAAGGGTCTATCCACTGGGCCAAACTGACATATGATTTTTTTTAGCCCCTCCAACAGTGGACCTTAGTTTTTTCCTCCAAGAGTGTAATGGAAAAACACTAGATCACCTTAGATTCTTATTACCCAAGTTATCGAGAACATTATGAGTGGTGGTGTACAGGAAGCTTAGCCAATGAGAGGTCAAAAAAGGTGTTTCCTCTGCAGCTCACAAACAAAGACCCCCGTGTGTGTCCACTGGGCTGGGGGCATACTCCGAGCCCTGTGGTGTCCCCAGCCCTGTGTGGCGGTCGCTTGGCGCATGCTCCCAGGCCTGTGTTGTGTCCACTGGCCTGGGAGTGTGCTGCCTGCCCAAATGCCCTCCCTGCCTCTGTAGCCAGGGCGTGGGATGCTATGGGCGCTGCCATATTTGTGATGGAATGATGGTTAATTTGCATATTACCCCTCTATTAGATTAAAGAAATACATAAAATATACTTATCCCTTTACATCAAGTACAGCATATTAACTTTTGTCTGGAACAACTATGAGAGTTTTCATGATAACCAGCCACTGAAGGATGAAATTTTTTGACTTGGCAGTATTGTTTTCCTGGATACCTCAGGCTCTAAAGGTGAGGATACAAATACAAACAGAGAAACTTGCTCTTATTTGTCATTACCACTTCTGTGATGCAGTTTTGAATCCCTTGATCAGAAATCTCATCTGAAATGGTTGTTGTTAAAGTTTCCATCTCTTACATAGTATATATTTTATTTTAAAAATATTTGTATTATCAGCATTATAGGTGGAATTTAAACTGATTTTTCACTTAGTAGATTTTATTTTTTAATGTTCATATTAAAGTCATAGAGACTTTGCATAATGTTTTTTTTTAATAATAATAATTTGACCAGGGGAGAAAATAGTGGCCTAATAGGCAAATCTGTCATGCGCCTCATCCTAGGGCTAGACTGGAAATACAAATAAAACAAAAAATTCATCTGGTATTACTAACAGGTCTAGCTGAGGAGGAGACATATCAAGGAAGAACAGAAAACACCTGGAGACTATCAGGAAGGCAAGGTCATCAGAAGAGCTGACCCAACTTCCAGGGGTGGCAGGACTGCAGGTTGAGAGAGGCTGGGGAGCTGAGCTAAGAGAGGCTATTTCCCTGAGAAGGCAGAGGCCTGGAACCCAGGCTGTGCTCCACAGCCCCCATGCACCAGAGCCGAGACCAGTGGCCCACGTAACATCCAGCCAGGTTCGAGGTTGGAGATGATAGATCAGAGCTGGTTGGAGAGGATCGAAGAGAAAGCCACAGTTACAATTTTTTGTTGTTGTTATTTGACTTTGTTTTTGTTTTGTTGTGTTTATTTTTATTTATTTATTTTTGTTTTTGCTTGTGTGTGTATGTTTAAACCTAGAGCACAAAAGTTCATTTGCAGCTGCTCAGGGGAGGGTTTGGTGCAAGGAGGGAGACAAGAACTTGAGGTGCCTAAGAAGGAAGCTTGGCAGAGAGATGTGGAAAACCATCAGCCAGGATTATTATGTCACAGAACCCGCAAACCAAAATGGCCATTTTTCCTGAGGAGCTAGCTGCTCCCAGTAGCCACAGGGCAGGAAAAGAAAAAATCTTGCCCTGGGTGATACAGGCTGTGCCACCTCAGGAGCCCTGCATGACACACCCTGCATTTTGACCTTTTCAGTGGAAACAGAAAGCCGAGGTCAATCCTAAGGGTTTGAACAATCTCAGCAGCATCAAGTGACTGGATTAGGGGAGGGACCATCGGCCACACTGTCCTGCGAACCAGACTGATGCTTTCCCCACACAGGAGAACTGATAAAAACTCCAAGTCCCCAACTGACCCCACTGGTCTCCATACAAAGATCTCTGTCCAGTCGAGGGCAGAGCAATATTTGGCCACTCACAGAAGAGTACCTTTGGGACAGGGAAACACATCCTCCATATACCCTGAAGACTAAACAGCACCTCCACCATCTAAAACCCTTTCAGAAACAGTCTTTTGAGTAAGGTTGACAGCAGCCTAGCAGACAAAGGCAGGAAGACTGAAGCCTAGGGAACCAGGGGAAGCTTGCTCACCCAGTCTGTGCATCATGCTGCTAACAAACTTACTTTAGAGGGCAGATTGGCCCTCCTGCTTGCAGCCACAGCCTGTGAAGATAGGCACAAACAATGACTCCGTAGATCACTTGGAGGTTCAAGCAGGCTACTTAAAGCCAAAATAGGACAGTTCCTGGCATTGGTTAAAACCTAAGTACCTCATAGGAAACCCACAATTGGTAGACAGAAGAGTAAGATCCAACAAGCTCCTATGGGACACTAAACTCGGCCACTTCACTTTTTTATTTTTTCCCTTCCCTTTTTTCTTCTTAAAATATTCTCTTTATTTTCTTTTTAAATTTATCTTCTTTATCTGCTTTATTAATGTTATTATTCTAGTCTCTGTTGTTTCATTCATATATCTAATTTTCCTCTTCCTATTTCCTACTCAATTTTTAAGTACTCTTATTATTTTTTTCTTTCTCTCTTTTATTTTTCTCATAATTTTTCTTTTCTTATTTATGATCTATTTGCTTTCTCCTTTATTTTCCTTTTCAATTTTTTCTTTTCTTTTCATTCTTTATTTTAAATAGTTTTCCTGATTCCTTATTCTTTATTTATTTCAGCTCTGCATCTACATATTTCCCCTCCACATACCTTTTTCTTTTTTATGATTATTTCTTTTATTTTCTTCTCATACTTTTTTTTATTTCTTAGCAAATGAGATCCAGCAATACATTAAAAAGATTATATACCATGATCAAGTAGAATTTATTCCAGGAATTCAAGGCTGCTATAATATTAAAAAATCAATATATGTGATACATCACATATAAAGATTGGAAGACAAAAATCACATGATCATATAAATCAATGCAGAAAAAGCATTCCACAAAATCTTTCTTTTCTGATAAAAACTCTCAGCAAAGTGAGAGGGTTCCTACCTCTACATAATAAAGTCCATATATGAAAAACCTACAGCCAATATCATACTCAATAGGCAAAAGCTAAAACCATTTCCCCTAAGGAAAGGAACAGGACAGGGATGTCTGCTTTCATCACTCTTATTCTACTTAGTACCAGCCATACTGATGACATTAGAAGAAAATATAAAAGGCATACAAGTTGGAATGGAGGATGTTAAGACTCTCATTATTCATAGATGACATGATATTGTACATAGAAAACCCTAAAGACTCCACTGAAAAACTACTAGATTTAATAAAAAGAATTTGGTAACATACAAGGATACAAAATTAATATCCAGAAGTTGATGACATTTTTATACACCAATAATGAGCACTCAGAAAGAGAAACAAAGAAAAAAATCCTATTTACCATTGTAACAACAACAAAAAATAAGCTATTTTGGAATAAACTTAACCAAGGAGGTAAAAGACTTGTATTCAGCAAACTACAGGATGTTTAAAAAAAAGATAGAGAAGATATGAATAAGTGGAAGAACAGACCATGCTCATTGATTAGTATAACCAACATCATTAAAATGTCCACACTACCCAAAGAAATAGAAGGGAATGTAGGGTTGGGAGGATGGGGAGTAATTGGCTGGGGATCTTAGATGCATACATGGACACAGACATTCAAGTGGTGAAGGGCTGGGAAGGTAAGTGTGAGGTAAAGGGTGTCAGTGCAAAAACAAATAAACAAACAAATGAACAAACAAATAAAGGGGACGTCTGTAACTTTCAATAATAAAGGGGGAAAAGAGTAATATATAGGAAGGAGATAGCATATCATCTGCAACACTACAGGGAAAGAAACTTTCATATAGCTTCTGTAGTTTTGTATTTATCTTAAATTTTAAAAAAGCTTATTTAAAAAAAGAAAAATACTTTGACCATTTTTGAGTTGGAAAAATGATTGAGGTCACCTAATCTCTCTCTTTTCTTTTTTCTTACTTACAAAGTGTGAACTACATCAGATGGTGAACACTCTGCAACTTACACAATCCCTGGGAAGTCAGACCACAAACTCTCTTAATGATTCACCCATACCAATACTAAACCCAAACTGTTGGCATTTCTGATGGAACATACCTTGAAGTTTGAAATCACTCTGAAAAGTTTTTTTCTTCCACAGCATTTAAAAACCTTCTTAGTCTAGTAATCTCTAATATACTTCTCATAGTTATGAAATGATGTTAGATCTAATTTTTTTAATGTAAGCTATCTTTTTTTAAAATATATTTTATTGATTTTTTTACAGAGCGGAAGGGAGAAGGATAGAAAGTCAGAAACATCGATGAGAGAGAGACATCGATCAGCTGCCTCTTGCACGCCCCCTACAGGGGATGTGCCCACAGCCAACGTACATGCCCTTGCCGGAATCGAACCCGGGACCCTTCAGTCCGCAGTCTGACGCTCTATCCACTGAGCCAAACCGGTCTCGGCTAATGTAAGCTATCTTAAGTATTTAACATTTCTTATGTATTTTACTTTACACTCTACATTTGGTATATTTGAGGATATAAATTAATAATGATAATTGAAATTATAAAGCTCCATAATTTACAAAGCACTTTTATTTGGTCCTTCCAAGAATTTGTCGTAAACAGGGAGATGAGATCTTTATACATTTAGATCAAGAAATAAGAAATTTGGGAGGAGGATGAAGTTATGTGAACTGAAGGATCTGACAGAATAGAAGATGAATATGAAAGCATAAAAGAATGCTATATATATATATATATATATATATATATATATATATATATAAATTCAGTTGCCAAGCAATATAGCAGATGTATCTGTCCAGAACAGTTTCCCTTTTCTGATTTTCTAATTTTTATATCAAAATCAAAACCCCTTATTGTTTGTGATTCTTACCTAGTCAGATGGTTATCAAATCACATGATAACCAAGCACAAATGTTCCATGCACTGGGCGTCCACACATACTTTTATGAGTGAAAACAAGCCTGTTTTCACATAGTGGGTATCAATCATTCTGAGGTCTTACCCTCTTTGCTTCCAATATCCTGTGTTCTTCCTGCCCGACTGCTTCATCTCCCACTGGGTAAGCAGTGGAGAGAGCTGAAACACATATCTATATTAAGAGCTTAGAGATAAAGTAGAAATTACTCCCATTCAGGTAGACCTCAGAGAAAACATTTCCCCATTTTATATCTCCAGTGAGCACTGCTGAAGGAGTTTTTTTGTCAAGAGACAGGAAAGGTAAATACTGTGCTCTCTTTTTCCCATGAACACATCAATATTGCAACTAAACTATAGGACAACCGTAATGGAAAATGAGCTGAAGTCTATCTAGCTGAACAGAAGTCTTACAACCAATGATATAAAGAAGAATCCTCATGGAAATAGGTAAGAGGGAAGGAGACCTGGAACAGGCTGGTCCCACACCCAGGTGAGGGGGTTAAAAATGACAGAGAATATTTTAACTGCAGAGATCACCTTTAAGGAATAAAGGATCCCAGCTCCACACCGGGCTCCCCAGCTCAGGGTTCCAGTGCCAGAAAGAGAAGTTCTGTCTGTAAAAATCAGCAGGAATTGCAGCTGAAACATAGAGCTTCTAGAGATCCAGGTATTCTTCTTAAAAGGCCACACATGGACTTACTTTCTGATAGATTCACTTGCTCTGACTTCCAGCGCTGAAACAGCAGCTTGAAACGTGTGAGGGACATATGGGAAAGAACTGAATTGTCTGGCTTTTCTATGAGGACTGGAGGGCAGCTTTCTTCCAGATGGAAGTGGTGGCAGAAGCCTTTGTTTCTTTGCTAAGCCCTCCCTCTGCATGCACAGGCAGGTGCCATATCTGAGTTTCCATCAACCTGGTTAACACTGTTAGCTCCGCCTTGGCAATTTCATGAGACTCCACACCACTCAACTTGTGGGCCCACCCAAGCCATATCCAGTGACTTTTTTCTATACACATGGCCTGCCTTGGCTTATGCTGCAAACTTTCCTTAAATATCTTTAAGATTCACAAACCCCAAAACAGTAGACTCAGTGTGCCAAATACCTCTTGTTAAGTGGCCTCAAGCCTGGCATTAGGGGCAGCCAGCATCCATTCATAATTTAACTTCTCCCAGGTAACACCAAGCCCAGAATAAGTGGCAACCATCTATAGATCACTTTGCAGCTCATACCAGTGGCCTGGGGCAGAGCAAAGACAGTTGTTGAATTTGACCTGCATCAGAGTTTCTCCCCAAAGGTCCCAGATCCAACACACCCAGTGGTCAGCTTCAGACCATAAGAGAGTACCACCTAACCTGTTCCACAAACAACAGACCCAAGGACAGACTAAGCAGGCACCAGAGCTCTACTAAAACAAATCCTGATCCTTGGGTTCAGCCCTAGCACAACAGATCATTTGCTATAGTCACAGCCAGTTCTCATAGACAGTCAATGCGAGGGCCCATCCCTTCCATTGATGTGCCAGCAGCCTATAACAGGAGGGCAGACACAATCCACACAACGGACATTCATGAAGCAGTTGGCTCAGATGACTAGGGTGACTCTTCTACTGTTCCCCACAGGACACTGACTATATAAGTCCACTCTACCAAGACTGGAAATCTTAGCAGTTCTACCTAATATATAGAAACAAACACAGAGTGTCAGTCAAAATGAAGAGACAAAGAAACATGTCTGAAATAAAATAACAAGACAAAATTCTAGGGAGGAAAACCTAAACAAAATGAAGACAAGTTATCTAACACATGAAGAGTTTAAAACACTCATAAGGATGCTCAATAAAGTGAGTGAGAACTTTTAAAAAGAAATAGAAAACATTAAGAAAGGAGATAGATAACATCAAAAAGAAACATAAATGCAGAATACAATAACTGAAATTAGAAATACATTAGAGGAAATCATTAGTAAATTGGATGAAGAAGAGAATTGAATCAGCAATTTGGAAGACAAAGTAACAAAAACACATAACCAGAACAACAAAAAGAAATGAGAATCCAAAAAAAAATTGAGGAATATTTTAGGGACCTTTGAGACAACTTCAAGAGTACCAATATTCACCTTAAATGCATCAAGAGAGAAGCAGTTAGTTACCTACAAAGGTACTCAATAAGGTTGTCAGCTGATTTCTCAAAGAAATACTTTAGGCCAAAGGGATTAGCATGAAATATTCAAATTGATGAAAAGCAAAGATCTGTAAACAACACTACTCCATTCATCAAGGCTATCATTTAAAATTGAAGATGAAATAATGAGCTTCCCAGACAAAAACAAAACAAACAGAAAAACTTCAGAAACAGAAAGAATTCATTACCACAAAACCAGTAAAACTAGTATTGCAAGAAATTTAAAGAGCCTGCTTTATGAGGGAGAAGAAGGAGAAACATTAAAAATTGAAATGTAAAGAGAATCTGACTGATATGGTTCAGTGGTTGAATGTCTACTTATGAACTAGGAGGTCAAGGTTCAATTCAGGAAGGGTGCATGCCCAGGTTGCCAGGTAAATACCCAGTGTGGGACATGCAAGAGGACATTATTCTCTCTTATCATTGATGTTTCTATCTCTCCCTTTCCATTACTCTTTGAAATAAAGATACATGTTAGGTAACTTGTCTTCATTTTGTTTAGTCCCCCTGCCCTAGAGTTTTGTCTTATTCTTTTATTTGGGACATGTTTCTTTGTCTGCTTACTTTGACTTGACATTCTGTGTTTGTTTCTATATATGTATGAAGAATAAAATAGCAAAAAATATTTACCTAACAATAATAACTTTAAATGTAAATTGATTAAATGCTCCAATAAAATGACATTGGGTACCTGAATGGATAAGAAAATATGAGTCATATGTATGCTGTTTATAAGAGAACCATCTTAGAGCAAGAAATACATACAGTCTGAAAGTGAAGGGATGGAAGAAAATATTCCATGGAAATGGAAATTAACAAACAAAAATATCAGGCAGCAGTGCTTATTTCTGACAAAATAGACTTCCCAACAAAGGCCATAACAAGAAATTAAGAAGGTTCCTAGAATACTAAATGATATAGCCCTTGTAAACATATATGTACCAACATAAGAGCACCTAAATATATAAAGAAAATCTTGGTAGACATTAAGGGAGAGATTGACATAAATATAGTCATAGTAGAGGATTGTAATACCCCATTATCATAAATTTCTAGATAAAAAAATTAACAAGGCAACAGTGACCTTAAATGATATACTAGATCAGATTAATTTAATTGACATTTACAGAACCTTTACATCCCAAAAAAACAGAATATACATTCTTCTCAAATATATATGAAAAATTCCCAAAGATAGACTATATGTTAAAACACAAGGTAAGTTTTAACAAATTCAAAAAGATTGAAATCTTCTCAAATATTTTCTCCAACTACAATTGTATGAAATTAGAAATCAACTACAAGAACTGAAATACATTTAAACACATGGAGACTAAATACCATGTTATTAAGAAATGAAAAGGTTAACAATGAGATCAAGAGAGAAATAAAAAATTACCTGAAAACAGATGAAAATGAACATACAACAACCAAAAATCTATGGTACACAGTGAAAGCAGTCTTGAGAAGAGATGTCATAGCATTATAGGCCTACATCAAGAAGCAAGAAACTAATCTTATACCTAAAAGAAACAGAAAAAGAACAACAAAGTGCAGAGTAAATGGAAGGAAGGAAATAATAAAGATCAAAGTGTAAATAAATAACATAGAGATGAAACAAAAAACAAAACAAAAACAATACCAAAGATCAATGAAACCAAGAGTTTGTTCTTTGAAAAGATACACAGAATTGATGAACTTTCAACCAGACTCATCAAGAAACAGAGACAACCAAAATAAATAAATTCAGAAATTTAAGGAAAGAAGTAAAAATGGCATCACAGAAATATAGAAGATTGTAAGAAAATACTATGTACAAAAATTAGACAATCTGGATGAAATATATAAATTATTAGAAACATATAATCTTCCAAAACTGAATCAGGAAGAATCATAAATCCTGAATAGATGAATTATTGCTGGGACTGACAAGCAGACCTTGAGCAATTGATGAATGATTACTCTGACACAGATTTACTGTGAAAGAGAGGGCTAAGGGACTGCCTGACTAAAGGCACAAGACAGTCTCAAACACTTGCCTTGTTAGGCTTTTATTGTAAGAGCAGTTTATCATTTAGATCCAATTAGTAGGGTAAATAATATTGGGAGGACATGTGTGTTTGCAGTGTCCTTTAAGCAAGGACACTCAAAGATTAAGCATAAGGATTTCAATAAACACCCAGGGATCTGTATAGACTTGTTTGGAATGGCCAAGGAATAATTAGTGGTGTGGCCTTAGGTATTCCCTAAGTCTGAATTCTGATAAACATGGTGGGTTGCCTTCAGCATACGTCCTTTTTCTTGGAATATCCTCCTTACAAATCATCCAACCAAGTCTGCTGTGCTGCCAAACAAATTATAACTATTATAAGTAATGAAATAATTGGTTGGAGCTTCATCCATATACCAAAGATTGTGGGTTTGATTTATGGTCAGGTCATGTATGAGATGCAACCAATCAATATTTCTCTCTCAGATTAATGTTTCTCTTTTTTTCTCTCTCTCTCACTCCTCACAATGCCCCCCCTGCCATTTGTTTATCTCTAAAGTCAATAAATAGGACTTCAGGTGAGTATTAAAAATAAACTCCCAGAAACAAAATAGACCAAATGGATTCACAAGTGAATTTTATGAAACATTCAAAGACAACTAACATCTACTCTTCTCAAAATATTCCAAAAATTTCAAGAGGCCAGCATTATCCTAATTCCAAAACCAGATAAAGACATGGCAATAAAAGGAAATAATTAGTCAATATCTCTGGTGAATATAGAAGCTAACATTCTCAATAACAATACATTAAAATGATTATACACCATGAAAAAGTGGTATTTATTCTAAGAAACAAATTTGATACAATACTTGCAAATAAATGTGCTACATCATGCAAACAAAATGAAGGATAAAAATGGCATCATCATACCAATAGAAGTAGACAGAAAAAACCTTTGATAAAATCCAGCACCCATTTATGATAAAAACTCTCAGCAAAGTGAAAAAAAGGGATAATATTTCAACAGAACAAATGCTGTATCATACATATCATAGCCAACATCATCTTCAATGAGCAAAAACTAAGTGTTTTTCTTAAGATTAGGAATAAGATAGGGAGGTCTACTTTTAGAACTTTTCTTCAATACTAGTGACCTGGTGTACAAAATCCAGGCATATTAAAAGGGAATTAATTAGAGCAAATGTTTTAATATTGCTATTTGCCCTTTCTCTATAATAGAAGTATTAGAGATGAAAGAAAATTAGTAAAATGTATATGAAAATATTCCTCCTGTCAGAGTCTGAGGTGTGCCATAGGAACCAGTGACAAGTCCCTGCCCACCCACGTGCACCTTGAAATTGGAAATAGACCCAGCTGGCCCTACCCCATTGGGATAGATCTAGACCTGGACCATCCCATCCCCATCAAGCCCCGCCGGGTTGGGGGCAAAGCCCTGCCAGGTAGGGGGCATGGCCTCAGTTCTCCTGGCCTGGAGCTGGGGCAGAGAGCACAGCCTGAGGTCCCCCAGCCTGGAACTAAGGCAGGGGGCATGGCCTGAAGTCCCCTGCCTTGGCCCACCACCTTGCAGCCTCAGGTCCCTGCCGATTGCTCCTTAAAGCTCAGAACTCAGCTTCCTCTGTGGGCACAGCCATCTTGTTATGGTGTGATGGTCAATTTGCATAGTCTGTCTTTATTAGATAGGAAGTTTTAGCCACAGCAATGAGACAAAAAAATAAATAAATGGCATACAAATTGGAAAGGAGGAAGTAAAACTGTCATTATTGGAAGAGGACTTAATATTATAATTAGAAAACTCTAAAGACTGCACCAAAAAACTACTAAATTAAATAAACAAATTGAGCAATGTAGTAGGGTACAAAATTAATGTTCAGGAATCTGTAGCATTTTTACATGCTGATAATGAACTATCAGAAAGAGAAACTAAGAAAACGACCCCATTTACTATTGGAACAACATATCTATATAGGAATAAAGATAACAAAGAAGGAAAAGAACCTGTACTTAGAAAATTATAGAATACTGAATAAATAAATTGAGGAAGATACAAATAAGTGGAAGTATATGCCATGTTCTTGGATAGGAAAAATTAGCACCATTAAAATATGTATACTATCCAAATCAATCTATAGAATGAATGCAATTCTTATTGAAATACTAATGGCATATTTCACAGAACTAGAACATATATTTTAAAAGTTTATATGGGATCCCCAAAATACTTCAAATAGTCACAGCAATCTTGAGAAAGAGTAACAAAGTTGGAAGTATCACAATACCTAACATCAAACTATACTGTAAGATCAGTGTCATCAAAACAGCCTAGTACTGGCATAAGCACAGGCTGGACCAATGAAACAGAACAGAGAGCCCAGAAATAAACTCACACCATTATGGTTAATTAATATTTGGTAAAGAAGGCAAGAGCATACAATGAAGTAAACATAGTTTGTTCAATAAATGGTGTTGTGAAAATAGGACAGATAAATGCAAAAAATAAAACTAGACCACCAATTTGCACCATATATAATAATAATACTAGGTGTATTGATTAATAATGCAGATTTTGTAATAAAAGAAAACATGTTTATTTCAATAGAAACATCAAAAGTGTTTTTATTCAAAGTAATGCCCATTGCTAGCTACACGTTTCCCCATCTTTGAAGTAATTTGTGGATACCCTCCCAATAGAACTTTTCTTGTCTTGAGGCAAACCATTCAGAGGCCCACTTCTTCATATGTTTTGAAGTGCTGCTCAGAAAGTGCATGTGCCATCGATCAGAACAAGTAGTAATCTGAAGGAGCAAAGTCTGGTAAATACAGCGGGTGGGTTAATACTTCCCAGGCAAGATCTTTTAACATGTCTTTAACTGTTTTTGAAGTGTGTGATGATGTGTCATCATGAAGCAAAATTACTTTGCCATGTTTTCTGACTGTTTCACAATCAAAACATGTTTCAAATTGATTATTTGTTGTCGGTAGTGATTAGTATTAATGGTTTCACCTGGTTTTAGGAGCTTATACTACACCACACCTTCCTGATCCCACCAAACGCAGAGCATTGTCTTCTTTCTGAGGAGATTGGGCCTTGCAGTCAATGTTGATGGTTGACCTGGATCAACCCATGATTTTGTGCATTAGGGATTCTCAAAATAAATCCACTTTTCATCGCCAGTCACAATTTGAAGCAAAAAAGACCTTCTTTTGTACAGTTAAAGCAACATTTTACTGATGATTTTTCGTTTTTTCCATTTGTCTTTCATTCAGTTGATGTGGCACCCATTTTCCTTCCTTTAAAATCTTTCTCATTGCTTGTAAATGATTGGGAATTGTTTGCTGAGCAATGTTTAATCTTTTGCAGGTTGTTTTGGAGTTTGACACTCATCTTTTTTTAAATATATATTTTATTGATTTTTTTTACAGAGCAGAAGGGAGAAGGACAGAAAGTCAGAAACATCGATGAGAGAGAGACATCGATCAGCTGCCTCCTGCACCCCCCCACCCCCACTGGGGATGTGCCCGCAGCCAAGGCACATGCCCTTGACCGGAATTGAACCCGGGACCCTTCAGTCCGCAGTCCGGTGCTCCATCCACTGAGCCAAACCGGTCTCGGCTGACACTCATCTTTATCCATTAATGTTTGTAATTGTTGGGCTTCAATCTTTTTCTGTCGACCTCAACATTCTTTGTCTTTCACATTGAAATCATCACTTTTAAAGTGTTAAAACCAGTATTCACAAGTATTTTCAGATGGAGCATGTTCACTATTAGCTTCTTGAAGTATTCAGTAGCACTTTTCTTAAAAAAAGTAATGAATTAAAACTTCCTGCAAATGCTCTTTTTTGGCACAAAAATTTTAAGTGTAAAAATATCTATGATATTAACACCTTCAGCAAATTTTACATATGAAGTTCTGGAGCTTGCTCTCAATACAACGAAATAGCATACATATCAAATAGCATTTATCAACATATGTGTGACTCCATCTATTGAAACAAATCTGCATCATTAAACGGTACATCTGGTAAATTCAAAATGGATAAAAGGCTTAATATAAGTCACAAACCATAAAAATATTAGAAGAAAACGTAGACAGTAAAATCTCACACATCTCTTGAAGTAATATTTTTACCAATATATCTCCTGGAGCAAGGGAAACAAAGGAAAAAATAATCAAACTAAAAAGCTTTTGACCAGCAAAAGAAACAACAAAATGAGAAGGGAACCTACTTGGAATTCCCATTTGACGCAATAACCCCACTCCTAGGAATATATTCCAAGAAATCAGAAAGAACATATGCACCCCTATGTTCACAGCAGCACAATTTACAATAGCTAAGATCTGGAAACAGCCTAAGTGCCATCAATAGATGAGTAGATTAAAAAACTATGGTACATCTACACAAGAAAATACTATGCTTCTGTAAAAAAGAAAGTACTGTTATCATTTATAAAAGCATGGATGGACCCGGAGAGCATTATGCTAAGCAAAATAAGCCAGTTGGAGAAAGATAAGTATCACACGATCTCACTCATTTGTGGAATATAAGGTACAACATAAACTGATGAACAGAAATAGATCCAGAGACACAGAAGTGTCAAACAGACTGTCAAACCTCAGAGGGAAGATGGGGGAAGGTGGGTAGGTGGGTGGGTGGGAAAGCTGGGGAGGGAAGAGATCAACCAAAGAACTTGTATGCATATAAGCAAAACCAATGGACACAGACAATAGGAGGGGGTGAAGGCTGGGGCTAGGTGTGGGGGCAGGGTGGGAGAGGATGACAGGGAATAAAAGAGACATATGTAATACTTCAATAATAATGAAATAAAAAGAAAGAAAGAAAAGTCAACCAATGGAATGGGAGGACATATTTGGAAATGATATATCTGATAAGGGGTTAATATCCAACATTTTAACGAACTATTAAGAACAACCATATATCAACCAATCTGACAATCTGGATGAAATGGATAAATTCCTAGAACATACATTCTTCCAAAATGTAATCAAGAATAATTGGAAAATCTGAGTAGATATATTACAACGAATGGAACTGAAGCAGTAATAAAAAGCTCCCAACAACAACAAAAAGTCCTGGACTGGGTGGCTCCACAGGTGAATTTTACCAAACGCACAAAGAATTAATACCTATCCTTCTCAAATAATTCCAAAAAGTTCACCATAAAGAAAGCCTCCCAAGCTTATTTTGTGAGGCCAACATTATCCTAATTCCAAATCAGATAAAGACCTAAGGAAGGAAAAAATTATAGGCCAATATATCTGATGAATATAAATGCTAAAATCCTCAATACAATATTATCAAATCAGATCTAGCAATATATTAAAAAAAAATCATAGCCCTGACTGTATGGCTTGGTTGGTGGGTGCATCATCCTGTCCCATACAACAGATGGTTACAAGTTCAATTTCCGGTCAGGACTCATACTTAGGTTATGGGTTTGATTCCTTGTCAGGGCATGGACTGAAGACAATAGATCACTGTTTCTTTCTCTCCCTTCCTTTCTCTAAATCAATAGAAAAAAATCCTTTGGAGAGGATTAAAAAAGATCATACACCATGATCAAGTAGAATTTATTCCAGGGATGGAAGTGTGTTACAATATTTGCAAATCAATAATTGTATTACACCACATAAACAAAATGAAGAATAAAAACCACATGATCATCTAAATAAATGTAGAAAAAGCATTTGATAAAATCCAGCACCCATTTATGATAAAAAACTCTTAGCATAGTGTGAATAGAGGGAATACACCTCAATCTATAAAGCTATATATGACAAACCTACTGTCAACATCATATTCAATAGGCAACAACTAAAAATGTTACCCTTAAGATCAGGAACAGGACAAAGATATCTGCTTTTACCACTCTTATTCAACATAATGGTGTAAGTCCTAGCCACAGCAATCATACAAGAAGAAATAAAAGGCATTCAAATTGGAAAGGAAGAAGTAAAACTGTCATTATTTGCAGATGACATGATACTGTATATAGAGAATCCTTAAGATTCCACCAAATAACTGCTAGAACTGATAAATGAAGACAGAAAGGTAATAGGATACAAAATAAACATTCAGAAATCAATTGCATTTTTATAGACCAATAATGAACTATGAGAAAAAGGAAACTAAGAAAATAATCCCATTCATAATTATTTCTAAAAAAGATACCTAGGAATAAATTTAATTAAGGATGTACTGAAAATTATAAGACATTGAAGAAAGAAATTGAAGAAGACAAAATTAACATTATGATAATGTCCATACTACCCAAAGCAATCTATAGATTCAATGCAATTCCTATCCAGACACCAATGGTGTATTTCATAGAATAATAACAAATATTCCAAAAATTTATATGGAATTACAAAAGACCCCGATAGTCACAGCAATCCTGAGAAAGAAGAAAAATTTGGAGGAATCATATACTTGATATTAAACTAAACTACAAGGCCATAGTAATCCAAACAGCATAGAACTGACCTAAAAATAGAGATATAGAACAATGGAACAGAATAGAGAGCCCAGAAATAAACACATACCTTTATAGTCAATTAATATTTGACAAAAGAGCAAAAAATATATAATGGGGTAAAGATAGCCTATTCCAGTGGTTGGCAAACTCATTAGTCAACAGAGTCAAATATCAACAGTACAACGATTGAAATTTTTTTTGAGAGCCGAAAACCGACTTCTGCGCATGGGCCAAAAAGTGGTATTTTGTGGAAGAGCCAGAATCAAGGGGTCAAAGAGCCACATGTCGCTCATGAGCTGCAATTTGCTGACCACTGGCCTATTTAATAAATGGTGTTGGGAAAATTGGACAGTGCAAAAAAGAAAGAAAGAAACTATCTCATCTTCTTATACCATACTTAAGAATAAACTAAAAATGAATTAAAGACTTAAATGTAGACTTGACACCTTAAAAATCCTAGAAGAAAGCACATGCAGTAAAATCTTGGACACTTCTCATAGCATTTTTTTTCTGATATGTCTCCTTGGGCAAGTGAAACAATAGAAAATATGAACAGATAAGGGATATCAAACTAAAAAGTTTTCACCAGCAGTGGAGGCCACAGGGACATAGACTACAAAGGAGACAGAACTGAACCTCTCATCAACCTGTTTGGCCCCAGAGGATGGCTGGTTAGCCAGAGACGGGTAAGATTCCTCAGGGAAGGAATAAACTAAGACAGGTACAGTCGCAGAGGGGCCAACAAGAGAGAACTAAAAGATCAACAGAGGTGGGGCACAGACCCTCATCCACAAACCTTGCAGGGGCCTGAACTCTCACCCCTCTGAGGGAGGTCTCCTGCTCCCATGGCTGCTTCACCTCCCTCCAATGGCTCAGATCAGAACCCAGATTGCAGACAGACTCCGTCAGCAACAGCTGCTCTATATGCAAATTCAATCTAGTACCAGGAATGCTCAGGGCCTACTCAAGAATGCAAATAAACCTTTCCACTAATATTTACAGGGTAAACTAAGATTTTTGCTTGAGTATTAAAATTGACAGTAAAACAGTAATCAAGTTTTCAGATTAATTTAAATTGTCCAAGTGAAATAAGTGAACACTCAAGAAAATTTAAGTGTACTGGACAAAAAGCTGCTCCTAAAACATTAACTAAAATATCTATTAGTAGTTCATCTCACTGTAAAATTGCCTAACATCCAAAGAACCTAAAGCAGTCATATTTGTGTGCAAAAATTAAAATTTAAAATTACCAAGACTGTAATATAAAATTTCCAAAAGCCTCATTAATCAAATAGATGAGGGGAGGATAGTAGGGTAATATCATGTAAGGAAAACTATCCTGTAAGTAAAATACATCTAGAAAATTCTTACTCCAGAAAAGTAACTTCCATTTGTAAAGCCAACAGCAGGACACCATGAAAAACAGATATGGTGTCAAAATAAGCCAAAGGAAAATCATTTGGGCAAAAATAAAAAGAATACCAAGTTTAATTTGCAGAGAGTATCCCTTTGTTAATTTTCGGTCAAGAATGTGTTTGTGTGTTTTCAGAGAACAACTCCAAGACCATGTGGGTTCCTGCGACAGTGAGGATCTGACGGGTCTGTTCCAGCCACAAAGATGGTCCAGAGATGGGGGACAATGACAACACCTTGCCATGATAGCAGTCGGCAGCTGTGCGTTGCTGCAAGCGGCCCAGGACCAAAACAGAGAGAATGGAACTTGCATTGCCACCATGAGCCCGCCATATGGATACAATTGCTGACGTACACATAAAGAACTATTTGACACTGAAACTGGGACTCAGAACAGTTGGACATTGGAATGGACTCAAACATTTTTTGTTCTTATACATTTATTTCTAATATGCAGATGCAAGATATTTTTTAAGAGAAGAAACAGGGGAGAATGATATAGAGACTGGGAGGCATTGAACAGGCTGTCAAGCTACAGGGGGAAGGCTTGGGAGGGTAGGGGGTGGGTGCTGTTGGGAGATCAACGGAAGGACTTGTATGCATATATGTGAGCATAACCAGTGGATGCAAGACACTGGGGCGGGGAGGGGGGAGTTGGGGACATGTGTTGGGGGGTTGGGGAGGTTGGGGGAGGACAATAGGGAGAAAAAGGAAGACATATGTACTACTATTAAATCAAAGGTTTACTGGAAAAAAAAAACATTAAAAAAAAAGTTTTTGCCAGCAAAGGAAACAATCAACAAAACGAAAAGACAGCTCACTGAGTGGGAGAACATATTTGCCAATAATACATCTGATAAGAGGTTAATATCCAAAATTACTAAAGAACTTAAAAAACTCAAAACCAAAAATAACAAACAATTCACTTAAGAAATTGGCAAAGGACGTGAATAGACACTTCTGCAAAAAGGACACAAAGCTGGTCAATAGATATATGAAAATATGCTCAACTTCATTAATCATTGAGAAATGCAAATTGAGCCATAGGGAGAAGTCACCACTCAACACTAACTCAACAAATAGTAAGTGTTGGGGAAAAAGTGAAGAAGAGGAAACTCTTGTTTAGTGGGAATGCAGATTGGTGCAACCACTGTGGAAAGCATTATGGGATTACCTCAGAAAATAAAAAATGGAACTGCCTTGTGACCCAGTGATTTTACTTCTGGGAATTTCTCTGAAGAAACCAAAAACACTAATTTGAAAGGATATATGCACTCCTATTGTTCATTGCAGCATTATTTACAATAGTCAAGATTTGAAAACAGCCCGGTGTCCACCAGGAGGTGAGTGGGTATTACACAATGGAATACTACTCAGCCATATAAAAGAAGGACATCTTACCTTTTGTGTCAGCATGGGTGGACCTGGAGAGCATTATACTAAGTGAAATAAGTCACTAAGAGAAAGACAGCACCATACAATTTCACTCATATGTGGAATCTAATGAACAAAATGAAATACTAAGTAAATAGAGATAGGCTCATAAATAGAGAGCAGGCTGATAGCTGAAAGGGATATGTAAGGGACCAGGGTGGAGGACTGGTGGGACTGAGCAAAAAAGAAAAAAAAATTCATGACATGGACAACAGTGATTGTCAGGGGGAGTGTTAGCAGGGGAGGTAGAGGAGGATATAGGGGTGTATAAATGATGATAGACAGAGACTTGACTTGGGTGATGAACACATGATACAGTGTACAGATGATGTGTTCCTAAAATGGTGTACTTGAAACTGTATGTTTGTTAACTGGTGTCACCCCAATAAATTCAATTAAAAAATATGGGCAAAAATAAATCAAGAAATAAGGTTTTATTATGAGAAAAAAAGGAACCCAAAACACTAATTCAAAAAGGCATATGCATTCTTATGTTTATTGCTGCATTATTTACAATGGTTAAGATATGAAAGTAACCTAAGTGTTCATTGATAGATGAATGGATAAAGAAGAGATGATACATTTATAAAATGAAATATGACTCAGTCATAAAAAAATGAAATCTTGCCATTTGCTACATGGATAGAATAGAAAGTATTATGCTAAGTCAGTGGTTGGCAAACTGTGGCTCTCGAGCCACATGCAGCTCTTTGGCCTCTTGAGTGTGGCTCTTCCACAAAATACCACAGTCTGGGGAAGTCTATTTTGAAGAAGTGATGTTAGAAGGAGTTAAAGTTTAGTGGAGGAACCAAGATGGCGGCATAGGTAAACACCTATCTTGCTCCCCCACAAAGCAATTTCAAAACTACAACTTAATGACAGAACAAACACATCCAGAATCACCAGAAAGCTGGCTGAGTGGAAATTCTACAAATAAAAGTGAAGATAGAACACTGTGACTCAGAGGAGCAGTGGAGGGCAGCATTGCAGATACACACGGTGTCAGAGGTTTGGAGCTGTGCATGCATACCAGCGGATAGGGCAGGCGGCTGCAAATCTGGCTGGTTTTCTCCAACAGGGAGGGAGACAAAGGCGTCTCACTGCACTGATTCCCCAGTTCCGAGCGAGGTCCAGGGAACCCACACTCATACGGGGTGAAACTGGACAGTAAGGAAGCGAGCTGAAACCCGGGGACGGCAGAGGTCTGAGAGCTTGTGGAGAGGGCTTGTGAACTTGGGAACAGCAGAAGTGTGCGATCACACATAGAGGACTCGTGACTTGCTCCCTCCTTCGGGAGACCACCGGACTGCATTGTTTTACCTCCCTGGGCAAGACTTTGGGTGTGCAGACTCATTTGGGGAGAGGCTGAGTTGTCTGGCAGCGGGTAGAGATTGGTGGCGGATTTCTCTTGGAGGTGCGTGCAGCCAATAACACCAGGCATAGAGACCTATGTGCCGCATAGGGTGGAGCAGACACTGCCTGCTCAGCCTGAAGACTCCGCTCATACAACCTGAACACAGCTGACCCTCACAGCCAATTGGCATGGAGGTCAAACCCTCCTAGTGCTAACAACAATCAGCTGGGCTTAACTTCAACAATACTGTACAACCCATAAAGGGCTGCAGCAAGAGTATCCACCTCAGATAACTGGGGAGGCTGAGCCACTGTCCCTTAGAGGATATCTACCACACAAAGCTAATGGACCAACTCAGGAAAGCAGCCACAATGCAGAGAAATGGAAAGAAAGCAGATGTGAAAGAAATGGAGGAAAAAAGACGACTGGACATAGAGTTCAAAACCACAGTAATAAGGTTTTTCAAGAGATTCCTAGAAAAGGCCAATGAAATTAATAAGACCTACAAGGAAATGAACGAGACCTATGAGGATATGAAAAAGGACCAACTAGAAATTAAGCATACACTGACTGAAATAAAATAATATTATACAAAGACCTAAAAGCAGTCTAGAGGATCACAAGAACCAAATCAAAGATTTGAAATACAAAGAGGCAAAATCCACTCAGCCAGAAAAGCAAGGAGCCAAAAGAATCCAAAAAAATTGAAGATAGTGTAAGGGGCCTCTGGGACAACCTCAAGCATACCAACATCCGAATTATAGGGGTGCCAGAAAAAGAGAGAGAGAGCAAGATAATGAAAACCTACTTGAAGAAATAGTGACTGAAAACTTCCCACACCTGGTGAAAGAAATTGACTTAGGAGTCCAAGAAGTACACAGAACCCCAAAATATAGGAATCTAAAGAGGACCACAGCAAGGCACATCATAATTAAAATGCCAAGAGCAAAAAACAAAGAGAGAATATTAAAAGCAGCAAGAAAAAAACACTTAGTCACCTATAAGGGAGCACCCATACGATTGTCAGCAGATTTCTCAACAGAAACGATGCAGGCCAGACGGGAGTGGCAAGAAATATTCAAAGCGATGCACAGCAAGAGCCTACAACCAAGATTACTCTATCCAGCAAAGGTATCATTCAGAATTGAAGGTCAGATAAAGTGCTTCCCAGATAAGAAAAAGCTAAAGGAGTTCATCATCACCAAACCAATATTATATGAAATGCTAAAAGATATTCTTTCATAAGAGGAAGAAGAAAAAGGTAAAAATATAAATTATGAACAACAAATACACATCTATCAACAAATGAATCTAAAACTCCAGTGAATTAAAACTCTGATGAACAGGATAAACTGATGAATATAACAGAATTGTGGGCATAGAGAGGGAATGGACTGACAATTCTTGGTGAAAAAAGGGGTGTGGGAGGTACAGCAAGAGAATGGACAAAAATCATGCACCTACGGGAGAGGACAGATACCCAATGGCAGGTGAGGGCGGAGGGTGGGATGGGTACCAGGTGGAGGGGAGCTATAGGGGGAAAAAAAGGGGAACAATGTAATTAATAAACTGAACAATAAAGATAAAAAAGAAGAAGTTTAAGTTTAAAAAAATTTGGTTCTCAAAAGAAATTTCAGTCATTGTATTGTTGATATTTGGCTCTATTGACTAATGAGTGTGCTGACCACTGAAGTGAAACAAGTCAGAGAGAAAACACATACCATATGATTTCCCATATATTTGTAATATAAAAAACAGAATAAATGAACAACCAAAATGAAAATAAACTCATAAATACAGAGAACATTTGGATGGTTGCTAGATGGGAAGGGGAGTGGAAGGATGGGTGAAAAATAGAGGGGATTAAAAAGTACAAATTGCCAGTTATAAAAAGGCACAGGGTTGTAAAATCAGCATAGGACTAGTCAATAATATGGTCATAACTGTGTACAGTGTCAGACAGGTACTAGGCATATCAAAAAGATTACTTTGTAAGTTATATAAATGTCTAATCACCGTTTTGTACACCTGAAACTAATATAATATTGAATGTCTACTATAAATAAAAAATAGTAAAAAAAGTAAACTCTGGAAACTGTGTGTTGCATTTTAAAAATCAAAATTATTTGTGAAGCTCCTGGCTAAAGGATGAGAAGATAACTTGGTCTCTGAATGTTTAAACTCAGCACTTTATTGAGCTGTGAGGTGACAGGTGGGGTGAGAAGTGGGAGCTCAGGGCTCCCCTCTGCAGCGAGCTGGCTGGCGGCAGGGGCCTGCGCTGGCCTATTCTCTTTGTCTCTGCCCTGGTTGTCTGCAGCTGAAGAGCAAGGAAACTTAAAAGGCTATTGTGGGTCAGATACCCAATGGCAAAAATTTTTCCTGCTCCACAGTCCCACAAAGAAAACCACCTCTTTTTGAAATTGGAAACTTTAGAGGAAGATTTATGTACCTTCAGGTTTATGAAACCATCTGGAGCTTTGGAGTGTGCAGGCCGGTGGCTTTGACAGTTCAAAGTTTGGACTCACCCCTCACCCCCACCTCCCACTACCTTTTATAGAATAGTTCAATTCAGTTTCTACATTAATACCTAAGAGGTGATGTTTTAAACTTATCCGACAACTTGTAAAAATCAGTAGGATTTAAAAGAAACCTACTGTTACTTTTTAAGGGCATTTTTACTGTTTGTTACATGCTAAATGAAGAAGTACCATTGGTGAACTCTGAATTTCCACTCTGCTTAGCTTCCTTGCAAGAGCACTGTATAATTTTGGTTTTGTTTTGACAGTTGGTGGCCCTTGACCCCTCTCAGTAAAATGTTTAGGCTGAGGGGGACTGAAAAGAGCTTTCAGATGGGATATTTCCAACCTCTTTCAAGCTAGAGCAATCTTCTCCTCAGCACTCAAACCCTTATATAGACATGGGTTTCAGCCTCTATACAGTGTTCTGGTGAAACAAATCAGATCAAAGCCTTGCTTAATATGTTTGAAAAATGCACATCCGCATTTCAGAGCAAAAACATGTTATGGAAATCAATAATATCATATTCAGGCAGCCCCAACTTCAAAGTGACTCCTCTGTGTGTTCTCAATTTCAAAAGAAAAGGGAGAAAATGAGAACATGGTGCATACGTTTTCTCTGCTTAATTCTATTTGTAACTGAGCTGAGATCTCAAATGGCTCTGTACTGCTTTTCCACTGGTCCCCAAGGACTCTGGGTGTAGGGCAATCTGCTTATTAATTGCCTGCACCTGTGGTAATCTTGTACACTTAGGTTATAAGAGTGGCAAACTTTTTTCCATCTCACAATTTTGGAATGCAAATTATTTCCACTTTATTGGAGGAGTAGCATTTCAGGGAAGAATAGAAAATGAGAAACACAGAGATAAAGTGAAGCAACTCTTTAGATTGTTTGAATCACTGAAAATTGGTTTGTATTGATTGGTTATTTTCCATAGTTGTTGCAATATTTATTGAGGACCCTTTGTATGGCTGTCTGCCCCTACCAGGGATACAGTATAATTAGATCCCTAATTATATAATTATCTTTATATTATACAAACTTTGGGGGATAATAATATTTTCCATGCTGAATATGCTTCATGATTTTATTAAGACATGTAGTCTTACAAGTACATTTATGCATGTACACTATTTAGTGTATTATATCAATACTTACTTGATACTTATATCATGTATACAGTAGCCGATTTACTAAAAACTAAATATTCACCATATTAAATAGAAGGAGCATATAAAATAAACTATCTTGCCAACTCTTCATTTTTCTCTTTGTCTTTCCTTAAATGGTAATAGTGAACTATAATGTGATAGAAGTCTTTGTTCAGGATGTAATACTCAAAGGGAGAGGCCCAGGGATTCAACTTTAGGTTATGATCTGTTTCTTAACTTTGCCTTAACCAGTTGGATGTTATATCAGAGGTAAGACAAGACCATAATATTCCTTCCATAACAATAGCTCTTATTTTGCTCCTCAATCTCTGATAAATCTATTTGTTTGTAATATTTTTTTTCCAATACAGTGTTAACATGTCAAAGTTTTCACGACAGACTGAGATGAACACTATTTGAAGTGTGGGTTTTAAATGATACTACATGGTCATTTATTTAGACACGGGGGAAACTCCAGATGACTACAAATGATACATTCAAATATTTGTCTCAACTGATTCTGAACCTGTCTCATTTGTGACTGAACCTTGGTTACCAGAACTTTCCAACTTCAACTCTGAAAATGCATCACATATTTGGATCAGTTTTCTTTGAATCCACTTTTAGATAATTCCCTCAGATGCATCTTATAATTGTATCCCTTAAGATGTTAATCATACTGCTCAGTAACTGGTTGAAAAAAGCAGACAGGTGTAAGTTTCTTTTTTTCCTACCATTATGCAGTTGGTAGAAAAGAAAAGTGGACTTTACAATAAGCATTGTTGAGTGAAGAAGTACCTTCCACTCCCTTTTTATCATCACATTTATTTGTCCCCGGTTCTCTCAGACATTTCCTCCAGTGAATAGGTATTTTTATTTGACTCTCATGTCAAGGACTGTGAAAGTATTTTTGAGATTTGACAGACATATCAATTCAATTTTTCTAACTTGCAATAACAAATGAACTCTATCCTGGGGATTACTGACCTTATGACTGCCGATTGGGTATGATCAATGGTTGTCATCTTTTTTTTTTCCCGGAATGGCCTGTTTTAAAGCATCACTTGATGTGAATCTCCATTGCTGAGTTTGGTAACCTCTCAGAATTCTTCTCTTGTACTTATTAAGAAAATCTCTGAAAAAAAAAAGAATTTTGCCCTTTCTTGATAAAAACAAAAAATACTAATAGCAATAATCTTTGCAATATAATATTTTTGTTAAGTACTTTTAATTTCAACATGAAAGGACAAAATGAATTTGCTTAGTTTGTTTGGTCTATGGATAAAATTCTAATTTTTACTCTAAATTTAATGACAATGTTTATTACCATTCCCTGCCTTATTAAATACTTCATTATAGGGTCTTCTTCTTGTATTTTCTGACCACTATGTTTCACCAGAGAAAACTCACAGTTTGCTTAAAAACCATCACGAGAGTTTGCCAGCCTTGACCTCTTGATCATCTGTTTGAGATTTTTATACTAACCACATATTTCTGGGTAAATGAATTCTCATATTCCTGCTTTTCTGCAATATTATGGTAAAATTCTTGGTCAAGTTGTTTTCAAAGGGAGTGGAGAAACTATATTTTTAGTATTAGAGTGACCCTTGGGTCCTTGGGAAAATGGAGATTGCAGAAAAGTAGACATGACCAATCCAGGAACTTTGGCCTTTGGCCCAGAAATATATCTTGATGGGTCTCTGGCTGAATTTCCATAGTGATTCTTAGCACAATAAAATTGGAAACTATGTTTTTCTCAAATGTTTACACTGTAGTTTCTTAACAACATGTGATTACAATTGAATCATTTAGAAATAACCTTTGCATTCTCAAAATTCACAAACATTTGTCTGACCTTGAAAAACGTTGTAGGCAATAAATTTGGAACTCCCAATCTGGAAGAACTGAATAAAATGAGATATTGCATATAAAAATGATTTGTACCTTGTAATTGCCATACTAATGTCAGTCATTGGTATTTGTAGTTCAGTAAGTTTCTTTTGCTTCAGTGAAATAAAGTTCAGATTAGGTCAGTGTTCTTTGATTTAAATGTGTGTCATAGTGAAACATAATTTGAACGGGGTTCAGAATAATTTATTTCATTCTTGCCTCTGTGCACCAGATATCTGTAGGTTTTGCCTGTGAAGCAATCGTGATCCTACTTCTGGGAAAAGTTCCTATTTTTTTCATTCACGAATCATCTATTCTACTCTTGAGTCCATGCTTTTTGGGTGGGGGTGACTCTATTATTAGACTCCAAGGATGGCTAGGTGTCTTAATATGACCAATCAGAATTCACTGTGATCACTTCATGGGTGGGTGCATGAATAATGTCAGCTTAACTATATGACTAATGGACTTTTGCTAGAACTTCTTGGGGGGTGGGGGGTAGTTTTGCAGCTTCTAGTAGTGGTGTTTTCTATCTTTGGGAACATTCTCCCTAAGAACAAAGTAAAGATGGAGAAAAGAGTTGCATTGCTAATGACAAAGGTTAAGCTCCTGCATCTATCCATGTTCAAAGTCACTTTCACTGACCTTCCCAGCTACATGATTCAACAAACATCTCCTCCTTTTTATTTTATTCATTTCAGAGAAGTTTCTGTTATAGGCAACTAAATGTTCTTGTTTACTCCTTCTCCAACATTCATTTACTGGCTACGTAGTTTTTCAACCTTGGGCTTGCCATTTAACTTTTCTCAGATTGACTTTCTCCATCTATGAAATTAAATCCTGTCTGAAGACTTCAAACAGGAAGAAAATGCCACACTAGACACTAGAATATTTCAAGGAGTGTTTGTTTATAAATATACAGGGACTGGTTAGTATTTGCTAAGCTGGCACCACCTTAGGTCCAAAGAGATGAGAGGATGGGACATATCTAATACCTAAATAGAGAGAGTCTTGCAAGAGAATGCCTTGAAGAAAACCTGACTTGTATTTGGGGAAAACTTAACAGGAGGGAGCCAAGGGAATAAGTGTACTGGCCTTATTGTCCTTCCTTCCATTCTTCTCCTGCCAGGGCTTCCCAATATGAAAACTAAAGGGAAGGGAGCTTATTGAGGTGGTCGATAGAGCTTATCCCATTTAGGCAGAAAGCAGGGTGGAGAAGGGTGAAGAGTGGATTTGGAGGGACATATAGAAAGTGCTTGGCCAGCAAAATAATCTTGAACTTGTCTTCTAGTACTAAAATTAAATGAGAATGGATTAATGAACTAGAATGGAATCTAGAGCTAGAAGTAGAATATCAGTTGAGAGTAATGTACATATGTGAGTGAGAAAAGAGGAGGGAAATCTTAAATATTTTATGCACATTTAACATTTCAGAACATTGACAACACAAATAATTTGGTCAATATTTTTTTATTGCTTTTAATGACATGGAAAAAAGGGCTAGTTAAATTAGATAATGTACTTGTTGAACTTATTCTAGAAAGTTTCTTTCAACAATTAGAGTGGGACTTTGTCAATTTTGAAAATAGATAAAAAGGTTATTTTCTTTCATATGGCTTTACTTACACCACTAGATACACTTGGGGGGAAAAGCAGGAAACAGACAAAAATATATTTTTACAAAATAGCTACCAAATGCAAGCATGGTATTTCATCTGATTTCTCAACTAAAGAAACATCACTTTGATTCAATGCTCAAGAAGAGCTGACCACATGAGGCTTATTGCTAGATGGTAAAATATGTACACAAAACTATGTATACTGTTCTGGTGGGTGGTTTAAAGACTGTTCAAGAATAACGTTTCTCTATGCAATTTTTCTCCTGTTGCCTTAATTGCTGACTAAGATACAACTCCACTGCATAGTACAATAAAATATTCAGGGGGAAAATAACAATTTTTCATAACAACCTATATACTACAAATTTAGAAAATGCCTGTTCAATTCCTATTCCTTATTAGAACTGTCCTTATAAATATGATGTATAAATGTATGTGTATTAGTATGTGGTATAATAAGACCACATTCCTCCTTGGGGGTGGTGATGGTTTATTTCTCTCGTTCAAGAAATAGGACTTGCAAATCCTGTCTGAGGATTGTTCCCTTGTCTCCCACCCTCCCCCGCTCCCTTGCCCTTCCCTCCAGGGAGGATGACATGTGGCCAATGGCAGAACTGCCTACTCAGTCTGCCTGTATCTTGAGCATGACCCTAATCTCAGTTCTACAGATCCCCAGAACTTCTCCTGTGGGGTGCAAAATGGGCAGTGCCTTAAGATTTTATTCAGCCTTGAGGGATTCCATCATGAGAGGTTTAATCTATTGTAGTTGAAACAGACTTCCTGGTAAATAATGCAAATATGACCTTCATTGTCTTCAGAAACATAAATTGGAAATCTTAGCAAACTGATTGAGGTATACTCTCATATAACAGTTTTTATTGGCTGTCCAAGGAATATCTGCCAACATATAAAGGCAGATCATTCGTAACCTTAGGGCTTACTGTAGACTATTTCTGCATAGAGGCAGAACAGTATAACTCTTGCCATATTGGTTTCCAAGAACTTTGGGGGGCTGCAGTCTCTGCATACAATGGAAGTGCTCAAAGATCTGGGATTTGACCCAGAAAAAAAATCAACTTGCATCACTTGTGAGAAAGATAAAATTTGATTTCACCCTCAAAATATCCATTTTCTTTCTCCCCCCCCCCCTTTCTTTTTTTGAGTTCCTATTATTGCCTAGGCACCATGTGGGTTATTTTTATACATCCTCACATTTACAGTTTTATTCACATGAAAAAAAAACATGGAAGAAATTCATATTATTTTTCATCTGGAGAATCTCTTTCTGTCTTACTTTTCTTATATCTTCAGTATATGGCAATTTGTTCTACATTATAACTGCTTTTTCCTAAATCTCTCAGGGATTCGTCCACTTTTTTCCTAACCTTCCACCATAAGCTGACCCATCCCTCGCCTGGATAATAACCAGTTCCCTAAGTAGTATCCCTGTATCCACATTTGCTTCCTCCACTACATGTTTTACAGCAGGACTTAGCCTTAACATTACAAATCGAATTGTGTCTCCACTTCTTAAACCCTTGGAAGGCTCTCCCTTGTCCTTAGAATGAAGTCCATGTTCCTGTAACATGGCCCATGGCCTTTGCCCTTGCCTTAGGAGACAGCCTCACTCTTGCCCTGCCCTGTCCCTTCTCTCTCCAGTCCAGCCACACTGGCCTTTACCAGTTCTTCAAGCACACCACGACCCTCCAGTGCCTTGTCCTCTCTTATTTGCCTTTAGCTAGAATGCATTTTCTTATAATCTCCTCAGCTTTCTCCCACAGATCCCTTAGATTGTTTAGTTTACATGTCAGTTCCTCGGACAGTAACTCTTAACCTTTAGCCTAAGTGTCATCGTCAGATGCTCTCACTGTGCCCATCCTTCTCCTTTCCAAATGCTCTTCAGGATTGCAATTACTTGTTCAAACATCTGTCTTTTCCTCTAGAAGACAATCTTCATGAAATCAGTAACCTTACCTGTCTTGTATTTTTGTCTTGTAATGCAGAATCTGGCTTAGAGTAAGCTTTCAATAAACAATTGTCGAATGTATAAAAGTTTTAAAGAAAACAGAAAACCTGAGAGCTTAAGTCACCTGCCTGCACCTGGACCAGACCCGTGTGTGTTTGAGGACAAAGCCCAGCTTTCCCTCCATTTCATTGCTGCACAGTGGAAGAGCCTGTGGGGCTGGAAGGGTCATTTATATTGTCTCCCTATTTTCTTTTTTAGCAACACTATTTTGAAGTTAGTATTAAACATTGAAAAGTTCTCAGTTCTTCATGATAATAGAAGATATTTTAAAATAGTGTTTTGAAAACTCTAATTGCTTTGATATATGTTCATGTTCTAGAAAAGTTATATAATCTAGAACCCTCCTGTGAAAATCATCATAAACTACCTCTAATTTTTGTCTTGAATTGCATGTTAAGATTTAAAGTAATTTTTCTCATTTCCTAATCTTTCTTAAGTAAAGTTTTCCCTAAAAGATTGCTTTTAAATCACAGTATTACTTGAGTGTTTACTTTTGCATTTGCAGTACTAAGAACAAAAAGGTAAGCTGCTGCCCTATAAATGTTTGCTCATATCAATAAAGAAAAGAGGAGAAATTAATTTGTTGGCAAGCAGTTGGCATGTGGAAAGTAAATCTGGTTTCTGTTGGTCCGTATGTAGTTAGTGAATCTGTGAAGTTTATTAATTCCCAGTCTAAACAGTGGTGGGGAAGAGAAGTGCAAATGTTGGCCCTGGCTTGTTCAGCATATTTCTACTGATATTTGGAAACACCTCTTTAATTGTTAGCAATTTACAAAGATTATAGATTGTCTATTAATTTTCCAGGCATTTCTAGTGAGATGAGAGTAACTAAAAACATATAAATAAGCATTTATGGCTGACTACTGGTGGGAAAGTAAGCATGTAAGTTTGTTTAAATTTTGAGAAGTAATTGATATTTGGTATGTGCTGCCCTGCTTCAAACTGTTGCCAGTTCAACCCTGGAGGGGAGTGTTGGGACAGAGGTTTTCTGGAATCCAGTATACCTGGTGAAAGTTTAAAAAACAGAAGTTGTGGAGATCTTTGCTTTCTAATATAATTTGACTATTAACAAAATATATTTCTATTTCTCCTGTTACCTGCATCCATTTTGTAATGCTCTATGGACATTCCCATGGGTTCCAAATTAAATTAGACAGATGTGATGTGGAATTTTCAGTATCTATTGTGTAACAGTAAGTGACAATATTTGAAGGCTTGTTTGTAGAGAGTTAAAAATATTCAGCTCAGCCATGCTCCTCCTCTTTGTTTGTTTATAAAACGGACCAGCTATGGTTGAGTTTAATTTGTAAACATGCATGAGCTTGGAGCCTAGTCCAATTTCTCCCTGAAAGGTTTCTTAGGCAATGACTGTAGAATGAACCCTTTGGGAAATACAGCCATGTTTCAAATGATTCATGAATCTAGAAGACAATTTTCTGTTGTAGTTCAATTGAAAGATGAACTGGTTTTGAAAACTAGCAATGAAATATTGAACTTCCCAGATACTTTTGAGATTCAGGCAAAAATAACTTTGTAACATTGGTTTCTTTTACTAATTTTTTGTGGCGATTTTAGAACTACAAGGAATACTCATTAGAGAATAAAAACTCTGAAAGTGATATCTCCACTCTGTGCTTAAGAGTCACTGTGCCCTAATTGGTGTCCTTCAGCAGTCAGAGAATCATCCTGAGCACGGGTATGACTCCTGGTCAAGGGCATGTACTTGGGTTCCAGGTTCTATCCTTGCTCTATTGGGGGTGAGTGCAAGAGACAACCCATCAATGTGTCTCTCTCACACTGATGTTTCTCTCTCTCCCCCCCTCTCTTTCCTTTCCACTCTCTGAAAAAGCAATGGAAAAATATCCTCTGGTAAGGATTAACAACAAAAAAGTTACTCTGTGTTCAAATAAATGAAATGTTGCATGCGCTGTTCTTTGCGGTATATTTCACATCAGTTCTCAAAAACTGAAACTACTTTTTGGTGAAGCAAAATGAAAAAATTAAGTTATGATCCTTATTGTCTGGAATAAACCTTCCATTGTGTATCTACAGCATGGAGATTCTCAACATTCTTAACTTGTTCATTGGAAAATGCTTTTACTCATAGCAATAAATAAATAGGTTCCTACTTGCAGTAGAGAACTTTGTTGTTGAACCAGGTCTGTAGCTTGTGGAAATTTAACAATGAAGAGGCAGAAGGCACGGTGGGTGTGTGATGTGACATAGAAAAGGGTATTGGGAGCAATAAAGTTATACTCTTCTTCTCTTTTATGACAGGTGCAATGGACACATTCTCTCAGTTTACTCTCCTGCTGTTTCTAAGTTAAGAGCGTGGGTGCTACTCCATCCAGGACAATTTCATATTGCTTGCCGCTGCCAATGGAAACAAAGGAGCTGGTTTTGGGGCTGGAGTGGCAAGAAAAGTCACCAGTGGGCTCCTGGTCATTATTTAGACTCTAATTAGATAACATGCTTTCTGCCATAGCTCTGTAAATGCCACATGGGTTGCAAATTTATTTTGAATCCAAGATAGATGCTTTATCAATATGTTATTCATTCCTGTATAAATGCTACAGGGCCGTGATGATGAACCTATGACACGCGTGTGAGCACTGACACGCATAGCCATTTTCGATGACAGTCGCATACAGAGAAGTATGGGGCCGCATGCCGAGAAGGACGTTTCATCCATGGCTACTGCACGAGGATGAAACATTTGCTGTAGTGTAGTGTACACACTCTGTGCCGGAGGTCTGTAGTCCCAAACAACAGAACTCTGGCACAGAGCGTCTAGTTCTGGGACTTCCAGTTAGGGTATTAGGGGATTTTTGACCTCACTTCCAGCCAGTGGAGCAGGGAGCAGTGGAATGCCCCCGGGGCACGCATCTCTGGGGCCTCTGTGATCGCCATTACCAGCAACCACATAACCACAGCAACCATCATCCAATCTACTGTTCTGGGGTGTCGTGGATTTCTAATTGACCATCATTACTGAGTAAGAGAGTAGGAGGCTGAGAGAGGCTAGCGCCTGTATGTGGGTGCCATTTCCCGCCATTAGAAATAGCTGCAACCATCTTAATTTATATAAGGAATGCCATTTTGCAGCATAGTGCAGACTCCATTTTACCACTATTACTGTTGTGCATCCTTATTTACCCCTATTTCTGCTTATTAACCCTGCCCCTTCCTAAAATACAGTTACATGTGCCATCTTGTGGTCAGTTAGGCTAGTTAATCCCTAATTGCCTGCAGGGCTAACAGGGTATCTATGATTCTATCTTCTGTCACTACCCACCTGATGGAGAACCACAAAAAATAAAAATAAAAAACAAGTTTAAATAAAGGAAGTGGTAGTAGCAGTAGCCGACTCTTTCAAGAGACATGGACCCAGATGTATGGCACTATAGAAAAAAATGGCAGACCATTTTGCGTTCTATGTACTGAAACAGTAGCAAGCAGAAAGTGGAATATAAATAGATATTTTGAAACTAATCATTCCCAGCTCTTGAAAAAAAGTGAGGATGAAAGGAAGGAATACATTTCCAGGCAGCTACACCTTTATAAGAGCCAATCTAATTCCATCCTTAAATTTATAAAAGGCTCTACAAATTTGACATCTGCAAGTTTAAGCATTGCTCACTCCATAGTTCAGCATGGAAAAGTACTCAGTGAGGGGGGATTTATTAAAGAAACTCTCCTAAGATGTGCACCAGTTCTATTGCATGATATACAGAATAAAGATGCAATTATTAAGAGAATAATTACCACTCAGTAGAAATATCATAAAAGACCAAATAATGAGACTGAACACAAACATACAACATCAATTAAAGAGAGATATAAGTAATTGTAAATATTTTTTTATCTCTCTTGATGAAACTACTGATATCACATCACATGCTCAGTTGGCCATTATTGGTCGATATTCTGATGGTCTCACAATGAGAGAAGAATTGATAAAGTTAGTATCAGTGCCAACAAGTACATCAGGAAGTGAAATATGTAAGGTTGTTATACAAACATTCTGAGACCTAAGCATTGATATCTCTAAAGTTGTGTCTTTGGTGATAGATGGGGCACCAAACATGGTGGGGAAAATTCGGATTTGTCAAATTGTTTACAGAAGCTATTGGACATCTGATTGTGCCTTTTCATTGTATTATCCATCAGGAGGTTTTATGTGCCAAGGCAGGATTCACAGACTTAAACAACAATGTCAGTTGTTACAAAAATAGTTAATTTAATAGCTGCTCGCCCCCTTCACAAGCGATAATTTTCTGCACTTTTACTGGAGGTTGATTCCACCTACAGTGGACTGCTGATGTACAATAATGTAAGATGGCCGAGCCGAGGCAAAGTTCTTGAGAGCTTTGTGGAGTGCTTTAAAGAAATTAAGGTATTTCTTGAGGATAAGGATCTGGGAAACTTTTCTCAGCTCAATGATGATAAGTGGGTCAACACCGGGATATTTTTTACAGATCTCTCTGTTCATATTAAAGAACTGAACAAGGTTTTGGCAAAAGTATTGATGTTATGTTTGGATACATAAAAGCTTCTGAAAGTAGACTTAAAATTTTCAAGTGAGATCTAGAAACTAAAACTTATAATAAGTATTTTCCTCAAGTAACAAAGTACTTTGAGAAGGCCAGTGCAGCTGTATAAAATGAAATGGAATCCTTGCATATAAAGTACCAGCATGTTTTAGACTACTTACTTGACCAGTTCAGTGATAGATTTAATCAATTTAGAAGCCTAGGACAGATCATAAAAATAATTAAGTATCCTGATGTAGTAGTCTACAGTAGTTTGGAATTAAATGGTTTTCAATGGATGGAAATTGATGATTTGGAGATGCAACTTGCAGAATTTCAAGACAGCATCTGGTCTCAGGTGTTTGTTGACTTGAGGTCAAAGCTTGAGAATCTGGAAAGGTGCCACTTGGAGAATCAAGAGGAGTGCCACTACAAACAGGAAATTTGGAGTGCCTGGAACCGATTACCAGACACTTTTAGCACCCTGAAAAATATAGCAATAGCTTTACTCACAATTTTTCCCTCTGTGTACTTTTGTGAGACCTTATTCTTAGCATTAAATAATATCAAAACCAACAAAAGAAACAGATTGACAGATGAAGTTAGTAGAGCTTCCTTGGGCTTGAAGTGTACAACATACCAACATTCAATTGAAGGTTTAGCCAGTGAAATTCAGCAACAAAAAAGTCACTAATAGGCAGGTTAATTAAATAATGCCCCCTCCCCCTCACTTATCTTAGTTCACAGCACCCCGCACAAGTTAAATAATATCAAGACCAACAAAAGAAACCAATAGATATAACAGATGAACAAAGAAGTCACTAAGCAGGTAAGTTAAATAGTTTTTGGTTTATTAAATACAGTTATATATTACAATTATACATTTTTGTTATTTAAAGCATAAATATTGCGAAATTATTTTTTTTTCTCGAAGTGCCACACTACCTGAGTTATGGTAGTTTTTTCGGCAGATTTTGACAGACCAAGCTCAAAAGGTTGCCCATCACTGCTATAGGATGACAGGTCAGAAGGGCCCTTTATGAAATCACAAGCAGCAATGCTATTGCCCAATTGTAATCGTCAGCTTACATGTCATTTTAAATGGACAGTGTCTTACACTTTTTCTCAGAATTCCATATATCTTAACTAGAGACCTAATGCATGAAATCCATGCAAGGGGCTCACCCCTCACAGCCCCAGCTTTGTCCAGAAAGTCAGCTAGAAGGACGTCTGGAAGGTCATTAGGCTGTCTGGTCTAATTAGCATATTATGCTTTTATTACTACAGATTGGTAAAAAGCAAACTGAATTTGGGATAGCTGAGGCCAGATTTTGGATGACTAGGACAGCCAGAACATGATATAATGGCCAGGATCATTTTATAGTGAAGACATTTTTAGCATCATTCTTGCTGAATACTTTAATTTATTCATTAATTAAGTTATTGCTTCTAAATATATATTACAAACACCCTTCCTTGATGTATCCTTTTTGCATTTACTCCACGAGATACAAATAAGTAAAAAGCACATTTTCTACCTTAATGGGCTCTATAATCATCTTGAGAAAACAGGATTTATCATGAGAGAAAAACGTTCACAGAATATCTTCTTTATGATTGAGGAAGGATAGCAAGAAGCTAGGAAAATTCCTTGGCAACTAGAATGGAGAAACTGAGACAGCTGAACGAACTGACTGAGCAATTTAGAGGATGAAGAAGGTTACCTCTCTCGAGATAACATCTAGGCCTCAATTGTAATTCAGCTCTAGGCTCAGAAAAGCAACAAAACCAGGTGGGTGACACCAGGACAAACCACAATGACTAACTGACCCCCTGCCTTGGTCATGGCCCATCAGTGGAGACTATGACCTTGAAAGGACACTCCTGGGAAAGCTAATGAATATTTTATTGAGATCTCCCCTAAAACCTCCCTTAAATTCTCAGCCTTTAAAAGCTCTCAAAAGAAAGGACCCAGCTTGTGCTCTCTCTCCAGGGAGCACACCTGTGCCTTGCCCTTTCCTCTCTTCTTCCACCACAGGGGTGCCTCTCCTAAATTCTAAGGGACTCCACAAGACTTGCACTGGGAGAGTAATGGACAGCAGCAGCTGGTCCTGAACCTCTGAACTTATCTCCAAGGTCCCCTTTTCTCTGACTTCTCAGTGAACCAAGGCAGCCCCATGTAGGCTCTCTCCTGTTGCTTCTTCTAACCTAAGCTCTTTGTTTCACTGTCCCCAGCTTTAATAAACACACTGTAAAAATCCAGTGGACTGGTGCTGGGAAATGTTTCCTGCAGGAAGTGAAAAATCCACTCACTACCAGCTAGCCTCAGGCAAACCCGCTAAGGGCCAGGCCCTCTTTCCGGTAACATGATCACAGTTTATGTTAGATTTGAAAGTGACTTCAAGGTTGTCTGCAATATCTTTTATGGAACAGTGACACTTGTAAACATTTACATAAGTGACCCCCACCCCATTTAATTAATTCTCCAGCTATAGGATGCCCTCTGCTCTCCACTAAAACACACCTACTGTCCCCAGATCATTAAACAGTCACCTCAGAGGGTGCTGGGCTCTGCAGCTAGCCCATTGCAGTTCCCTGCAGTTGAATTAATGCTCACTGACGACAGTTGTGCTTGTGCTCATACTGACTAATGCCCATGGTCCTAACTATTATAATTATACAATGTAATGAAATATTTTGTAAATCAATGACATATGAAGGTGATAGGAGAGCTTTTTCAAAATGGCAGTTAAATACTTTCATAAGACCCTTGAGCCTAAAAATATCACTTTTGAATAAGAAATGATCTATCAAATGTAAACAATTAAAAAAAACTAAAACTTTGAAGTCTGTACTCAGATTTGTTTTCCAGTCTCATTATATTATTTTACTTTAAAGAAACTAAAGTTATTGACAATAATTATTGGGTAGTAAGCACAATTTTAAATATATATATATATATATATATATATATATATATATATATATATATTTACTGATTTCAGAGATGCAGGGAGAGGGAGGGAAGGAGAGATAGAAAAATCCATGATGAGAGAGAATCATCAATCAGCTGCTTCCTGCATACCCCATATTGGGGACTGAGCCCGCAATACGGCCATATGCCCTGACTGGTAATCAAAACTTGGCCTTCTGGTTCACAGTTTGATGCTCAACAACTGAACTACACCTGGGCAAGCACAATTTTTTTTAAAGTGTAGTATATTGGAAACTTCACTCACTGGACAAAGAGTTTATGGCCACATATGAAGAGAAGCTTTTATTTATCATTTGTGGTTAGGATGATTGTGTTTGAGGGACTTTTCCAATTAACCAAGAAACTACTAGTCCTGATTATTTTGGTTAAGAGGGATTCTACCACTGACTCTAGTCCTCTGGGATAATAAATTGTACATTTGCATAGTTAAAGTTCTGATAACTTCTTCAGGAAACACCTCAAGTTAGTTTTACTCAGTTTTTCACAATATTTTTGGATTCACAACTCTTTTCTGATTTGTAATTCTGAAGTATAATTTTCAATTCTTTATAATCTATATTATTTGTAAAATATCAGTGTTAAAGCTATGCCCTCGGGGAGAAAAAGGTTAATCAGACATAACTTTAACTTTCTGAGAGTTTAATATTCAATGTGAAAAACACATACACATTATTAATTATAACACACTGACATTGATATAAGTATGGTAAGATACATACAAAAATGTTAATTTTATATGTGAAGACAATGAGGTACAGGAAGTTTTAAATAGCATGCCCAAAGTTGGATAGTGTAGCATGGACTAAGTTCTTGATACATCAAACCTACATCTAATAATAGTATAGTATAAAATATGCCCACAAAGTCTGACAAATATAAAGTAAGATTCCATAGGTTTTAGTTAAATATTGATTATTTTAAATTATGAAATGAATTATAAAAATAATTTTGTCAGTGATTCAGGTCCCCAATTTTTTTCTGAAATATGAAATAGCAACAAGAAATGATGTGTACCCTTTTTTCAGTACCTTTTTTTAAAGCATTATTCTTCAGTAAGCCAGCCAAGCTAAACCCCCTATCAAGCCCCATAATGAGATAGACTTTTTTTTCTCTTAGAGAGATAGCTGATTAGTCAGGGTCAAGCCTCATCTTCCATGTTATAAAGGAGTAGAACAAGTGGGTTTTTCTTGAAAAACATATTTCTGTAAAAATTTTTAATAATTTGTGCCAATTTACTGTTAAAAGACAAAAGTACCTATATACAGTTAGATAATGTATTTTATTAAAATAGTATTTGTAGGCAATAAACTTATAATGGTTATTTCTTGAAATGGTTATTCTTAGGCAATAAACTTATACCATATCACAAATCAGTTTTTCTTCTTGCCATGGTAGAAATTCCTTATTAGATATAGAAAAAAAAGGATTTAAGAAAAACAAACACATAAGCTATTATTTACAGTAGTAGATACTAACTAATATGGTCATTACTTCTTTATAAAACTCAATCTAGATGCTTGAAAGGCAAACATAATAATGTACTTTTAAAATCAATGTTTTCATTTTATAAAACTGGAGGATACAAAGTACCCTTAATGTTTTTAACCCTTGGATCTTTCATTATTTCATAACTTTCCTTTTTGGTCTTTTTCTATTTACCTGACAATGTTTCTTTGTTTTACAGATCTGTGTGATTTTGAAATATAACTCCAGGACCTCAAGTATATCTCCTTATTTCCTGAAAGTGAAATCTGAGAAATGCCTGAGTAGCTGAGTAGTTTTAGAATTAGTAAGAATGGCATGTCAGGAGCATAAATGAGTGAGCAAACATGTCCATAAAGCAGCTGTACATTGCACGTTCCTAATTGTCCACTCTGTCTGGACTTTGGGTAGGTGGTTGGGTCAGATTGTGTGACATATTGATGAATTTGGATTATTTTTTTAAGTAATTGTGAACTTGGAAGGAAGTGTGAAGTCAGATATATTTTTAAGAAGAATATAAAAAGCAAAATGTTTTATCTCTAATATACCTAACAGGCAAACAACATCTAACATATTAACTACAGACTATGATTTTTTTTTCAGTTGTAAATCAGACATCTAAACTACCATTGCTTAGGTGGAAGTACAGGGCCCTCTAAGAATAAGAAAGAAGGAAAGAAAGCTGTGCATAAAGAAAGAAGAAAAAAATTGGGGTTTGGGGGGGTATTTTAATTGTTCATTTTAAAGGTGAAGCAGCTGCTTTAAGTGGTACATTTGTAGGGTGATTACACTGAAGCAGATTTCTATATCCTTAGACATTCATCCTCCTCACAAAAATGTCCACTTCTTTACTGTCTGAGAATCCAAGGGAGTATTGAGAAGATTCAGAAAGACAGGTTTCTTTTTAAAAAAATATATTTTATTGATTTCATACAGAGAGGAAGGGAGAGGGATATAAAGTTAGAAACATTGATGAGAGAGAAACATCGATCAGCTGCCTCTTGCACACCCCTTACTAGAGATGTGCCTGCAACCAAGGTACATGGGACCTTTCAGTCCGCAGTCCGATGCTCAATCCACTGAGCCAAACTAGTTTCGGCAGAAAGGCAGGTTTAAAACCAGGTCTTTAGTAGGTTTAAAACATAATGCAAACTACCATCATAAATCAACAAGTGTTGGCAAGGATATGGAGAAGAAGGATTTTTTTTTTTTGCATTATTGATATATATGCAGGCTGGTACAGCCACTATGGAAAAACAGTGTAGCAGTTTTGAAGAAAAAAAAAAGAAATAGGACTGCCTTATGATCCAGTGATTTCACTTCTGGGTGTTTAATCTGAAGAAACCCAAATACTAATTCGAAAGAATATATGTACCCCTATGTTCATTGCAGCATTATTTACCATAGCCAAGATTTGCAAGTAGCCCAAGTGCCCATCAGTAAATGAGTGGATAAAAAAGTTGTAGTACATTTACAAAATGGAATACTGTTCAGGCATATAAAAGAAGGAAATCTTATCCTTTGGACAGCATGGATGGACCTGGAGAGTATTATGCTAAATGAAATAAGCCCATCAGAGAAAGACAAATACCATATGATTTCATTTCTATGTGGACTTATAAAGAAAATGAACTAATAAGCAAAACAGAGATAGACTCATAGATATAGATCAGATTATCAGAGGGATGGAGGGTTGCAGCACTGGGTGAAAAAGGTTAAGGGATGAAGAGGTACAAATTGGCAGTCACAAAATAGTTGCAGGGATGTGAAGTACAGCATAGGAAATATCCTATCTAATAAACGAGTACTATGCAAATTGGCCATTACTCCAACACACAAGAAAGCTGCCCCCATGTGGACACAAGATGGCCACCATAAGATGGCCAGCAGGGGAAGGCAGTTGGGAGGAACCAGACCTGCAAGGGAGGGTAGTTGGGGGCAATCAGGCCAGCAGGGAAGGGCAGTTTGGAGGGACCCAAGCCTGCAGGGGAGGGCAGTTAGGGGCAACTGGGCCTGCAGGGGAGGGCAGTTAGGGGTGACCAGGCCTGCCAGAGAGAGTAGTTAGGTACAAACAGGCTGACAGGGGAGCAGTTAGGCATCAATCAAGTTGACAAGGGAGTGGTTAGGGGGTGATCAGGCTGGCAGGCAGAAGTGGTTAGGGGTAATCAGGAAGGCAGGCAGGTGAGCAGTTGGGAGCCAGCAGTCCTGGGTTGTGAGGATGGTTAGGGGGTGGGCTTACCGGGATCAGGCCTAAACAGGCAGTTGGACATCCCTCCATGGGACCCAGATTGGAGAGGGTGCAGGCTGAGCTGAGGGACACATATACACACCCTCCCCACCCCAGTGCATGAATTTTGTGCACCAGGTCTCTAGTAGTCAATAATATTGTAATAACTATGTATGGTGCCAGGTGTGAACTAGAAATAGAGGGAGACCACTTTATAAAGTACATATATGATTGTCTACCCACTATGCTGTACACCTGAAGTTAATACAAAATAATATTGAATACAAATTTTAATTGAAAATACACAAACACATACATGTAATACATCCTGTAGAAAAGCAAACCCAGGGAGAGAGCAAGAAGCTGCTTGCAGTGCAAACGTAGTGGGGGGGTGGTGCGGGGAGTCATGGAGGCTGGACTATGGAAGCCACCCAAAGGAGGCGGCATGGAGAGGTTGAAACATATTTTGGTAGATTTAGAAAATGTGGATGATTGAAAGGGAGAAGGAGAAAAAATTATTCTAGTTTTATATTTGGGCAAAAAGTTGGCAAGAGAACACTAGCCAGATCAAAGCAAGTGAGTATTACATTTCTATTATCAGACTATAAAAGGTTAAAGCATGTTTGTCATTAGGAGGAAGTTTGAAAGTTTCCAAGAGAGAAAAGGTCTCCACCCTTATCAAAAGTATGGGTCCAGCAAGGGTTGTAACTCCTGCTTCCTGCTAATGTTCCCCAACCTGGGTTTTAGTGTACCCGTAAACAAATGAGTGAATGCTCATGGCCACCATTATTTGGCTGGAGTAAAACAACCCAGGAGCCTACTTATGTTTTTTGAAGTGTATTTGGATATTTATTGGTATTTATTCCTTTGGTAGCCTAACATCATTATGTTAAGTTTTTAATATATGCACCATTATACAGGCATATCTTGGAGATATTGAGGGTTTGGTTCCAGACCACCTCAATAAGAGAAACATCACAATTAAGTGACACACAGGAAGTTTTTGGTTTCCCAGTATTTCCAAGTATGTTTGGCCCTGGCTGGTTTCATTCAGTGGATAGAGTGT